>CAWUFW010003592.1:0-710000 GCA_963921515.1 Calotriton arnoldi
AGTAAATTGGAAATGTAGCAAGTACTATTCAAATAAGTGTTATGGTCGGGCAACAACTAGAGAAACAACTGTTTTGTATACAAGGGAGCATAACCACCCTCCAAATATTACTTAAATAGAGGTTAGGAATGCCCTTGATAACATTAAAGAAGCTAGCACTAGCTCACAGATACCTACGACTCAAATACTTAAAGAATTGCTGCCTAGAGTACCCAAACATGCTACTGGGCAAATGCCCTCTATTTCTTCATTAAAAAGAACTATACCTCGCACAAAAAAAGCCACAACAACTACCACACCTGCTCCAAAAACATTTGAAGAGGTGGTAATTCCCCAGAACTATCTATAACTCATAATGAAGAACCCTTCATTCTCTATGACAACAAATGCAAAGAGAAAAGAATAATTATGTTTGCAACTGCAAACAATTTAATAAAGCTACAACAATCAGAACCATGGATGATGGACGGGACTTTTAAAATCTGTCCCAAACCATTCTATCAATTATACACTGTCCATGCCCTATATCAGAACACCAACATCCCCTTTATCTATGCCTTGCTACCCAATAAACAGAACTCCACATATATGGAAGCACTAAGTAAACTTAAACAGGAAACAAATAATTATTTTCCACAGAAAATAATAATAGATTTTGAGCAGGCTATGATACGTGCAATTCTAAGGTCCTACCCACACACATCAATTCAGGGATGTTACTATCATTTCAATCGGTGTCTATGGAAACACCTTCAGAAATCAACACTAACGGGGTCATTACGATGGCGTAATGATCGACACCGCCCAGCCGGCGGTGGCGACCGTTACGCCATCGTAACGAGTAATACCCCCGCCATATTATAATGTCGGGGTATCGCGGCGAGCGCCAAGGTGCGTCTGCCGCTTCCGCCAATCGGCAATCGTTCGATTGCCCGGCCGGGCGGACTTGGGCCACTGTATGGTGGCGGTGCCTAGCAGGCACCGCCATCCATATTAGGATGTGTGTGGTGAAAGGCCTTTCCATGGCGGCGATGCCGCCATGGAAAGGCTGGCGGGGATTTGCTTTGGGGGCTCGTTGTGGGCCCCCGGGGGGGTGGGGCTGGAGGGGTGCACTTGGGTACCCCCCTACATTGCCATGCGCAAGGTGGCAGGCACCGCGCGGTGCCTGCCACGTTGTGCATGGCAATGCACAACATGAATTCTACCATTGCCGCGGGTGCTGCAGCCAGCAGCACCCGCCGCAATGTTAGAATGCCAGATGTGACCGCCGCGGTAGCAGCCGCATCATAATTGGGGTGGCGGGCGGTCCCGTTACCGCTAGGGTGGCGGGCAGACTTTAGTCCTCCCGCCATCCTAATGACCCCCTAAGAGCTGGAAGCATGCAGAGATCAACGCCTTACTCAAAAAACCCAAGGCGGATCCGAGAGACCTCAAGAACATCCGGCCCATCTCCCTGCTCCCGTTCCCGGCGAAGGTCATCGAGAAGATCGTCAACAGACAACTGACCCGCTACCTCGAGGAGAACAACATCCTGGACCCTTCCCAGTCCAGGTTCCGCAGCAACCACAGTACCGAAACTGCCCTCATCGCCACCACCGATGACATCAGGACCCTGCTGGACAACGGTGAAACCGCGGCCCTCATCCTCCTGGACCTCTCAGCCGCCTTCAACACGGTCTGCCACCGCACCCTACGCACACGCCTCCACAATGCAGGGATCCGAGACAAAGCTCTGGAATGGACCACCTCCTTCCTCTCCGGCAGAACCCAGAGCGTCCGCTCCCCCATTCCGTTCCGAAGCCTCCGAGATCATCTGCGGCGTACCCCCAAGGATCATCCTCAGCCCGACACTGTTCAACATCTACATGGCACCGCTCGCCCACGTCGCCCGACTGCACGACCCTCAACATCATCTCCTACGCCGACGACACCCAGCTGATTCTCTCCCCTCACCAAGGACCCCCCTCACTGCCAAAGCCAACCACCACCGAAGGAATGAAGGCCGTCGCCGAGTGGATGAAGGAGAGCCGACTTCGAAGCTGAACTCGGACAAGACGGAGGCTCCTCATCCTCTGCTCCACCCCGTCAGCCTGGGAGCTGGCTCTTGGTGGCCAACCACACTGGGAGCAGCACCGACACCCACCGACCACGTACGCAACCTGGGGGGTCATCCTCGACTCGACACTCTCCATGATCAAGCAGGTCAACGCCGCCTCGCCCTCCTGCTTCAACACCCATTGCATGCTCCGCAGATCTGCAGGTGGATCCCCCACCGAAACAAGAAGAGCGGTCACCCAGGCCCTCGTCAGCAGCAGGCTGGTCTACGGAAACGCACTCTCACGCGGAGCCTCTGGCCCAAACTCCACCGAGAATGACTGCAACACATACAGAACGCCTCTGCACGCCTCATCCTCGACATCCCTCACCACAGCCACATGTCACCCCACCTGAGAGACCTGCACTGGCTCCCCGTCAACAAGAGGATCACCTTCAAGCTCCTCATCCACGCACACAAAGCACTCCACAACCTCCGGACCTCGGCATACCTCAACAGACGACTCACCTTCTACACCCCAAAGCCGCCATGCTCCGCTCCGCCGCCCTCGCCATCGTCCCCACATCCGAAGCGACCACCCGGCGGGAGAATCGTTCTCCTAACGCCCGCCGCCAAGGCCTGGAACACCCTCCCCCATCCTCCTACGGCAGACCCAGGACCTACTAACCTTCAGGAGGCTACTCCCGAGGGCCTGGCTGTTCGAGCAGTAGCAGCACCTCCTCCCCCCCCAGCGCCTTGAGACCCTCACGCGCGGGTGAAGTAGTGCGCCTTTACAAATGTTCTGATTGATTGATTGATTGATTGAAGGGTTGAATATGCGACAAACTGGTTCGTTCGCATACCAAATAGAAAAACGTATTGCACCCGGCCTACGTCCCAGTTACTGACGTGGCCGAACATTACAATGCTTTAATAGAAAGTCCTTACTACCACCAACACGAACAAAAATTAAGTCCCCTTCTAGACTATTTTGAAGATACCTGGGTGGGAAGACTCCATTGATCAGGACATAGGAGACAACCAAAATAACAAATTCCATGGTGGAATGTCTACCTTAGCACACTAAATCAAGAGGCAAAAACAAACAATGCTGTTGAAGATTGGCATAATGCCTTCCAAGCAACAACAGGACGAGGTACACCTACTCTACACAAACTCCTGCTCTCCCTCCAAAAAGAACAGAGCTACCAACAGCTAAGAATGGAGCAATCTGTCACACAAATAAAGCCTAAACTATCCAAACAAACTAAACAAATGTTTGAATACCTACAACAACAAGTCAGACTATACCCTACAACAGCAAGAGGCCTAGAATACTTAGCAATAATAGCCAAAAGCCTACTCTAAACTCTCAAACCAGTGTAAAATATATAATACTTTTCTGTTAAAATTATTCAAATGCATACAAATTTTTTTATTTTTATAAACTAAATAATTTGTCTAATATATTTCTATTAATGAAGTAAATAATATATATAGACATATTAATTAGATATTTGAAAAAATAAACAACAATAACAGTAAATATTATAGCATTTCCCTCCCACAATATATAATTAAATTAACTTACCGTTTTCATAGCTGTAGACGAGAAAATCCCACATCTTGTAAAACAATGCTGGCAGCTCATAATCCAAATAGAACAAAAATTACCGCCCAAAAAATGAAAAAAATCCAACTGTTCCAAAAAGTAATCCTGGATCCGTAAATCCACAATCCATAAACCATAAAAACCCGAAAAAGTGTTTTAAAAAAGAAACGCTCCATGAAAACCCGAAAAATTAAGGAAGTGTAAAATAATTATTAGTTACTTAAACTAATATACACTTCATAATTTAAATAAGCATAATCTTCTAGTAACCACAAACTCCAATCGAACAAAACCATCTTAAAAAACACTCAAACATTCCGACCCACACAAATATACACATAATATACAATATAACAGTATTACAAACATTACACACACTATAATAACACATATCCTACCAGACTATATAATTTCTAAACTAGGCCTAAAAAATAACGGTACATAAATCGTCAAAACCTAACGAACGCATAAAAAACACCACAACTCCAAAAACCTAACTCTGCACACACAAACTACAACTTAACTACCTTCAAATTAAATAAAAAATGTAGTTTAAATAAGGAAAAGTAATCTTACCTTCCTCGACGCAAAGCAGCTCCCAACCGCGACATTCTCCCCTTCGAAATAACCCAAAAGAACTGCGAGCGGTTACAAAATACAAGCCCCAAACAAATATGGCAGCTTCAAACATATAAAATAAATCTAATTTAATTAAATAAATGTCATTGCATTATATATAAATTACTTACATGTTTAATTAAAATACTACAATTTTTGTCTTATTTGTTTAAATGTATTTTTCATTTTTATATCGTAAAATTATAATAATAAATATTATTAAGCACATAATATTTAATATTATAAATCCATATATTTACAAGTTACATACAACATTTATAAAAACTTGTAATAATTTTTTTATATTTAAAAAAAATGTCTACCTTATAAAAAATGTTTATAAATTAAACCATGTATTAATTAATAAGATTAATATTTTATATATTAATATTATTAATTAAAATGTATTATTATTTTTGGGAAAATGTAATTAAGTTTATACTTAAAAAATGTTTTTTAAAAATGTGAAAATTGTTATATAATTAATATGTTACCAATATATGTAACTGAATAAAAAATGTTCACAATACCAAACTGAAATTAACCACTGTTATAAATAAATATATTGTTTTTCAAATGTATGTAAAAAAATGGTAACCTACATTATCTGTTATTACAAAATTTACACAACAGTTTAAAACAATGTACCAATGTTATAATACATTTTTTTCTTTAATTATTAAATGTAAAAATATTCATATGTACAAAACATTTTGTATTGGTAAAATAAAAATGATTTCCTATCTCTATGTCTTTATTTATCTTACATATTTTTAATAAAATAAATATTTCTTAATGATTTTTAAATAATGTACAATAAATAAAGATCTTAAAAAAATTAAAATGTATAATTTTTGGGCTACCATTTTATTAATGTTATATTCAATGTTAGATATTAAGTTTATTTTTTATGAAATATTGTATTTAAAATAATATGTTTTAATTAAGTATATATACAATGTTTTTGTTTTTATTTGCAACTATCTTATAATTAAAATATTATACTACTTTAAACTATAATTTATTTTAAGATTATAAATTGGTACACATATAGCTAAATTACTATTCCCACTCCAGTTAGCATAAATACAGGATAGGAGCTGGACACTAAACTTAATTAATGTATTATTCCCACACCAGTTAGTATGAATTCAGGGTAGGTGCTGGACACTAAACTTAATTAATTTACTATTCCCACTCCTGTTAGTATTAATTAGGGGTAGGTGCTGGTCATTAAACTTAAATAATTTACTACTCCCACTCCAGTTAGTATTAATTCAGTGTAGGTGTTGGACCCTAAACTTAATTAATTTAGTATTCCCACACCAGTTAGTATTAATTAGGGGTAGGTGTGGACACTAAACTTAATTAATTTACTATTCCTACTCCAGTTAGTATTAATTCAAGGTAGATGCTAGACACTAAACTTAATTAATTTATTATTTCCACTCCAGTTAGTATTAATTAGGGGTAGGTGCTGGACACTAAACTTAATTAATTTACTATTCCCACTCCAGTTAGCATTAATTAGGGGTAGGTGCTGGACAGTAAACGTAATTAATTTACTATTCCCAAAACAGTTAGTATTAATACAGGGTAGGTGCTGGACACTAAACTTAATTAATTTACTATTCCTACTCCAGTTAGTATTAATTAGTGGTAGGTGCTGGTCAGTAAACTTAAATAATTTACTATTCCCAATACAGTTAGTATTAATTAGGGGTAGGTGCTGGACACTAAAGTTAATTAATTTACTATTCCCACTCCAGTTAGTATTAATTAGGGGTAGGTGCTGGACACTAAACTTAATTAATTTACTATTCCCACTCCAGTAAGCATTAATTAGGGGTAGGTGCTGGACAGTAAACTTAATTAATTTACTATTCCCAATCCAGGTAGTATTAATTAGGAGTAGGTGCTGGACACTAAACTTAATTAATTTAATATTCCCACTCCAGTTCTTATTAATTCAGATTAGGTGATGGACTCTAAACTTAATTAATTTACTATTCCTTCTCCAGTTAGTATTAATTAGGGGTAGCTGCTGGACACTAAACTTAATTAATTTACGACTCCCACTCCAGTTAGTATTAATTCAGGGTAGGTGCTAGACACTAAACTTAATTAATTTACTATTCTCACTCCAGTTAGTATTAATTAGGGGCAGGTGTGGACACTAAACTTCCTTAATTTACTATTCCCACTCCAGTTAGTATTAATTAGGGGTAGGTGCTGGACAGTAAACTTAATTAATTTACTATTCCCAATACAGTTAGTATTAATTCAGGGTAGGTGCTGGACACTAAACTTAATTAATTTACTATTCCTACTCCAGTTAGTATTAATTAGGAGTAGCTGCTGGATACTAAACTTAATTAATTTACTATTCCCACTCCAGTTAGTATTAATTAGGGGTAGGTGCTGGACACTAAACTTAATTAATTTACTATTCCCACTCCAGTAAGCATTAATTAGGGGTAGGTGCTGGACAGTAAACTTAATTAATTTACTATTCCCAATCCAGGTAGTATTAATTAGGAGTAGGTGCTGGACACTAAACTTAATTAATTTAATATTCCCACTCCAGTTCTTATTAATTCAGATTAGGTGATGGACACTAAACTTAATTAATTTACTATTCCTTCTCCAGTTAGTATTAATTAGGGGTAGCTGCTGGACACTAAACTTAATTAATTTACGACTCCCACTCCAGTTAGTATTAATTCAGGGTAGGTGCTGGACACTAAACTTAATTAATTTACTATTCTCACTCCAGTTAGTATTAATTAGGGGCAGGTGTGGACACTAAACTTCATTAATTTACTATTCCCACTCCAGTTAGTATTAATTAGGGGTAGGTGCTGGACAGTAAACTTAATTAATTTACTATTCCCAATACAGTTAGTATTAATTCAGGGTAGGTGCTGGACACTAAACTTAATTAATTTACTATTCCTACTCCAGTTAGTATTAATTAGGAGTAGCTGCTGGATACTAAACTTAATTAATTTACTATTCCCACTCCAGTTAGCATTAATTAGGGTTAGGTGCTGGACAGTAAACTTAATTAATTTACTATTCCCAATACAGTTAGTATTAATTCAGGGTAGGTGCTGGACACTAAACTTAATTAATTTACTATTCCTACTCCAGTTAGTATTAATTTGGGGTAGGTGCTGGACAGTAAACTTAATTAATTTACTACTCCCACTACAGTTAGTATTAATTCAAGGTAGATGCTGGACACTAAACTTAATTAATTTACTATTCCCACTCCAGTTAGTATTAATTAGGGGTAGGTGCTGGACACTAAACTTAATAAATTTACTATTCCCACTCCAGTAAGGATTAATTAGGGGTAGGTGCTGGACAGTACATTTAATTAATTTACTATTCCCAATCCAGGAAGTATTAATTAGGAGTAGCTGCTGGACACTAAACTTAATTAATTTAATATTCCCACTCCAGTTCTTATTAATTCAGATTAGGTGATGTACACTAAACTTAATTAATTTACTATTCCTACTCCAGTTAATATTAATTAGGGGGAGCTGCTGGACACTAAACTTAATTAATTTACTACTCCCACTCCAGTTAGTAATAATTCAGGGTAGGTGCTGAACACTAAACTTAATTAATGTATTATTCCCACTCCAGTTAGTATTAATTAGGGGTAGGTGCTGGACACTAAACTTAATTAATTTACTATTCCCACTCCAGTTAGAATTAATTAGGGGTAGGTGCGGGACACTAAATCTAATTAATTTAATATTCCCACTCCAGTTATTATTATTAGTTCAGGGTAGGTGCTGAACACTAAACTTAATTAATTTACTATTCCTACTCCAGTTAGTATTAATTAGGGTAGCTGCTGGACACTAAACTTAATTAATTTACTATTCCCACTCCAGTTAGTATTAATTAGGGGTAGGTATGGACACTAAACTTAATTAATTTACTATTCCTACTCCAGTTAGTATTAATTCAGGGTAGGTGCTGGACACTAAACTTAATTAATTTACTATTCCTACTCCAGTTAGTATTAAGTAGGGGTAGGTGCTGGACACTAAACTTAATTAATTTACTATTCCCACTCCAGTTAGTATTAATTAGGGATAGGTGCTGGACACTAAACTTAATTAATTTACTATTCCCTCTCCAGTAAGTATTAATTAGGGGTAGGTGCTGGACAGTAAACTTAATTAATTTACTATTCCCAATCCAGGTAGTATTAACTAGGAGTAGGTGCTGGACACTAAACTTAATTAATTTAATATTCCCACTCCAGTTCTTATTAATTCAGATTAGGTGATGGACACTAAACTTAATTAATTTACTATTCCTAGTCCAGTTAGTATTAATTAGGGGTAGCTGCTGGACACTAAACTTAATTAATTTACTGACTCCCACTCCAGTTAGTATTAATTCAGGGTAGGTGCTGGACACTAAACTTAATTAATTTACTATTCCCACTCCAGTTAGTATTAATTAGGGGTAGGTGCTTGACACTAAATTTCATTAATTTACTATTCCCACTCCAGTTAGTATTAATTAGGGGTAGGTGCTGGACAGTAAACTTAATTAATTTACTATTCCCAATACAGTTAGTATTAATTCAGGGTAGGTGCTGGACACTAAACTTAATTAATTTACTATTCCTACTCCAGTTAGTATTAATTAGGGGTAGCTGCTGGACACTAAACTTAATTAATTTACTATTCCCACTCCAGTTAGTATTAATTAGGGGTAGGTGCTGGACACTAAACTTAATTAATTTACTATTCCCACTCCAGTTAGCATTAATTAGGGGTAGGTGCTGGACACTAAACTTAATTAATGTACTATTCCCACTCCAGTTAGTATTAATTAGGGGTAGGTGCTGGACACTAAACTTAATTAATTTACTATTCCCACTCCAGTAAGGATTAATTAGGGGTAGGTGCTGGACAGTAAATTTAATTAATTTACTATTCCCAATCCAGGTAGTATTAATTAGGAGTAGGTGCTGGACACTAAACTTAATTAATTTACTATTCCCACTGCAGTTAGTATTAATTCAGGGTAGGTGCTGGACAATAAACTTAATTAATTTAATATTCCCACTCCAGTTAGTATTAATTAGGGGTAGGTGCTGGACACTAAACTTAATTAATTTACTATTCCCACTCTAGTTAGTATTAATTAGGGGTAGGTGCTGGACACTAAATTGAATTAATTTAATATTCCCATTCCAGTTATTATTAATTCAGGGTAGGTGCTGGACACTAAACTTAATTAATTTACTATTCCTACTCCAGTTAGTATTAATTAGGGGTAGCTGCTGGACACTAAACTTAACTAATTTACTATTCCCTCTCCAGTTAGTATTAATTAGGGGTGGGTGTGGACACTAAACTTAATTAATTTACTGTTCCTACTCCAGTTAGTATTAATTCAGGGTAGGTGCTGGACACTAAACTTAATTTATTTACTATTCCAACTCCAGTTAGTATTAATTAGGGGTAGGTGCTGGACATTAAAAT
This sequence comes from Calotriton arnoldi, assembly GCA_963921515.1. Lineage (NCBI taxonomy): Eukaryota > Metazoa > Chordata > Amphibia > Caudata > Salamandridae > Calotriton > Calotriton arnoldi. Next base: position 9,788 of record CAWUFW010003592.1, read on the forward strand.
TAATTAATTTACTATTCCTACTCCAGTTATTATGAATTCAAGGTAGGTGCTGGACACTAAACTTAATTAATTTACTATTCCCACTCCAGTTAGTATTAATTAGGGGTAGGTGCTGGACAGTAAACGTAATTAATTTACTACTCCCACTACAGTTACTATTAATTCAAGAAAAATGCTGGACACTAAACTTAATTAATTTACTATTCCCACTCCAGTTAGTATTAATCAGGGGTAGGTGCTGGAGACTAAACTTAAATAATTTACTATTCCTACTCCAGTTAGGATTAATTCAGGATAGATGCTGGACACTAAAAATTAATTTACTATTACCACTCCAGTTATTATTAATTCAGATTAGGTGATTGACACTAAACTTAATTAATTTATTATTCCCACTCCAGTTAGTGTTAATTAGGGGTAGGTGTGGACACTAAACTTAATTAATTTACTATTCCTACTCCAGTTAGTATTAATTCAGGGTAGGTGCTGGACACTAAACTTAATTAATTTAGTATTCCCACCCCAGTTAGTATTAATTAGGGGTAGGTGCTGGACACTAAACTTAATTAATTTACTATTCCCACTCCAGTTAGCATTAATTAGGGGTAGGTGCTGGACAGTAAACTTAATTAATTTACTATTCCCAAAACAGTTAGTATTAATACAGGGTAGGTGTGGACACTAAACTTAATTAATTTACTGTTCCTACTCCAGTTAGTATTAATTCAGGGTAGGTGCTGGACACTAAACTTAATTTATTTACTATTCCAACTCCAGTTAGTATTAATTAGGGGTAGGTGCTGGACATTAAAATTAATTAATTTACTATTCCTACTCAGTTATTATTAATTCAAGGTAGGTGCTGGACACTAAACTTAATTAATTTACTATTCCCACTCCAGTTAGTATTAATTAGAGGTAGGTGCTGGACAGTAAATGTAATTAATTTACTACTCCCACTACAGTTACTATTAATTCAAGGAAAATGCTGGACACTAAACTTAATTAATTTACTATTCCCACTCCAGTTAGTATTAATTAGGGGTAGGTGCTGGAGACTAAACTTAAATAATTTACTATTCCTACTCCAGTTAGGATTAATTCAGGATAGGTGCTGGACACTAAAAATTAATTTACTATTACCACTCCAGTTATCATTAATTCAGATTAGGTGATTGACACTAAACTTAATTAATTTACTATTCCTACTCCAGTTAGTACTAATTAGGGGTAGCTGCTGGACACTAAACTTAATTAATGTAATACTCCCACTCCAGTTAGTATTAATTCTGGGTAGGTACTGCACACTAAACTTAATTAATTTACTATTCCCACTCCAGTTAGTATTAATTAGGGGTAGGTGCTGGACAGTAAACTTAATTAATTTACTATTCCCAATACAGTTAGTATTAATTAGGGGTAGGTGCTGGACACTAAACTTAATTAATTTAATATTCCCACTCTAGTTATTATTAATTCAGATTAGGTGATGGACACTAAACTTAATTAATTTACTATTCCTACTCCAGTTAGTATTAATTAGGGGTAGCTGCTGGACACTAAACTTAATTAATTTACTACTCCCACTCCAGTTAGTATTAATTCTGGGTAGGTGCTGCACACTAAACTTAATTAATTTACTATTCCTACTCCAGTTAGTATTAATTCAGGGTAGGTGCTGGACACTAAACTTAATTAATTTAGTCTTCCCACCCCAGTTAGTATTAATTAGGGGTAGGTGCTGGACAGTAAACTTAATTAACTTACTACTCCCACTACAGCTAGTATTAATTCAAGGTAGATGCTGGACACTAAACTTAATTAATGTAATACTCCCACTCCAGTTAGTATTAATTCTGGGTAGGTACTGCACACTAAACTTAATTAATTTACTATTCCCACTCCAGTTAGCATTAATTAGGGGTAGGTGCTGGACAGTAAACTTAATTAATTTACTATTCCCAAAACAGTTAGTATTAATACAGGGTAGGTGTGGACACTAAACTTAATTAATTTACTGTTCCTACTCCAGTTAGTATTAATTCAGATTAGGTGATGTACACTAAACTTAATTAATTTACTATTCCTACTCCAGTTAATATTAATTAGGGGAGCTGCTGGACACTAAATAATTTACTATTCCCAATACAGTTAGTATTAATTAGGGGTAGGTGCTGGACACAAACTTAATTAATTTACTATTCCCACTCCAGTTAGTATTAATTAGGGGTAGGTGCTGGACAGTGAACGTAATTAATTTAATATTCCCACCCCAGTTATTATTAATTCAGGGTAGGTGCTGGACACTAAACTTATTTAATTTACTATTCCTACTCCAGTTAGTATTAATTAGGGGTAGGTGCTGAACACTAAACTTAGTTAATTTACTATTCCTACTCCAGATAATATTAATTAGGGGTAGGTGCTGGACAGTAAACTTAATTAATTTACTACTCCCACTACAGTTAGTAATAATTCAAGGTAGATGCTGGACACTAAACTTAATTAATGTACTATTCCCACTCCAGTTAGTATTAATTAGGGGTAGGTGCTGGACACTAAACTTAATTAATTTACTATTCCCACTCCAGTAAGGATTAATTAGAGGTAGGTGCTGGACAGTAAATTTAATTAATTTACTATTCCCAATCCAGGTAGTATTAATTAGGAGTAGGTGCTGGACACTAAACTTAATTCATTTACTATTCCCACTCCAGTTCTTATTAATTCAGATTAGGTGATGTACACTAAACTTAATTAATTTACTATTCCTACTCCAGTTAATATTAATTAGGGGAGCTGCTGGACACTAAACTTAATTAATTTACTACTCCCACTCCAGTTAGTATTAATTCAGGGTAGGTGCTGGACAATAAACTTAATTAATTTAATATTCCCACTCCAGTTAGTATTAATTAGGGGTAGGCGCTGGACACTAAACTTAATTAATTTACTATTCCCACTCTAGTTAGTATTAATTAGGGGTAGGTGCTGGACACTAAATTTAATTAATTTAATATTCCCATTCCAGTTATTATTAATTCAGGGTAGGTGCTGGACACTAAACTTAATTAATTTACTATTCCTACTCCAGTTAGTATTAATTAGGGGTAGCTGCTGGACACTAAACTTAACTAATTTACTATTCCCTCTCCAGTTAGTATTAATTAGGGGTAGGTGTGGACACTAAACTTAATTTATTTACTATTCCAACTCCAGTTAGTATTAATTAGGGGTAGGTGCTGGACATTAAAATTAATTAATTTACTATTCCTACTCCAGTTATTATTAATTCAAGGTAGGTGCTGGACACTAAACTTAATTAATTTACTATTCCCACTCCAGTTAGTATTAATTAGGGGTAGGTGCTGGACAGTAAACGTAATTAATTTACTACTCCCACTACAGTTACTATTAATTCAAGGAAAATGCTGGACACTAAACTTAATTAATTTACTATTCCCACGCCAGTTAGTATTAATTAGGGGTAGGTGCAGGAGACTAAACTTAAATAATTTACTATTCCTACTCCAGTTAGGATTAATTCAGGATAGGTGCTGGACACTAAAAATTAATTTACTATTACCACTCCAGTTATTATTAATTCAGATTTGGTGATTGACACAAAACTTAATTAATTTACTATTCCTACTCCAGTTAGTACTAATTAGGGGTAGCTGCTGGACACTAAACCTAATTAATATAATACTCCCACTACAGTTAGTATTAATTCTGGGTAGGTACTGCACACTAAACTTAATTAATTTACTATTCCCACTCCAGTTAGTATTAATTAGGGGTAGGTGCTGGACAGTAAACTTAATTAATTTACTATTCCCAATCCAGTTAGTATTAATTAGGGGTAGGTGCTGGACACTAAACTTAATTAATTTAATATTCCCACTCCAGTTATTATTAATTCAGATTAGGTGATGGACACTAAACTTAATTAATTTACTATTCCTACTCCAGTTAGTATTAATTAGGGGTAGCTGCTGCACACTAAACTTAATTAATTTACTATTCCCACTCCAGTTAGTATTAATTAGGGGTAGGTGCTGGACAGTAAACTTAATTAATTTACTATTCCCAATACAGTTAGTATTAATTAGGGGTAGGTGCTGGACACTAAACTTAATTAATTTAATATTCCCACTCCAGTTATTATTAATTCAGATTAGGTGATGGACACTAAACTTATTTAATTTACTATTCCTACTCCAGTTAGTATTAATTAGGGGTAGGTGCTGGACACTAAACTTAGTTAATTTACTATTCTTACTCTAGTTAGTATTAATTAGGGGTAGGTGCTGGACAGTAAACTTAATTAATTTACTATTCCCAATACAGTTAGTATTAATTAGGGGTAGGTGCTGGACACTAAACTTAATTAATTTAATATTCCCAATCCAGTTATTATTAATTTAGATTAGGTGATGGACACTAAACTTAATTAATTTACTATTCCTACTCCAGTTAGTATTAATTAGGAGTAGCTGCTGGACACTAAACTTAATTAATTAACTTCTCCCACTCCAGTTAGTATTAATTCAGGGTAGTTGCTGCACACTAAACTTAATTAATTTACTATTCCCACTCCAGTTAGTATTAATTAGGGGTAGGTGCTGGACACAAACTTAATTAATTTACTATTCCTACTCCAGTTAGTATTAATTAGGGGTAGGTGCTGGACAGTAAACGTAATTAATTTAATATTCCCACCCCAGTTATTATTAATTCAGGTTAGGTGCTGGACACTAAACTTAGTTAGTTTACTATTCCTACTCCAGTTAGTATTAATTAGGGGTAGGTGCTGGACACTAAACTAAATTAATTTACTATTCCCACTCCAGTTTTTATTAACTATGAGTAGGTGCTGGACACTAAATTTAATTAATTTACTATTCCCACTCCCGTTAGTATTATTTAGGGGTAGGTGCTCGATACTAAACTTAATTAATTTACTATTCCCACTCCAGTTAGTATTAATTAGGAGTTGGTGCTGGACACTAAATTTAATTAATTTACTATTCCCACTCCAGTTAGTATTAATTAGGGATAGTTGCTGAACACTAAACTTAATTAATTTACTATTCCCACTCCAGTTAGTATTAATTAGGGGTAGGTGCTGGACACTAAACTTAATTAATTTACTATTCCCACTCCAGTTAGTATTAATTAGTGGTAGATGCTGGACACTAAATTTAATTAATTTACTATTCCCACTCCAGTTAGTATTAATTAGGGGTGGGTGCTGGACACTAAACTTAATTAATTTACTATTCCCACTCCAGTTCGTATTAATTAATCTTAGGTGCTGAGCAGTAAACTTTATTAATTTACTATATCCAGTGTAATTACAGTAAAATGAAAACAATTGCCAGACCTTTAACATATATATTTTTCTTTTCCTATTTAAATTAATGTAATATAAGTAACTACACTATACATTAAATTTTTATTATTTGACAATACCACTCATAAATTAGTACAATATTTAATATAATTAATTGCAATATTTTTATAATTTCGAAAATATACTTTCTAAATTATAATTTAAAATTTCTAATTTCTGAAATTTTTAATAAATTATTTTTAAACACTCCCCACCCTTATCTCCTATAAACCCAACATCCCGCTCCTAAAAATATTTTTCTAAAATCAAGAATATAATTTCTAAATTATATATTTAATTTTCTTAATTTGTTTTACATTTTAAAATATATTATTTTAAAACACTCCCCACCCTTATCCCCTATAAACCCAACATCCCGCTCCTAGAATGTTTTTTTTTAAATTTGAAAATATAATTTCTAAATTATAAATTTTAATTTCGAATTTCTTAAATATTTAAGTACATTATTTTAAAACACTCCCCACCCTTATGCCCTATAAACCCAACATCCCGATCCTAAAATATATTATTCTAAATTCAAAATTATATTTTCTAAATTATAATTTAAAATTTTGAATTTTTTATAAATTAAAATCAATTATTTTAAAACACTCCCCACACTTATCCCCTATAAACCCAACATCCCGCTCCTAAAAAATATTAGACAAATTAATTTTTTTATAACATTAACTTACTATTATTATACTACAAACTCTATATACATTACAGTATACTACAATAACGATATTTTAACATAACAATATTTTAACAGTCGATATTACAAACTTCGATATTTTTAACAATACTTAAAATCGATATTTTTAACATCGATATACAATACTATCAATATACTAAACTCGATATTTATGTATATCGATATTAAAAGTTCGATATTATGTCTACTTACCATATGTGATTTCTTAATAGATGTACACCTTCAAGCCATCTTTTTCAAAATATATACCTCTCTGCATCTTTAAGCAAACTCAAAAGTCCCACTGTATATATAGCTATGGGCAAGCACAAAAACTATATCTCACCATCTAAGCATATGCAAAGTGATCATAGAAGTTAAAGACCACATTTACAAACACTTCCCAATATACACCTAACAAGTATTACTTCTTTCTAATTCATATACATGCAGACAACATGTTCTCATCTTTTATTTCTCACTACACTATTCCTGTTTAATAATGTTACTAAAAGTACTACAACTCCCAGAATGCAAATTACAGATGTATCTATTCTGCACATGATGTTCAGACATTTAAAACATTCTTAGTTCCTCATTGCAACTTTACAAAAAACTATACTGTTGTTTTTCAATAAAATACACAATGTAATAAACAGGCACTAATTCATGTTTCTCTTACTTCGCAAAACATTCACCACTAACCTCTTAAACACATACCCTCTAATAGGTACAGTTCAACTCATATATTTTTTCTCATCAGTGTTATACTCCTTTTAATCAAACTCCCATATACATCTTCATTTCTAATGTATATTTTTAAAATAATTACAAAGTTATATACATACCACTGAATTCAGTTTGTAGATTATATTGTTGTTTTAGCTCTTTCTACATAGTTTGGACACTGTTAAGATTTGTAAAAACTAAAGCACAAAATGGTACACCACCCTCTTACAAAGCAAGTCTAAAATGGTAACCTCTTCAACTTTCCACTCTATCATCATGAGAAAGGCAGCAAATGAAATCATGTCTTTCATTTTAGACTACTGCATCTACACTTGTGAAGGGTTAGCATCTGTTAACCCTTTCCCTCTCTTTCAAAACAAGGTTCCCGTCGGCACGGTTTCGCAATGTTTTCGCGATCATCGCGGAATAATTGAAAAAAAAACGGGAGTTCAAACCGATATCTAGCTTCATTTTTCTGAAATTTAAATACTACACAACAGTTTATTACATAGTCCTGAATTGGAAATTAAAACTTGCCATTCCTTCCATTGTGTCATCACTCCTCAACTTTTCAAAAAAATGTTCTAACACCCTTCCCCCCAATACAGTCTTAGCTCAGTGTACCTAGCAACCCTGTGGAACCAGTAGGTCACAAGTTCACAGCACATTCTAGAAGGAACATGCTACTTCCAAATGAGATACAGCAGGTGTGGTTTACTCCACAGATTCCAAAGCATATCAATGTCTGTATTACATTTCTTTTTTTTAAACAACAGCCAATAATAAGACTTCTTCCTGAGCCATACAACACACTACCTAATTTTATTCACTTTCATGCTGACAGCATCCAATGAAATGTATATATATATATATATATCGCCTTTCCACCTCCTCGATTCAGCTGGGACACTTTCGCAGCGGTGCACACCAGGGTCCGAGGTAGCCCTGTTTCAATCCAATTTCACCACACACACTTGTGCGCGCACACTCCTTCCGCTGAATAAAGCATCACAATCCAAAGTGCTTGGGAGTAGTTTATTTCTCGGTACCAAGCCGGAAAACCCAACGCGTTTCGGCGTAAAACGCCTTGATCACGGGTAATTTAATCATTTTTACTTCTTCTTTATATACAATATGTTACGTGCAACGTGCAAAAAGTGAATGGTAAACATAAAAAAGAGACCACCAAGTGCAAGCATAACAGAATATGTTACAAAAAACGTCGGCCATTTTGTAGTTGGTTTTTCAATAAACAATATCCAATATGCAAGTCAAAGATCACTCTTCACTCATGGACACCTCCCTTATCTATCATCAGTTTTTTAAGTCTTATGAGTTCCTTTCGTTTATCTGTTAGTTGCATTGGAGCAGGAGACATTTTGATATAAACTGTATACAATCAATGTGAATACTATACATTAATGAATCATTCTTTACGTCTCACCTACCACTCTAAATGGAAAGAATTTTTAAAGAAACAGTATTATATACATACTATAACTTTATCGCCATTCAAGAATGACTAATATTACCTCATAAAACAATACACCTTTTCACTTATATTGTGAATAAGTAAATTTTATAAAAAGGTTGTCATCCCGAAAAAAGAATTAACAGCGAATAACGAACATACCCCAATAGGAGTCATGCTATCAACTGTAAATTAATCATACTTCCAATTCTGCCCAAGTGGGCTTACATACTAAACCACTAATATTGCAACATAATACAGCCACTCATATACTTATACTGTACATATGTAGTATAATAATATTGTAATAAGGTTGTCGTCCCAAGAGAAAGGCTTTACAACATAACTCAGACACTCCCCAATAAGAGTCACACTATCTGATATAATTTTAAATGATACTTGCAATTCTGCCCCAGTGGGCATACGTACTTAATACTAAAGTTATATTCCATTAAGGGCCAAAAACGTCAGTTGTGACTTGCATAAATAATGTCAATCCACCTAAAATGGAAAGACAAAAAATGTCATGGCTCAATCAAAATTGCAATTGTTACCTAAATCTCATTTAACTGTGCAAAACTGCCACCATTTGGTAATAGTCACCGCAGCTCGGGCTGAGAGGGAGAGCATGGCGGCCGGCAAGAGCTCAGGTCGCGAGCTCCGTCAAGTGAGGTGCATAATTGAAGTATAATAGCTCGGCACGGACTGTAACGAAAGATTCTGTACCGGAATGCTCACTGATCTCGAACCCGAATGTTAAAAACATCGGGAAAGCGGCGTTTGGTGTTCTTGCGGCTGGCAAGAGGAGGAGGTAGCGGATCGGAGGTGAACGCCGAAGTGGAGGCAGAGGCGGGACTAGGTGGAAAGCCGCGTCCTTACCTGACGGACGTGGAGAGGAGGCGGGGAGGCGTTTGCGCTGCTGCTGTGAAAGGACTACAGCTACGGAGGAGAGCTTTAACAAAAGTAAGTTATAGAGCCCCCCAAGTAGTCCCCGTACAAACATTGGCAGGTTGTTAAAGAATTCAGAACAGGACTGCAAATTAATTTTAAATCAAACTTATAACAACAACGAAAATAACGAGGACCTTAAGGAAAATCAAGCTTCCAAGTTGGTAGTGTGTATGAATTCAACAAGGAAGAAGGGAAGGGGCAAAGAGGGGATCAGTCGGCTTCCGAATTTGGTTTGAAACCCCAACAGGGGAGTTTGGTGGCTCCTACTGACTTAATCCCACGGATACAGGATCTCCCCAAAGAAGATAAAGCAGAACTAAGGGGGTTTGATAAGAAAGAAATCACAAAGAATAGTATCCAAGATATAAGGTACGCGTTAAGAAACAGGGGTCTAGCTCTAACCTCCGGGGCTGACGACGCTATTAAACAGCCTCCAGTGAAAGTAGAACAACAGCCAGTAACACCTACGAAGGGCAAGGATATCGTGGAAAAAAAGAAGCAAAGGAAACAGAGGATAAAGAGTGGCGCTGTGGCAGTGATCTCAACTAGAGCGGCTAAAGCGGCGAAAAAAGAGCAACTTAAAAAGGGTGCTAATTTAAAAGTAACACCCTCACTTCGCACCTTCTTTAGAGTCCAGGAGAAATCGGTACTAAAAAGTACTGCATTAAAAGAAAGGTGTGATAATAAAGGAATAACTTTTATGCAAAAACTGACATCCTCTCCAAACATAAAAACAATGGAAACTTCCAATCCGTCCCAAGTCCTCATGTTATCAGATCCCACGGAACAAAATGACTCAGAAGTGGATGAGGGGTCTCAGAGTGAAGATAACCCACTCCAAAAAACGTTAAATAGGGATTTGGATTCTGAAACACTCACGCAGGTGGAACTTGGGAACTTGATGGGATCTCTCTTTAAAGAGATGAAATTGAGCTTCGCGAAGTCTGAAAAAAATCAGGAGAAAATACAAGCAACATGTGAGGCGCTGGAGTCTAAGGTTAACGCCTTAGTTGACAGGGTAAATACTATAGAAGGTGCATTGGAGCACACCAGAGAAGAGGTAAAATCCTGTCAAAGTGACATCAGCAAAATAAGATCAAGCGAAAAAGAGCTCAGAGATAAACTTGAGATTTTAGAGAATAACTCAAGACGGAATAATCTCCGATTATTAAATATTCCGGAAGGCGTAGAAGGGCAGAATGTAAAGACTTTTATAGTTAAACTGCTAAAAGAAATTTCCCCCGAGCTAGAGGAAAAAACCATAGACGATGACATTCAAAGGGTACATAGAGACCCTTATAGATTGAATAATACAAGGAAGAATCCTCGGAGAATACTTGTCAATTTTAGAACTTACACACTAAAAGAAAGTATTCTGAGTAAGGCTTTAAAGGCAGGTACCCTCTCTAAAGACGGCTACAATTTTAAAATTCGTTCGGATATATCAAAGACCACGGCAGATAGACAGTGGGCCCTAGGGAACTTTATGCAGGACCTAAGAGCAGTAGGAGCAACGGTCCAATTGAAGTATCCAGCCCTCTTGAAAATCATGTGGAATAATCAGACATTTAATATCAGAGAGCCAAAAGAAGTGGAGACTTTGCTGGAACGAATAAAAACAAACAAGTAAGAGCCAGAATTAAGATAATTTATCACCTCACGACAACGGAACTCAAATAGGGCAATTTGGTTTGCTCAATGATAGTAGGGAGGGTTCTCCAGGGTGGGATAAGAGGAGTAGGTTTTTTCTTTTATGAGCACAATTTTTCCTTTTGGGTGGGGAGCATTTGGGGAAAAAACCAAAAAATAATTGTCCGATTTGTAAGATTTATGGTATTCACGGTCATTTTTATGGTAAAATACAGAACAAACTATTCATACTAAGATAGGGAGATAATTATTACAACTTGGAACGTGAACGGGCTTAGAGTAAGGAGGAGACGACAAAAAATCTTTGAATATCTTAAACTGGTAAAGAGTGACGTCATTATATTACAAGAAACCCACTTGCAAAGATTAGAATGGTTTGAAATTATAAAAAGGAAAAATGGGTGGAATATAGTGTCTGCACAAATCAAACCTGTCCTATTAAGGGAGTGGCAATAATCATTAAAAAATCGTCAGGAATTGCAATCCTGGAGGAAGGTGCAGACTCAAAAGGTAGATGGGCATTTGTAAAAATGAAATTAGGAAATAGTTTTGTTTCTGTAGTTGGGTATTACGGTCCTAACATAGAAGACCCTACACCACTTCAATCTTTATATGCCCAACTAATTAATATATCCACACCAATCATCCTTGGCGGAGATTTTAATATACTGCTAGATCCCAAAAATGATAGGTATCCGCCTGGAAAGGCATTAAATCTTCAAAAAATGAGGGAATGGTTGATCAGATTTAAAGAAGACTTAGGACTAGTCGATATTTGGAAAACTAAAGGCGACCAAAAAAATAAATACACTTACAGGAACTACAAGTATGGTCATGCTTCCAGAATTGATTTGTTCTTGATAGATAAAGTATTAAGCAAAAATGTGAAAAACGTGGCCCATGTACCAGCACACCTATCCGACCACTCCTTAGTTCAGATGGTAATAAACCAAAACTCCCTTCAGGCCGTGATAAGGTGGACATTAGACCGAACACTTTTGCTTGATCAACAAATTATTGGAATACTAAGGGATGAAACAATAAGTTACTTCCAAGTTAATACTAATGGAGAAATATCTAGTCGTGTGGTGTGGGACGCCTATAAAGCAGTGATCAGAGGAAACCTAATTGGTTTAGCGGCAATAAAGAATAAGAAGACTAGATATATAATCAGCCAGCTAGAAGAGGATATACTAGACAGGCAAAAGCGGTGTGAAGTTTTGATCTCGGAAGAAGAAAAAGAAAATGCGATAGAAGAAATCTCCCAAAAAAAGTATGATTTATCACTTTACCTGGAAGGTAGGGTAAGAAAAAGGTGGGAGGCCAGTACACTATCAAACTATGAGTATGGGGAGAATAGCGGGAAGCTTTTGGCATGGAAGCTTAAAACTGAGTCCAACAGAAATAAGATTATGGCTGTGTATAGAGAGTTGGATGGGGTAAAGGTAGATGATAGGGCAGGTATAGAGGATGCATTTGTAGACTTCTTTCAGTTGTTGTATGAGGAGGATTTAACACCTCTTGCTCCTACAATAGATTCATACTTAAAAGATTCCCAAATTCATAAGCTGGAAGTAACCTTCAGCGAACCACTAAACGCAGCAATCACTATCGAGGAGGTCTTGAAGGTGATAAATGGACTTAAAAAAGGGAAAGCAGCCGGCACAGATGCCATTCCAAATGAGTTCTATTTAGCTCTAAAAGACTCCTTGGCCCCGAGTTTAGTGGACCTTTTCAACTCAATCTTTTTAGATGGCTTACCGCTTCCAAAATCATGGAACGAAGCAACTATTCTGACCTGCTGACCTTCAGGAGGCTAATCAAGACCTGGCTGTTCGACCAGTAGCAGCATCCCCCCCCTTCCCTCTCCCCAGCGCCTTGAGACCCTCGCGGGTAAATAGTGCGCTCTACAAATTCTGTGATTGATTGATTGAACTATTAGTCTGATTTTAAAACCTGGCAAAGATCCCCTTAAGTGTGAGTCATATAGGCCTATATCCCTTCTAAATAATGATTATAAAATTTTCGCACAGGTTCTAGCAGCAAGACTCAGTAGTATTATGGATAGACTTATTCATATTGATCAAAGGGATTTATTAAAGGGAGACAGCTACATGAGCTCACTCACCAACTGATTGGAGCCATAGATATTGCCACCCAGGAACAATCTCCCTCGCGGTTCTTAAATTTGATGCTGCCAAGGCATTTGACCGTGTGAGCTGGTCTTTTTTGCAGGCTGCTATTTCCTATTATGGTCTAGGGGCAAACTTTTCAAGAGCAGTAAGGAATATATACAAGGCTCCGACTGCAAAAATCCTGATAAACGGAAGCTTAACGAAAGAATTCCAGATTACAAGAGGCACAAGACAGGGCTGCCCGCTCTCTCCCCTTCTTTTTAATTTATATATAGAACCCCTAGCAAATATGATTAGAAAGTCTCAGGAAATTATTCCATTTAAATTTAAAGGATGGGTAATGAAAGTGGCACTATATGCCGATGATCTTATGATTTACAGTAGTGACCTAGAAAAGTCTCTACAAACTATAACAAAAATGCTAACAGACTTTGGGAACATATCTGGCTACCAAGTAAATCACCAAAAGACTGAGACTATGTGTTGGAACATGAACCTACCAATGACCGGATTTAAGAACAAAATTAAATATTTAGGGATAGAAATTAAAAAAACAATTGAAGAAATCGCCCAAGTAAATCTGGACTTAAAGGTAAAGGAAATGAGAGAACTATTAAAATCATGGAGAAGTCTATCGCTCACTTTTATGGGGAGAGCAAATGTCATTAAAATGACGATCCTGCCCAAGTTCACGTTTTTATTCAATTCCATCCCTTTGGAGTTTAAGGCTCAATGGCTAAAAAGATCCAAAGTGAAATTAACACTTTTATATGGGCCTCTAAGGATAGCATGGAGGAAGTTATGCCAGAGGAAAAATCGAGGTGGTATAGCCAGTTCAGATCTTCTGGCTTATTACAGAGCCTTCCAATTTAAGAATATTAGAATTCTTTTTAGACCACATGAGCTTTACTCATCCTACTGGAGAGCTGTTACTGTTGATGACTACTGTCTCTATAAGTTTGGTCATCCGAAGTATTTCAAAAAGGTTAAACTAAAAGTGCTAGGAGCAGCGTACAAGTTATGGTTCGAGTTAAGAAGAGCATGGAAAATTCCTTACTATAACTGTTTAGCACCAATATGGAACTCACCTGGAACCCCTGAATGCTTACAGGCTTCTCTAGCAGACCCGTTGAAGAAATCAGGAATTTCAAAATGGGGAGAACTTTTTGAGTGTGGAAATTTACTTAGTTGGGACCTTTTGTTGGAAAGAACCAATGGAGAAATGTCAAGGTTCAAGTATTACCAGTTGGTGAGTTGGTCAAAGGAACAAGAGAAGATTCTGGAATCCACTAGGAAACTGGAGGAAGAAATTCAAAAAGATCCAGCTCGAAAAGAGGTATCGAAATGGTATTGGCATCAAATGCAAAAAGAAGAAGGCGAATTTACTACTCCAGGCGAGACCTGGAAGAAGATCTTCCCGGCTCAAGACTTGCAACAGCAATGGCAAGTATCTTGTTCTTTTTATGGCATATTATTGTTTCTGCACATCTTAGGAAAAATCATCTTTTACTTTACATAGGTCTTATTGGACGCCTGAGAAGTTATCTAAAATGAATAATCAGGTGATGAAAATGTGTCCAAAATGCGGTGAGCCTAAAGCGAACGATATTCATATGTTCCATCTATGTCCTCACCTTTACTTATTTTGGGAGGAAATTGGCAAGATTATTAATAAGGCCTTAGAAACGAATATTAAGGTAAGCACCTTTACTGTTATTTTTGGCATTATGGAAACTAAAGAGGCTATCAATATATTGAGTAAAAACCAAAAATATTTATTATTTGTACTAATTTTATTAGCCAGACGCGAGGTATGCATAAATTGGATTCTTCCAGCTCCCCTAAAGTAGTAGAATGGCTTCGCTCAGTAGAAAAGGTCAGGAATTTGGACAAATCCAGAGGGAAGAGTAAACAAACTAAATATTAGGAACTTTGGGATACAAATTTTGTGGAAGGGTAGGAAGAGAAGTCCAATGATTTTACTTAATGCGACCCAACAAATTTGGGTGAACTGTCATGGCGGATCCATGATGGATAAACCTTAAATGAATTTGTAGGTTTTTATTGACATGGTCTCTCCTCGCTGTCCAAGGGCGGTTCATATTACTCAGCACAAAATGACCTGGTCTACCATAACCACTTAAGTCGCATAAATGAGGACAAAAAAAAAAAAAAAAAAAGTGCCACCATTTCAAAAAGTGTTTTATAATTTCTAAAAAATCAATTAAAAACAATTCATTTTGCACAGTTAAATGAGATTTAGGTAACAATTGCAATTTTGATTGAGCCATGACATTTTTTGTCTTTCCATTTTAGGTGGATTGACATTATTTCTGCAAGTCACAACTGAAGTTTTTGGCCCTTAATGGAATATAACTTTAGTATTAAGTACGTATGCCCACTGGGGCAGAATTGCAAGTATCATTTAAAATTATATCAGATAGTGTGACTCTTATTGGGGAGTGTCTGAGTTATGTTGTAAAGCCTTTCTCTTGGGACGACAACCTTATTACAATATTATTATACTACATATGTACAGTATAAGTATATGAGTGACTGTATTATGTTGCAATATTAGTGGTTTAGTATGTAAGCCCACTTGGGCAGAATTGGAAGTATGATTAATTTACAGTTGATAGCGTGACTCCTATTGGGGTGTGTTCGTTATTCGCTGTTAATTCTTTTTTCGGGATGACAACCTTTTTATAAAATTTACTTATTCACAATATAAGTGAAAAGGTGTATTGTTTTATGAGGTAATATTAGTCATTCTTGAATGGCGATAAAGTTATAGTATGTATATAATACTGTTTCTTTAAAAATTCTTTCCATTTAGAGTGGTAGGTGAGACGTAAAGAATGATTCATTAATGTATAGTATTCACATTGATTGTATACAGTTTATATCAAAATGTCTCCCGTTCCAATGCAACTAACAGATAAACGAAAGAAACTCATAAGACTTAAAAAACTGATGATAGATAAGGGAGGTGTCCATGAGTGAAGAGTGATCTTTGACTTGCATATTGGAAATTGTTTATTGAAAAACCAACTACAAAATGGCCGACGTTTTTTGTAACATATTCTGTTATGCTTGCACTTGTGGTCTCTTTTTTATGTTTACCTTTCACTTTTTGCACGTTGCACGTAACATATTGTATATAAAGAAGAAGTAAAAATGATGAAATTACCCGTGATCAAGGTGTTTTACGCCGAAACGCGTTGGGTTTTCCGGCTTGGTACCGAGAAATAAACTACTCCCAAGCACTTTGGATTGTGATGCTTTATTCAGCGGAAGGAGTGTGCGCGCACACGTGTGTGTGGTGAAATTGGATATATATATATATATATATATACAGCTGCACCGAAACGCGTCGGGCGTTTGTTTGCCACATGTGAGATTAAATTACGCTTTATGGAATTGGGCTCGATTGCTGTTTGTCTATCGACAAAGGATTTATTGACATTGTTGAGGTTCGCGCCCTCGCTTGAGCCCGCCGCTGTGAGAGGCAGAGAGACTCGCGAACTGTGTTGGTTTATATATATATATATATATGTATATATATATATATATGTATATATATATATATATATATATATATATATATCACTGCTCCAAGGTTGTCCACCTGTAAGTAGCACTCGAGCAACAGCTTGATTCATGTGTAGGTAAGGACGGGGAACCGCCCGCAGGAGCCGCTCCATAGTGGTATTGCCTGACGCGTTTCGAATCACCATATGATTCTCTTCAGAGGCTTTAATGGAACGGTGTGCGCAACCGCTGACCCACTTCTGACACACCCCCCCTAATGGGAGGCTCGAATGAAACTGTGCCTTCTGGGAAGTGTAGTGCGGGTGGCACATAATCAAGTCCTGTATGGACCCCACAGGTGGGCCCGTCCACGATCCTGTATACAGCTGCTGTTCCACTTTCGTGGCCCCCAAGCTTACGGGGTGGTGCACACTCCGCGGCTGGACTGCCGCGTTATAATCACTGCTCCAAGGTTGTCCACCTGTAAGTAGCACTCGAGCAACAGCTTGATTCATGTGTAGGTAAGGACGGGGAACCGCCCGCAGGAGCCTCTCCATAGTGGTATTGCCTGACGCGTTTCGAATCACCATATGATTCTCTTCAGACGTTGTATTGGAACGGTGTGCACAACAGCTGATCCACTTCTGACACCCCCCCCCCCAATGGGAGGCTCGAATGAAACTGTGCCTATATATATATATTACCTACTGGCGGTCGCCAGTAGGTAGTTATAGTTAGGACCTTGTTTCTATTCAAAAAGCGTTTTTTCTTTTGCCAATATCTTTGGCGCCGTTAGACGAATCTTCGCGAAATATTCAAAACTAATGGTTCACTCAGGTCAGCTCCTGTCCTGAAAGTTTCGGGGTGATTTGTCAAGTGGGGGCCGAGAAAAAGGGGATCCCAAAACGCATTTTCCCCATGTTAATTTCCATAGGAACTTTAGACACGTCTACAGCCCGAACTGCTGAACGGAATTACACCAAATATGGCAAAAAGGTAGCTCTTGGTTCAGAGAGCACTCTTTTTGTTAAATGGTGTAAATCCGTTCAGTAGTTGCTGAGAAATTCAAGAAATAAAAATATCGATATCTGAGCACCGAGGAGGGTTTGCGAACCCTCCCGAGCACGAGCTCAATTCTGATTGGCTGCCAACTCTCCAAACCAAAATGTGTTTGGCAGCCATCTTGTGACTCGGTAACCGAGTCACAAGAAAAAAGTTAAAAAAACATTAAAAAACAAGAAAAGCGGGCAGGGTAGAAACACCCTGACCCCCTAGGCCTGCTCAGGGGGTCCCACAAGGTTTTAAAAAAAATAATTTCAGCCGAATTCGCGCTGGGTGCGCGAATCCGGCCAACATTTTTTTTTTTTAAATGAAGCGCGGGCTCCCGTGCTTCATTGTACTTAATCCCCCAAGTGGGCCAGGTCCCGGGGGCATGCCAAATTATGTCGCAGGGGCCCGTGGGGCCCCCGCAGCCCCGGGGACCGCCACCTCCCCAGGGCTTCATTGATGATGTGCGGGGGGCATGCGCCCCCCCGCAGCCCCGGGGACTGCCACCTCCCCGGGGCATAATGAAATTAGGGTGGGGGGGCCTCACGGGCCCCCCGAGCCCCGGGGTCCACCACCTCCCCAGGGCTGAATTAAATAATTAGTTTGGGGGGGCTCGAGCCCCCCCACACTGCCCCAGGGACCACCACCTCCCCGGGGCATTGAATAATTAAATACGGGGGTCTGTTGCGTACCCCCAGCCCTGGGGACCACCACCTCCCCGGGGCTATTTACATGTTAGAGGGGGGCCTCGCGGCCCCCCTCATGGAGCCCTTTATGGCCCTGGGGACCGCTACCCCCAGGGCCGGCTCCTGCAATGTAAACTCTGCTTTGGTTTTTGGACGCGAGGGCAGGAAACCTGCTCTCGCTTCAAAAACCAAAGCAGATTGCTTTGGGCAAGGGAGCTGCATGTCAGCAGCTCCCCTTGCCCAAAAGCAATGCCGGCTCCCGCAGGAGGCGGGGAGCCGGTGGGACCGTAGGGGCATTGGGGCTCCCCCCACAGTCCCCAACTTGAGGGCCGGCCCCGGGGGATGGGGTCCCCGGGGCCAGAAGTGGCCCGGGAGGGGGGCCATGAGGCCCCCTCCCTTCTAATTATTTATTTATTTTTTTTCTTTTTAAAAAGGAAGGCCGGCCCCGGGGGATGGGGTCCCCGGGCCATAATTGGCCTAAGGAGGCAGGCCACGTGGCCCCCCTCCTAAAAAAAAGCAGGCTGGCCAGGCCCCGGGGGATGGGGTCCCTGGGGTCAGAAGCGGCCAAGGAAAGGGGGCCACGCGGCCCTCCTCCCATACTATGGGGCTCATTAGGATGGCGGGCGGACCTGAGTCCGCCCACCATCCCCGCTGTGTTGAGACCGGCCGCCAGACATGCGGCGGTCCTGCACCGTGAATTAGGATGCGACCGCCACCATGGCGGTCGCATTCTGCAATTTAACATTGCGGCGGGTGCTGCTGACAGCAGCACCGCCGTGATGTTAATATCGCATGCCTGGCATTTCACTGCACCACATGGCAGGCACCACACGGTGCCTGCCACTTGGTGCAGCGAAATGTAGGGGGGTACCATAGGTACCCCCAAGTGCACCCCACCTCCCCCAGACACAAGGGGGGCCTGCAACGGGCCCCTGGACGCAATCCCTACCACCCTTTCCATGGCGGTGAAAGGCCTTTAAACACCCACATCCTAATATGGCTGGCGGTGCCTGCTAGGCACTGCCACCATATTAGTGGCGCAGCTCCGCCTGGCCGGCAATCGTAACGATTGCCGACCGGCGGAAAAGCGGCAGACGGACTTTGCGCCCTCCGCGATACCCACCGCCATCATAATATGGCGGGGGGTATTTCACATGAGGATGGCATAACGATCGCCACCACCGGCCCGGCGGTGGCGATCGTTATGCCATCCTAATAAGCCCCTGTTATTATTTAAAAAAATAAAAACGAGGCAATGCCCCGGGGGATGGGGTCCCCGGGGCCATTATAGGCCTCAGGAGGGGGGCCACGCGGCCTCCCTCCAAAACAAAAATTTACAAAAATGCTGGCCAGGCCCCAGGGGATGGGGTCCCCGGGGCCAATAGCGGCCCAGGGAAGGGAGGCCATGCGGCCCCATTCCCGTAAAAAAAAAAAAAAAAATGCTCAGGCCGGAGGGGATGGGGTCCCCAGGGCCCAAAAAATTGTAAAAGAAGGGGGGCCACACAGCCCCCCTTCTACAAATAGTTAAAAAAAGAAAATCCGGCATCTCTCCGGAGGCCCCGCCCCCTCCCTGCACCACTCTGCAAACGCACCCCCTGGCGCGTTCCAAGTTGGGGAATTAAGTCCCCTTGAATACTGAGGGTCCATGGGGGCCAACTAGCCCACCAGGTACCTCCAGTAAGCACCACACAGCTGGATTGCAGAGAGGTGGTCCGAGGCCACGCCCCTTTTTACACCACTCTGCAAACGCGCCTCTTGGCGCACTGCTGGTGGGGCGATGAGGTCCTCTTGTGTCCTAAGGACCTCAGGACACAAGTGGAATTCATCCCCCGAGCAGCAGTGCGCCATGCGGCACGTTTGCAGAGTGGTGTAAAAAGGGGGCGTGGCCTCGGACCACTCTCAGCAATCCAGCTGTGTGGGGCTTACTGAAGGTACCTGGTGGGCTAGTTGGCCCCCAGGGACCCTCAGGAGGCAAGGGGACTTCATCCCCCAACAAAGAGCGTGCCAGGAGGCGTGTTTGCAGAGTGGTGGAGAAAGGGGGCGTGGCTTCTGTCCACCTCAGCAATCCCACTGTGTGGGGCTTACTGGAGGTAAGAGGTCGGCTAGTTGGCCCCTAAGGACTCCCAGCAGTGAAGGGGACTTCAAAGCCCATCCAAGAGCGCACCAGGGAGCGCGTTTGCAGAGTGGTGGGCAAAGGGGGCGTTGGCTGCTATGAGAACTTAGCAATCCTGCTGTGTGGTACTTACTGGAGGTAATAGGAGGGGTAGTTGGCCCCCAAGGATGTCCTTGGGGCCCAACTACCCCTCTTGTTACCTCCAGTAAGTACCACACAGTAGGATTGCTAAGACGTCTTCGGAGGCCACGCCCCCTTTCTCCACCACTCTGCAAACGTGCCTCATGGCAGACTATGGGATGGGGGATGAAGTCCGCTTTACTCCTGAGGGACTTCTTGGGGCCAAGAAGCCCTCCTGGTACCTATTGTAAGTCCTACACAGCGGAATTCCTGAGCGCTGGTCGGAGGCCCAGCACCCTTTCTCTACCACTCTGCAAACATGACTACTACTTAAAGAAGCATCTTTCTGCACCTCTGACTTAGAGGTAGTTTTAATCCCCTGCCCTATTATGTACTAGGGCCTTACAGAGGAGGTCATGCCAATCACAGGGGTACCCGAACGCATAGTGTTCCCTAATGTATGTAGGTGTTTTCACTGTATTCTAAGTGTCTTTTAGCATAGCACTGGCTCTAAGCCTGGTTAGTCAGAGTCAGTTACCACCAGTACCCGTCAGCAAAAGTTGGGGGCACAGGATGACTTTGCAACAAGGCCTCTTTCTGCACCTCTGTTGGTTCTTTCTGCATATCTCTTGCTTCTTTCTGCACTTTTCTTCGTCTTTCTGGACTTCTGTTGCCTCTTTCTGCATATCTCTTGCTTCTTTCTGCACCTTTCTTTGTCTTTCTGGACTTATGTTACCTCTTTCTGCATTTCTCTTGCTTCTTTCTGCGCCTTTCTTCCTCTTTCTGCACATGTCCTACCTCTGTAGGCATAGTTAGAAATTAGCATTGAAAAAACCTTAGAAATTTACTGAAAAAACCTTAGGTTTCAGGGACGTTATAGTTAGAAATTAGCATTTAAAAAACCTTAGAAATTCACTGAAAAACCATAGGTTTCAGGGACGTTATAGTTAGAAATTAGCATTTAAAAAACCTTAAAATTCACTAAAAAACCACAGGTTTCAGGGACGTTATAGTTAGTTGGACATTTCACTCGTGCAAAACCAGAGAAATTCGGCCGTTATAGTTAGTTCAGCTAACTATAACCCGCGCCTCGCAATGCACTGCTGATGACATCACATATTACATCATTCATGACATGGCCAGTGACATCACTGATGATATCACTGATGACATCTCAAATGACATCACTGATGACATCACTGATGACATCATCCACATGATAATCTGATGCACCTCCTCACACCCTAATATAACCTTTGATACACCCACTCTAAAATACAGACTATCATTTTCGAAACCATAGACAAACCAATATCAGTTACTACATACCCACTCACTGATTCCTAGGTCTACACACACACATCCACTCATTCACCCATACAGTCACTATTACATGCAGTCACTCATCAATACAGCACAATCATATGCACTCATACACCTATACAGACACTCACACACCGCCACTCATCCATAGAGTTACTCACACACCTAGTCAGTCATGCAAAGAATCAATCACACTCCCATTTACTCACCTATACAGTTATACACACACACCACCTCACTTATTCATACAGATACTAACACATACTTACTCTCTTATACAATCACTGATACAAGCACACACTGATCCATACAGCCACTCTCACAATCACTCACTCTCACATATAGTCATTTATATACTCCAACACTCACATATTCTGCCTTTCACATATGTAGTTACTCACACATGTACCACTGAGACATCCATTCACTCACCAACACACCTATACACACACTCACCCACCCATACAGCCCTTCACAGGTGCACTCTTGAACCCATACACCCAGTGAATCACCCATTCACACATCTATGCACAGAGTCACACACCCCCCACCCACACAGACACTCAGGCACCCATACAGATACGCAGACAACCAATCAATAACCCATATAGACATTCATGTAGTTACTCACCAACCCATGCAGCCGCTTACACACCAACTGACAAACTGATACAGACATTCACACAGTTTAGACACTAACCCATGCATTCTGTAAGACACATTTAATCACTCACTTATACAGTCAGTCATGTACCTACCAAATAATCTGTTCAGACACTTATACACACACTCATTCTTCAATACACCTTGGCATATATATATATATATATTATCTACTGGCGGTCGCCAGTAGATAGTTATAGTTACAACCTATTATCCATAGGAAATCCGCGACATTCTATTTGAAATAACTCTCTTGCCGGTTGACGTATCTTCGCGAAATTTTCAAACTTCGTGGGGCGCTCCGGTCCGCTCCTACCCTGAAAGTCTCGGGGTGATACGTCAAGCGGGGGCCGAGAAAAAGGGGGGTCCCAAAACGCGTTTTCCCCATGCATTTTCCCATAGGAAACTTTAGACACGGCTACAGCCCGAACTGCTGAACGGAATTACACCAAATTTGGCAAAGAGGTAGTTCTTGGTTCAGAAAGAACCCTTTTTGTTAAATGGTGTAAATCCGATCAGTAGTTGCTGAGAAAATCAAAAAGTAAAAGTACATATATATCTATGGGCACGGAGGATTCGCGCACCCTCCCGATCACGAGCTGCATGTTAATTGGCTGTCAGCTGGCTGTCAACATTCCGATTCAGGAAATGTTGGCAGCCATTTTGTCCCTCGGTAGAACCGAGGGACAGAAACAAGTGCGCAAAGCGCACAAAGGGGGAGGGTAGAAACACCCTGACCCCTAGGTTTGCTCAGGGGGTCCCACAAGGACCCCCTGGGCAAAAAAAAAAATTTTTTTTTTAAAAATCGGCAGGATGCGCTCAGGGAGCGCGAACCCTGCCGGAAAAAAAATCGAAGCGCGGTCTCCCGCGCTTCGATGTATTGGCCCCGGGTGGCCCAAGTCCCGGGGGCATGCTGGGGGGGGTTAATTTTATGTGTGGGGGCCTCTAAGGGCCCCCAAGCCCCGGGGACCACCACCCCCGGGGCTTTATGTACAATGGTGCGGGAGGGCTCTGAGCCCTCCCGCAGCCCCGGGACCACCACCTCCCGGGGCTTCTTTTTTTATTAAAAACCTGTGTGGGGGGCTCCAGCCCCCACACGCCCCGGGACCACCAACTCCCCGGGGCACTAAGAAAAATTACAATGGGGGTCCGTTTTGGACCCCCAGAGCCCCGGGGACCACCACCTCCCCGGGGCTGTGCACTGAATGGGAGGGGGCCGCGCAGCCCCCTCCTGGAGCCCTTGATGGCCCTGGGGACCACCACCCCCAGGGCCGGCTCCTGCAGTGTCCCGGGTGCCTACCCCGGGACACTGCTGTTTGCAATGACAGGACGGGAGCCTCGCGGCTCCCGTCCTGTCATTGCAAACTTGCTTGGATATTGGAAGAGAGAGCAGGAAACCTGCTCTCTCTTCCAATATCCAAAGCCGATTGCTTTTCCACATGGGGAGCAGCATGTCAGCTGCTCCCCATGTGGAACAGCAATGCCGGCTCCCAAGGGACGTGGGGAGCCGGCGGGACTTAATCCCCCAACTTAAAACGCGCCACGGGGCGCGTTTGCACAGTGGTGAAGGGAGGGGGCGGGGCTTGAGGTGACATGTGTGCAAACAGGCCCCGTGGCGCGTTTTAAGATGGGGAATTAAATCCCTTCAATCCTGAGGGTCCCTGAGGGCCAACTAGCCCAACAGGTACATCCAGAAAGCGCCACAGAGCTGCGTTGCAGAGAGGTGTAAAAGGGGTGTGGCCTCTCTACACGTCTCTGCAACGCAGCCCCTGGCGCATATTGGAGGTTCCTGGTGGTCTAGTTGGCCCCTAGGGACCCTCAGGATTCAAGGGAACTTAATCCCCCAACTTAAAACGCGCCACGGGGCGCGTTTGCAAAGATGTCACCTCAGGCCCCGCCCCCTCCCTTCAACATTGTGCAAATATTCCTCTAAAATCAGCCGAAATAGGAATTCCGATTTACTCACCTGTTATAAGGAGAGACCTCAGTGCTGTATCTTTCAGCCCAGTACTGGTCCTGAAAAGTAATTTTAACCGTACTTACCGGTAACTTGAATTTCCTTCATAGGCTAACATTGACTGGTTTCACTTGGAAATTCTTCTAAGTGTGGAGTTTTGGAACTTTAAAATATTCCTCTAAAATCAGCCGAAATACGAATTCCGATTTACTCACCTGTTATCAGGAGAGACCTCAGTGCTGCATCTTTCAGCCCAGTACTGATCCTCAAAAGTAATTTTAACCGTACTTACCGGTAATTTGAATTTCCTTCATAGGCTAACATTGACTGGTTTCACTTGGAAATTCTTCTAAGTGTGGAGTTTTGGAACTTTAAAATATTCCTCTAAAATCAGCCGAAATACGAATTCCGATTTACTCACCTGCTATCAGGAGAGACCTCAGTGCTGCATCTTTCAGCCCAGTACTGATCCTGAAAAGTAATTTTAACTGTACTTACCGGTAACTTGAATTTCCTTCATAGGCTAACATTGACTGGTTTCACTTGGAAATTCTTCTAAGTGTGGAGTTTTGGAACTTTAAAATATTCCTCTAAAATCAGCCGAAATACGAATTCCGATTTACTCACCTGTTATCAGGAGAGACCTCAGTGCTGCATCTTTCAGCCCAGTACTGATCCTGAAAAGTAATTTTAACCGTACTTACCGGTAACTTGAATTTCCTTCATAGGCTAACATTGACTGGTTTCACTTGGAAATTCTTCTAAGTGTGGAGTTTTGGAACTTTAAAATATTCCTCTAAAATCAGCCGAAATACGAATTCCGATTTACTCACCTGTTATCAGGAGAGACCTCAGTGCTGCATCTTTCAGCCCAGTACTGATCCTGAAAAGTAATTTTAACCGTACTTACCGGTAACTTGAATTTCCTTCATAGGCTAACATTGACTGGTTTCACTTGGAAATTCTTCTAAGTGTTGATTTTTGAAACATACAAATATTCCTCTAAAATCAGCCGAAATCCGAATTCTGATTTACTCACCTGTTATCAGGAGAGACCTCAGTGCTGCATCTTTCAGCCCAGTACTGGTCCTGAAAAGTAATTTTAACCGTACTTACCAGTAACTTGAATTTCCTTCCATAGGCTAACATTGACTGGTTTCACTTGGAAATTCTTCTAAGTGTGGAGTTTTGGAACTTTAAAATATTCCTCTAAAATCAGCCGAAATACGAATTCCGATTTACTCACCTGTTATCAGGAGAGACCTCAGTGCTGCATCTTTCAGCCCAGTACTGGTACTGAAAAGTAATTTTAACCGTACTTACCAGTAACTTGAATTTCCTTCCATAGGCTAACATTGACTGGTTTCACTTGGAAATTCTTCTAAGTGTGGAGTTTTGGAACTTTAAAATATTCCTCTAAAATCAGCCGAAATACGAATTCCGATTTACTCACCTGTTATCAGGAGAGACCTCAGTGCTGCATGTTTCAGCCCAGTACTGATCCTCAAAAGTAATTTTAACCGTACTTACCGGTAACTTGAATTTCCTTCATAGGCTAACATTGACTGGTTTTCAGCAAAAAGTTTCAAAGTGTTGATTTTCACAAACTACAAATATTCCTTAAAAATCGCCTGTATGACTTAAACGCATTCTTTCAACTGTTTACAGGAGATGCACCAGTGCTGGATCCAGGATCCAACACTGAGTAAGAAAAAGTAACGATAACAGTTTTTACTTGCTAAGTGAATTTCCTTCCATAGGATAACATTGGTGATTCTATGAGAAAAAGTTTCAAAGTGTCAACTTTTAAAATACAATAATATTCCTTAAAAATCACGACTGTAACCAAAACGCTTTTACTCAACTGTTTACAGGAGATGTACCAGGACTGAATCTAGGATCCAGTCCTGTGGTTACAAAAGTAATCCATAAAGTAACTAATTGCATTTAACTAGAAATTCACATTGAGCTGAATGTTGCATTGTGTTTGAAAATGTGTTGCCCATTGCAACAACTGTAACTACTGTACTTAAAAGTCTATTGCCTATCTGCAAAGTATTTAAACTAAAGTAATTCATTCTGAGAAAGTATTTTTTGTAATGTAATGTATAATGTAATTACAATGTAATTTGACAAATAAAATATGTAAAAAAAAATTGTTTCTAAAAATGTAGTAAATCAGTATGAAAAAAATTAATATAACAATTAATACATTTAAAAATTGTCATTTACAAAACCTTTGAAATTCACTGAAAAAACCGTAGGTTTCAGGCACGTTATAGTTAGAAATTAGCATTTAAAAACCTTTGAAATTCACTGAAAAAACCATAGGTTTCAGACACGTTATAGTTACAAATTAGCATTTAAAAAACCTTTGAAATTCACTGAAAAAACCATAGGTTTCAGACACGTTATAGTTACAAATTAGCATTTAAAAACCTTTGAAATTCACTGAAAAAACCATAGGTTTTAGGGACAGTTATAGTTACTTGGACATTGCACTCGTACAAAACCCGTGAAATTCCCCGTTATAGTTAGTTCAGCTAAATATAACTCGCGCCCCCGCAATGCACTGCTGATGACGTCACATATTACATCACTCATGACATGGTCAGTGACATCACTGATGACATCACTGATGACATCTCAAATGACATCACTGATGACATCATCCACGTGATAATCTGATGCACCTCCTCACACCCTAATATAACCTTTGATACACCCACTCTAAATTACAGACTGCCATTCGCAAAACCATAGACACTCCAACACCAATAACTACATACCCACTCACTGATTCTTAGGTCTACACACACACATCCACTCACTCACCCGTACAGTCACTCATACTTACGGTCACTCAGTACTAGGACTATCATATGCACTCTTACTCCTATATAGACACTCAAACAACGCCACTCATCCATAGAGATACTCACACACCTAGTCAGTCATGCAAATAATTAAACACACTGCCATTTACTCACCTATACAGTTATACACACACCAGCTCACTTACTCATACAAATAGTAGCACATTGTTACGCTCTTATACAATCACTGATACAAGCACACAATCATCCATACAGCCACTATCACAATCACTCACTCTTGCTTATAGCTATTTATATACTCCAACACACATATATACTGCCTTTCACATATGTAGTTACTCACACATGTACCACTGGGACATACATTCACTCACTAACACACTCTTACACACACTTACCCACCCATACAGTCTATCACAGATGCACTCTTGAAACCATCCACCCAGTGAATCACCCACTCACACATCTATGCACAGAGTTGCACACACCCCTCCCACACAAACACTCAGGCACCCATACAGATACTCAGACAAGCATTCAATAACTCATATAGACACTCATTTAGCTATTCACAAACACATGCAGCCACTTACACAGCAACAGACAGACGGATACAGACATTCACCCAGTTTAGTCACTAACCCATGCATTCAGTAAGATACGTTAAATCACTCACTTATAGAGTCAGTCACGCACCTACTAAATCATCCATACAGACACTTACACACCCACTCATTCTTCAATACGTCTTTTCCTATATATTTTAAAAATATTTAAACTTTACAGAAACACACAGTCACTGGATGATGTCATCAGTGATGTCATTTGAGATGTCATCAGTGATGTCATCAGTGATGTCACTGACCATGTCATGAGTGATGTAATATGTGGCGTCATCAGCAGTGCATTCCGGGCGCGAGTTATAGTTAGCTGAACTAACTATAACGGGGAATTTCACGGGTTTTGTACGAGTGCAATGTCCAAGTAACTATAACTGTCCCTAAAACCTATGGTTTTTTCAGTGAATTTCAAAGGTTTTTAAATGCTAATTTGTAACTATAACGTGTCTGAAACTTATGGTTTTTTCAGTGAATATATATATATATATAAAACATATTTAAGCTTCACAGAAACACACAGTCACTGGATGATGTCATCAGTGATGTCATTTGAGATGTCATCAGTGATGCCACTGGCCATGTCATGAATGATGTAATATGTGACGTCATCAGCAGTGCATTGCGGGGGCGCGAGTTATAGTTAGCTGAAATAACTATAACGGCCGAATTTCTCTGGTTTTGTACGAGTGAAATGTCCAACTAACTATAACGTCCCTGAAACCTGTGGTTTTTCAGTGAATATATATATATATATATATATATATATATATATATATATATATA
This sequence comes from Calotriton arnoldi, assembly GCA_963921515.1. Taxonomy (NCBI): domain Eukaryota; kingdom Metazoa; phylum Chordata; class Amphibia; order Caudata; family Salamandridae; genus Calotriton; species Calotriton arnoldi. Next base: position 38,493 of record CAWUFW010003592.1, read on the forward strand.
TATATATATATATATATATATATATATATATATATATTGTTTTTAAAAACACCTCCATTTTAACTTCTTTTCCTTTGGAAAACTACCTCTTTCAGCTCCAGCCTTATCCTGATTACTGTTGCTCCTTCATGTCAAAATGCTTAGAGTATTGATTTTATTTTATTTAAGAGATTTGTAGAGCGCATAGCTGCTGTGAGTAGTTGGCCTGGTATATGATGTCCACTAATTAAAGTGGGCACCTTGCACCAGTCCAAACAACCCTTATGGTGATTTAAGAGGTCAAAGATAACCCTAGAAAGCTATCCAAGTGGTAGCTGTGGAGAGCAGCCTTCAGGCTTAGTCTTGAAGGAATGTTAAGCAGCTTGTTTTACCAGAATGCAACCTTATTGTATTGGTTAAATGAAAGGAGAACCACACAGTAGTTATAAAATATGTATTTATTATTATAACACACTCTAAATACCTTATAGTACCTGCTACACGCAGATAAACACAAAGCACACACTACTGTAACACAGAAACAATCGTAAGTAGCACTAATACACAGTGGGCTCCAGGGTGAGACGAAACCATGTACTAAAATAGTGGTATAAGAACCACAACTCGAGTCAAGACAGTGTCTAGTGGTTGTAGAATCACTGGGACCCCAAGGAACGACCCAAGGTGAGTAAGGAGGGACCCCACAGAGGACAGGTGCAGTGTGAGAACACAACCGCGTGCTACGTACAATTCAAAGGGAGAGTCACGGTTGCAGTTTTAAAGTTTAAGGACCCTTCCCGGTGGATTACGAGGAAGCCCTTTGGATCGTAGGAGGTTCGAGAGCCACCCCACCCGTGGATACCGTAGTACCAGAGTTACCTATCCTAGGGAAGCCGGGTGCATAGGGCTGAAGTAGTGTCGGAAACCGCCGTCGATCTCAATGGAAGACTCCGTCGGAGTCCAAAGGTGGATTCTTGGTGAAGAGTACCTGAAAGCAGAGGGGACAGAGTCTGGGTCACTCAGGAGTGACCAGGGGCTCGGTAGACGAATGCCCACCGATGTCGGGTCCTTCAGGTGTGATGATGGAGACCTTGACTCTATAGCTGCAGGGACCAGGAGATGTTGAGGATGACCAGGAGCTGGATACGAGCTGTCCCACAAAGGATGTCGAGTGCTGAGGGGTCAGTGTCTGGCGAGAGCACCAACAAGCCTTGGCAGCGGCAACCCATGAAGAAGATCAAAGAAGGTTACGGTCCAGCCCAGCAAGGACCAGGGGCCTCACCACAGTAAAGGGAGTCATGACAGGCCTGGAGCAACCAGGGGAGCCCAAGAAAAGCAGTGTTGACCCTCAAGAGGACACAGGAGTCGCGAGGGGACCTCAAGCAGATTTACAAAGCGACGGCCCACAGAGTACTCAGTATGAGGAGGCCAAAGTTCTTTGGTGGAAATGTGTCCAGAGGTTGGGGCTATTTGTAACCCAATGCACTTGTTCGGAAAACACCAACAAGCATATGCACTTGCAAAAGTACACGGTGCACAGGGGTTCGGGTATGCGGTCCCCACAAGGTATACTGACATCAGACTTGGTGAGAAGGCAGCTCAGCCTCAAGGAACATAGGAACCCACCTCCTGTGTTGCTGGAGCCTTCAAAGTCCACAGGAGCTCAGGATCAGCAGACCGGTCAGTTGCATTACGCTGCCTGTGAATGCAGGGGAGTGACTCATTCACCCCAAGGGAGATAACTTCAGTTGCCCTTGATGCTCCACAGGGCCTGCATGTAGCCTGTATGGTGCACAGGCACAGACAATGATTTGGACGGAGAGGGAGACGAAGCCGGGCCCAGTCGAAGTCCAGCGAAGTCCAGAGTGTCCAGACGGACAAAGATCAGTGGTTTCTTGTTCAGAATATTGTCCACGTCGAATCTAGGGTCCTACAGCCAGGTAAGCCCTTTTGTACACACGGGAGAGGGTTGTACAGATTCAGGGGACCCTCCTAGGGGAGGGTCATGACCATGGGGAGGATACTCCCCTGTCCTTTGTCCAGATTCGCACCAACGGCTCCCAGGACTGGTTTGAACTGGACTATGCACAGGGACACCAAATGTGCCGCTCATGCAGACTTTTGGTCGCTGGCAAGCGCACCCACCCAGGCCTAATACACTAAATCCTGTCTGGGAGGTGATCACACCTCCCTGTGACAGGATGCCTATTGTTCTGCCTTCCCCTGCTCAAGCTTGGCTCAGCAGCAGGAGGGCAGAAATGTGTCTCTGGTCCGCATCAACCCTTTTGGGCTGCCCGGGACTAGAAGGCTGGTACTGGGAACACCAGGGACCTCACAAAGCTCGTTTCTGAGGGGTGGAATCATACCTCCCACACCGGTTACCGATGTGGGGGAATGATTCCACAATGTTTGATACCAAACACGATAGGGTTACTTTCAGCCGTTTTAAGTTTAACTCTGTTTTTTATTAATGTCATCAACAAAACATCAGCTTATGACATTATCGCCACCTCTTGGGCCCCCTATCATACTTAAGACATTCTCTAGTACAATCTCTGTCTGCGTATTACAGATCTCTTCTGCTCTGGTGCACATGATATTCGTGGGATTCAGCTTATATTAAAGACATACTTAACCGAATTAGAAAAATTGAAACAAAATAAAAATTCTAACAATTCCCTTCCCCCTGCCCCCCCCCCGGCATTGGCATTGTCTATTTCTATTCTGGATCTGTCTTATCACTTTCTTCCTAGCTTCAGGATTCATTGTGTATCTTGGGGCTCTCCTGTATTTGTTATCCGGGGAAGCCGGAGGTATCTCGGACATGTTTTTTCATGAAATTCCGCCGACAGTAGGGTAAGAACTGGTTTCCATATCTCTTTAAATGCCGCTTCAGAATTAGTCATTGAGGCATGAATACGTTCCATCCCCAAAGAATACCACATTCTGTGGAGCCAACCTATATATGTGGGTGTTACTTGCGTTCCCCAGTGTGCCAAGATATTCTGAAGTGCAGCCCCAAGGGCCAGACCCATTTGTTTCCCCTTGTGAGATTTCAATGGGAACATTAAGGGGTTAGGAAGGCCTAGGACAATGTACGTCGGGAATCGTGGGATCTGTGTGCCAAACCGTAAATCTATTTCATCTAATATGTTGGACCAATACTTTGATAGATGTGGACAATCCCATAATAAATGCAGTAAAGTTTCCTCCTCCTCGCACCCTCTCCAGCACGTTGGGCTACGATTTGGATTCCCTGTATTGAGACGCACAGGGCTTGAGTACCAATATGTAGCTATTTACAAGCTGTTTCTTTGCTGGCCGTGTTCCGTGCTGTGTGCTTGGCCCTGTAGTAAATTTCTCCCCATTCGTTCTTTGATAGTTCTCTCCCTAGCTCTTTTTCCCATCGTCTCTGACTAGTGGTAGGTTGTAGAGGGGCTGTTTGTTGCAGCATATCATAAAGCTCGGAAACCAATTTTTTATCTGAGTTTTTTGTGACCAACCACTTCTCGTATCTGGTCAGTTTTCGACTGACCTTTGGCTGTACATCTTGGTGGAGTAACCAATGCCAAATTTGCATATAGTGAAATCGCTCTGACTAAGATATTGAGTAGTCTTGTTTTAACTGTGTGAATGGAATGATCCCCTCAATGTCGAATAAATGTCCTGCCTCCCTGCAAGAAGTAGACTGCCACGCCGCAAATGCCTGTGTATCTAACCCTGGCGTGAATTCTCGGTTGTCCGTCAATGGTGACATCGGGGACGGGAATGACGTAAGCTCCTTCTTGGTAGCTACCCCTTCCAATACCTCTAGCAGTGGCTTTGTAACAGGTGACCTCAAGAGACTCTGTGGTCTATCTGCCTTCTTTAAAAAGGGTATTTTCCATAAAGGTAACCCCGCCAATGCCCTCTCCTGGAATAAACAGTGTTTCTCTGATTCTGTTCTATTCCACTCTACTAAGTATCTTAATTGGGCAGCCCTAAATATTCCAGGAGATTAGGGATCCCCAAACCTCGTTCCTCTGCTTTCAAATAGCCCAATTCACTTCGCATACGCGGGCGTCCACCTGCCCAAACATAGTGAGATATATCTTTTTGTAACTTCGTAAGCGTTCCCTTGGGTGGAGAGGCCGGTAGCGTCTGAAATAGGTACAATGCCTTTGACAAGATTTACATTTTAACGGCAGCTACCCGGCCTAACAGCGATAAGCGGTGATGCTTCCAACTATTTAGCTCTCTCGTGATCTGTCGGCTTAGCTTGGCGTAATTAAGTGTGACCGTTTGTGTCACCGTCGAAGCTAGTTCGATCCCCAGGTAGGGAATAGAATCTGCTGCTTGGATACCCGAAGGGTGGTGTCCCTGTGCTACCGAGCCTAGTAGTGATCCCGTTAAGTGGAGAAGCAGTGATTTCCCAACATTAACCCAGAGACCCGCCCAAAAGCTTCCATTTCTTCCAAGAAGGCCGGGATCGATGTCTCGGGAGACTCCAGTGAAGCGAGTATGTCATTGGCATATAAGCTTATGGTATGCTGTTCCCCCCCAAATGGGATGTCCTTTACATCGGGATTGTCTCTAACCCTTTGGGCAAGCGGCTCAATATATAGGGAAAATAAGAGTAGTGACAACGGACACCCTTGCCTAGTGCCCCGTTGGATTGAGAAGGGCCGGGAGGAGACGCCATTAACCCTAATTGTAGCTGTGGGAGGACTATAGCATCCCGCTATCCATGACCGGAAGCATTCTCCTATACCGAAGTGAGTCAAGGTTCGCTCGAGATATCCCCAATCTACTCGATCAAATGCCTTTTCGGCATCCACAGTCAATATTAGAGCGTCCATGCGTGTCTGGTGTGCTTAGTAACCCTGGGCAAAGCACTACGCTACCCTCGCGTAGTTTGCGAAGTTTGCGCTACTTCGCACAACGCGAATTGCACGTAGCACAGTGCAAACACGCGTAGCGTAGTGCAGCGGTCATTTTTTGCTTGCTCGTGGTCCTCAACGTCAAGTTGGCGACCGCGAGCAAGCAAAATGACATCCCGGCGAGACTTTTTCCTCGTTCGCGATCAGCAACATCAAGTTGCCGATCGCGAGCATGGAAAATAAACCTCCCGGCGAGATTCTCAACGCGGGGAGGTCAGGTTTCTCATTGCGAGTGGTCGCGTATGCTCGCGACCGCTCGCGATGAGAAACTACCAGTCCGCGTTGAGAAAGCTGCAGCTCGAGTAAAAATCTACTCGAGCGGCAGTAAAAGACAGCTCGCACTGTGCAAGATGCCGTTTTCAATGATTGCACAGTGCGGACAAGCATCCGGCACTGTGCAATCATTGCGAACAGTGCACTACGCAGTTCGCGTAGTGCTACGCGTAGCTCGCATAGTGCGAACTGCACTTTGCGTAGCTTCGCGTTGCGCTACTTCGCGAACTACGCCCAGGCTTAGTGCTTACTCTATTAGATGTAAAATCCTTTTTGTGTTATCTCCACTTTGCCGACCCTGAATGAAACCAGCTTGATCCGGTTCAATAATCCCGGGCATCAGGGGACCTAATCTTGAGGCTAGTATGCTTGTGAACAATTTCAAGTCCACATTGAGAAGGGACACCGGGCGGTACGAACCACACGCTTTTTTATCCTTTCCCGGTTTGGGTAGGACCACAATTGCCGCCGCCAGCATTCCAGGAGGTATTGATCCTGGTCCCCCAAAAGAATTAAACAGCCGTGTTAAAACCGGCGCTAGAATATGACAAAAGGATTTGTAAAACCCCGCCGAGAACCCATCTGACCCCGGGGATTTAAGAGGTTTAAGTCTTGCAATTGCTCCAATCACTTCTTCCAGCTTAATAGGGTCATCTAACATCTCTGCCTGTTCTTGAGCTATCTTAGATGTGTGGGCCCCATCTAGATATTTCGTCATGAGCTCTTCGGATCTATTCTCCCCCGTGTATAGTTCCACATAGAAGTCCCTGAAAGCATAAGCTATATCTTCGTCATCAGTGAGTTCCTCCCCTTTATTATTCTTAATGGCCTGGATCTTAGTCTGTTGTGTCCGGGCTCTAAGCTTGCTCGCTAACAGTTGTCCAGTCCTGTCTCCCCCTATATAGTAGGAATATTGTAGCCGTAGCGGCGCATATTCAGCCCTGTCGAGGTCTAATCCTGCCAATTGCATCCTTGCCGCCTTAAGCTGCCACCCTACCCTGGGCGCTCCTGTCCGCCTATGCACCTGCTCCAGTTCTAGGACTTGTGCAGATAGTTGGTCTCTTTTTTCTTTCCGTGCCTTGTTTACTGCTGCCGTAATTGCAATTATCTCCCCCCTAACCACTGCCTTCATGGCCTCCCACAGCGTGGTTATAGAGATGTCTGTAGAGTCGTTCATCTCTAAATACTCTTTAATGCATTTAGTGATTTGTTTCATCACTGTATCCTCATGTTGCAGACTTTCTCTTAATCTCCACCCCCAGAATATCTCCGTTGTGCAGGTAATTGCAGGGAGACAGTCACTGCATCGTGATCTGGGAGCGCTGCGGGCACTATGCTCGCTTCCCTCACTAGTTTGCTCAGCTCCGCCGTGCCCAATAGGTAATCCAGATGGGCATACGTACCATGAGCATGAGAATAGAACAAATACTGCGATACTTTAGGAATTTTGCCTGCCACAGGTCTACCAATCCCATGGAACTAAGCCATCTAATCCCTTCTCGTGAGATCTCACCCTCTTGTCTGTAACGACTCCCCGATCTGTCTTTGGCTGCCTCCATGACTATATTTAAATCTCCCCTGATTAGTGTCATACAGGTTTGACTGTCAGGACCTCTGAAAGAGCCAGCTTCAAAAACTCTTCTTGGCCCACATTGGGGCCATAGACCGACCCAATCGCTATGGTCTGTCCCTCTACCTGTAATGTATATGCCAAAAGCCTCCCGTTAATTTCCGCTATTTTGTCTCTCACCACCCCCCGAAATCGCTAAGCAATCAAGATTGCCATTCTTGCTTTCTTGTCTGATGTGGACGAAAAGAATTGCTGGGGAAAGACTCTCGACCGCAGTCAGTGACAGTACTTGGGTATTAAGTGGGTCTCTTGAAGGAGGCACACGTCTGCTTCCGAGTTGTCCAACTATGAAAGGATAGCTTTTCTTTTTGTGGGGTTAAGCCCTTTCACATTAAGCGTAAGGACTTTCAAGTTGTGATATGACATATTACGTGGATAAAAATATTGCTATCCAGAAATATCTCTACAAGCCTTTGCCTCTTCTCCGTCCCCCGCCCTCATTCTCCACCTCCTCCCTAGCCCTACTGGTAAATCCTGTAGCCCTTATATCTTGAATGCCAGACCCTTCCCTCCCCCTCCCTAACCCCAACTGAAATCCCAACAGTTCCCCGTATTGTCCAGGACCCGCAGTGCGGTCCCACGTGTCTTGGTACAGAAAAAGTTTGGGCACATGGTGTGGTCATTCCCATATAGGCCTCCCCGCTCCCGGGGAAATCCCCCCCAGTCACCCGCCGGGCCTTAGTCAGTGCACTTATCTGCCTTTTGTCCCCTCAGTCACCTTCCAGAGGCATCTTCTCTTTAGACAAAGAATCTAATACAGTTTGTCTCTCCTGCGCTATCGTGGAGGGGTCTGGCTTCCCTGTATAGTCCTTAGTGCGGCCTCCTCCTATTTTCTGCCATCTCCCCTGAGATGTCGAGCGGCCCTGTCCTCCGTTTTCTTCCTGGTCTGTATGTTCGATCCCTAAAATCCGGCAAGTGTCTCGTAGTGAATGGAGTTGATGTAGTTTGCCCTGCCATTTGAATATGAGCCTAAACGGGTGTCCCCAGGAGTACGCCACTCCCTGGTTCTGAAGGTATGCTGTCGCCGGTCTGAATTCTCTCCTTTTTTGCAGGGTTATTGCGGCTAGATCTTGAAACCATGCGATAGGGTGGTCTTGGTATTTAAGAGGTTGCTTGTTCCAGGCCTTACGTAGTACCAACTCTTTCAGCTGGAAGTCCGGTAAATAAGCTAGAATATTCGGGGGAGGCGCTGGTGCTGGTCTCTGTAACCCCACCCTATGTGCTCGATCTATTTTGACTTCAAAGTCCTGAGGGACCCCTAGGATGTTGTGAAACAGGCCCTGTAGGTATTGAGTGATATCCGAGCCCTCTTCTTTGGAAGGAACCCCCTTGATTCTGATGTTATTCTGGCGCAACCGGTTCTCCAAATCTTCTGCGTGTGCCTGTAGGTTGACTTGTTGTGCCTTGAGCCGTATCACCTTTTGCTGCAAGTGTTCCATTTCCTCCTCGCAAGCTTGGTTTTGTTCCTCCATGCCAGCTATTCTCTCGCCCACAGCGTCCACGTCCCTCCTCACCTCTTTCAGCTCCGATGCTATTTCGCCTTTCAGAGTTTGTAAGTCCTCATGTAGGGAATTAAATAGCATCACTAAGAAAGCCCGGGTAACCAGCGCCTCATTCGGATCCGTTTCTTGCCCCACTTGTGGGCTGGGGGACGTGTGTCCTTCTGCGCCGGCTTGTGCGGGAGGTTTGGTCAGCATTTCTTTAAGGGTACGGTCCTTTTTCCCACGCACCGCAGTCATGCTGGCGTTCGGTACACCTTTCCGTTCACCACTTCCTACCCTCCGGTATTCTAGGCCACTTCTTTCCCCTTTTATTGGCCTTGCCGCAGGGGTGTATTCTGGAGGACCCTTTGTGCACTCTTCCTTCTCAACAGGCTGAGAGATCGAGGCCCCTCTGCGTCCCCCTAACTGTATGTTCCACTGCCTCGTTCTCTGTTTTCTCCTTCCTTTTGGGGCCCATTCCTGCAGTCACTTGTGTTTATGCACCTCCTCCCGCTTCTGGGTGCTGATTTGGCCTCCACAGCCCTCCTATGCTCTCCCTGCTCCCCTTTTGTGTTCGGCCGCTGTGTGCGCCCGCGTGTGCCTTCTCCTTTACTTCTCACGGCCCCTTTCACACCATGCCCCCGTGTCCGTGTTACTGCGCAAGTGAGCTCCGGAGATCTCTCTTCTTTCCCAGTCCTCCACGTGTTGCTAGCGGTATCTAGCCCTGAGGTGCTCTATATCCTCGTATGCCGGGCCTCTTTTCTCTCGGGTGCCCGACTGAAATAAAGGCCTCCTTCTGGATCTGGGCCCTTATAGTGTTCTCAGTTGGCTCACAATGGCCTCCCAGGCACTAACCCAGTGGCGTTCCCGATCCGGCCGCCCGTTTGCAGGTCACCGCTTTGTCCCCTTCCCTCCACACTGCTTACTTGCTCTGTCGCAGGCCTGGGACTTCCTCTCCTCAGAGCCTGAAAAGTTGGGGCCCCCCCGCCGAGATGTTCGATCCTTGTCTTCCGATGTCGGGGCCCGAGAGCCGACCTCTGCACTTTCACCACTGTCGGCGGCGCCGCCTCAGAGTTGTTTTCCGGCGTCTTCGGTCTCCGCTTTGCGGCGGCGCTATACTTTGTTCTCCTCCGTCACCGTGAGAGCTCAGCCGCCATCTTGTACCGACGCAAGCAATCTCCGTCACCCTCGTTGCAGTACCGTCTCCGTGGGGTCTCCTGTCTCCGGTAGCTGTCCGCCACACTCTCACTCCTCTCCCGCTACTTTGTGAGGATTTCAGGCTGCTTTCTTCGTCTGCTAACGGCCCGGCAGACAGATGGGAGCGGGGAGATGAATGAACCGCGTCTTACCCGATCGCCATCTTGGCCACGCCCCTCCTTTCAGCCGTTTTAGAGTTGGTCATCACGCGGTCGCATAATGCCACTCTATATGTCGTAAATGGCTGCAGCACTAACAACCCGGGAGAATGGACTGTGTAGGCTGCAGGGGTGTTCTGCTTTTGCAGTGGCACCCTCTCACTTAGAACCAAGCACCCTGCCTTCAGGATTGTCAAGGCCTGCTATAGGGGTGACTTATAGGTTTTAAGTGTAGTGACCCTTAGATATAGTAAACCTATATCTTAAGTAAGTGGTGCATGCACCAACTTACACAGGCTGCAATGGCAGGCCTGTAGATCCATTTTGCATGGCCTCTCATGGGTGGCATAATACATGCTTCAGCCCATGGGAGGCCTCAGGGGTACCTATGCCCTGGGTACATGGGTACCATATACTAGGGACTGAGAAGGGTAGCCCAGTATCCAATCTGGAGTGTACCTAAGTACATGGCATACCATTTTAGGGAGAAAGCAGTTAGACTGGGGTCCTGATTAGCAGGATCCCAGTCAGATTAGTCAAAAACAGTGTAACATCAAGCAAAAAGTGGGGGTAACCATAAGAAGCAGATCCTACTTTCCTACACAACCCCTCCCCCAAACGTAAGGAGATGAGACTAACCTTGCCCAGTTGAGTTTTCATTGTCTTGACTTGAGTCGTGGTTCTTATACCACTATTTTAGTATATGGTTTGGTCTCCCCCTGGAGCCCACTGTGTATTAGTGCTACTTACGATTGTTTCTGTGTTACAGTATTGTGTGCTTTGTGTTTATCTGCTTGTAGCAGGTACTATAAGGTATTTAGAGTTTGTTATAATAATAAATACATATTTGTTATAACTACTGTGTGGTTCTCCTTTCATTTAACCAATACAATAAGGTTGCATTCTGGTAAAACAAGCTGCTTAACATTCCTTCAAGACTAAGCCTGAAGGCTGCTCTCCACAGCTACCACTTGGATAGCTTTCTAAGGTTATCTTTGACCTCTTAAATCACCATAAGGGTTGTTTGGACTGCTGCAAGGTGCCCACTTTAATTAGTGGACATCATATACCAGGCCGACTTTTCACAGCAGCTATGCGCTCTACAAATCTCTTAAATAAAATCAAATCAATACTCTAAGCATTTTGACATGAAGGAGCAATAGTAGTCAGGAGAAGGCTGGAGCTGAAAGAGGTTGTTTTCCAAAGGAAAAGATGTCAAAATGGAGGTGTTTTTTAAAAACAAACAAAATAAATATATATGTACTAGGGCCCTTGTTGTGTAAGGCTCTGTGTGTCAGACAGAGCGCCTTGAACTTAATTCTGGCCTCAATCGGGAGCCAGTGAAGAGCTTTTAGATGCTTTCCGGCTGATTCCTGTATTGGGACCTTGCACGGCAGTCTTGCTGTCACATTGTGGACCACTTGAAGTCTATTTCTGATATTTTTTGGTGCCCCTAGGAAGAGTGAATTTCCATAGTCCAAACGTGATGTGACCAGGGAATGGACTACTGTCTTTCTGAGCTGTACGGGGATACGCTCCAGAACGTTGGGGAGCATTCTGAGTAGTCCAAAACATGTGCCTGCCAGTTTCTTGGCTTGGATCTCCATTGTTAGATCCTTATGGAGCCAAAAACCAAGATTTTTGATGGTCACATTCGGAGTTGGTGGACTACCCAGGCAGTTGGACCAGCTGATCAGAGGCCTGGGAACTGCATTGTTTCCGAGGACCATCCACTCCGTTTTATCCCCACTATTCCTGTTTAATAATGTTACTAAAAGTACTACAACTCCCAGAATGCAAATTATAGATGTAGCCACTGTTCCCTGTAAGGTGCGCGCCTGCGCTCCCGCGCACCTCTGTTCTTCCGAGCGCGCAGTGCTGTGTGTGAAGCGCGCACACACAACACATCCCGATAGAGCGTTCCTGCGCATAAAGGAAGAAAATGCTCCTGCACTGGCTGCCTTTCTATTCAAAATAGTGCGTGGTTGCCGTGCTGATTGTGGGCCTTTTGAAAGTATTTATGTTAGTCACAGCGCCCATCAAGGGCTGCATTTAACATAAATACTTTCAAAAGGCAAACGATCAGCCCCACAGCTGCGCTCTATTTAGAAAAGAAATGCAGCAAGTTTACAAACAATCATCTGAAAGCACACGTTCGTGCTTAAAACTTGCTGCATTTCTTTTCTAAATAGAGCAAAGCTGTGGGGCTGATTGTTTGCCTTTTGAAAGTATTTATGTTAAATGCAGCCCTTGATGGGCGCTGTGACTAACATAAATACTTTCAAAAGTCCCACAATCAGCAAAAATCACTTACTGTTGTTCTACAAGCTTCTCACGCCCATTCGCATCACTCCTTGAACCTGGTAATTAATTGACCACCGATTCCCTCCCAGGTTTCCACGCGCTCACTTTAAGGACCGCAGTATCTCACAGGCGCATTCCACCCATGACGTGCAATTAACTGCGTTCATACCCAGTAAGTGTACCTTTATCACTGGTAGTCGTGCTTTGTCCTCGCGCCTTACCTGCTCTCATTTCTTGATTAGAGTTCATAAGTGCTTCCATATCAGCGCCGCTGTGTTCAGAATTTTACTGTAATTCTTCACAACAGCGCCACTCCCTTCCCTGACTGTATCTAATTAAGTATGAACTCCGAATGTTGCCCAGTTTGCAGGTGCATTCTTATCTGTCAGATGTGGTTTACTCTGTTTTTCCGACTACTAATTATGACTCTCTGACACTTTTTCGTTTTCTTAATTACCTATTTTTTCTAAATGACGATTTACTCTACGATATAAATTGTATGCATGAGCTAAATATGCATATTTACTCAATAGGGAGCCTTTAAAATTAAATAGTGACAACTATGATAAATATATCCAGGGATCAGACTATGTTATATTTATTATTTTTTCCTTTTCTCTCCCCCCTTCCAATAATTTTAGATTCAGCTTGCTCACCAATGTTTGTCCTGATGATGAACTCAAATAAATGAGTTCAAAACGCCGTCGACCCCCAACAACATGAACTCCTTTTACTTTGTATAACTTTTCTAAGGAGTTCGCACTACTGTTGTCAATGCAATGTTTTATTTTAATTTCACCTTCACTTTTCACTCCACGCTGTTTGTCACTTATTATGTAAGCTCCTGAATACTATTGTTTTTGAATAAATACCTGTATATACTTGACCCTATGATCCCTTTTGTATATTACTTATCGCTCCCTTTCCAAGAATTAATTTCCCACTCTCAATTGTTAGTGCCCCCAGAGGGTCACTCCTGAATGGACCTTTAGGCCCCATCAGAACCATTGTTTCCATAAACAGCATAGAGAGATGAGGTGCATTGTTGGTGAGTGGTGGTGAGGGAATTCATGTAGGAGGAGGAAATGGGGGAGGGGGCGCCACTGTTGCATAGTGTGCGACCAGTGCTAGGGCCAGCCTTGGCTGGGAGTGTTAGCCCCCCCCCCCAAGTTCGGGTCTAGATGCTCCCCCTGATCACAGCATCCGTCATGGGCTGCATTTAACATAAATTCTTTCAAAAGACAGCCCCGCATTTAGAAAAGAAATGCAGCAAGTTTTATATAGTGCAAACTCAACCCAAAGGTATTGGAGCGATTTACATGATTTTTTTTATTCATTTGGCCCTTAGACTCAAAACCCATCTCCTAAATCGGCAGCTCGAGTATTAAGCCACAACCTCTACCACAAGAGCAGAAGCATTTTCAATATTATAGACAGCTTTATGCCACAAACAACCATTGACAAAGCCAATAGTCCTGGCTTCTTGTAGGTGTAATGTTACTTGTATTATATATCTGGATGCAATGACAGAAGAAGCAAAATATCAGTCAGGTGGCACACTATGCTAAGCACAGATTTTTAGCTTAATTGCTTTTAAGCCACGCCATTAATTGCATCGGTCACGCCTCTTTGAGAGACCCCCAGTTTTTTCATCCCACTTAAAGCCCTGGTCCACAAGCACAGTCGGGCTCTTGGCGTACATAGCCTCCGCTGCAGTGCACAGAGACCTTACTCTGCCGCACACAGAGGAAAAAAATTAGCGGGAACATTGGATGTAGCTATTCTGCACATGATGTTTAGACATTTAAAACAATCTTAGTTCCTCATTGCAACTTTTTTTTTTTAAATTTCTTTATTGATTTTAAGCATAAGTGACAGTATTCAAAAACAACCAATGCCACGTATCGTATGGACATCATAATGTGACCAAACATACAGTATACAAATGATCTGAGCAGTGTACATCAGTGGAGACAGGCTTTTCAGACTTGACCATCTTGTTGACAACCTGCATGACCATGTTAAGACATTTAAATTACATTACACTTGTCATCACTGAACCCCATCATCTGCCCTATTGGGTTCAGTGGCTGAGTCGGGGGGTGTTGGCCTGTTCCAGGAGATATGACTGGAGGGGGGCCCAAATGTCTCGAGGGCGGGAAGAAGGTGGTAGAAGATCAGCATAGGTGGTTAGTTGTTCTTGGCAATATATAAGGTCATTCAGCCAAGACATTGAATTTGGGTGCCCTTCCCCGACCCCATCTGCAGGCTACTCGTCTTTTCGCTAGTAAGAGTGCCGGGGAAATGTATTTCCGTCTTCGGGGACATGCAGTCCAGTCATTTTATCGAGCGCCCCAACACCTCCGTCCAGTACCTACGGATGGGGGGACAGTCCCAGGCTAAGTGTCTGAAATCTGCACCCTCACTCCCACATCGGTCACAGCGGTCGGTGTTACGGAGATGAAGGCGCATCAAGCGCGCAGGGGTATAGTAGAGGCGGTGTAAATATCTATAGTGGATGATGCGCAACCGACTGCTAGCAGATATGTTCCCAGTTTGTTGACAGCAGAATGACCACTGATCATCAGTGATAGGGGATTCTAGTTCATCCTCCCAGCGGGACCTGGCCGGAAGGGGGTCGTGTATGCAGTCTTTTTGAGTGGTGCGATAAAGCATTGAAATAGCATGTGCTGGGGTGTCTTTTTGTAGGAGGTTATACAGTGGAGATAGTATAGGAGGTTCCCGTGGGAAGCACGGGGTGAGGGCTTTGACATCCTGTTTCAGGTGGATGTAGTAGAAGCGCTCTAGGGAGGTGGGCGTGGTAGTTCCGAAGAAGTCTTCACTGGTGCGAAATGTGCCGTTTGTATACAGCTGACCCCATGTCTGAATGGCAAGCCTACGGAGAAGATGGCAGCAGCTGCCCTCACGTGTGACCAGAAGGTCTAGCCATCCTAGGAGAGGCAGTAAGGGGAAATATAACATGGTAATGTGGAGGCGGCGGGCAAGGTCATGCCATGCGCTAGTGGTACATTCTACAGTGGAGGAGGCGAGACGTCGCTGGATGGCAGGTGCTCTTAAAAATGCGGAGCAAGGGGACGGAGCCATGTAGCTGTCTTTGATTGCTAAGTGGGGCATGTATGGGGGGGGTCCATTCAATACACTGCAAAGTGGGCCAGGGCACAGCTGAAATACAGCTCTAAATCCGGGATCTCAAACCCTCCCGCGCTGAAGGGCCGTGTAAGAATGTCCCAGCACAATCTAGCTTGTTTCCCTCCCCAGATAAGGCGAATGAGTTGGGTTTTTAGTGCTTGAAAGAAGTGTCTGCTGGGGGCTTAGGGGATGTTGATGAAGAGGTAGAGCAATTTAGGCAGGATTACCATCTTTATAAGTTAAGCTCTCCCGGCCATTGATATTGGCATAGCAATCCAACCGGTGATTTTGTCTGTAAGATCTAAAACGCGCCCATAGTTTGCCGCCATCAAGGCAGGATGATTACGGGTGACGATTATCCCCAAGTATTTGATTGCATCCTCACACCAAGTGAGGGGGTAGTCCAGAGTGAACTGTGGAGTGGCCTCAGTGAGTGGAAAGATTTGGGATTTCCCCCAATTAATGTTAACGCCTGAGAGGTGTCCAAAGAGGATGAGCAGCCATAATATGGGATTAAGGCTGTCTTCCGGGTTGCGTAGATAGAGGGTGAGGTCGTCGGCGTACAGAGAGATCAGTACCTGCCATTCTGGGTAAATGAGAGCGTGTTTACGAAAATGTTGGCGGACTTTAGCGGCCAGGGGTTCAATAGCGAGGGCGAAGAGGATGGGGGACAGTGGACACCCCTGCCTGGTGCCTCTGGCAACGGTGAAGGGAGAGGATCTGGTCCCATTGATCAGGACACTGGCCCGTAGGCCTGTGTAGAGTAGGTTTATCCATGCCAGAAAGGGAGGGGGGAAGCCCATGCGTAGAAGGACAAACGCCAAGTAGTCCCATTCAAGGGAGTCAAACGCCTTGGTGGCGTCAAGGAAGACAGCCACCACGTTCATGTCAGGATCAATGTCCTGGAGGACGGCAAATAGGGTCCGAAGGTTGTGGGAGGTGCCCCTGCTGGGTACGAACCCCGACTGGTCAGGGAGGACCAGGGCAGTCATGAGGGGGCTAATGTGATTCGCAATTAATTTAGCTAAGATTTTAGCGTCTACGTTGATGAGGGAGAGGGGCCTGTAGGAGTCGCATTGCGTAGGCGGTTTTCCCGGTTTAGGTAAGGATATTATAAGCGCCTCACGCATGGACTGGGGGAGTATGCCCGTCTCTCTGGCCTCCTCGTATACATGCCGCAGGACAGGAATAAGTATGTGACGGAAAGTTTTGTAGAATTCAGCAGGGAGGCCGTCTGGGCCGGAGGCTTTGCCAGATTGCAGCTGCATTATGGCGGCAATGATCTTGTCGTCCTCGTGATGCGCAAGGAGGAATTCCCTCTGGTTGTCCCCAAGCCAGGCAATTGCGGTATCTTCAAAGAAAGGGGTGAAGTCAGCAGGATGTGTTCTGTGTGAGGTGTACAGAGTACTGTAAAATCTTTTAAAAGTAGCAGCTATCTCCGTGTTGTCCCTGTGTGTGTACCCCTCCTCGTCAGAAATCTCAAGGACAGTGCTGGAGAATCTGGGGGGACGCACCAGGGCTGCCAGGGCTTTGCCTGGTCTCTCGCCTTCTCCATAACGACGAGCTTGAAAATATTTCCCTCTGAATTTACGTTCCCTGTCGGCTGTCTCTTGGTAGTCTGTGAGAAGTTCACGGAGGCGCTTTTGTGACTCAGGGGTAGGTGTAGCTTGCAGCAGGGCCTCAGTGTGTTTGAGTTCAGCCTCTAATTTACGGAGTGTAGAGCGGATGTCCCTCAAAATCCCCCCACTTTTGGCGATGCATATGCCATGCACGGTAACTTTAAAAGCTTCCCAGACTGTGGAGTATTGTGCGACTGAGTTATCATTGCGGCGGAAGAAATCCTCGATTTCTTGTTCGAGTTCGGCTTTAAAGACAGGGTCTAGTAGGGCCTGCACGGGCAGGCGCCAAGACAAATGCGGGGACTCTTCGTGAGGGGGTGCTAGCGTGAGAAGAACAGGAGAGTGATCAGAGTAGGTGCGCGGTAAGTGGGAGGCATGGAGCAGCCACGGGATTAGGCCTCTAGAAATGAGCCACTTGTCTATCCGGGACCAGGATGAGTGTACAGTAGAAAAGCAGGTTCCCTCATTGTTCAGTGGGTGAACGTTGCGCCATGCATCTACAAGGCAGTGGTCTGTAACAATGTGGTTAAGGGTATGCTGTGCATTGGAGTAGTGATGGGGTTGAGGGTGGGAGCGATCTAGCGATGGATCTAGGGTAATATTGAAGTCCCCTCCCCATACCACATGTGTTGACCCAATATCCAGTATCTTGCCCCAGAGGACTCAAAAGAATTCGGGGTCATCAGTGTTCGGGCCGTAGCAGGAGACGAGCGTGATGGATTGTGCAGCTAACCTGCCCCATAGGATGCTGTATCTGCCTTGCGGGTCAGCAAGAGTCCCAATGAGGGTAAAGGGGAGTGTGCGCTTGAGCAAAACAACTGTGCCGCGCGCGTAGGTAGAGTAGGAGGAGAAGCATCGGTTGGCTGCCCACCGGGAAGCAAAAGAGGATGGGGACTTGGGACTGAGGTGTGTTTCCTGGAGTAGAGCGCAATGTATGTTGTGGCGGTCCAGGTATGCAAGTATATGGCGATGTTTGCGGGGGTCTCCCAGACCTCTCACATTCCAGGTCAAGAAGTTGTATCTAGGAGCACTAGATCGGGTCTCCATGGCGACAGATCATGAGTCTCCTAGCATGCGTCAGGCGGTGGTCGAGTCGGTCAGTGATGTCAGTCATATTCATGTACGTCAGGTGATTGATAAGTGGCAATGAACAAATTCTTCCCCCTCCCCCCACCCACATCAGCAGCCCAATCCTGCTGTGGTGTAATTCCCTCCCTCTCTTCCCCAACGCCGCATGCTCCATGCTCCCAACAGGGGAGGATGTATGCAGGGCCTCGAACTTAAGTAAACAGAGCAACATAGGGGTTCCCTGAGTGGGTAGCAGCCAGAGGGCGAACCAAAAACACCTCGCCACGGCGAGGGTGCTCATGGAAGGATACTTAAAATTCTCATCTTGTCCTGAGTTTATGAGGTGTAGTCGTCAGGCGGGGTAGCGAGTATCTCTCCCGCAGAAGAGGCACAGCATGGAGTCAATATCGCGATCTTGATGAAGAGTGTTTCATAGTGAACGGTGGGTAGATCAAATTGGTGGCAGTTAGAGATGTTGGGCATAATCCTCGTAAAGGGGTGAGCTTATTACTCAACATCTGAGGTGTCACCAGTGTCAGGGGAGCGGGTAGAGGGGGAGGCGCGATCAGTGGCTTTCTTGGGCAGAGTTTTTATGACGTCCTGGACGTGTTGGGGGTTTGTAAAGATGTGTTGCTTCCCCTGATATGTGACTTTGAGGCGCGCTGGAAAGAGCATGGCATAGGCAATGTTCAGTTGTTGAAGTTTTTTCTTCATCGGTAGGAATTTTCTGCGCTCTTCCTGAACCGCCATGGTAAATTCAGGGTATAGTGACACCGCTATACCTTCGAAGTGGACTTGGCCGTGTTCCCTGGTGAGACTCAGTGCGGTATCTCGATCCATGTAGTTGAGGAGCTTCGCGATGATGGGGCGGGAGGGGGCTCCTGGTACAGGGCGGGGGCAAGGGATCTGTGCGCTCTCTCAACAATAAATACCGATGAGAAGGCCTACCTGCCGAAGGCCGCAATGAGCATGCACTCCACATAGTCCTCCATTTTCCCCGTAGCTGCTGATTGTGGCACGCCCAGGATGCGCAGGTTGTTGCGTCTCGATCAGGATTCCAAATCTTCGTTCTTTGCAGCTATGACCCTCAAGACTTTTTCCATGTCGAGAGTCTTGTCCACGGTCGTGGTGGAAGTGTCCTCTAGGTCAGAGATGCGGCGCTCTGTTTCATTTATCCGTTCTTTGTGGCGTTCGTTTTTGTGTGTGAGGGTGTCAATGCGGGTGTTCATCGCATCCATTTTGGATTCTATGGATGTCAGACTGGATTGTATTGTCAGGAGGAGTTCTTTCAGATCATCCGTGGAGGTGGGTGGGTCAGGAGTGGTGATCCCAGGCTACTCGCCCTCTAACTCTGCCTGTGTTCGTGCTGATTTGCGGGCCTCAAAGGTGAGCTTAGGCTGCTTACCGTCTGCCTTGCCCATGGCGGCCGCCGCTGATCGGGGGAGGAAGTCTATGAAATGTTCATTGGTTGAGGTATTACAGTTTGTGGGGGTGCAGCAGCGGACGGGGTCACGCAGCCGGCCACAGGCAGGAGCAAGTGCCAGCCGGTAGACTGTCTCTGGTGGCGAGCTGCAGGGTCCGGAGGTGGCGTTATGGCAGGTGGCGAACAGGATAGGCCCCGCTGGCGGCGGAGGGACGGTAGGAGCGGCGATCAGCGACAGTTGGAATGGGTTGCTGTCAGGGTCCTCTCGCACAAGCCACAATCTCAGGCAAGCAGGTGACGAAGGTAGATCGGAGGGCGCGGCGGCCTCTAGATGCTGTTAGCGTGAGGAAGCGTTATCAAACCTGGCCATCAACAAGGAGGTGGCCGGCGGGCATTGCAAGGCGGCTAGGTGGCAGGGCAAGCGTGGAGGCTGTGAAAACAGACCGCCTTGGTAGCAGGAGCAGTACAGATCCCAGCGAGGGGGTAGTCCCCGACAGCTTGTGAGCGTAAGGCCTGCGGGTGCGGGATGGTCATGCAGGATTCAGCAATATAGAGATGGTGACGGTAAGGCGCAGGTGTCCTGCCTGAGAGAGCAGGCTTTTTCCGGGAGGAGGTACAGCAGATATGGCGGTCTGCGAGGCTATGGCCAGGCGAGGAGGTCAGATCGCCACGGTGCGTCCGCACCTTCAGGATTGAAGGTGACGGTGTCCGGTGGCTGTGGAATGTCACTCCAGGGGTCCAGGGGCGCAGCCGAGGGGAGAACGTCTAGGGGGCAGCGCGCCTCGGTGGGGTAGAGCTGGCCGCTGTGCCGTGGGTGTTGGGCTGGCGCTGGGCAACAGATGGAGGCGGCAGCAGCCACTGCAGGCAGACTCACCAGATCAGGAGGTGCAGGGTGCCGATTCCTTCGGCGTAGAGGGGCCGGTCGGCACTCCGGTGCAGCAGGGGGCGGCGAAGGCCCTCCAAGCCGCAGCAGTCACAGTGGAGTTCCTGCCGAGTCAGGGCGCAGGCGCGTGCCGTCAGGCCCACCGAATCCCCGGCGGCAGAGATTACTCCGATCAGCTCCACCACCTCGTCAGTAGCCGCTGCGCCCCCCTACGGCAGCATTCAGCACAGGCTCGTCAGGGCGGACATGCGCCGAAGCGGAGCCGATGCCACACCGGAGCTCCCAGCCTCCGCGGGGGGAAGATCGTCAGGATCGCCGGCACTATAGAGGACCTCCGGGGCGTCTGGCAGCAGGCAGGGCAGCCCCGGCATCCCGGGCCGAGGCGTCGCTGGGGCCCGCAGTTGTTCCCAGCGGCGATGTGAACCCAGGATTATCTTCCCTCAGGGCATCAGCGGCGAGTTCAGAGGGCCGCGACCATGGAGGCAGCCATTTTGGGGCAGCGAGGCAGAAGAGAGAAGAGAGGAAGCCTCCGCCGTTTCTGGCAAAATTGTCACAACAGCGGCTGGCAGTGGGTATGCGCTAACCCAGCATCGGTTTGTCCGGTGTGTAGGGCAAGAAATGAGGAGGATGGCTAGCAGATTGTGTCCCGAGCTGCAGGAGCCTCACGTAAGTGCGGCCATCTTGCTTGGCGCCCTCTAGCGCCCCCCTCCTCATTGCAACTTTACACAAAACTTTACTGTTATTTTCCACTAAAATACACAATGTAATAAACAGGCACTAATTCATTTTTCTCTTACTTCCGAAAACATTCACCACCAACCTCTTAAACACATACCCTCTAATAGGTACAGTTCAACTCATATATTTTTTCTCATCACTGTTATACTCCTTTTAATCAAACTCCCATATACATCTTCATTTCTTATGTACATTTTTAAAATAATTACAGAGTTATATACATACCACTGAATTCAGTTTGCAGATTATATTGTTGTTTTAGCTCTTTCTGCATAGGTTGGACACTGTTAAGATTTGTAAAAACTAAGCACAAGAATGGTACACCACCAGTCTAAAATGGCAACCTCTTCAACTTTCCACTCTATCATCATGACAAAGGCAGCAAATGAAATCATGTCTTACATTTTAGACTACTGCATCTACACTTGTGAAGGGTTAGCATCTGTTAACCCTTTCCCTCTCTTTCAAAACGAGGTTCCTGTCAGCGCGTTTTCACAATGTTTTCGCGATCATTGCGGAATAATTGCAAAAAAACCGGGAGTTCAAACTGATATCTAGCTTTATTTGTCTGAAATTTAAATACTACACAACAGTTTAGTACATAGTCCTGACTTGGAAATTAAAACTTGCCATTACTTACATTGTGTCAACACGCCTCAACTTTTCAAAAAAATGTTCTGTCTAACACCCTTTCCCCCCAATACAGTCTTAGCTCAGTGTACCTAGCAACCCTGTGGAACCAGTAGGTCACAGGTTCACAGCACATTCTAGAAAGAACATGCTACTGCCAAATGAGATACAGCAGGTGTGGTTTACTCCACAGATTCCAAAGCATATCAATGTCTGTATTACATTTCTTGTTTTAAACAACAGCCAATAACAAGACTTCTTCCTGAGCCATACAACACACTACCTCATTTTATTCACTTTCATGCTGACAGCATCCAATGAAATGTATATATATGTGTATGTATATATATATATATATATATATTTTGTTTTTAAAAAACACCTCCATTTTAACTTCTTTTCCTTTGGAAATCTACCTCTCTCAGCTTCAGCCTTCTCCTGACTACTATTGCTCCTTCATGTCAAAAAGCGTAGAGTATTGATTTTATTTCATTTATTTTATTTAAGAGCTTTGTAGAGTGCATAGCTGCCCAAACGCTTCCCAGCGCTAGGAGACCGATGCCATACAGAAGTTAGAGGCGGATTAATAATACTGATAAAACAGCCAGGATTTAATCGATTTCTGGAAGGTTGCTTCCATTTCCAGAAGTCTAGATTCGCGTGGGAGCGAATTCCACAGCTTGGGTGCCAGATGAGTGAAGGATCTGCCTCCCCACCTGGCTCTCCTAATTCTGGTAGTTTTTAATAGCCGTTCAGAGCAGGATCTGAGGCGTCTGTTTGGGACATAGAGGGTCAGCAGGTCTTTTGATTTTACTAGGGCCCTTGTTGTGTAAGGCTCTATGTGTCAGACAGAGTGCCTTGAACTTAATTCCGGCCTCAATCGGGAGCCAGTGAAGAGCTTTTAGATGCTTTCCGGCTGATTCCTGTATTGGGACCTTGCACAGCAGTCTTGCTGCCACATTGTGGACCACTTGAAGTCTATTTATGACATATTTTGGTGCCCCTAGGAAGAGTGAATTTCCATAGTCCAAACGTGATGTGACCAGGGAATGGACTACTGTCTTTCTGAGCTGTACGCGGATATGCTCCAGAACTTTGTGGAGCACTCTGAGTAGTCCAAAACATGTGCCTGTCAGTTTCTTGGCTTGGATCTACATTGTTAGATCCTTATCGAGCCAAACACCAAGATTTTTGAAAGTCACATTCGGAGTTGGTGGACTACCCAGGCAGTTGGGCCAGCTGATCAGAGGCCTGGGAACTGCATTGTTTCCGAGGACCATCCGCTCCGTTTTTTCCCCATTCAGCTCCAGGCAGCTGTTTGTCATCCATTCCACCACCCTTCCCATGCAGGGTGCTAAGCTGTCAGAATCACTGTTGAATCTGGGTTCTAGGGAAATCACCAACTATGTGTCATCTGCATAAGATATCATAGAGACATCAAATTCTTGAGCTATCTGTGCTATTGGTCCCATGTAGACATTAAACAATGTGGGACTAAGCGAGGAGCCCTGAGGCACCCCGCAACTCAGTGGCATCGTCTTAGAAAAAAGATTAGCTTCCATAACTTGAAAAGTTCTGCCCTCCAGAAAAGATGACAGCCACTGTAGGGCTATGTCTTGGACGCCAAGGTCCAGCAGTCTATTTTGCAAAGTATGGTGGTCCACTGTATCGAATGCTGAGCTGAGGTCAAGAAGTAGTATAGCGGCTGACCTTCCTTGATCCAGCATCGTTTTGAGTTCCTCTACCACTGCCATGAATGCTGATTCTGTGCTGTGCTGTGTGCGGAAGCCCATCTGTGTGGGATGGAGGCATTGGTTTGTTTCCAGAAACTCTGTCAGCATTCCATTTACATGTTTCTCTAACAGTTTACCAACAAATGGCAGCAGTGAGATGGGACGATAGTTCCCTAGTTGGGTTAGTTTAAATTAGATTTTTTTAACAGTGGTCTAATTATTGTATGTTTCCATGCACTTGGTACTTCGCCCGATTCTAGTGAGAGGTTCATGATTTTAGCTAGTGTCGGGAGCAGAACCTTTGTAATCTTTTTAAGAACATGCAGTGGAGCAGGGTCTAAAGGCGAGCCTGATTTCACCTTATCCATCAGTAATCTCACACCCTCTTTGTTAACTGGTGGGAAGCTAATGAGAATGGGCGTAGAAGAGATCTGTGCCTGATCTCTTTCATGCCTCGTGGATGTCTCTTTTCCGGTCATGAAGGAGCTATAAATGTCTGTAACTTTTTTGAGGAAGTAGGTAGCTAGATCGTTGCATCTTTCCTCCATGGCTCAACCATGTGGGTGTCAAGTGTTAGGGAGGTTAGAGATTTGACCACTGAGAAGAGTTCCTTCGAGGAATTCTGAGCCTGTGTAATCTTTAGCTCAAAATGTTTTGTGCCTCTTTAATACTGTTGGGGTACAGTCTGAGAGCTGCCTTATACCTGGCTTTGAGTTGTAAGTCACAAGTCTTCCTTCATTGCCTTTCAAATGTTTTGCAGTTTTTCTTTAAAGATAGTAGTTGAGTGTTAAACCATAGTGCCTTTTTGGGCATGGGTTTTGGTTTAGTAGATGTTTTAGGGGCCATGTTATCCAATGATTGTGTGATCCAATTTTCCCAGTGGGAGTATGCTTCTTCAGCTTTATCATGTGTCTTGGTGGCCAGTGAAGTTAGGAGATCCCCCCATGTATCTGTGTTCAGCTTGGACCAGTTTCTAGTCTTCGTGACTACCGAAGGTAGGTACTTTTCCCTTCCAGCTTCCCTGTTGCCAAGTTCAATTGTGGGCCACCGCTGTATCTATTGGGCTAAAGAGGCAGAAAAAAGAGAGGTATTGACAGGGACTTGGGTTTGCCAAATGTGCAGATTACTTAGTTTGGCTAGAGAGGGTTAAAGTTTCATCAGTTGCTGGCTTTGGTTAAATCCATTGTGGATTCCCAAACTCCTCACCTCATGATTGTGCACTGTGGTGGCAACAACCTAGGCACATTGACTGGGGTAGGGCTGAAAATCCTAATGAAAGATATCTTTTGCAGAACTGATGTTGCTTTTCCCCTCACACTGTCTTGGTGTACTCTAATATATGCCAAGACAGAAATGTAAGTGTCAAATCAATTCTGTCCACAGATTGACAAAGCCAGGAAACATGTTAATAAAATTGTTTCTGCATTCCTCAGCGACCATCATACCTATAACAACAATTTGCGTTTTGACATGCATGAAATTTATAGAAATGATGGAGTGTACTTTACAGATGAAGGCAACAGGGTGTTTCTAAGTAACCTGAAACTCTGCTGTTTTTGTGGTGACTCCGTGGCATCGGGAATCGCGATCCCGGTGGATACGTCGCAAAGCGGAAAGCAAAAGCAGGATTTCAATATCCACCACCACATTCACAAATTATAACTATATAATTAATTCTAACCATCACAGTAGATAACTCACTATGTAAATAACTCTATAAAAAACATTTATCATAATCTTAAAATAATATAATGTGTATTAATGATTCACTGATATATTTTTTTTATATTTTCACCAATTTTCGTGACTACGTCGATAGCCGCGATGCTGCCGTGACGATACACGGAGTAGCCGCGCTGGCGATCACGACGTCGTCGTGAATATCGTGCATGATTAAAAAAATCAATTTGGACATATAACTTGTGTCACTAACACCCCCATTTCTCAACCATGGTATCAGAGTATCTCCACCATGACCCCTTATGTGTGCTTTCACACAAATGCCCAGCCCCGGGAACCGCTCCTGATAGACAAAATGGCGGCCGCAACTTTCTATTCAGATTGCGACCAGCCAATCAGAGCATTCCCGAAACCTCTGAGAAATATCAGCGGCCAGAGATATCACTATAATTTTATGTTTAAATGGTTTTATTGATTTTTGCAAAAATAGCACGACCATATAACAAGACATAAGGCACATTAAGCTATGGCTTAGGGATCCTTCATAATCAAGCCACGTTGTGAATATCCCCCACTTTGCATAATATTGTGCACATTGTTCTGAGCCCATGGAAAAGTCCAATAGCGTTGATTCCACTTTTAACACTGTCCCGTTACTGAGGTGCAAAATAATGAAAGGACAAAGGAAAACAAACACCCTAAATAACAAAACTAAACACCCTCCCACCCCCCACCTGGGCAGGCACTCACCCTAGTCCCAACACTCCATGTCTGTTCACTGCCACCTGTCTCGGAATCTACGTGCCGGGCATGTGAGTTTGTTCAGACCATAGGCTAGCGAGACGTAGTACCCGCAAATACTTAGGTTGTGTAAGCTCATTGAACTCGGAGGAAAGAAGCGATATGAAGGGATGCCATATTTTCATGAAAGAATCTGTTGTGCTGTGTAGAGTAGACGAGATCCGTTCCATTCCCAGAATGAACCACAATCTGTGAAGCCATCCAGTGTAGGTAGGGTGTGTGGCAGTGCCCCAGTGAGCCAAGACGTTTTGTAATGTCGCCCCCAATGCCATCCCCATCTGTCGCCCTCGCATGCTTTTGAGTGGGTACATAATGGGGTTAGGCAGCCCTAAGACAACATAGACTGGGAGCCTCGGTATCTGAGTGTTAAAAAGTGTGTCTACCGTGTCCAAAATTTTAGACCAGTAATCCTTCAATATAGGACACTCCCATAATATATGTAACAGTGTACCTTCATTGTCGCATCCCCTTCTACAGGTGGGGCTCCTCTGCGGGCTGCCCCTATTAAGTCTCACTAGCATGAGGTACCAGTATGTCGCGATCTTCATGGTGGACTCTATACTAGCAACATTACGCGCCGTGTGTTTTGCTCTAAAATAGATCCCTTCCCAGTCCTTCCGTGTGAGTTCCCCCCCTAGTTCCCTTTCCCATCTCCTCTGACTCGGGGTAGCCTGCGCTGTGGGGCCCTGTCTAATCATGTTGTACATATCAGTGATTAAACCTTTGTCGGAGGTTTTAGTAATTAGCCATTTCTCGTATGCCGTAAGCTTTCGGGCCCCTTGCGCCCTAACCTCATCCTGGAGGACCCAATGTCGCAGCTACAGGTATCCCATCCGTTCAGCCTCAGGGATCCCATAATCTGACTTCAATTGAGGGAACTGGATAATGCCATTTAAATCGAATAAGTGGCCCACTGAGCGGCAGGGGGTGGCCTTCCATGCCGATAAGGCAGCCTCGGGCATCCCCGGGGTGAACTCACTATTGCCAAATAGCGGGGTTAGCGGGGGCGGGAAAGTGGAAAGCTTCCTCTTCGTCGCCACCGCGTCCCATGCGGACAACACCGACTTGGTGACCGGCGATCTCATCAATCTCTGCGGGAGTTGAGCCTTTTTCATAGAGGGAACCTTCCACAACGGAATCTGTGCGAGCGCCCTGTCCTGAAAGAGCCACCTCTTCTCTGATTATGGCCTTTCCCACTCCACCAAGTACCGTAGTTGCGCCGCTCGGTAGTAATTGAGCAAGTCAGGGATCCCCAGCCCTCCCTCATCCGGTCTCATGTATCCCAGTCTCTTGCTCATCCGGGGGCACGCCCCGCCCACACGAAGTGATTAATATTCCACTGTAGCCCTACCAGTGCACTCGCCGGCGGCAGCGCCGGCAGGGTCTGGAATAAATATAGGGCTTTTGGCAGTAGGGACATCTTGACAGCTGCTACCCGTCCCAGAAGCGAGAGATGATGTTTGCTCCACGCTCCCAAGTCTTTCTTTGCCTGTCGGGCAAGCCTAGTGTAGTTCAATTGAGTCGTTCGTTGCACAGAGGCAGCTATCTCCAGTCCCAAATATGGGATGGAGTCCATCAGTTGAATCCCCTGTAGGCTTGTTTCCCCCCGGCTCCGAGGGTCGAGGTTGGAATTTAAGTGTAGTATCATTGATTTGTCCACATTCACGCGGTAGCCCGACACTCGGCCAAATTCTGAGAGTTCACCCAGGAAGGCGGGTAGCGAGTCGGACGGGTCTATCAACGCCCCCATGACGTCGTCCGAGTAGAGGCTAATAGGGTGCGACTCCCCTCCGAACAGGATCCCCGCAATCCGTGGATTTTCCCGCACTTTTTGCGCCAGGGGCTCGATATACAAAGCAAAGAGCAAGGGGGACAATGGACACCCCTGCCTGGTACCCCTCTGAATTGGAAATGCCCTAGAGGAGACCCCATTCACACGTATGGTTGCTGTGGGATCCCTGTAGCAGCAGCCCACCCATCCCCTAAACCTTTCCCCTATGCCGACCTTGGACAGAGTGTGGCCTAGGAAACCCCAGTCGACACGGTTGAACGCTTTTTCAGCGTCTACCGTCAGTAGTAGGGCGTCCACACCCGTACAGTGGGTTTTGTCAATCAAATGGAGCACTCTCTTCGTGTTGTCAGCGCACTGACGTGACTGGATAAAACCTGCTTGATCTGGCTCAATCAAGGTCAGCATGCTTGGGCCGAGGCGGGCGGCCAGAATTCCCTTAAACAGTTTGAAGTCGACGTTTAATAGGGATATGGGGCGGTATGACCCGCATTTCTGACCGTCCTTGCCTGGCTTGGGTAGCACTACTATGGCTACTGCCAACATCGAAGCTGGTATGGGAGTCCCCTTCCCGAAAGAGTTAAAAAGTTTCGTCAGGACCGGGGCAATTATATGACAACATTTCTTATAAAAAAGGGCCGGCAACCCATCCGGGCCCGGGGACTTAAGCACCTTGAGGCACGAGATCGCCGTGATAACCTCTTCAACTCTAATGGGGGCATCAAGCGTGGCCGCTTGGTCGGGGGTTAGAGCGGACATGGATACTGATTGGAGATAGTCCAGGATGTCAGGTTCAGGGGCTGGCTCAGCGGCATACAACTCCTCATAGAACTCTACAAACGTATTTGCTATGTCTTGGTCCTCAGTGACCTCCTGCTGTCCCACGCTGTGCAAGGAGGAAACCCTCGACTTTTGCCTGCGTGCCCGCAACCTGTTAGCCAGGAGGCGTCCAGTGCGGTCACCCCCAATGTAATAAGCGCGTTTTAAGCGCACAGCCGCGTATTCTGCCCTGTCGAGGTCTATTCCTGCTAGCTGTGCCCTAGCTGCCTTAAGCTGATGCCAGACTCCTGGCACTCCCGTTCTGCTATGGGCCCTTTCTAACTCCTGCACCTGGGCGGCCAGTGCTGCTCGTGCCTCCTTGCGCTCCTTGTTTTCTGCCGCTGCGATTGCTATAATTTCCTCCCGTAGCACCGCCTTCATTGCCTTCCAGAGTGTGGTGATTTGAGTGTCAGGCATATCGTTGTGTGAGAGGTAGTCCTGGGCGCACCTAGTGAGCTGCTGTATCACCTGTTCTTTATAGAGCAGTGCCTCCCGGAGTCTCCAACACCCCTGTTGCCGTCGGCCAGTTGGTAAAGTGAGCTGGGTAAGCACTGCGTCATGGTGCGAGAGGGCCATGGGCTCGATCTCTATCCCTACCACCCTCCTGTGGATGTCCCTGGTGCCCAAGAAGTAGTCGAGGCGGGCGTATGACTTATGTGCGTGTGAGAAAAATGTGAACTGAGACGTATGAGGATGGGTTTCTCTCCACAAGTCCAGGAATCCCATCTCAGTGAGCCACCTCTTGCCCTCCCCGGAGATCTCCCCTTTATGCCAGTATGATGTTTGCGATCTGTCTTTACTGGCATCCATGACCGTGTTTAGGTCCCCCCCAATGAGTGTCATGCAATTTTGCGTTGCCATGGCATCCGACAGTGCTGCTTTGAGGAAGCTCTCCTGCCCCGAGTTAGGCGCGTACATAGAGCCCACCACCAGCATCTGAGAGCCAAATTGAATCGTATAGGCGAGTAGTCTCCCTTTTAATTCGGCTACCTTTTCCTTCACTACCCCTTTACATCTATGGGAAATTAGTAGGGCCACCCCCGCCTTTTTGTCCCCAGCGCAAGAAAAATATTGCTGTGGGAAAGCCCTGGAGCGCAGGCAACGGCAATCCTTGGTGAGTAATTGTGTCTCCTGTAGGAGGCATATGTCAGCCTCCATGCGCTCCAGGAAGGACAGCACTGCCCTCCGCATGACCGGGTTATTGAGGCCTTTAACGTTTAATGTGAGAATGTTCACGTCCCCCCATACCATTATATTGTAAACAGCACAGATCTATGCCATCCCTCAGGAAGAAGCTCCATGCCCATCCCGCTCGATGATTGTCCTTTCCAGCCCTGCCCATGTGTGTGTAAGGATACCCCTTGTCCAGGAGCGTTCGCACCCCCAAGAACCCCTCTATATTCGGACTGTGAGGTGCCGGCACCCCTCCCCCCCTCCCCAACTCCCCAGGACAACAACAACAAACCAAACCGAAAGAACCTTGGTGAATTGTCCAGGAGGTGCAGACGTCCTCCGCAGCTCCCTGTTGAGAAAGTTATTGGAGTGCATTCAGTGGCCGATGACCCCCCCCCCCCCATCCCCCCGCCACCCCCCGGCATGCTCTGAACCACTTATCTGCCCCTGCTGAGCATTCGTCACTTGTATCAGTGTGGCGGACCCGAGGCCAGCGAGTCCAGCACTCCTTGTCGTTCCTGCGCCATCGTCTCTGGGTCGGGCTTTGCTGGGGTCCATCGTCTCCTTCGTTGTCGGTTCACCCTCTGCCAGCCATCCCGTGAGTCTCTGCCAGCCGCGCCCTCTTGCTCTGACTCTTGGGGTGTGTCTATGCCAAGGATCTGACATGCCTCCCTTATCGATCTGACTTGGCGTAGTTTGTCGTCCCATTTGAAGATGAGGCGGAAAGGGTGACCCCACGAGTAGCTAAGGCCTTGGCTGCGGAGATGTGTGGTAACGGGCCGAAAGCCCTCCTTTTTTGTAGCATGATAGCTGCCAAGTCCTGGTACAGAGCAATGTCGTGGCCCCCATGTTGCAACGGCTGCGTCTCCCTAGCTTTCTTCATGATGCGCTCTTTTAATTGGAAGTCCGGCAGGTAGGCCAAGATATCGGGGGGTGGAGCAGGGGCCCTCCTCTGCAAGCCCACCCTGTGGGCCCGGTCTATTTTGATGGGGAAGTCTGGGGACTCCTGCAAGATGCGGCGGAAAAGCCCCTCAAGATAGAGCGTGGCGTCCGAACCTTCTTCCTGCCATGGAACGCCCTTCACCCTAATGTTATTCCTCCGGGAACGGTTCTCCAAATCCTCCGTGTGGGCGTGGAGGTCTACCTGCTGATCCTGGAGCCTTAGCACTTCCTGCTTCAGGTGCTCAATTTCTTCCTCCCGGGAGTCCTCCTTATCTTCAATCGAGGCCACCCTTTCCCCGATTGCATCCATGTCCCTGCGCACCTCTTTGATCTCAGTGGAGACCTCTTGGCGGAGAGTCTGAATGTCGTCCCTCAGGGTAAAGAACAGCTGGGTGAGGAAGGCCCGAGTCACCAGCTCCTCAGTGACCTCGGATTCTGCCCCCCCTGTCGTGGGTGACGAGGCCCTGCTATCTCCTCCAGCCGGCCCCCCAACCCTGGAAAACATGTCTTTTACCGTCCTGTCCTTCTTGCCCCTAGTGCAGGACATGCTGGGGGCTTCCGGCCGGCTCGTGCCTCCTCCGGTGAGAACGTCCCAGGTAGCTGCTTCTCCTCTACCCACTCCGCTCGCGTCTCCTGATGTCAGGGGTCCTGTCGCCCCTACTCTCCGGGTCTCGCCGTCACTTGCCCCCCGGGTCTCAGGCTTCGGGGGGCCCGGTGCTAGCCCTCCACTAGCTCTCCGTATCCCCGGGGGAGCCGCCTTTCTCGTGTGCCTGCCTGCGTCTGCCAGGCCCAGATGTCAGTGCCCCCGATCGCAGCTATGGATCTAGGCCGTGCCTCTCAATGCTGCCCGTCTTCCTCTGGGCCTGCTCCCTCGCCGCAGGCCGGGTCAGCTCGGCTATCCATCCGCCCGGGGCCAGGCTCTCACCTCCAGCACTCACCCGCCCAGTCGCTGCTCACTGTCCGTGGGCTCACCCACTCCTCTGGGGCCTGTATCTCAGTGGCCGGGCCCGGCCATCTTCGCACCCCCGGGGCCTCGGAACTCCCCTCCGATCCATGTCCGCTCCGGCGGAGACCCACCACGGACCTCCTGTTGTCAAGCAATGCCTGTGGGGCCTCCCCGGGGCCCCAGAATCAGCCCCGAGTCCCCTCACCACGTGCAGTATGATGTGGGCTCCCCGTGCCCGGGGACTCCTGCCTGCTGGCGTCGCGGGGTGGGAATGCCTCCAACTCCTGCTGGCGCCACCACAGGCGGCGCGATCAGGCTCCTGCTATAGTGCACCTCGGGGCCTCTCCTCACCTCCGACCTGTTCCGGCCTCGCCGGGCACCGCTGGTCCGCTGCGCGCCCCTCCAACATCGCGCTGCAGCACTGGGCCAAACTCACTGCCGTCTTGGCCCCCGGCGGGCCGCCCTCCTCCCAGGCAAGGCCGCTGCAGCCGGCACCCGTTCAGCCGTAAACCCCTCAGGGGGGAGCCCTCCGCCGCTTGCACCTTCAGGGCTGTCCCTCCTGATCTGCCTCTGCTGCGGGCTCCGAGCCGCTAGTCCCGCGGTCTCCGAGCTCCCGGGCCCTCCGTCACTCCCCACAGAACGCTGCGGGCGCCATCTTGGTCCTGCGACGGGCCGCCGCCTCGCTCCACTTTTCCGCTGCTCTGCACTGCGGGGGGGCTTTGAACCTGCCCCAAAGCGATCCCCCGCACTCCCACTTCTCTTAGGCTACAGCGCAGGGGTTCGTTGCCGCGCTTCTCCGCCAGGAGGACCACGGGCGGCCGACGGGAGCGGGGAGACGAACGGGACACGTCTTACACGCTCGCCATCCTGGCCACGCCCTATCACTATAATTTTAAACTTAAATTTCTCAAAAACCACTGAACGGACTTACACCAAATGAGCAAAAGGCACTTCCTTGAACCGACATCTACCTCCCTGCCAAATTTGGTGTAAGTCCGTTCAGCGGCTCGGGCTGTGATTCAAATGCTCAAAAGTGCATATTGCTTGTAAAGTACACAGTGCTCGTTCCTGAGAGTTCTTACAACTCTAGTTCTTCCCAGATGTTATGGAATACAATGTGAATCATAGAGTCAACATTTAATTTGTGACTATCCAAGTCCATCGCACATTTGTTTCATATAGGGTGCATGGTGCATCATAACATAATTCAAGTATTTAAGGTGCATAGTGCTTGTGAAGGGCACAGCACATAATACTTAGAAATCCCACAATACTTGGTCTTCCCAAATGTTCTATAATGCTGTAGAATTCAAAAGGCTGTATTGGTGTTTGACTTCTTCGCACATTAAGGTACCATAAAGTGTGTTAAGATTCATAATGTGATGCAAATATTTAAAGAGCATACTGCTCTTAAAGTGCACAGTGCTTAATCACAACAGATCCTACAATACTAGATCTTCCAAGGTGTAGTGATACAGGGTACAAAGTAACTCATACCAATACGAAGGTCAGCTGCAGAGGCCGACCATTCATGAAGTGCATGACAAAAAATTGTGCATTCTAATTATAAATTAAGTGCGATATATCTATAAAGTGAAATGTTAACAAAGTACGCTGTCCTTGACTAAAAAGTCATCTTTTAGACATAACAAGTAAATCATGTGTAATATTCTAAGCAACTCTTTGAAGAGCATTCCAATGCGCCCTTTCTATGCCAATATCCATTGATTATCCTTGATCATTCTAGTACCCTTCAAGACTTGACATTCATGCAATATTCATTACTTCTGATCATGAGAAAAGGAGGACTTGAGGAGGGGAAGAGGGAAGAGAGAGAGGAGAAATAGGGAGTGGTTATTGAGATGAAAACAGTATGCTAAAGAGAGAGACAGGGTACTTAAAACAATTTCCAGATAACAAGTTTTTCCTCACACATTGCAGTCTCTTTTTTAAAAAACAGTCTTGTATTTACAAATGGACATAAAGTTCAGCATCATTATTATTCCCCAAGGTATCTCCATTCCTAATGACGGTATTAGTCGTGATTCTTGTTTCCTCAGTTCCTTTTCTCGATCACCTCTCCTTGGGTGAGCTCGATTATGCTTGACACCACAATAGCTGAATGATGCCAAAGACCGTTTGTGAAGCTGTTCAAAATCAAAGGCCTTGGAGTAATTTTTGTCACCATTTTTTATAGCTCTTATATGCTGTAAAATTCTTAGTTTCAACTTGTTAATAGTACTGCCCACATACAACTTTTCACACCCATATTTAAAAACATAAATGACATAGTCCGTATTACATGTGATTCTGTCCTTGATATTCACCTCATGGCCTTCAAAAGTTCGATAACTCCTGCAATTTGATCCGTATTTACATGCCCTACAAGAGCTGCATTTTTGCAAAACCTCCCATGTTCATAGAGAGCCAATTCTTCTGTTCTTTCTTAGGGTCATGGTGACTAGATACTAAAATATCACCAAGCGATCTTGTTTTCTTTAAGGTTATCCATGGACCCATCTCCACAATATCCCTAAGATGTTCATTCTTCTTCAGGATGTGCCAGTTCTTTAGCAAGATCCTCTTAATACTTGATTGCGCCATATTGTATTCTAAAAACAACCTCTTCATGATCTTTTTCATTTGAGCTGTTATTCTGTGAATACAATAGTTGCTTCCTTGTTTTCCTATTGGCTCTCTTCTTGGCATCTTCTAATACATTTTTAGGATATCCCCGTTCCAGAAAACGCTTGTCCATACTACATACTTCTTTGTTGTACAATTCCTCTGTGGAGCATATTCTCTTAGCTCTTAACATTTGGCTGTATGGCATGCTCCATTTCAAGACATCCGGATGACCACTACTAGCATGTAGTAAGAAATTGGTAGCTATTGGTTTTCTGTGAATCCTAGTTGTCAATAAATCACCGATTACCTCCAATTCTGCGTATGTGTAAACCGTAAGTTGAGATCATTGTAATTAAGTTTCTCTAAAAAGACAACTAATTCAACTCCATTGCCTTCATACAAGATGAATAAATCATCAATGAACTGGGTCCACTATGCAATTCTTCTGGTGAACCCCTTGTTTTGCTCGGCCCAGGCCACCTTCTTCTCCCACCACTCCATGAACAAGTTTGTGTAGGTGGGGGTGAAGGAGGTGCCCATGGCCGTACCGTGCTGTTGTAGGTAATATTTACGATTGAATATGAAAACATTGTTGGAAAGGCAGTATCAACATTTCCAATAGCATTTGCATATGGTCAAACCATTCTAATGGCCGGTCGCTCAAGAAATTCTCACATGCCTTAATCCCTTTACCATGTTCAATGGACGTCTAACGTCACCATTATATATTCCTGTTTCCATGGAATGCGATCCAATTTTTTTAGGAAATCCATGCTATCTTTCAGATATGATGGAAGGACGGTTACATATTCCTGCAGAAACAAATCCATGTATCTAGAGCTGTTTTCCAATAGCGTTCCAACTGAGCTCACTATAGGTCTACCTGGTGGATTCAGGATACACTTGCGTATTTTTGGCAGGAGGCAAATAGTGGCAGTCCTCGCTTTCTTCACTTTAAGATATTGATACTCCTTCTAATCTAAGAGATTTGAGTCATACCATGATTTCAATTTCAAGTGATACTCATTCTCCAGTTTTTCCATAGGATTTACCTTGAGGAAGGTATAGTGCGCAGTGTTGCTCTATTGTCTTCTAACCTCCAATAAATAGGTTTTCTGATCCATCACAACAATAGTTCCCCCCCTTATCCAGGGTTTCCTGATCAATGACAGATTATTTCTTAATTCATTGATATCTTTCCAATCCTTTTTGGGAAAAATTGCTCTTGTTGGGGTTATTTCTCCATTTTTTTCAGAGCTCGTCTAAATCCTCTATGACTAATTCTTGGAACAGATCAGTCTGGTTCCCAGGAGGTAGCTGGGGACAAAATCTACTCTGTGGTTTTAGACCACTTTCGATCTGATGGTCGGTTACAAAACCCATATCTTTCAAGGTGTTTTCAGGCGTTGTGCCTCTCGATTCCTGTGTTCTCAACTCATCATCTCTATTGATTGATGTTCTTCCACTATTGTTCGGGAAATTTATTGAGTCCTCCATGACTAAATCATGGATGTTAATCAGCTCAGGGACATCTGAAACTTTGAATGAGGAGGGTTTAAATTGTGCTGGCGCTTCACTGCTGAGTTTTTTAGGTTTCATCTGATGGTATTTGTGGAGCTTTAATTTTCTAACATGTGTATACACAATTTGTGAATCCGTAAAATCAGGATGCGCTGACGGACAAAATGTGAGGCCCAGATTGAGCAATCTTTTCTGATTAGCATTCAAATCAGTTGATGAAATATTTCCTATAAGGGGCTTTTCCGTCTCACACGATTGCATTGGGTTTATTTGCGCCCTCTGTTCTTTCCTCACCCCCTTCCTCTTACCCCTCCTTGTTCTACAGTTTCTTTTCCGTAGTTTTGTTGTGATCTGCTCCTTTCCCCTTGTGACATGGTCATACTCAATAGTCGCAGTTCCTTGTGAAAATCCATCTTATCAGTTGGTGCATTCATCCACGCTGGATCCTGCGTTCGAACTCATTTCACTCTCGCTTTGAGTGTTTCTGGCTTGTAGACAAGTTTTTTCTTTTGCCCTTAAGCTGTCCATTTTTATTGCAAAAGCGCAAACGCGGCCATACTGGTAATCCAGCCTGTCCCTCATAAATTTCCTGGCTTTGCGTTCCATGATTTCCTCATCATATTCCAGCAAAGATTTTTCCATTTTTGTTATTAAATACCTTACAGTTGCTTTATCCAACTCCTTGTTAATGATTTCAGTTTTTTTCTGTTTGTAATCCCATTTTTCTTCTGACATGTTCTATCTGGATTTTCATTAATCTTGCTGAGCATTCTTCTGTGTTTTAGTACCATTCATTTATTAGGTCCTCATCCATGTCTTATTATGTCGGCAACAGCACAATTCTTAATCTTCGGGGTATCCTTTTACATTTCAAATATTTGGTGAGAGAGGTCATCTCCCACCACTGCTTCGCTTCTGCCCATCTGAGTTTCTCCAAATCCCTCACCAATTGAGTTGGTGTTTTATTAGCTGTATTAGACGCACTCTCATTTCCCATAATTCTAGGGCTCTCCTGGAATGTACGTACGGTTGCTAGCCTCCATTTTGCTTGTCTTTCCTCCAATATGTTTATCCTACGAGTTTTGCTAAGCACTTTATTTCTCCATTTTTTTTTTCACTGTGTTTACTGTTTATACGTTGTATATATATACCCAGTAGAAGGCTTTGGCCAAAACGCGTAGGTCAGCTTTGGATGTTATGCACTTTGCTTGTTTATGGCTCCATGACGGTTGGTTGCTTATGAAACTTAAATAAAGCACCTCGTCGCAAAGGATTCTGTTGTGCCGTTCTTCTGTCTGCCCTTGGAACGCAGTGTGGATTGCAGGGCGTTCGTTACAGAGGCTTGAAGCAAAATATATATATATATATATATATATTCACTGAAAAAACCATAGGTTTTAGGGACAGTTATAGTTAGTTGGACATTGCACTCGTACAAAACCCGTGAAATTCCCCTGTTATAGTTAGTTCAGCTAACTATAACTCGCGCCCCGCAATGCACTGCTGATGACGTCACATATTACATCACTCATGACATGGTCAGTGACATCACTGATGACATCACTGATGACATCTCAAATGACATCACTGATGACATCATCCAGTGACTGTGTTTCTGTAAAGTTTAAATATGTTTAATATATATAGGGAAAGGCGTATTGAAGAATGAGTGGGTGTATAAGTGTCTGAATGGATGATTTAGTACGTGAGTGACTGACTCTACAAGTGAGTGATTAAACGTATCTTACTGAATGCATGGGTTAGTGACTAAACTGTGTGAATGTCTGTATCCGTCTGTTTGTTGGTGTGTAAGTGGATGCATGGATTTGCGAATAGCTACATGAGTGTCTATATGGGTTATTGATTAGTTCTCTGAGTATCTGTATGGCTGCCTGAGTGTTTGTGTGGGTGGGGTGTGTGTGACTCTATACATAGATGTGTGAGTGGGTGATTCACTGGGTGCATGATTTCAAGAGTGCATCTGTGATGGACTGCTTGGGTGGGTGAGTGTGTGTATGGGTGTGTTAGTGAGTGAATGTATATCTCAGTGGTACATGTGCGAGTAACTACATATGTAAAAGGCAGTATATATGTGTGTTAGAGTATTTAAATGGCTATAAGTGAGAGTGTGTTATTGTGAGAGTGGCTGTATGGATGCGTGTGTGCTTGTATCAGTTATTGTATAAGAGCGTAAGAATGTGCTAGTATTTGTAGGAGTAAGTGAGCTGGTGTGTGTATAACT
This sequence comes from Calotriton arnoldi, assembly GCA_963921515.1. NCBI lineage: Eukaryota > Metazoa > Chordata > Amphibia > Caudata > Salamandridae > Calotriton > Calotriton arnoldi. The sequence continues at coordinate 76,219 of CAWUFW010003592.1, forward strand.
GTATAGGTGAGTAAATGGGTGTGTGATTAATTTTTTGCATGACTGACTAGGTTTGTGAGTACCTCTATAGATGAGTGGCGGTGTGTGAGTGTTTATATAGGTGTATGAGTGCATATGATAGTCCTGTACTGAGTGACTGTAAGTATGAGTGACTGTACAGGTGAGTGAGTGGATGTGTGTGTAGACCTAAGAATCAGTGAGTGGGTATGTAGTTTTTGGTGTTGGAGTGTCTATGGTTTTGAGAATGGCAGTCTGTAATTTAGAGTGGGTGTATCAAAAGTTATATTAGGGTGTGAGAAGATGCATGAAATTATCACATGGATGATGTCATCAGTGATGTCATTTGAGATGTCATGAGTGATGTCATCAGTGATGTCACTGACCATGTCATGAGTGATGTAATATGTGACGTCATCAGCAGTGCATTGCGGGGCGCGAGTTATAGTTAGCTGAACTAACTATAACAGGGGAATTTCACGGGTTTTGTACGAGTGCAATGTCCAACTAACTATAACTGTCCCTAAAACCTATGGTTTTTTCAGTGAATTTCAAAGGTTTTTAAATGCTAATTTCTAACTATAACGTGCCTGAAACCTATGGTTTTTTCAGTGAATTTCAAAGGTTTTTTAAATGCTAATTTCTAACTATAACGTGCCTGAAACCTATGGTTTTTTCAGTGAATTTCAAAGGTTTTTTAAATGCTAATTTCTAACTATAACGTGCCTGAAACCTATGATTTTTTAAGTGAATTTCAAAGGTTTTTAAATGCTAGTTTCTAACTATGCCAACAGAGGTAGGACATGTGAAGAAAGAAGAAAAAACGCACAGAAAGAAGAAAAAGATGTGCAGAAAGAACCAACAGAGGAGCAGAAAGAGGCCTTGTTGCAAAATCATCCTGTGCCCACAACTTTTTCAGACGGGTACTGGTGGTAACTGACTCTGACTAACCAGAGCCAGTGCGCGTTTGCACAGTGGTGAAGGAAGGGGGGGCCTGAGGTGACATGTGTGTAAACGCGCCCCATGGCGCGTTTTAAGTTGCGGGATTAAGTCCCCTTGAATCCTGAGGGTCCCTGGGGCCCAACTAGCCCCCAGGTACCTACAGTTAGGACCACAGAGCTGAGTTGCAGAGAGGCGTTCCGAGGCCACGCACCTTTTTCACCTCTCTGCAACGCAACTCTGTTGTGCTTACTGAAGGTACCTGGTGGGCTAGTTGGCCCCCAGGATTCAAAGGGAATTAACTCCCCAACTTAAAACGCACCACAGGGCGTGTTTGCGCACATGTCACCTGAGGCCCCGCCCCTCCCTTCACCACTGTGCAAACGCGCCGCGTGGCGCGTTTTAAGTTGGGGGATTAGGTCACCTTGAATCCTGAGAGTCCCTGGGGCCCAACTAGCCCACCAGGTACTTCCAGTAAGCACCACAGGCCTGCGTTGCAACGCCTGTAACAAATTGTGCAGTTGTGTTTAGGTAGTGAAGAGGGTCGTGCTGGGGGTAGTGTTTTAGGGTTTAGGGTAGTGCAGTGGTGTTTGTGTAGTGTAGGGGGTCATGCTGGGGGTAGATTTAGGGTTTAGGGTAGTGCAGTGGTATTTGGGTAGTGTAGGGAGTCGTGCTGGGGGAGTGTTTTAGGGTTTAGGGTAGTACAGTGGTGTTTGGGTAGTGTAGGGGGTCGTGCTGGGGGTTAGTGTTTTAGGGTTTTAGGGTTTAGGGTAGTGCAGTGGTGTTCGGGTAGTGTAGGGGTCGTGCTGGGTGGAGTGTTTTAGGGTTTAGGGTAGTGCAATGGTGTTTGGGTAGTGTAGGGGTACTGCTGGGGGTAGTGTTTTAGGGTTTAGGGTAGTGCAATGGTGTTTGGGTAGTGTAGGGGGTACTGCTGGGGGTAGTGTTTTAGGGTTTAGGGTAGTGCAGTGGTATTTGGGTAGCGTAGGGGTACTGCTGGGGGTAGTGTTTTATGGTTTAGGGTAGTGCAGTGGTGTTTGGGTAGTGTAGGGGTTCTTGCTGGGGTAGTTTTTTAGGGTTTAGGGTAGTGCAGTGGTGTTTGTGTAGTGTAGGAGGTCGTGTTTTAGGGTTTAGGGTAGTGCAGTGGTCTTTGGGTAGTGTAGGGAGTCGTGCAGGGGTATTGTTTTAGAGTTTAGGGTAGTGCAGTGGTCTTTGGGTAGTGTAGGGGTTGTGCGGGGGTAGTGTTTTAGGGATTAGGGTAGTGCATTGGTATTTGGGTAGTGTAGGGGGTAATGCGGGGGTAGTGTTTTAGGGTTTAGGGCAGTGCAGTGGTGTTTAGGTAGTGTAGGGGGTCATGCTGGGGGAGTGTTTTAGGGTTTAGGGCAGTGCAGTGGTGTTCGGGTAGTGTAGGGGGTCGTGCTGGGGGAGTGTTTTAGGGTTTAGGGCAGTGCAGTCGTGTTCGGGTAGTGTAGGGGTCGTGCTGGGGGAGTATTTTAGGGTTTAGGGTAGTGCAGTGGTGTTCGGGTAGTGTAGGGGGTCATGCTGGGGGTAGTGTTCTAGGGTTTAGGGCAGTGCAGTGGTGTTCGGGCAGTGTCGGGGGTCGTGCTGGGGGTGGTGTTTTAGGGTTTAGGGCAGTGCAGTGGTGTTCGGACAGTGTAGGGGGTCGTGCTGGGGTGGTGTTTCAGGGTTTAGGGCAGTGCAGTGGTGTTTGGGCAGTGTAGGGGGTCGTGCAGGGGTGGTGTTTCAGGGTTTAGGGCAGTGCAGTGGTGTTCGGGCAGTGTAGGGGGTCGTGCAGGGGTGGTGTTTCAGGGTTTAGGGCAGTGGTGTTCGGGCAGTGTAGGGGGTCATGCCGGGGTGGTGTTTCAGGGTTTGGGGCAGTGCAGTGGTGTTCGAGCAGTAAAGGGGTCGTGCTGGGGGTGGTGTTTCAGGGTTTAGGGCAGTGCAGTGGTGTTCCGGCAGTGTAGGGGGTCGTGCAGGGGTGGTGTTTCAGGGTTTAGTGCAGTGGTGTTCGGGCAGTGTAGGGGGTCGTGCTGGGGTGGTGTTTCAGGGTTTAGGGCAGTGCAGTGGTGTTCGGGCAGTGTAGGGTGTCGTGCTGAGGGGTGGTGTTTCAGGGTTTAGGGCAGTGCAGTAGTGTTTGGGAAGTGTAGGGGGTCGTGCTGGGGGAGTGTTTTAGGGTTTAGGGCAGTGCAGTCGTGTTCGGGTAGTGTAGGGGTCGTGCTGGGGGAGTATTTTAGGGTTTAGGGTAGTGCAGTGGTGTTCGGGTAGTGTAGGGGGTCATGCTGGGGGTAGTGTTCTAGGGTTTAGGGCAGTGCAGTGGTGTTCGGGCAGTGTAGGGGGTCGTGCTGGGGGTGGTGTTTTAGGGTTTAGGGCAGTGCAGTGGTGTTCGGGCAGTGTAGGGGGTCTTGCTGGGGGTGGTGTTTCAGGGTTTAGGGCAGTGCAGTGGTGTTCGGGCAGTGTAGGGGGTCGTGCAGGGGTGGTGTTTCAGGGTTTAGGGCAGTGCAGTGGTGTTCGGGCAGTGTAGGGGGTCATGCAGGGGTGGTGTTTCAGGGTTTAGGGCAGTGGTGTTCAGGCAGTGTAGGGGGTCATGCTGAGGGTGGTGTTTCAGGGTTTAGGGCAGTGCAGTGGTGTTCGGGCAGTGTAGGGGCGGTGCAGGGGTGGTGTTTCAGGGTTTAGGGCAGTGCAGTGGTGTTCGGGCAGTGTAGGGGGTGGTGCAGGGGTGGTGTTTCAGGGTTTAGGGCAGTGCAGTGGTGTTCGGGCAGTGTAGGGGGTCGTGCAGGGGTGGTGTTTCAGGGTTTAGGGCAGTGCAGTGGTGTTCGGGCAGTGTAGGGGCGGTGCAGGGGGTGGTGTTTCAGGGTTTAGGGCAGTACAGTGGTGTTCGGGCATTGTAGGGGGTGGTGCTGGGGCTGGTGTTTCAGGGTTTAGGGCAGTGCAGTGGTGTTCGGGCAGTGTAGGGGGTCGTGCTGGGGCTGGTGTTTCAGGGTTTAGGGCAGTGCAGTGGTGTTCGGGCAGTGTAGGGGTCATGCTGGGGCTGGTGTTTCAGGGTTTAGGGCAGTGCAGTGGTGTTCGGGCAGTGTAGGGGGTCATGCTGGGGCTGGTGTTTCAGGGTTTAGGGCAGTGCAGTGGTGTTCGGGCAGTGTAGGGGGTCTTGCTGGGGCTGGTGTTTCAGAGTCTAGGGCAATGCAGTGGTGTTCGGGCAGTGTAGGGGTCTTGCTGGGGCTGGTGTTTCAGGGTTTAGGGCAGTGCAGTGGTCTTCGGGCAGTGTAGGGGGTTGTGCTGGGGGTGGTGTTTCAGGGTTTAGGGCAGTGCAGTGGTGTTCGGGCAGTGTAGGGGGTCGTGCTGGGGCTAGTGTTTCAGGGTTTAGGGCAGAGCAATGGTGCTCAGGCAGTGTAGGGGGTTGTGCTGGGGGTGATGTTTCAGGGTTTATGGCAGTGCAGTGGTGTTAGGGCAGTGTAGGGGTCGTGCTGGGGGTGGTGTTTCAGGGTTTAGGGCAGTGCAGTGGTGTTCCGGCAGTGTAGGGGGTCATGCAGGGGGTGGTGTTTCAGGGTTTAGTGCAGTGGTGTTCGTGCAGTGTAGGGGGTCGTGCCGGGGTGGTGTTTCAGGGTTTAGGGCAGTGCAGTGGTGTTCGGGCAGTGTAGGGTGTCGTGCTGAGGGGTGGTGTTTCAGGGTTTAGGGCAGTGCAGTAGTGTTTGGGCAGTGTAGGGGGTCGTGCAGGGGTGGTGTTTCAGGGTTTAGGGCAGTGCAGTGGTGTTCGGCCAGTGTAGGTAGTCTTGCTGGGGGTGGTGTTTCAGGGTTTAGGGCAGTGCAGTAGATTTCGGGCAGTGTAGGCGGTTGTGCTGGGGCTGGTGTTTCAGGGTTTAGGGCAGTGCAGTGGTGTTCGGGCAGTGTACGGGGTTGTGCTGGGGCTGGTGTTTCAGGGTTTAGGGCAGTGCAGTGGTGTGCGGGCAGTGTACGGGGTTGTGTTGGGGCTGGTGTTTCAGGGTTTAGGGCAGTGCAGTGGTGTTCGGGCAGTGTAGGGGGTCGCGCTGGGGGTGGTGTTTCAAGGGTTTAGGGCAGTGCAGTGGTGTTCGGGCAGTGTAGGGGGTCGTTCTGGGGCTGGTGTTTCAGGGTTTAGGGCAGTGCAGTGGTGTTCGGGCAGTGTAGGGAGTCGTGCTGGGGCTGGTGTTTCAGGGTTTTGGGCAGAGCAGTGGTGTTCGGGCAGTGTAGGGGGTCGTGCTGGGGGTGGTGTTTCAGGGTTTAGAGCAGTGCAGTGGTGTTCGGGCAGTGTAGGGGTCTTGCTGGGGGTGGTGTTTCAGGGTTTAGGGCAGTGCAGTGGTGTTCGGGCAGTGTAGGGGGTCTTGCTGGGGGTGGTGTTTCAGGGTTTAGGGCAGTGGTGTTCGGGCAGTGTAGGGGGTCTTGCTGGGGGTGATGTTTCAGGGTTTAGGGCAGTGCAGTGGTGTTCGGGCAGTGTAGGGGGTCTTGCTGGGGGTAGTGTTTCAGGGTTTAGGGGCGGTGCAGTGGTGTTCGTGCAGTGTAGGGGGTCGTGCTGGGGGTGGAGTTTCAGGGTTTAAGGCAGTGCAGTAGTGTTCGGGCAGTGTAGGATGTCATGCAGGGGGTGGTGTTTCAGGGTTTAGGGCAGTGCAGTGGTGTACTGGCAGTGTAGGGGTCATGCTGGGGTGGGGTTTCAGGGTTTAGGGCAGTACAGTGGTGTTCGGGCAGTGTAGGGGGTCGTGCAGGGGTGGTGTTTCAGGGTAGTGCAGTTGTGTTCGGGCAGTGTAGGGAGTCGTGCTGGGGCTGGTGTTTCAGGGTTTAGGGCAGTGCAGTGGTGTTCGGGCAGTGTAGGGGTCTTGCTGGGGGTGATGTTTCAGGGTTTAGGGCAGTGGTGTTCGGGCAGTGTAGGGGGTCTTGCTGGGGGTGATGTTTCAGGGTTTAGGGCAGTTCAGTGGTGTTCGGGCAGTGTAGGGGGTCTTGCTGGGGGTAGTGTTTCAGGGTTTAGGGCAGTGCAGTGGTGTTCGTGCAGTATAGGGGTCGTACTGGGGATGGTGTTTCTGGGTTTAGGGCAGTGCAGTAGTGTTCGAGCAGTGTAGGGGTTGTGCAGGGGGTGGTGTTTCAGGGTTTAGGGCAGTGCAGTGGTGTTCGGGCAGTGTAGGGGGTCACGCTGGGGGTGGTGTTTCAGGGTTTAGGGCAGTGCAGTGGTGTTCGGGCAGTGTAGGGGGTCATGCACGGGGTGGTGTTTCAGGGTTTAGGGCAGTGCAGTGGTGTTCGGGCAGTGTAGGGTGTTGTGCTGGGGCTGGTGTTTCAGGGTTCAGGGCAGTGCAGTGGTGTTCAGGCAGTGTAGGGGGTCGTGCTGAGGCTGGTGTTTCACGGTTTAGGGCATTGCAGTGGTGTTCGGGCAGTGTAGGGGGTCGTGCTGGGGCTGGTGTTTCAGGGTTTAGGGCAGTGCAGTGGTGTTCGGGCAGTGTAGGCGGTCGTGCTGGGGCTGGTATTTCAGGGTTTAGGGCAGTGCAGTGGTGTTCGGGCAGTGTAGGGGTCGTGATGGGGCTGGTGTTTCAGGGTTTAGGGCAGTGCAGTGGTGCTCGGGCAATGTAGGGGGTCGTGCTGGGGGTGATGTTTCAGGGTTTAGGGCAGTGCAGTGGTGTTCGGGCAGTGTAGGGGTCGTGCTGGGGGTAGTGTTTCAGGGTTTAGGTCAGTGGTGTTCGGGCAGTGTAGGGGTCTTGCTGGGGGTGATGTTTCAGGGTTTAGGGCAGTGCAGTGGTGTTCGGGCAGTGTAGGGGTCTTGCTGGGGGTAGTGTTTCAGTGTTTAGGGCAGTGCAGTGGTGTTCGGGCAGTGTAGGGGGTCATGCTGGGGGTGGTGTTTCAGGGTTTAGGGCAGTGCAGTGGTGTTCGGGCAGTGTAGGGGGTCATGAAGGGGGTGGTGTTTCAGGGTTTAGGGCAGTGCAGTGGTGTTCGGGCAGTGTAGGGGTTGTGCTAGGGGTGGTGTTTCAGGGTTTAGGGCAGTGCAGTGGTGTTCGGGCAGTGTAGGGGGTCATGCAGGGGCTGGTGTTTCAGGGTTTAGGGCAGTGCAGTGGTGTTCGGGCAGTGTAGGGGGTCGTGCTGGGGGTAGTGTTTTAGGGTTTAGGGTAGTGCAGTGGTGTTTGTGTAGTGTAGGGGTCATGTTTTAGGGTAGTGCAGTGGTGTTTGGGTAGTGTAGGGGTCGTGCTGGTGGTAGTGTTTTAGGATTTAGGTTAGTGCAGTGGTGTTTGGGTAGTGTAGGGGGTCGTGCTGGGGGTAGTGTTTTAGGGTTTAGGATAGTGCAGTGGTGCTTGTGTAGTGTAGGGGTCGTGCTGGGGTAGTGTTTTAGGGTTTAAGGTAGTGCAGTGGTGTTTTTGTAGTGTAGGGGGTCATGTTTTAAGATGCAATGCTCCAATACCTGACCAGTCTGCACTACATAAAACTGCAAAAAAACTAAAAATAAAAAGTGTTTTGCACACTTTTGTCATTGGGCTATATGTGGGCTACATCTGGGTAATATGTGTGCTACATTTGGGCTCTTTTTCACTGGTGGCCATCTTGGAAGACTTCTTTGTTATGAAGTTTCCTAATTTCTTCATTTACTGCAGTCTTCTCAGTAGGAAATGCTTTCAGTTTTTACTTTGATTCCATCAAGAAGGCATTCAGATGTGTCTCACATCTGCCATAAATTCAGAATGTTAGCACTCTAGTTGCTCCTTAGATCACTGGAGTAAAGCTACTGCTCACCAGGGAGTTAACTGGTAGTCTGGTGCTGGTATTGAAAGTGATTGTTTCAGTCTGCATGAAATAGAAGAGGATATGAGATCTCACTTAAAACATGCCCTAATTTTTCTTTCTGCAGCACTAACCATAATTTCTATTTCAAAAAGAACCCCTCATTTTGTTCCTTTTTAAATTAAATGTTTTAAGTGTTACCGGTTTATTCCAATCAAGATGGCTTCAGGTGTGCCATACTTTTGTCATAAGTAAGGCTGTTAGCGCTCTAGTTGTTCTTTAGAACACTCTGGGAAGCTGCAGTAGAACACAAAGGCATCAACTGGCAGGCTGCTCCTGTTGAAATATAACAGGAAGATATTTGAGATCACACTTGAAACATGTCCTAATTTTTCTTTCTACAGCACTAACCATAATTTCTATGACAAAATGAACCCCATCATTTTGTTCCTTTTTAAATTAAATTGTTTAAGTGTTACCAGTTTATTCCAATCAAGATGGCTTCAGGTGTGCCATACTTTTGTCATAAGTAAGGCTGTTAGCACTCTAGTTGTTCTTTAGAACACTCTGGGAAGCTGCAGTAGAACACAAAGGAATCAACTGACAGTCTCTGCCCTTGTTGGATGTACATGTTTTACTGAGAATGTCAGACTTCATTCTCACATGAGTGAGAAAGATAATGTGAATTTACAGAAAATATGCTCTCATTTTAGCTTCTGGAGCACCTTCCAAACCTCCATGGGACAAGTATGAGAAAATAGTGTTCTCTCAAACATGATTCATGATATCCCAGCAGAAGGTTTTTCACATGGTAAAATCACCTTAGAATACACCACAATTCCTAAAATTAGTATGGTACCATCAACAAATAAATTCTAATGTAACTAAAGCCTGTTATCACCCTTTATAGTTCTCCTTTTGGTGACCCTCAAAATCTTCTATTCACTACAATGCATTTCAATGAGGTACTATCATTTATATTGGTCCCAAGATGGCTGCCAGCAATTCCAGGATGAAGTGCTGACAGCCAATCAGATCTCACGATGACATGTGTGGTTAGGCTCCGCCCAGATATATATGTGACTTTACTTTTGATTTTCTCAGGAACTACTGAACGGATTTACACCATTTAAGCAAAAGGCACGACACTGAACCAAGGGCTACCTCTTTGACAAATTTGGTGTAATTCCGTTCAGCAGTTCGGGCTGTAGCTGCGACTAAAGGTTCCTATGGAAAAATGAATGGGGAAAACGCGTTTTGGGACCCCCTTTTTCTCGGCCCCCGCTTGACGTATCACCCCGAGACTTTCAGGATAGGAGCGGACCGGAGCGCCCCAACAAGTTGGAAACTTTCGCGAAGATTCGTCAACCGGCGCCAACGTTATTTCAAATAGAATGTCGCGGATTTCCTATGGATAATAGGTTTTAACTATAACTATCTACTGGCGACCGCCAGTAGATAATATATATATATATATATATTATACAAAAAGAGTTGCCACTAGGTGGGATGCACTCCCAGGTGGAAATTACGCCAAAGCAAGGGCACACGCCGTGAACAAAGTCCTTCTCTGGTTTACCTGCCAGACGCGTTTCGGGCCAATGCCCTCTTCAGTGGCAGACCATGTGACGTGCCGGCATGCGGCAACCACCAGTAATCCCCATAATAATAACGCTCAGGTGAATCACCTGAAGCAATGCTTCCTGGGACTGGTGGTTCAGTAAAACCCAAGTGGGTCACCGCTTCAGCAAGCGATGATACAAAATGTTCTTAAACTATACCCACATACAGCCATACAAGGCAGTTACTACCAATATAACCGAAGCTTTTGGAGATATCTCCAGCATGCTGATCTAAGTGTCGAATATGCAGCAAACAGCCAATTTGCCTTTGATATTAAAAACATTATTGCACTAGCCTATGTTCCTGTAATAGAGGTATAGGAGCATAGGCTAGTCCAACCAGTACATCGTACTTATAGAATGTCCATTCTGTAACCGAATCAAACTCAAACTAAGGGGCTTATTACAAATTCGGTGGTCTCAAGACTGCAAACACGTGGAGGTGGTCCGACCGCCGTAACCTAGGCAGTCTGACTGCCTGATTACAAGTCTGGCGGTTGGACAGCCATCAGCCCGCCACAACCCCGCCGGTACTGCCGGGATCCTGTCCTGTGTTCAGAGTGGAGAGGAATGGAGAGGGTGTCAAGCCCGGCACCACCGTCCATATTCCGACTTGCCTTTCCGCAAGCCTTTTCATGTTGGAAACCGCCATGGGAAAACTGTTGGGATGGCAATGAGGGGCCACCAAACAGGGCCCCTGGGCGTTGTTGCCCATTTTGTTATGTGACTGGGGGTATATGTTGTGCCCCTCTATGCCTGCACTGCTGTGCGTGCACTGTGTGACATGCACGGCATGCTGCATGCCAGCACTGCGCGCATGACAGTCCAGGTGCTGCTGGGCTGCTGCATTGGCTTCAGGCTCACTCATTGAGCCAAAGCATACAGACAGCCAAGACGTAGCCGGCACACCACCAGCCCGGCGGTACAGTCATAATGCAGTCATCTCAAGACCACCGGCATACCGTTCTTGTGGTGGATGAGCCTTCGGCAGTCCGGCAGTCGGACCACCAAAGTCGTAATAAGGCGCTAAGTCACCTAATGTGGGACCAACTTTGGTTGGCAGACTGCACCGCTCTGCACACAAATGCCAACCTAACTTCCAAATACCATGGTGGCATATCTTAAGACAGCACCATAGCTCAAGAAACCAAAACTAACAATGCAGAAGGATGGCACACTGCCTCCCAATCTACACTAGGTAGAACCCAACCTCCACTCTAAAAATTCATAGAAGCCCTAAAAAAAGAACAAAAGCTGCCAACAATTATGAATTAAGCAAACGGTAAACCAAATTAAACCTCATATTAGCAAGCATGCGAAGAGAATGTATGACATGCTACAGTGCAAACCATAACTTTTTATTAACAACAAGAGAATATACTATTTTGAGTCAATAGCCAAAACCCTATTATAAAAAAACAAACTATCTATATAGTAACCAAAATACGTAAGGCAAAAGTAAAAACCAGCATAACTATCCCCAACGCATATCGATCCAATACATTCAGAAACTCACAGATTAATGCCTGGACCAAAGATGGCCGCTGGCGATCAACCCCCGCATCTATAACCCTAACGTGCATTCTACACACTCAGATTCTCAGACCTTCGTGTTGCCACTGCAAGGATTGGGCATTTTTAGAAACTTCTAGATATCCTGCCAAAACTGACGCCTCGCGGTCCTACACTAACACTGAGTTTGCATTGTGCACAAGAAAATGCCTGGACCCAAAATGGCAGCCAGCCATCGATGCTCGCAAATGTGACCCCGACCTAAGACTTCTGCACAGATAACCTTCTAATACTTCCTGTTGCCATTGTAATTGCTGTGCAATTTAGTTTCTATCATAAAATACAGCCAACTCACCGACTCTACCTTAAACCTACCTGAGCCTCTAGCATTGCCTCTGACATTGCCTGACCCTAAAATGGCGGCTGAAAACAACAATGTTTAGATTCACCCTCTCTAACTGACCAGCTCCAATCATTCAAGGATACTGCTGTCATGGAGGCCCCCCCCTCTCAATCAATAATGAAACCCTCACCCTATCAAGGAAGGACCACAGGCTCTCCACAAAAAGCAAACACATCCTAGTCTAAAGTGTCGACCATCTCGGAACGACACTGGCTGATACCACCCGGACTGCATCTTCATCAAACCTACAAGGGAGAAGATCCCAATCAAAATTACAACCAACATTAAGCTAACAAAGTATCTACTGCCATCATATCGCAAGCTTCCACCCACCCCCCCTCCACAACAGAGGACTCACACCAGGATTATAGAGTATAGCTTAGGACGTACTATCACTGCTGCCTGCTCTGACTCCCCAACCACCCACCTGCCAAACAGAATTATCACGGATGCACGTTATCATTCCCCATACACTCAACTACATAACAGTCCAACAGTAATCATTAGACTCACTCGTAGCCCTCCTAATATACGACTGATATAACCCTCAGAGGATCACTAATTGCTCACCTCAGGCATGGCCCCTGAATCACATACCTCGCTGGACATCTCCTTAGAACCAGATACCCACCTAATCTAACTAAAAAGGCTGCCAAAACCCTCAAACATCGACTTCTCAAATCGCATCCAGAAACACTCATATCCCGACCTATACTTCTGCACATCTAAAGAAACCATAACTAGTGATCTCATATTTTACACTCAAAAAATAGCCCAATGGAGAAAAACTCTATATTTAATGCTATCTATCGCCACATCCAGAAAAACGGCACACAGCCTTAGACTTTCAATAGCCCCCTCCCCCACCCTCAATGCAAAACTCCAGATCTCCATTTTTAACAATGGGATTTTACTCATAGTCATCTGAGCACCACCTCGACCCTTTCAACGACTTCTTCCCTATCCTCAAACAGAAGGTTCATAATAATAATAAGACAGACCCCTCTCCTCACAACTCTACCAGCATAGACAGTCCACCCCTTTCACCACCATGCACCACCACACCAACCATACCACACTTTACCAACTCAACCACCCCTCCGGACTGTGTTGAGACAACCCCAGCTCACCATACCAATCCTTGCTCGATCACCACTTCGAGAAGGACCATAGCGCGACGCATTGACAAAAACATATCCACCGCCACTTCCCTGCGTCCATGCCCTAATTACAAGCCCAAAAGCCCCAACATACTCACCCCTCCCCCTCCACCACCAAAAAACTTACACAACAAAGAAGCTCAGACAAAACAGACATCTCAGTACCCCGCACCCTAAACCCCATCCTCCAACTACCACGCTGAGATTAAATCCAGACTTGGAGAAATCACACAGGTTCTACAGCAACTCAAATCTGACCTACTGAATCTAACGAACATCACATCTGAGATTGCACACAACAGAGGACCCTTAAAGATACATGAGAATAAAAGACCGTTACACCTTAATAATAACACACATCACTCTCACCTCCCAAGAAACACTCTCAACGGGTCCACCCCTTTTCACCCACCCCTGGTCACAAAACTGCGATCCACACCCTACCACAATTCCTCCTCAAGACCAGCCAGGACCAAGGTCCCTCTCTCAGAAAAGGACATCCAAGCCCTTCTCCTCACATACAAGACAAAACATCATGACTTCCCACATAATCTGAACCCCATGTTAACAATTACATCAAACCCACACAGAGAACAGAGACCAAACTCTAGAGAGGTAAATAAGGCCAACCTCAAAACAGTACCCATCGCAGAGAAAACCTCAACGAACACCAAACCGCACCTGAAGTGCATGCTCCTAAATTGCAGGTCGGCCATAAAACACGCAGCTGACAAAGCAGACCTCATTCTTACGAATGATCTTGACCTAATCCTCCTAACCGAAACATGGCTAAAGATAGACTCTTCACCCATCCTTGACATTCTAATCCCTCCAGGCTATGGCATCATAAGAGCAGACAGACCAAAAAGATCAGGGGGTGGCATAGCCTGTATACATCGCACTAACCTTAAGGTAAACCAGTCACAAACCATCGACCCCCCCACCTGCGAATACCTATGCATAAACATTGTGAGCAACAACAGTCTCCTATGTAAATTACACCTGTTCTACCACCCTCCAGGCAACAACCACTCATTCATCGAACAAATCATGGAAATCATCTCCTCCAACGCTGGACAACATTGCTCCCACATCTTCCTCGGAGACTTCAACCTTCACTGGAATGAACACAACGACCCCACAGTCAATAGCCTAAAAACCTTCCTTACTGACCTTAACCTGGTCCAAATCTGTGACAGCCCGACGCACAACCTGGGTGCTACATTGGATCTCGTCATTGCTAGACCAAATTCCATCAAACTTGAATCGATCGTCCCTTCTGATTCGACAGATCATCACTACATCACCTTCCTTATAACCGAACCAACTAAGACACATAAACCCCACCTTAAGAAACCCAAACAATGGAAAAGGAACACCCTTGACATTAACCTCAAGGATCTAACATCCCTCAGCAACAACATACTGTTGCCGCCAGTGGACATGACAGAGGTCCTTGACCTCACTAACGACTACAACAACTCGATGACTAGCATTCTTGACACAGTTGCGCCCTTTCAGCTAAAAAGAACGTCCTCAAAAGACTCCAAACCATGGTTCAATGGGAGCCTAAATGACAAAAGACGCAACCTGAGACTAGCTGAAAGGGCATGGAGATCCTCACCATTGCTAGAGCACCTTAAGCAACTGAGATCACGAAGAAGCACCTACACAAACACATCAGACTCTCAAAAGCAAATGTCTTCAAAGTTCAGCTAAACAAGGCTAGAAATCGCCCAAGGAAACTGTTCGAAATTATCAAGCAACAATCTGATCAACAAGCCAGCGCTTCCACGTTAGGTCCGAACTCACAACCAAACTGAAACATATTTGCCTCCCACTTCCTTGAAAAATCTAAAAATACAGAAAATGATCTCCAAACAGCAAATGAACACCTCAAAAAAATACCTCCACCTACCCCCCACTCACCCCTGCCTGTACAAACCCCTAACCAACTCGAACTCACCCACAAAAACAAAGTATCCTGGAACACTTTCAAAACTCTTAACGAAAATTACATTCTCAAGATCTTAACATCACTTAAACCATTAAATGCCTTCTGCAACCCTCTTCCAGCCAATATCTTCAGTGAGATCAAAACTTCTCTAATTCCCCTCTGGACAAAGATAGTGAATGCCTCCCTACTGCAAGGAACCCTTCTGAGCTTCCTAAAAACAGGTCAGGTAACCTCCATTCTAAAATAACCCACAGCTGACCACACAATCCCAGATAACTACCATCCTATTTCCACTATTCCTACCCTAGCAAAACTACTGGAGAAATGCGTCCATTCCCAACTATGCAGTCACACAGCTCAATTCTACCTCATTGACCAGTTCCAATCAGGCTTCCGTCAGGAGGACCATAGCACGGAAACAGCCATGACACACATTGTTGACGACGCACTCAGAATACTAGACCAAAATGAATCCTGCCTCCTAATCCTCCTAGACCTATCCTCAGCCTTGGATACGGTCAAACATGACAGTCTCCTAGACTTACTTGAACACAGAATGGGGTTATCTGAGAATGTCCTAAAATGGTTTGCCTCCTTTTTAGACAGCCGAACGCAAAGAATCAAGCTCAACCAATCGCTGTCCACCACCACGGCGGTCACCCTAGGAGTCCCTCAAGGTTCCTCCCTATCACCTACCCTCTTCAATCTATTCATGGAGCCCTGAACCGAAATTCTGAAACTCTCCAATGTTCACTACCACATATATGCGGATGATACCCAACTATACCTCAAAGGTATCATCACCAGATGATATCTGCTCACTCAATACAACTCTTCAAAAAAGCCCACAACTGGCCAAAGAAAAACCACCTCAAACTCAATGCACTCAAAATTAAATTCCTCCTAATTACCCCTCCGCTAGGACACGTCAACATTGAAGACTGGATGAAACACTTAACAGCCTTCAACTGCAAATCACACATCATAGACTCTGCAAGATCTCTAGGAATAACAATCGACATAAATCTCAACATGTAGGAAACATCAGTACAGCCACCAAAGGAGCAAACTTTCATATGGACATTAGAAAACTAAAACCCTTCCTTCCCGATGACGACCTCAAATCAGCAGTGCAAGCTCTAGTGATATCCAGATTAGACTATGGGAATACAACCTTATGTGGTCTGCCGAGATTCAGACTAGCTCCACTAAAAGCCTCTCTCAACGCGGCCGCAAGACTTGTCACCGGCTCCAAAAAGAACAACCACATCACCCCTGATCTAAAGGCACCGAACTGACTCCCTTTTGAGGCAAGATCACAGTTAAAAATTGCCTGTATGACACACAAAGCTGTGCACTTCAACACACCAAGGTATCTAGCCAATAAACTGGAACTATCAGGCAGTGGCAGAACGTCGAGAAGCACCAGCACCTGGCTATTGAAACCGCAAAAATTTCAGAAAAAGAAAACATACAACCGTACTATCGCCAGACTAGCACCCAGAATGTGGAATGCCCTGCCTCCAGAAATCAGAATGAACCCTTCTAGCACCTCCTTCAAAAAGGAAGTCAAACAGCTTTTAATGAACAAATTCCTACCCGACCCCAACACTTAACTTGCTCTCCAAACAGAACTTACACCTGATTTTAAAGACCAATGGCTATCACACTCTTGAGTACCCCCGGACAAAATACTAATGTTTGACATCAAGTATGCTCTCCCTAGTGCCTACTCTCATTTTTGTACATATTGTATTAAGCTTTCTATGTGATGTAACATTTGTAAAGCGCTCTGATACCCTTCCAGGGTCTAGTCCGCGCTATATAAAACTTTTAAAATATATAACTAGAATATTTGTAATTAAATATTAAACAAATTCTTTTTATATGTCAGTCATAAATACAAACTAAGAGAGCAAATAAGATAGACGCATACAATTAAAATGTATATTAATAAATTAAAAAAACAAAAAAGTCACCAACCTCAAATTTGCAAATAAATCAAATCGAATCAATTAAATACAACACCTAAAAAGTAGTATATGATCTACCAATCACATTAAATACACATATATAATAAAATATAACATTTTCCACCCAAAAAATAACTTAAATAAAACTTAAGGGCTGATTACGAGTTTGGTGGTGCTGCGCCAGCTTTACACTGGCACAGCACCTCCAAAGCTGTGCATGGTCCGCCAGCCAGATTATGAGTACAACTCGTGTCTGGGGGGCCTTTCTTTTGCCGTTCCCACAGTGATGCTGTGAAACCGGGCACCACAATGGGAACGCAAAAGGAGTTCCAGATCGGCATGAACTGTGAAGTCCATGCAGTGCTGGAACTTGGGGTGCTTGCAAACAGCAGGGCACATGTTGTGCCCCCCTGACTGCATCCCCATGGCAGTGGGGGCATGAGGCCATTTGTTTCCCCACAGCCAGCCTTTTCATGGTGGGCTCATCACCATGAAAAGGCTGGCGGTGGGAAAACTCGAAATATGCTCAGCGGACTGAGGCGGCCCTGCCTTGCATATTGGATATACCAGTTGGTTGTGCCACCACCAGGGAATGACGGTTCCCTGGTGCATCGGTGCCAGTTCAAATGGCCGCCACCAATGCACCACCACGAGTCTGTGGTCAAAGACCGCCAGACTGGTAATCAGCCCCTTACTGCTTTGTAGCCATAGATCTTCATCTGTATCCATGCAGTCATATATATAATCCATCAAGAACAGGAAAAATAATTCCAAAAAAGGTCCAAAAACATGAAAGAACAAAAACAGGTCCATTTTAAATTTAGCGAAGCATTCCAAAGTCTTAAGGAACCATAAAAAGACCCCAAAAAGTGTAAGAAAAGAATTGCTCATAGAATCCTGAAAAAATCAAAGATAATCAAAATTAAAAATATTTGTTTACTAGAAACCAAAATGATTTCCTTTAAAATAACGCAACATTCAAATGTCCACATGATAACTTTGGATCCGTAAACCTGTTAAAAAGATATACAGTACCCCCCTGCCAAAAACATTATCTTCAAACATAGCATAAACATTACAATTAAACTGTACAAATGCATTCTTGCCCCTTTTTTTATTTATCATGTATATACAATTGGCTAGAGGAGGTGTTCATCGACATCAGTTCAGATTCCAGTACATTCCAGCACGATACCAGTACTTTTATACGTCGATGATGCGGTTTTAATAACTCGTATAGCTAGCAGCCTTCATTGACTTTTGACACATTTATCGATTTTTGACTAGTTTGGACTTATCCACACATTTTAAGAAGCAGGTAGGCCCCAAGAATACAAAATCTTGCAATCTTTCAGTACTGGGTCAGGTTTTAACTAGAGTGTAAAATGTCTCTTATCTGGGTCTGTTACTCAATTTGGGTCTCAGTTGGAAATCTCTTCTCACGAAAAACAGAGGGACTCTGCAAAGAGCCATCTCGGGGCTATATGACTTTGCCAGATGCATTGGGCATAAGACCCCCAAACTCCTATTAGATGTATACAAGGTTAAATGTGTCCCATTGGCCACATTTAGCTGTGGAATCTGGGGGTATGCTAATATCGACAGTGTCCAGGTGATTGAAAATATGTTTTTGAAAAACCTACTGCCCGTTGACTAGGGAACTCCCACCAAAATTATCCACGAAGAACCGGACATGGTATGTTATGTTAAAAAATGTGTTTAGCACAACGTATACCCAAGGGTGTCTTGGCAGAGTACATGAGAGGAAGACTGTGGGGAGTTACAAGGTGAAAAGCCAACTCCCACCAAAATTATCCACGAAGAACCGGACATGGCATGTTATGTTAAAAAATTTGTTTAGCACAACGTATACCCAAGGGTGTCTTGGCAGAGTACATGAGAGGAAGACTGTGGGGAGTTACAGGGTGAAAAGCCAAGTTTTGAGAAGTTTTCCGAAGATCTGTAGCAATGAGGTGGATCTAATGTGTAGAGGCATCAGATTCCAGAGTCTAGTTGCTCCAGAGAGGAAACTGCTACCACCCCATTTGGTTTTCTTGAACCTAGAGGTTGTAACTATATGGGTTCCCAAAGATCTGAGGTGCCTGCCAGAAACATACCAGAAGATAGCTTGTTTCAGAAATTCAGGATCCATGTCATGCAAGGTCTTGAAAGTGAGGCAGAGAGTTTTGAATTTGATCCAATTCCTGACAGTGAACCAGTGCAGATCCTTGATGGTTTGGGAAACTGAATGATGTTTAGGAAGATTAAGGCGTAATCTGGCGGCAGTGTTTTGAAGGACCTGCAGTTTATTCATGTATTGTTTCTGTAGATTGATATATAGGTCATTACAATAGTCAATTTTAGATAGAATAAGGGGGATATGACTGTTTTCCTAGAATTAATAGGTATGTATTGGAGAATCTTTTTAATGGTTCTTAGAGTATTATAGGAGGAAGATATGATGGCGTCGACTTGTTTACTGAGGTTTACTTTGTCATCAAGAATCCCTCCCAGACTCTTGACTTTGGAAGTCGGCAGTGGGAGCGGGCCCACTTCTGATAGCCAGCTAGCAGGATCCCAGAAATGGGGATTGTTTCCGAAGAGGATAACCTCGGTCTTATCCAAGTTTAACTTAAGGTAGTGCTTGTTCATCCAGGTGCAGATTTCTCTCATGCAGTTATGAAGCTGAGAGCTAGTGTACTTAAACTCATTAGCAGCAGATAACACAATTTGTGTGTCATCTGCGTAAGAGGTAACTGATAATCCAAAGGAGCGAATCAGTGGGGCGAGTTCTGGTATGTATAAGTTAAAATGGGTGGGGCTCAGTGAGGACCCCTGTGGTACCCCACATGGGGGTGAGAAGGTATTGGAGCTGAAGTTTTCCCTGTCTTTTAGAAACAATTTAAGTAGCTCCAAGGCTGTACTTTTTATGCCTATACTCTCCAGATGACAGCATAGTATCGAATGATCTATGGTGTCCGAGGCCGCGCATAGGTCAAGTAGGATCAAAGCCGCATTGCCTCCTCCATCAAGGATGGCTTTAAGTTCATCCATAGCTTTAATGAGTGCTGTCTCGGTGCTATGTCCTGATCTGAAACCGAACTGAGTCGGGTCCAATAGATTGCTATCTTTAATGAACTGTGTTAATTGAATGTTCATGATTTTTTCTATGATTTTGGCTGGGAAAGGAAGTCTTGAGATGAGTCGGTAGTTAGAGGGGGCGTCTGAGTCACACTTAGGTTTTTTAGGAGGGGAAGAATAGATGCTTTCTTCCACAAAGAGGGGAAATGCCTGTGCAAAACATAGAATTAAAGATGTTCGCCAGAACCTTTGCTATTAGTTCAGAGATTTGTTTGAGCACCGAAGGGGGACAAGGATCATTTGGAGATCCCGATTTTGTAGTCTGAATAAGATGCTCAACCTGTGTTGTAGAGACAGGGCTGAAATTGGCCATACATACCAAGGACGAGTCATTTTGAATCTTATCATTAACGGTGCTGTCCTCTGGTTGCGACATAAGTTACTTATTCCCAGGGGCACTGAATAGATTATAGATTTGGTCGCCCTTATTCCTGAAGTGTTGGGCAATGTGATCTCAAAAGACTTGACTAATACTAGTTCCTTTGGCTACAGGTTGTTTGGTGAAGTTATTTATGACTTGAAAAAGCTCCCTGGCTGAATTTTTTGAGGATTCTATTCGGGAAATGAAGTAAACTGTTTTTTCTTTGGTTTGCAGGGCTTTATATTTTGACAGAGTCTATATATTTCCTTGTCTCGAGTCTCCATTTCCTCTCTTGTCGTCTACAGTTTTGTTTTTCTAGCCAAAGGGCCTTGGAATACCAAGGCACTGAGGGTTTATTCCTATTTTGTTTAATGAATTTAGTCGGTACTAGTTGGGAGAAGGCAGTGTCTATCCAATTTGTCCTTCATTACAGATTTTATTCATGTTCGTCCGCTTTCACTGTGGTGTTCTGTATGGCATAAGGATGATTTACATTTTAATAGGCTCATACTCCAGGATTGTTTGCTTTTAGACAATGCAGCCCAAATTCCATGGCTAAAATATGTTCAGAAAATATATCATGAAGTAGGGTGACCAGGTCTACTTACCAACCCTAGGAACATAGTGAAAAGTGATCTTGCATGCGTCAAACAGGCTTTCTCCCAGAGGGTGGCAGCGGAATGGGAGAGTTCTGCTTTAATGAAGCAGTCCATGCACAAGCATGTCCTGGTCAAATCTGTCAGTGGGATAGGGCTCTGTCTCCTCCTGAACATGCCTAATAGGCAACATCACTTCCTGTCATTTCTGAGGTTGGACATTTTTTGCCAGCTCTTGTTTCCGAAGGGGTTTGGTATAGACCATCCAACTTGCCTGTTTGCAACTGTGACAACATCTCGATTTGTGACTTCCATGCATGTATTACTTGTTTGCCCGAAGATTTCCAATCTCCGACACAAGTATATCAGGCCTCTTCAGATTTCTGAACATTACAGACAAATTAGACCTAAATATCTTTTCTTACAGCTGCTAGCAACACCTACACTGTGTTTTTTTCTGTTTTTCAGGATCTATCTCTACTATGATAATGATGGTAATTTTAGTTTTTATTCTATCATTAAGTATCAGTTTTATGTACTATTGTAAGTTTCTCTTAAATTTTTATTTGATGTATTTCTAACTGATGCATGATTATTGTGATATTTTGCTGCTGCTTAATGAGATGTGTACTTCTATAATTTTATCAAAAATCAAATAAAGTTTAATGAACTGAATTGAACTGAACTATACAAAACACATAACAGTATATAAAATAACAATACATTACAACTAAACTCTAACTAGGCCTAGCAAGATCACTAGTAAACAAAATAACACAAACTAAAAGTAAACTTTCCAAAAACCTGTTATGTTTCATACAGGTGCCCCGATATAGGCTCAGGTAGTAACCAAACCTTTCACCTATATTTCCCCTGCCATTACACTACATAACGGTTCTTGGTACTGACCTTTTACCTAGTTATGGTACTGCTTAAATGACATGGGGTTTTCTCCGAAAACTAGCCTCATTCATTATGCATGAGGATTCTTGGAATCTCAGCAGGACTACCATCTCCAGCATAATAACTATGTATAACGGTAATTCCTTCCGTCATCCTAGTCCGACATGACACAGCAACGCAGATTGCCTGAGGGTGCCACTTTGGGTATATAAACACCATATCTTTGCTGAGGCAGGGAGAGGAGAAAAAGGAATCCCATGCTGACACACTGACGCAAGACGTTGAGGTTCCTGAATGCAGACACTCCAGCTTGCAGTGGTCTGACATCCCTCGCGGGGTGTCTATCTCAAGACAAAGACGGGGTCCCACAGTCTCTCACTTCAGGTAATGGGGTTGACTTTATCCTAGAGGGATTCTTGGCTCTACACCTACATACATGCTAGGTACACTTAGGTACATCTAGTTAGGGTTGCATCGTTGGAGTACGCATTATTACTGTCATGTATTTTTATACCTGCCTGTATTCATTGTTTTAGCACTATGGTAGGAATCTACCATCGTTTCACTCTGTTGGGGCTTATAATCATTTATATCTGTTTCTGTCTTGATGGTTGTTTCAGCACACCTATTTTACACTAGAATGATGCTGGTTCAATAAATACTTCTTGAAAACGTCCCCACCGTTTATTCTGTGTATCTCTTTGAGACAAAGTGAGCACGAGTGACTGAGCGAAAAGTACTGCACTGTTTCCACGATCCCAGATGGGACAGAGTTGTCATGCTCGATAGTTGCCTAGAACTATTCTCTCCTTGGTAAGAGGAGTTTGCAGTGGCACTGTGAGCTAGCTGGTATACAGGCTAACATACCAGGAGGGGGTGTCTGGAATCAGTCTGGACACTAATCCCACAGTCTATGTTGTCTAAACGTGCAGCTCCTTTATAGGTTTATAAGAACTACATGACATGGTGCCACCAACGTTGGTTTGGTACTTATTTAATGGTCAAATCTGAGTAGTTCAATCATGCTGTTCTCAGAGACCCCTACTCACATTTTTTCAGAGACTTCTGGAGTGGGAAGGGAACAATCCGCCACAGCTGAGTAGGCATATTCTATGTATTGGCTGTAGGTTTATCAAGCTTTAAGGACAAACAGTTCCCGATTGTGCATAAAACCTTATCTCAGTTTCCTTGAAACTTCATTTTTTCATTAATGGCTGATGAAGACGCCGCTGCGCCAGCACAACATGTGACTGCAGCAAGAGAGGAAGGACAAGAAGGTGAAATAAACATTTCAGAAAATGTCAGAACTGCCCTTTCTTTAAAACTAGCAGAATATGGCATCACAGCTAAGGGTGGGACAGCAACATTCGTGATTGAGGCACACGAATCATATAGAACAGAGGTATTCTATTCATGGGTTAAATTCCCACAAGCAGATGCACACACAAATACATTTCATTCTTACACTGAAGATGAAACACCAAATGAATACTGTCCGTGTGAGGACATTGAAATTCCGCTCACCTACCAGGAGCACATAAACTGGTTTAAAGGCGCCCTCCCACACACAAAAGAAAATGTGAGACTCGGTCCGCTCGGAAGAGATGGAGCAAGTTGGCCAGTCCTAGCGGCTTACACACCACATCCAGACATTGACACAATGCCAGTAGCAGATTTACATCCACTTCATAAAGAAATAATAAAACTTGACAGAAACCTGACCCAGTTCGTGATGAGAACACTCATACTTCAGCCAACAAGGGCTACACCAGCAGGACAAATTCAGGGATCTACAACTAAAATAACTCCACAAACTTTACACGCAGTATGGGTAAAATGCCCACTTGACGTGAGCAAATGCCATTTTGGATAGCTCAGAAAATAACACAGTTAGAAGCAGTGTTTCCACACACAAGCCCTCAAGAAAAACACAGACTGCTAACAATCTGCTTGCCAATGGGGATAGCTCCCCAGATAGAGGATTGTACCTCTTGGGGTACAGTTTTCGCTGACATATATACCAGAACTCATGGTATCCCTTCAATAGCAGTGATACCAGATGTATTGAGACAAATACAGAATGAGTATGGAGCAGAACCTGCTCTGAATTTAGGGACTAAATTATTAGGAACTTTTTCCCAGGTATCAACTATTATATTAGCAAACATAAAAGGGGAGGCAGCAGCAGTGGCAATACACCAACACCTGAGGGATTTCACTCCTTTACAACAGGAGCGTGAATTACCTAAAATTATCGAAGATACCTATGCCGAATTAGGTAGAGATAGTTTGGGAGCTAGAGAAACAAAACCTCAACTCATGGGTGGTCCTGAAAAAGAGAACACCAAGCAAGCACCTGATTCTTCTAAGAAGAAAAGGGATAATAATAAAAAACAAAAGAATAGAGTAAATAGGTCACAATCCAGAGGTGGGTCTCCTCAACAGGAATGCTCTGAAAGGAGGTACAACCTTAGGAATCGTGATAACATTAAAAAACCTGACAGGTATCAGGATACTGATACACGTTCCTCTCGTTCCTTTCAGGGTTCATCAAAAAACTCTGAGAGGGAAGGACAGTCAGAACACAGACAAGAAGAGCGTACAAAGTCCACAGACACGCAACGCGCTTCAGAAACCAAAATCAAAACCTCAATTTAAAAAGGAAAAGATAGCAGGTCTTAAAGTTAGACATGCCCAGAATTCTGAAGACTCAACTTCTGAACGGGGAATGGGTTCTGACGATGCTAGACAGTGCAGCAGAAGTAACAATAGCTCACCAGAACCTGATGGAATTTCTGGTGACAGCGGAGTTGAATGAACATATCACAGTGGAGACACCTAATACGAGAGTAAGTGCCCCACATAGGTTACATGAAATAACACTCCAAATGGAGGGGGACAAACCCAGAAAAATTAAAGGTCTCTTTTGGGAGAACCTGACTTACGGCTATGACATACTTTTGGCTGAAAAAGATTGGCCGCCTGAAATTGTTATGGAGTGCCCAAAGGGAGAGACAGTAATTTTTCCGGCTTTTTCTTACCTCGTTCCAATATACTTAAAACATTCATACGCGCAGGAGTGAGCTGTAGCACTTGCTCCAGCATTATATCGCAACGATGTTGGGTGGGATGCTGAGTCACCTCACCATGAAATCCCAGTAAAAACTACTCCAACTCCACAGAGACAATACCCTATTAAACAAGAAGCAACAAAGCAAGTCAGGGAGATCTTAGATCAACTTGAATACCAGGGTGTAATTGAAACTTGCACCTCTTCAATGAATAATCCTTTGTTTCCTGTAATGAAACCCGATAATTCATACAGTCTAGTTTTGGACTACAGACATCTGAACACATGCACTGAAACATTTGCAGTACAGAATGCACAGTGCCGCATTAATGAATAACATTGTGCGGAAAAAATACAAAATAACACTAGATATCTCAAAAGGATTTTTCTGCCAGAATATAGCGCCTGAAAGCAGATATTTGATAGCATTCTCATCGCTCGGTTTTCAGCGTCAATTCTGTTGACTCCCCCAAGGGTATAAGAATAGCCCTGGTTTGTTCTCAGCTAGGGTAACAGAGTTACTTCAGAATTTGGATGAAGAGGCATTATCCTACGCAGATGATATTTATCTGACGGATGATGATTTAATGGATCACTTGACCAGGGTGAGCAACATCATTTTGGGGTTTGCCTCTGAGGGCTACAAATTCAACTTTAAAAAATGAAAAATAGCCCACCTCAATGGCCTATTTTGGGATATGAGCTTTCAAGTGAAGGGAAAAGCCTGGCATCTAATTTTGTAGAAAAGTGTGCGCTGCTCCAACCTCCTAAATCTTTGAAGAATTTACAATCCATATTGGGATTCTTGAATTTTGGCAGAACTTATATTTTAGATTACGCAGAAAAAGTGAAACCTTTCTACAACCTAATAAGACCTGATTTTTCAGTTAGGCATTGGACACAGGAACACACAGATATCCTTCGTTCCTTACAAGCTGACATGATAGCTTCCAAACACCTACACACATGTGTAAACACCACAAATTTGGTGTTCCGTGTTATAGCGGGTCAATCTGGGTATACTTACCTAACCTTCAATGAAGGCGAAACAGTACCTATAGCATATAAATCACACCTGTACACAAACGCAGAAATGCTTTTTGCTTCTACATAAAAAATTCTGACAGCAGTACAGACTGCAGTAGTGAGAGAAAGAGCACTGGCTCAGGGGAAACGAATAATTGTCGTGACTCCAGTACCGGCCTTAGAGGCTGTCTCAAAGGCAAGCGTTCGAAATGCTAAAGCTTTACATCCAAGATGGATACAATGGGCTAATTCTCTCACTGCAACAGATGTAGATTACAAATTTGACTCTACACTTAAAACGCAAGCATTCCTGCAATATAAACAAGAATATCCTCTCCCGAATGAAATAATGCCTCTAGATCAGTATGAATATATCATTTACACTGACAGAACTGCTCAGCCGGCCATAGGAAGTAAACAACAATACAGCGCTGCATGTGCGATTGTGAAGGGTCGTATGCAGGAAGGCAAGTTCCATCCTAGCAGTACGAAGACACAGTCTCTTGGAGACTGCACAGCACAGCTGGCAGAATTAAAAGCCCTGTTACTGGCACTAATAAATACGGATCAAGAATTCCCCACACTGATCGTGTGCGATTCATTTTATTGTGTCCAGTCATACAATTAATATCTTCACTACTGGGGTCAGAATGGGTTTAAAGACTCAAAAGGTTGCACAATCAAGCATAAATTGCTATGGGAACAGGTAGCTGAGGTGAAAAACGAATTACAAAGAGCTCATGTGATACACACGCTGAGTCATCAACGTGATGGCGTTCACGTTGAAGGGAATTAATTGGCTGATGAATCTGCAAAAGGGGCAGAGCGAACTGCTGCCGTGGCTACAATCACTCGTTCTAGAACGAGAATAGACGGAAGCACAATGATAGCTGTCATTGCTTCACGCAAAAACAGTACATGTTTTCCACTCAAGTACTCCTACAAGTTAGATGCAAATAACATTCCGTATGCTCAAATTCCAGGAGTGGGGGATAGAGTCATACCAAACATGGATCGCAGATTAGGCTTAATACTAGCTGCACACGAGGGTCTAGGTTCTGCACACGCAGGGATTACTGCAACGGTTTCTTTACTGAAACAACGCTATTGGTGGCCAGGACTAACTAAACAGACAAAGAATTTTGTCTTAAAATATGACATCTGTCAGCAGATGAAGGGTTCCACCGTGGCGCGTCCAGCGCAGACACCATTACTAATATCGGACAGACCACTCGCTTGTGTCTATTTGGACCACTGCAGCCCCCTACAATCAGATGGGGCTTACAAGTGTATCTTGGTGGCAGTGGATTCATGCTCTAGATTCCTGTGGGTTTGGCCTCAGCGCTCGGCTGACGCTCGAACTGTTATAAAAGATTTGCGAGTCTTCATAGGGACATACGCAGTTGGCACATTACATTCTGGCTGAGGCCCGGCTTTTAGCTCTAGGGCTCACAAGGAAGCTATGGGAAGTTTGGGTGTTGCACTGCGGTACTCCTCTCCATATCATCCCAAGGGAAATTCAGCCGTGGAGAGGAAAAACCGAGACTTAAAGCAATCTTTAACAGCAAGGTTATTAGGTTCGGGTGGTTGTTGGGTCAATCACTCATATGGAGTCCAGAGGGCTCTCAACAATATGCCAAGAAGTTCCCAAGGAGGTGTCACTCCTTATGAAGTCCTATTTGGGACGAGAAATTGGGTACCTGATCTCGATTTTGAAAGCACAGTGGCAGATGTTTGGCTGTTTTACAGGATCTCAATGAATTCCGGGCACTACAAAGCAACATGCAACTTAAATACACCGCCACTGGGGAAGTCAAATCAGTCACAGCAAGACCTGCCTGGATCCCAAATGTTGGGGATCTGGTCAGAGAAAAGATTGTGGACAAGAAAGAATTTGGGCCATCATACAGAAAGCCTGTACCTGTCCTGGCTGTCGAAGGAACAAGAACAGTACTTCTTCCGCCTCTTGCCGGCAAAAAAGAAAAGGGATTTGTCTCCATCGATCTGATCAAACCACACTATGTGGACGATACTCAATAGTAGGCCTTGTGGGCTCCTGGGTAGCCAATGCTCTCCTCAAGCTACCATACAGCAAGTTCAGACAGAAAGACTCATAACATTTGAAGAGTCACCAATACAAAGTGATGGACTTACCAACGATGAAATGGAACTCATTCCTGTTGAAATAGAAAATCAAAACACAAAGGAAGACAAATATCAATTTGGCCTACAACCGATATCTACATAAATATGCCTCTACAAGAGACGTCTGCCAGTTCAACAAAACCTGCTGAGCTACCAAAGATAGATCGAATTGCATCTGCGTACTTCATTGATTTTGATACCTTTTCTCTTGATCCCAGTGAACTTGAAACAATGCCAGCTCAAGTTTTCCGTAAACAACAACTTCATGAATTCCACATTTTTCTGAAAAAGACTTACCTAGTCTCACCATGGCTGCAGCTCTGGATAATAAGTGGAATACTGTTTTTTCTATTCTAGATTGGCCTAGTGACTGTCTTTTGCTTACTCATGAACGGAAATTATCTCCCAGAACGCTCCGTAGTATCACATGTGACCTTGGTCCTGAAACCTCATACGTCTTCTCATCGTGAACAAAGAGACTTGTTCTTCGTGAACATTACAGCTGTTCCACTTCCTGATGGTATAGTTTGGGACAGAGTTTCATATGATGTATTTGGTCCTACAGAACCTTTGAAAATACCTCATGTATTTAAAATTTCTTTGAATGATGTCATTACCTCCAGTACATTTTCTGACGATTGGGATTTTGAAACTGTAAATAAAATGTTGTCTGATTTAGAACAATCCACCACATTTTCAAACATTGAAATGTTAGCGGACACAACTGATTATGACACAATGTACTGTTACCAACATTATGGTCATCACTTTTTACATAAATCCAGTATCCCACTTGTTTTTACATACCACCAATGGGAACATTGCCCAACACAGCCGAAAGGTAGTTCACAAACGTTTGCACAGAAATTTTCTTATTTTTCAGGGTTTATCACTTCTGACCCGACCTCATTTTACTATAAGGTTACACCTACAACTGCACAGAAAAGTATGCTAACAAACACCAAACAGATTTACTCTGCATCCTTTATTTCCCAACTGTCTGAACATGGTTTCGACTTAAGGAAGGACACTATAGACATAAAATCAGTGTGGGGTTCAAAGGAATGGCAAGTTCAGGGAACAGAAGCACTATTTTGAGCGTGCCTCATCCCGCAGCAAATAATCTTCCTGAACGACGCTGTGCAACAGACTTCCTGCCTTGGACTAGCCAAGAACAAAGATTTGAACACACCTCGGATTCCCTCACCATCACACTTTGAGGGGTGGCAAAACTTTGCAACACATGGTGGGGATACAGTAGATGACATCATACATGTAGTTCCATACAATTCATCAGACCCCAATTGGAAGGGATGGTTAGTTTGACCTACTGACACAAATAGATGTCAAACAAGATTCAGGGGTACCACCGAAGGGTTTAGTATCTGACACATGCGGCCTGCTCCTCTTATTGTCCAGTTATCCCGGATTCGGAGTGCATCTTATCCACACGAATTGTCGTGGTTGGAACCATTATTGCATAACCAAGCTGACGCCCGCGGCTTAACGTTACCCTCTAATTTACACTGAGAACCCTGCGGTGAAACAATGTTCCCCATTGGTTCACCATGACATGCTCCTATTGACGCAGCAATCCAATTTCTGAACGCGCACTACTGTCAGGTCCTTCCCCTCACCGGGTTCCCCGCTGGGTTCCCTGTGAGTATTCTTTTCTTTTTTTATTCTCACGCCCGTGGGTTACACAATATTCACTCTGACAGCAGAATCCTTATTCAGATGTGCCTGTATTGCTAGGTCCTGAAGAGACCCTTCATTGTTGGTAGGGTCGAAACGTCGTCGACAATTTCAAAGTGAACCATATATCAGGGTAGAACCGAGGGACAGAAACAAGTGCGCAAAACGCACAAAGGGGGCAGGGTAGAAACACCCTGACCCCCTAGGTCTGCTCAGGGGGTCCCACAAGGACCCCTGGGCAAAAATATTTTTATTTTTTTAAAATCGGCAGGATGCGCTCAGGGAGCGCGGATCCTGCCGAAAAAAATAAAACGAAGCGCGGTCTCCGCGCTTTGATGTTAATTGGCCCCGGGTGGCCAAAGTCCCGGGGGCATGGTGGGGGATTTAATTTATGTAGGGGGCCTCTAAGGCCTCCAAGCCTGAGGACCGCCACCCCCGGGGCTTCTTTTTTTTTTTTAAACCTGTGTGGGGGCTCCAGCCCCACATGCCCGGGGACCGCCACCTCCCGGGGCACTAAACATTTAAATATGGGGGTCCGTTACGGACCTCAAGCCCCGGGACCACCACCTCCCGGGGCTGTGCACTGAATGGGAGGGGGGCCGCGCGGCCCTCCTGGAGCCCTTGATGGCCCTGGGGACCACCACCCCCAGGGCCGGCTCCTGCAGTGTCCCGGGTGCCTACCCCCGGGACACTGCTGCTTGCTATGACAGGACGGAGCCTCGCGGCTCCGTCCTGTCATAGCAAGTCTTGGTTTGCATTTTGAAAGAGAGAGCAGGAAACCTGCTCTCTCTTTCAAAATGCAAACCAATTGCTTTCCACATGGGGAGCAGCATGTTAGCTGCTCCCCATGTGGAAAGCAATGCCGGCTTCCGCAGGAGGCGGGGAGCCGGCTGGGACTGTGGGGGATTGGGGACCCCCACAGTCTCCAACGTGAGGCCAGGCCCCGGGGGATGGGGTCCCCGGGGCCATAAGTGGCCCGGGAGGGGGCCACGCAGCCCCCCCAAAGTTCCAAAAAAATAAAAAATAAAATAAGGGAAAGGCCGGCCCGGGGGATGGGGTCCCCGGGCCTTAAATGGCCTGAGGAGGGGGGCCACGCAGCCCCCTCCAAAGAAAAAAAATAAAAATCGAGGCCATGCCCCGGGGATGGGGTCCCGGGGCCAATACAGGCCCAGGGAAGGGGGCCACGCGGCCCTCTTTCCCGTTTTTTTAATTTAAATAAAAAAAAATGCTCAGGCCCCGGGGATGGGGTCCCCGGGGCCAAAAGTGGGCAAGAGAAGGGGGCCACGCAGCCCCCTCCCATTAAAAAAAAACGGGGAAAAAACGACCGGCATCGTGCCGGAGGCCCCGCCCCTCCCTGCAGTACTTCTGCAAACGCGCCCCTGGCGCGTTTGCAGAGGGGGATGAATTCCCCTTGAATACTGGGGGTCCCTGGGGCCAACTAGCCCACCAGGAACCTCCAGTATGCACCAGGGGGCTGCCTTGCAGAGACGTGTACATAGGCCACGCCCCTTTTACACCTCTCTGCAACGCAGCTCTGTGGCGCTTTGGAGGTATATGGTGGGCTAGTTGGACTCCAGGGACCCTCAGGATTCAAGGGGACTTAATCCCCCAACTTAAAACGCGCCACAGGGCGCGTTTACACAGTGGTGAAGGGAGGGGCGGGGCTTCATGTGACATGTGTGAAACAGGCCCCGTGGCGCGTTTTAAGATGGGGATTAAATCCCCTTCAATCCTGAGGGTCTTGAGCCAACTAGCCCAACAGGTACATCCAGAAAGCGCCACAGAGCTGCGTTGCAGAGAGGTGTAAAGGGGTGTGGCCTCTCTACACGTCTCTGCAACGCAGCCCCTGGCGCATACTGGAGGTTCATGGTGGGCTAGTTGGCCCCTAGGGAACCTCATGATTCAAGGGGACTTAATCCCCCAACTTAAAACGCGCCACGGGCGCGCTTGCACAGATGTCACCTCAGGCCCCGCCCCTCCCTTCACCATTGTGCAAATATTCCTCTAAAATCTGCCTTACTACGAATTCCGATTTACTCACCTGTTATCAGGAGAGACCTCAGTGCTGCATCTTTCAGCCCAGTACTGGTCCTGAAAAGTAATTTTAACCGTACTTACCGGTAACTTGAATTTCCTTCATAGGCTAACATTGACTGGTTTCACTTGGAAATTCTTCTAAGTGTGGAGTTTTGGAACTTTACAATATTCCTCTAAAATCAGCCGAAATACGAATTCCGATTTACTCACCTGTTATCAGGAGAGACCTCAGTGCTGTATCTTTCAGCCCAGTACTGGTCCTGAAAAGTAATTTTAACCGTACTTACCAGTAACTTGAATTTCCTTCCATAGGCTAACATTGACTGGTTTCACTTGGAAATTCTTCTAAGTGTGGAGTTTTGGAACTTTAAAATATTCCTCTAAAATCAGCCGAAATACGAATTCCGATTTACTCACCTGTTATCAAGAGAGACCTCAGTGCTGCATCTTTCAGCCCAGTACTGATCCTCAAAAGTAATTTTAACCGTACTTACCAGTAACTTGAATTTCCTTCCATAGGATATCATTGCCTGCTTTTTGCTGAAAAAGTTTCTAAGTGTTGATTTTTGAAACATACAAATATTCCTCTAAAATCAGCCGAAATCCGAATTCTGATTTACTCACCTGTTATCAGGAGAGACCTCAGTGCTGCATCTTTCAGCCCAGTACTGGTCCTGAAAAGTAATTTTAACCGTACTTACCGGTAACTTGAATTTCCTTCATAGGCTAACATTGACTGGTTTCACTTGGAAATTCTTCTAAGTGTGGAGTTTTGGAACTTTATAATATTCCTCTAAAATCAACCAAAGTACGAATTCCAATTTACTCACCTGTTATCAGGAGAGAACCCAGTGCTGCATCTTTTAGCCCAGCACTGACCCTGAAAAGTAATTTTAACCGTACTTACCAGTAACTTATATTTTCTTCCATAGGAATCCATTGTCTGGTTTTCAGCAGAAAAGTTTCAAAGTGTCGATTTTCACAAACTACAAATATTCCTTAAAAATCGCCTGTATGACTTAAACGCATTCTTTCAACTGTTTACAGGAGATGCACCAGTGCTGGATCCAGGATCCAACACTGAGTAAGAAAAAGTAACGATAACAGTTTTTACCTGCTAAGTGAATTTCCTTCCATAGGATAACATTGGTGATTCTATGAGAAAAAGTGTCAACTTTTAAAATACAATACTATTCCTTAAAAATCACGACTGTAACCAAAACGCTTTTACTCAACTGTTTACAGGAGATGTACCAGGACTGAATCTAGGATCCAGTCCTGTGGTTAGAAAAGTAATCCATAAAGTAACTAATTGCATTTAACTAGAAATTCACATTGAGCTGAATGTTGCATTGTGTTTGGAAAATGTGTTGCCCATTGCAACAACTGTAACTACTGTACTTAAAAGTCTATTGCCTATGTGCAAAGTATTTAAACTAAAGTAATTCATTCTGAGAAAGTATTTTTTGTAATGTAATGTATAATGTAATTACAATGTAATTTAAAAATAAAATATGTAAAAAAAATTGTTTCTAAAAATGTAGTAAATCAGTATGAAAAAATTAATATAACAATTAATACATTTAAAAATTGTCATTTACAAAACCTTTGAAATTCACTGAAAAACCGTAGGTTTCAGACATGTTATAGTTAGGAATTAGCATTTAAAAAACCTTTGAAATTCACTGAAAAACCATAGGTTTCAGATATGTTATAGTTAGAAATTAGCATTTAAAAACCTTTGAAATTCACTGAAAAAACCATAGGTTTTAGGGACAGTTATAGTTAGTTGGACATTTTACTCGTACAAAACCCGTGAAATTCTCCCGTTATAGTTAGTTCAGCTAACTATAACTCGCGCCCGCAATGCACTGCTGATGACGTCACATATTACATCACTCATGACATGGTCAGTGACATCACTGATGACATCACTGATGACATCACTGATGACATCTCAAATGACATCACTGATGACATCATCCACGTGATAATCTGATGCAGCTCTTCACACCCTAATATAACCTTTGATACACCCAATCTAAATTACAGACTGCCATTCGCAAAACCATAGACACTCCAACACCAATAACTACATACCCACTCACTGATTCTTAGGTCTACACACACACATCCACTCACTCACCCGTACAGTCACTCATACTTATGGTCACTCAGTACAGGACTATCATATGCACTCTTACTCCTATATAGACACTCAAACACCGCCACTCATCCATAGAGGTACTCACACACCTAGTCAGTCATGCAAATAATTAAACACACTGCCATTTACTCACCTATACAGTTATACACACACCAGCTCACTTAATCATACAAATACTAGCACATTGTTACGCTCTTATATAATCACTGATACAAGCACACACTCATGCATACAGCCACTATCACAATCACTCACTCTCGCTTATAGCTATTTATATACTCCAACACACATATATACTGCCTTTCACATATGTAGTTACTCACACATGTACCACTGGGACATACATTCACTCACTAACACACTCTTACACACACTTACCCACCCATACAGTCTATCACAGATGCACTCTTGAAACCATCCACCCAGTGAATCACCCACTCACACATCTATGCACAGTCGCACACACCCCATCCACACAAACACTCAGGCACCCATACAGATACTCAGACAACAAATCAATAACTCTTATAGACACTCATGTAGCTATTCACAAACCCATGCAGCCACTTACACAGCAACAGACAGACGGATACAGACATTCACCCAGTTTAGTCACTAACCCATGCATTCATTAAGATACGTTAAATCACTCACTTATAGAGTCAGTCACGCACCTACTAAATCATCCATACAGACACTTACACACCCACTCATTCTTCAATACGTCTTTTCCTATATATATTAAAAATATTTAAACTTTACAGAAACACACAGTCACTGGATGATGTCATCAGTGATGTCATTTGAGATGTCATCAGTGATGTCATCAGTGATGTCACTGACCATGTCATGAGTGATGTAATATGTGACGTCATCAGCAGTGCATTGCGGGGCGCGAGTTATAGTTAGCTGAACTAACTATAACGGGGGAATTTCACGGGTTTTGTACGAGTAAAATGTCCAACTAACTATAACTGTCCCTAAAACCTATGGTTTTTTCAGTGAATATATATATATATATATATATATATATATATATATATATATATATATATGGACACACCTCGGGGAGCTGAACCAGCATCCAGTCTCAGTCAGACCTCAGTTCAGCAGTAGACAGCGAGTCAGAGCCTGACTCAAGAAATTCCAGGAGAGGTCAACAACCCCCGAAACCTTCTCTGACTGATGAGCTGGGTTTTTTATGTTACGACAGGAGGCAAACCCTCCGACCAAGAACGCAAAAAACAGATGCTCAGCAAATAGGAATTACAAGCAAAACCAAAGGAGGAAGGCAAATAGGAAAAGCGACAAATCAAAGAAATCAAACGAGAGGCCGGTGGAACAACAAAAAGTATGCAACAGTGATAACAACACAGTTATGAATTTATCTAATATGCCTCTAACTCAGAAGAACAAATCCTCAGCTTAGGATTGTCGTATTGCCCGGATAACAATTTCAATTATGCGAATGCTCAATTGGATATTTACAAGAGTGTCAGAAAACTGAAATTGAAGAAATATCATACACTTGTAAATAAAAACTCAAGACAAAAAATTTATACTAAAACAATGGAATCAGATTTACCATCAAATCTGACGCAAACTGACTTACCGATTTTGAATGAGTTGCAGGAGTTATGGGACAACAATGACTCCAATCCCCCTGACAGTGGCCCACTTGAGAATCCAGAAGTGGAAGGCATCATATTAACAACAGTAATAAAGGATTGCAATATTGGTCCCACTCCCTTTAAACCAAAGTCGACTTTTACTCCTATTGCTCCCAGAGACTCAATTGACATTTTCCACGAATTGGTCGTGGGGCAAATTACGGAACTATATCATAAAGTCCAGAAAACGAAAACAACATACAACTGGCGGGACCGAAAATACAATGAGCTCATGACCAAACTACAAGAGAACAACCAAACAGTCATAAGGAACTCTGACAAGGGGGCAATATAGTACTATGGTCCAAGGAAGCGTATACCAAAGAAGCCTATGCCCAAATCAATGACAGATCATGTTACCTTAAAAGCAGCATCTCCAATGTAAAAAACATGTACACTGAATTTTATTACAAACTACAGGCATGGAAAATGAAGGGGTTAATCACGACACTAGAATATACATTTTTGAAAAAAGAGAACCCCACAATACCAACAATGTATTTCATCCCTAAGGTGCACAAAGACCCTTTAAACACACCAGGCTGACCCATCATTTCTGCCAGAAATAGTCTGTTAGAGCACACATCCCAATATGTGGACTTTTTTCTACAAGACCATGTGAAGGCCTTACCATCTTACATACGAGATACCAGTGACTTCTTAAGAAAACTGTTGAAGTTCGAATGGAAAAATGGGTATCTATTGATGGCACTTGACATAACCTCTCTATATACCAGCATCAAACATATAGATGGGGTGAGAACCTTGGAACTCTATCTCGACAAAAGACCTGGCAACTCAACAAAGCATAATAAAATGTTGATTGAAATGGTTTTATTCTGCCTTAATAATAACATATTCATGTTTAACAATATTCTGTACCAACAGACGAGAGGTGTGGCAATGGGGGCCAGCTTCTCTCCAGCTATGCATGTCTACACATGGGCTGGTGGGAGGAGCTGGTCCTCAGAGTCAAACACAATGAATTTGTGCAAAGTAACATTAAGCTGTGGTTACGCTACATAGATGATTTATTTGTGGTCTGGGAAGGAACTCAAGATTGAGCTAATGAATTTGTGAAAGCTATCAATGCTAACGACATTAATTTACACTTTACTGCAAACATCAGCAATACTACTGTCAATTTTCTCGACACACAAGTATACATCAAAAACAACAAAATTGAGACGAGGCTTTACCGAAAAGAAACGGCGGGCAACTCAGTGTTGCACGCCAGCAGTTCTCATCCGCGACACTTGATAAACAGTATACCTTATGGTGAGATGCTGCGCCTTAAGCGAATCCACAGCGACAATGCAGATTTGATAGAAGCCCAGGCAGGTAGCAGAGATAGATTTCTCGAACGTGGATATTCTCGCAAGATTGTAAACAGGGCCAATCTGAAATCTATACCTAAGCATAGGGAAGATCTACTCAGGGATTTGCAATCTGATTACACAGAGGGCCCAGAAGAAACATTTGGAGTAGATTCCAGTATCACTACTGAATTCAGGATTATAATGGGATACAGTAAACAACACAAGAGTATCCAGTCAATCATTAAACGCAATTGGCCCTTATTACTTAATGATCCAGTCATTGGGCCAACACTACCTTCAAAAGCTTCTATCACATACAGTAGAAGTCGGTCCATGAGGGATAATTTGGTGAAAACCAGCCCGGAGGTCATTGAAGGGACTAATTGGCTACAAACTCACAAAGGCTTTTATAAATGCAGGGTCTGTAAGGCAAGTCAACAGGGGATAAATAAGAGTACATACCAAACCCCGTTAAGTACCAAAGAACATAAGATAACCAAACTTTTGACATGCAAGACTGAGTATGCAGTCTATGTACTGATATGCCCATGCGGTCTACAGTACATAGGGAGCACTAAGCTACAAGTACACAAAAGAATGCTCCAGCACATGCGTGATATAACCAATCAAGATAATACCTACCCAGTGGCCAGGCATTTCAAAGAGCTGCGCAAATCCAACAGTCTAGACTTAAGATATTTTGTCATAGATGCAGTCCCTCCCAGCAGAAGAGGAGGAAATAGAGAGAGTAGATTAAGAAAGTTGGAAACACGGTACATCTTAGACATGGATTCTAAACACCCTGGTGGTCTAAATGTATCTGAGGATCTCCACACATGCCTATAATGGTTGACTCCTTTATCCACTTAAGATAGCAGCTGGAACATTGCCAATTATCATCTTAAATACATTTGAAATATATTCTAAATATATTTATTTTCTTACGACAAGGCTTTTTATCCAATATTGAATATTTAACATTTTACACATATTTATATATTTATATAGGTAATTGTTATTAATATGTGATGTTAGTTATATTTATACTTATATTGGAGATGACTATTATGTCTATCAGCCTTATTTTGCATCCATACTACTCAATGTATGCCATGATTCAAGTGGATTACTAGCTAAGTGGTATTTAAACCGATAATGTATGTGGCAGTATTTACATGATTCCACAATTGAGTACCCCCAGGAGGAAAGCAATTTCAGTATAACGGTTACAAATATTTGTCACTTCCCGCACTATGCACTTTATAATTCTCACTTCTTTATTTTGCACTTTTGCACTTTGCACTACAGCATTTTAGTTACAGCAATATTGACATGTATGGACAGGGTATTTATAACAAAGTGTCCCAGGCTTGGGGCACATACAAACATGCATAACGGGTATCAAACCGATGAATTACCAACGCTAAGATGAAAAGATACATGTGTGTATGAGCCACAATATGACTATGATTGGCCTAGCATGTGCTCAGTGTATTGGATAGCAACGTAATAATTCTAAAAAAACACGTTTCGTTGTCTTTTAATCTGAACAAGTTCAGTATTAAGCAAAGTTGTTATGACGTAGCCTTTTAACAAATGATTGGTTTTAAGATACATGTAAATACCTTTTATGCCTCTTCCTAAATCCCGTTGAAGTATATGTCTTCTATGTCTATTGCTGAGTTTTGCACGCGGTACAGCCACACTCGCACTTGTCACTTTAAAAAGGAGATTGCAACATTGAGACCATGTCATGTGATCAAGGCTTGTCCGAAGCCGAAACGCGTAATGACGACTGCAATAAAATAAATTCTGAAGCACTGAATTTGTGGTCCGTATCTGTCTGTGGAGAAATCTGGGTAGCAACGGAATTGAAGGATATATATATATATATATATTAACGTTATAGTTTGTTGGACATTTCAGTCGTACAAAACCAGAGAAATTCGGCCGTTATAGTTAGTTGAGCTAAGTATAACTCGCGCCCCCGCAATGCACTTCTGATGACATCACATATTACATCACTCATTACATGGTCAGTGACATCACTGATGACATCTCAAATGACATCACTGATGACATCACTGATGACATCATCCAGTGACTGTGTGTTACTGTAAAGTTTAAATATGTTTTATATATATATATATATATATAGGCCAAGGTGTATTGAAGAATGAGTGGGTGTATGACTGTCTGAATGGATGATTTAGTAGGTGTGTGACTGACTGTATAAGTGAGTGATTAAACGTGTCTTACTGAATGCATGGGTTAGTGACTAAACTGTGTGAATGTCTGTATCAGTCTGTCTGTTGGTGTGTAAGCGGTTGCATGGTTTGGTGAGTAGCTACATGAGTGTCTATATGGGTTATTGATTGCTTGTCTGAGAATCTGTATGGGTGTCTGAGTATCTGTGTGGGTGGGGTGTGTGTGACTCACTGCATGGATGTGTGAGTGGGTGATTCACTGGGTGTATGGGTTCAAGAGTGCGTCTGTGAGAGGCTGTATGCGTGGGTGAGTGTGTGTATGGCTGTGTTGGTGAGTGAATGGATGTCTCAGTGGTACATGTGTGAGTAACTACATATGTGAAAGGCAGTATATGTGAGTGTTGGAGTATAAAAATGACTATATGTGAGAGTGAGTGATTGTGAGAGTGGCTGTGTGGATGAGTGTGTGCTTGTGTCAGTGATTGTATAAGAGAGTAAGTATGTGTTAGTATCTGTGTGAATAAGTGAGGTGGTGTGTGTATAACTGTATAGGTGAGTAAATGGGAGTGTGATTGATTCTTTGCATGACTAACTAGCTGTGTAAGTAACTCTATGGGTGAGTGGCGGTGTGTGAGTGTCTATATAGGTGCATGAGTGCATATGATAGTGGCTGTATTGATGAGAGACTGCATGTATGAGTGACTGTATGGGTGAGTGAGTGGATGTGTGTGTAGACCTAGGAATCAGTGAGTGGGTATATAGTAACTGGTATTGGTGTGTCTATGGTTTCGAGAATGGCAGTCTGTATTTTAGAGTTTGTGTATCAAAGGTTATATTAGGCTGTGAGGAGGTGCATCAGAGGATCACGTGGATGATGTCATCAGTGATGTCATTTGAGTATCATCAGTGATGTCATCAGTGATGTCACTGACCATGTCATGAGTGATGTAATATGTGATGTCATCACCACTGCATTGCGGGGCGCGAGTTATACTTAGCTCAACTAACTATAATGGCCGAATTTCTCTGAGTTTGTACGACTGAAATGTCCAACTAACTATAACGTCCCTGAAACTTGTGGTTTATTTAGTGAATTTCTATGGTTTTTTAAATGCTAATTTCTAACTATAACGTCCCTGAAACCTATGGTTTTTTCAGTGAATTTCAAAGGTTTTTTAAATGCTAATTTCTAACTATAACGTCCCTGAAACCTATGGTTTTTTCAGTGAATTTCAAAGGTTTTTTAAATGCTAATTTCTAACTATGCCTACAGAGGTAGGACATGGGCAGAAAGGAAGAAAGGTGCAGAAAGAAGCAAGAGAAATGCAGAAAGAGGCAACAGAAGTCCAGAAAGACGAAGAAAAGTGCAGAAAGAAGCAAGAGATATGCAGAAAGAACCAACAGAGGTGCAGAAAGAGGCCTTGTTGCAAAGTCATCCTGTGCCCCCAACTTTTTGCTGACTGGTACCGGTGGTAACTGACTCTGACAAACCAGGCCCAGAGCCAGTGCTATGCTGAAATACACTTAGAATACAGTGAAAATACCTACATACACTAGGGTACACTATGGGTTGGGGTACCCCTGTGATTGGCTTGACCTCCCCTATAAGGCCCTAGTACATAATAGGGCAGGGGGATTAAAGCTACCTCTAACTCAGAGGTGCAGAAAGAGGCAAGAGAAGTGCAGAAAGAAGCAACAGAGGTGCCGAAAGAGGCAAGAGAAGGGCAGAAAGAAGCAAGAGAGATGCAGAAAGAGGGAAGACGAGTGCAGTAAGAGACAGCAGGGGTGCAGAAAGAGACAACAGGGGTGCAGATAGAAGCAAGAGAGGTGCAGAAAGAGGCAATAGAAGTGCAGACAGAGGCAAGAGAGGAGCAGAAAGAGGGACGAGGGGTACAGAAAGAGGCAAGAGGGATGCAGATATTTGCAAAAGAGGTACAGAAAGAAGCAAGAGCATTGCAAAAGAACCAACAGAGGTGCAAAAAGAGGCAAGTGAGGTGCAGAAGGAGGTAAGAGAACTGCAGAAAGAGGCAAGAGAGTGGCAGAAACAGGCAGAAGGGGTGCAGAAAGAGGGAACAGGTGGGCAGACTGAGGCAAGAGAGGTGCAGAAAGAGGGAAGAGGGGTGCAGAAAAAGGCAAGAGGGATGCAGAAATTTGGAACAGAGGTGCAGGAAGAAGCCATAGCAGTGCAGGAAGAACCAACAGAGGTGCAGAAAAAGGCAAGAGGGGTACAGAAAGAGGCAAGTGAAGTGAAGAATGAAGAAAAAGAGGTGCAGAAAGAACCAACAGAGGAGGAAAAAGAGGCAAGAGGGGTGCAGAAAGGGGTAAAAGAGGTGTAGAAAGAGGCAAGAGGGGTACAGAAAGAGGCAGGAGGGGTGCAGAAAGAGGAAGAGAACTGCAGAAAGAAGCAACAGAGGTGCTGAAAGAGGCACGAAGGGTGCAGAAAGAGACAAGACAGGAGAAGAAAGAAGGAACAGAGGTACAGAAAGAGGCAAGAGTGGTGCAGAAAGAGGGAAGAGAGGTATAGAAAGAGGCAAGAGAGTTGCACAAAGAGGGAAGAGGGGTGCAGAAACAGGCAACTGGGGTGCAGAAAGAAGCAAGTGAGGTGCAGAAAGAGGCAAGAGAGTTACCTAAAGAGGCAAGTGAAGTTCAGAGGGAGGCAAGAGAACTGCAGAAAGAGGCAATAGCGGTGCGGAAAGAGGCAAGTGAGGTGCAGAAAGAAGCAAGATAAGTGCAGAAAGAAGCAACAAGTGCAGAAAGAGGGAAGAGGGGTGGAGAGATAGGCAAGAGGGGTGCAGAAAGAAGCAAGACAGGTGCAGAAAGAAACAAAAGAAGTGCAGAAAGAAGAAACAGAGGTGCAGAAAGAGGCACAAAAGGTGTAGAAAGACATAAGAGGGGTACAGAAAACGGCAAGAGAGGTGCAGAAAGAGGGAAGAAGGGTGCAGAAAGAGGCAAGAGGGGTACAGAAAGAAGCAAATGAGGTGCAGAAAGAGGCAACAGACGTGCAGAAAGAGGCAAGAGAGGTGCAGAAAGTGGAAGAGATTTGCAGAAAGAGGCAAGAGAAGTGCAGAAAAAGAAAGACATGTGCAGAAAGAAGCAACAGAAATGCAGAAAGAGGCAAGAGAGGCGCAGAAGGAAGCAAGAGTGGCTTGCACACCATTAGTACCAATTTAACACCCACATTTAGCAATAAGTAACAGGTGACCATTCTAGGTTTGCAAAGGGCCTTCCACCACGCTGTAACACTTGTAGCTGCATTTTTGGTAACGTTTGAGCCGTTTGAGCTAGAAACAAGGCTTTTTTTGTTCAAATCTGCAGATTAGGGAGCAGATGATGAATTATGTGTCTAATGCAGAAAATGTATAATTGTGCGAAAGTCGGTGCAGCCAAACAGTCGCATAATTCCAGTGGCCGTGCTCATACCTCTGACTAGGTCTAGAAGTGCTCCTCAGTGATTCCTTCTTTTTTTGTCTCACTGAGTTCATAGTTGAGCTTCTATGGAAACGAGGAAGACTAAACCTGAGGTTACCACTCCACAACACAGACTACCATAGCACATAATTACTCTCCATAACACATAATCCCACTCTACATAATTCTTATACACTAAACGCCACATACATTTTATCCACATAATTTCACTGCACAACATACCACATAATTCCACTACACACAACGTACATCCACTCCACTCCAAAAAACATTAGTAAAAAACTTACATTTACAACGCCAATAGCTCTAAATCTCACAAATGTGAAACCTATTACATTGCAAACACTTCTTTAACTAGTAGTCGCGTTTGCAGAGTGGTGGAGAAAGTTTGCTGGGCCTCCGACCAGCGCTCAGGAATTCTGCTGCGTAGGACTTACAGGAGGTACCAGGAGGGCTTCTTGCCCCCCAAAGTCCCTCAGGAGTAAATTGTACTTCATCCCCGATCCCGTAGTCTGCCAGGAGGTGCGTTTTCAGAGTAGTGGAGAAAGGGGGGCATGGCCTCCGAAGACGTCTTAGCAATCCCACTGTGTGGGATTTACTGGAGGTAACAAGAGGGGTAGTTGGCCCCCAAGGACATCCTTGGGGGCCAACTACCCCTCCTATTACCTCCAGTAAGTCCCACACAGCAGGATTGCTAACTTCTCATAGCAGGCCACACCCCCTTTGCCCACCACTCTGCAAACGCGCTCCCTGGCATGTTCTTGGATGGGATTAAAGTCCCCTTCGCTGCTGGGGGTCCTTTAGGGGCCAACTAGCCTACCTCTTACCTCCAGTAAGCCCCACAGAGTGGGATTGCTGAGAGGTGGACACAGGCCACGCCCCCTTCCTCCACCAATCTGCAAAGGCGCCTCCTGGCGCGCTCTTGGTTCGGGGATGAAGTCCCCTTTCCTCCTGAGGGTCCCTGGGGGCCAACTAACCCTACTGTTACCTCCAGTAAGCCCCATACAGCTAGATTGCTGAGAGTGCTCAAATGCAACGCCCCCTTTTTACACGA
The DNA here is from genome assembly GCA_963921515.1 of Calotriton arnoldi. Classification (NCBI taxonomy): domain Eukaryota; kingdom Metazoa; phylum Chordata; class Amphibia; order Caudata; family Salamandridae; genus Calotriton; species Calotriton arnoldi. The sequence continues at coordinate 119,301 of CAWUFW010003592.1, forward strand.
CTTTGCAAACGCGACTCGTGGCGCACTGCTGCTTGGGGGATCAAGTCCACTTGTGTCCTGAGGTCCTGAGGACAAAAGAGGACCTCATTGCCCACCAGCAGTGCACCAAGAGGCGCGTTTGCAGAGTGGTGTAAAAAGGGGCGTGGCCTCGGACCACCTCTCTCCAATCCAGCTGTGTGGTGCTTACTGGAGGTACCTGGTGGGCTAGTTGGCCCCCAGGGACCCTCAGTATTCAAGGGGACTTAATTCCCCAACTTAGAACGCACTAGGGGGCGCGTTTGCAGAGTGGTGCAGGGAGGGGGCGGGGCCTCCGGCGAGATGCCGGCTTTTTTTTATTGTATCGTTTTAGAAGGGGGACTGTGTGGCCCCCCTTCTTTTAGTATTTTTGGGGCCCTGGGGACCCCATCCCCCAGGGCCTGACCCTTTAAAAAAAAAGAAAAATGGGAAGGGAGCCGCGAGCCCCCCCTGAGGCCGATTTCGGACCCGGGGACCCCATCCCCCGGGGCATGGCCTCCTTTTTTTATATATATTTATAGGGAAGGGGGGCCACCTGGCCCCCCTTCCCTGGGCCACTTTTGGACCCGGGGACCCCATCCCCCGGGGCATGGCCTCTTTTTGGAAAAAAAATATTTATAGGGAAGGGGGGCTGCATGGCCCCCCTTCCCTAGACCACTATTGGCCCCGGGGACCCCATCCCCCAGGGCTTGTTTTTTTTATATTTAAATTTAAGGAGGGGGGCCATGCGGCCCCCCTCCCCAGGCTGATTTCGGCCCCGGGGACCCCATCCCCTGGAGCCCGGCCATTTTTCATTTTTAAATTAAAGGGAGGGGGCTGCGTGGCCCCCTCCTGGGCCACTTCTGGCCCCGGGGACCCCATCCCCCGGCCCTTAGCGTTGGGGACCGTGGGGGGAGCCCCAATGCCCCCACGGTCCCTGCTGGCTCCCCATCTCCTGCAGGAGCCAGCATTGCTTTTGGGCAAGGGGAGCTGCTAACATGCAGCTCCCCTTGCCCAAAAGCAATCTGTTTCACTTCATGGAAGCGAGAGCAGGTTTCCTACTCTTGCTTCCATGAAGCGAAGCAGTGTTTGCTATGACAGGGCGGGAGCCATGCTCCCGCCCTGTCATAGCAAACAGCAATGTCCCGGGGTGGGCACCCCGGGACATTGCAGGAGCCGGCCCTGGGGGGTGGCGGTCCCCAGGGCCATCAAGGGCTCCAGGAGGGGGGGCCCCCCTCCCATCATTTCAACAGCCCCGGGGAGGTGGTGGTCCCCGGGGTTTGGGGGGCCTGCAAGGCCCCTGCAAATAAATTACAAGAGCCCTGGGGAGGTGGCAGTCCCTGGGGCTTGGGGGGGTCCGTGAGGCCCCCCACACACAAAATAAAGCCCTGGGGTGGTGGCGGTCCCCAGGGCTGCGGGGGGGCGCGTGCCCCCCTGCTCATAACTAAATAAAGGGCCCCCCACATCAAATTAAACAAGTCCCGGGGAGGTGGCGGTCCCCGGGGCTGCGGGAAGTCTGCGTGCCCCCTGCATATAATTAGCATAACCCCGGGGAGGTGGCGGTCCCCGGGGCTGCGGGAAGTCTGCGTGCCCCCTGCATATAATTAGCATAACCCCGGGGAGGTGGCGGTGCCCGGGGCTGCGGGGGCCCCTGCGGGCCCCCGCTATATAATTTTGGCATTGCCCCCGGGAACTGGCCCACCCAAGGGGAGCTCTCGCTTCGTTTTTTTCTTATTTTCTCATCAGGATTCGCGCACCCAGCGCGAATTCTGCCGACTTTTTAAAAAAAAAATTACATTCTTTTTTTGGGCCTTGGGGTCCCTGTGGGACCCCTGAGCAGGCCTAGGGGGTCAGGGTCATTCTACCCTGCCCCCTTTTCTTCATTTTTCACTTTTTTCCCCCTTTTTCTTGTGACTCGGTTACCGAGTCACAAGATGGCTGCCAACACACTCTGCTTTGGAGTGTTGGCAGCCAATCAGAAGTCAGCTCGTGCTCGGTAGGAGTCGCGATTCCTCCTCGGGGCTCAGATATATACATTTTTATTTTTTTAATTTCTCAGGAACTACTGAACGGATTTACACCATTTAAAAAAAAGGTCGCTTTCTGAACCAAGAGCTACCTTTTTGCCAAATTTGGTGTAATTCGTTCAGCAGTTCGGGCTGTAGCCTGTTCCAAAATTTCCAATGGAAATTAACATGGGGAAAATGCGTTTTGGGACCCCCCTTTTTTCTCGGCCCCCGCTTGACGAATCACCCCAAAACTTTCAAGACAGGAGCTGACCTGAGTGAACCATTAGTTTTGAAAATTTCGCGAAGATTCGTCATACGGCGCCAAAGATATTGGCAAAAGAAAAAACTCTTTTTGAATAGAAACAAGGTCCTAACTATAACTACCTACTGGCGACCGCCAGTAGGTAATATATATATAGCAAGCAGTGCTATGTACCTTTATTATTTTTAGAATAATATATTAATAATGTATGTAAGAAATGCAATACCAAGTCCTATTTAAACCAATCAGGAGAAGGCTTTTCAGACTAAAGGGATTACATTGACTATACTCACTCCATTCTAAATCATGTTAGGTAAGGTGTAGGCCACAAAAATATTTAAAATACTATTCCCACTCCATTCTAAACCATTTTGGGAAAGGTGTTGGGCACTAAAGGGGTTTCATTTACTGTCCCCATTCCAATCTAAACCATTTTGGGGAAAGTTGTTGGACAGTAAAGGGGTTACATTTACTATTCCCACTCCAATCTAAACCATTTTGAAGAAGGTGCTGACCACTAAAGAGGTTACATTTACTATTCCCACTCCAATCTAAACCATTTAGGGAAGCTGTTGGGCACTAAAAGGGTTACATTTAGTATCCCCACTGCAATCGAAATCATTTTGGGGTAGGTGCTGGACACTAAAAGGGTTACATTTACTATCCCCACTCCATAGTAAGACACCTTACATACATTTGTTTACATTAAAGAAATGATATAACTTATAACCCACTTCTAACTAATAGATATTTGTAATATAATTAACAGTACAAGTTATCTTAATATCTTTTTATTTGAACAAGAAAAAGCGACAGGCAGTACAAATAATTCATGCATTATTTTCTAAAGGTACAGGTATAAGGCATATCAAAACATCTCACAAAATTATCAGCTAATTCATCCAAATAACCTAAACACATATTCCTCACAATAGCAGCATGAATAATCTTTTTAGAATAACCATTTTTAATTGATATTAAATTAATTATCTTCAATATTATTACTAAATACTTATCAAACATTATAAGTACTACCTTCCATCACACAATAAAAATAAGTAAACATATTACAAAATTACAGATATCATTCTCAAATTATATATTTAAAAGGCCATGTTTAATTAGAATACATATGTAACATATAATTATTTTTGATTACACACATAAATATTTCAATCATCTGTATAATTTCTTAATTTATATTATTTTTAAATATTTTATTCTCTTAATGAATTTTTTTAAACTGAAAATAAATACAAAACAATTTTAAAAAGTGAAATTCTTATTTATTTCTAAATTAAATCCACACAAGTATTTATTGCGATTAAATTATAAGGATAAAATAGACATACATTTGAAATATAATCTTTAGCATTAGTAAATGTTACATCATAATTACAAATATAAAACATAAAAAGTATAAAACTTTGCAAAAAAATATTCTTCTATAAAACATGTAAAAAAATACATTTAAAAAAATCTCTAAAAGATTTAATCACATACACACAAAAGCACATTTCTTATACAGATTTTACATATAATTTACATAAATATTACAAGTTTAATATAAATTACAAAATAAAAAAGTAATTAACATTTTTAAAATGTATTTATCAATTTATAAAATGTAAACAAAATGTTTAAATATATTAAGTAAAATTTCATTTACATGCAAACTAAAATTTACATATTTTAATGCCCCCACCTATTATCCCTAAAATCCCAATATCCTGCTCCTATAACATAATTACATATACATTATTTAAAAACATGAATCAAATTTATAATAAACGCGCTTGCATCTTTATTCCAGCTGTGAGGGGAACGGCGATTACCTGCTTTTCTTGTTGCCGCCGGTGAGAGGGGAACGGCCACCACCAAAAACCACAGCTTCCAGCAGCCCAAGCGGTAGCGCCAGCCGCGACGCCGCTTCTCGCGCCAGGAGGCGCGATAAAAGATACTCAGGCCTCCCGCAGCGCGGGACACGCTTGCATCTTTATTCCAGCCGTGAGGGGAACGGCGATTACCTGCTTTTCTTGTTGCCGCCGCCGTGAGGGGAACGGCCACCACCAAAAACCACAGCTTCCAGCAGCCCAAGCGGTAGCGCCAGCCGTGACGCCGCTTCTCGCGCCAGGAGGCGCGATAAAAGATACTCAGGCCTCCCGCAGCGCGGGACGCGCGCGGGCGAAGCCCGGGCAAAGGGCGGGCCCGTCTGCGCCTGTCCGCGTCTGGACAAGGCAGGGCTGGGCCCCCCCTCTTTCGCCACTGTCACGGAAACATCAAGCATCTGTATCTGCGGGGGGGTTATTATTATTTTATTTCATTACAAGGACTTCAGGATTGTCACGGTGAGAGGTAGACGGGGAACCGGTGATTGACTATTTCGCTGACTTTTTCTCCTGGTGTTCCCCTGCTCCTTGACTGTCCCTTGGCGCCAGGCCTCACCTTGTCTTTGTCCTTGGACTGGCGAGAGTAGTACTTACCCCCTATAAGCAGGGTTGTTCTTTGACCTCTGTTATCCATATATTTATTGTATCTGTTCTATCGCACAGTTTAGTGCAGCCTATTTTAACGTAGTCTATTTTAACTTCATTTTAACATTCTGCTGTCTGCTGCCCCTTTTTAACTTTTTTACCTCGCTGCTTGCTCTGTTTGCACTATACCATTTGAATTTAATCAACCTCATTCATTTCACTTTGCATTTTGCACTTTGGTCCATTTTCCAAAATTGTGTGATCAGTTTACTGATTTTATTGCATTTCCCACTTTGTTCCATCCTCCATCCTGCACCTTATTGACAACATTGGCATTTGCACTTTATTAGACTTATATAAAGATTATTATATCCTTAGGCTATTGAGGGTGGGCCCGCCTAGGTACGCCAAAGATTGGGCTGGGCCATTCCCCTTTCCCTGAGTATTGCTGATTTTATAGCGGGAGAACCCTGAGACCTGGCTCTATAGTCCTCATTGTAAAAGTCTGTTTTAGTATGGGTAAGCGAGTGGGCCAGGTGGCTTCAAGGCCCACGACAACAAGTATTGATAGCATGCTAGTAAGGGCTGTCAGTATTGTATCCAACGAGATTGAACTCACTGAAAGGCGTCTCTCACTTGGTATAGGGATACCGCCTTTATTACCTCCTCTCAATCCAGGGTGTACTGAATTGACTGACAGTGCGCCCAACGGCTCAATCTTTAATTGTGTGGACTTACAAGACGACATCATAACCCATGACCCGTCGTTAACCACAAATCCTCCGGATACCCCGTCGGCCCCTGATGCCTCCACTGGGGCCAAACGCAAACGGAAGTTAACTAAAGCCACCAGTGTTAAGAGGAAGCAACCAACCCGACTTGGCCCATCCTGCTCTGCCCTGAGTTCATGGATACGTGCCGCCCCGAACCCTAAGCCCGTAGTTGTACAGGTGCATACCTCAACTATTGACCTCTGTTGCTCTATCGGTACCCAGACTGAGCCTGCCTTGTTTCCCTCTGAGAGTTTTAGCCATGGCGAAGCCATCATTAGCTGCATTGTGGACACTGTCTTTGAGCGTATAAAAAATGTATTTGATGATTATTTTTCCACCGCGAAAGAACTTTCCCCCGGACTCATTGGGAGTTGACCAACACGGACGTAGCCACCCTAGATGGCCTTATTGCGCCCACTGCGCCCTCTATATCAGGGGGACTTGATACAGTTGTACCATCTAACAATGCGCTAAATCCTGGTTGTAATACTTCGTCTGCTGTCACTAACCCTATTTTAAGTAATGCATGTAATGTGTGTAAGAAAATTAAGAAATGTTTTGCACTCGAGGGTCAGGGCGCTGAAACTAGTATTGCTAATAATATTAGAGAGGACCGCCTCACTACTATTCCTAGCACCCCCACAGTGGCCCAAATTAACATCCCTGCTGAAAGTAGGCTACCACGTGAAGGTGCTATCGCTGTCACCTGTTCGTCAGAGCCCATTGGTAGTAGGGAAGTATTAAACCTGCCACCAGCCGCTTGCCCCTATGTAGTAGTTTTGGCAGGTGTGCCTCCCCTGAGGACAAATCAGGTTGAATCTTGGGACCAATTGCGCCATAAGAGCACCGACTGGCTGTCTAAACATAAGGGGTTCAGGGTGCCACTGATCAATAACATTATTATGGTACGGAGAGTCGGTTGGGTGGGGCAGTCCCCAAAGAGCATCAAGGGGGACTGCATAGTTATCAACTTTTGCAATCCGTCAGTGGTTAAAACAATTTTAATGTTACAGGAGTCCCACCCCAATTTAAATACCAGCATTTGGGCCTTATCTCTGGGTCATTTTTACAGTTCCCATAAACCCCCCTTCGGGGCCTCACTTTTTGCTGTGCTCAAGACCGCTCCTACTCTTCCCCTACACAATAGATTCCTGCCCTTATCAGGGTTGGACAGCCAGGACTGACTGCCCCTGCCCCTGCCATCGGCTACATTAGTACTTGAGCAAAACCCCGAACCCATTGTGTCCCCACCCCGTGAGTTTAATGCACCAATTGTCAATATTGCAGACCCTACACTCAAAATATTGAGCTGGAATGTTGCGGGCCTAGCGTCCAAAATGAACCAGCCTGACTGGTTGGAGTTAGTTCATAAACAAGACATTGTGATGTTCCAAGAGACCTGGGCCACGTGGGAGTTATTTTTGGACGGGTTTGAATGTTTCAATGTCACAGTTCCTATTCCTAACTCCGGCCGGCCAGCAGGGGGTCTTTCAATTTGGATTAACATTAGGGCAGGTGGCAGTGCCAAGGCACTTGCCACTAACAACGACAAATTTCAGGCTGTTGTTTACAAACGGGGGTTTCCTTTGTTTAATTAATTTTTATAATAATGATTTTAAGAATGTCCCAAATATGAATTTTATTAATTTGTTTAAATTTATTTCTAACTTACAGAAGACTAATCATGTCGTCAACCCCTCTGGAATTTGCCTGGGGGGTGACTTTAATGTTAAGTTACCTAGTAGCATTTATTCCGCTATACACCCTACAAACAAGGCACCATTATGCGACAGGGGTGCCCAACTTGCGAACCTTTTGAGTTCCAATAATCTTTTAGATGTGACGGAGCTCGCTACCGCACCCTGCAGAGCCAAACAGATTGTACCTACCTTCAGAGGAAGGGGTTCAGTTTCCACTATCGATTTTATCTTTATCTCATCCTCTTTAGAGAATTGTGTGCTCAAAGCTGAGGTGGTCCCAACAGTCCAAGGGGACCATAATCCTGTCACCTTAACCTTGTGCATCGCCCCCAGGCTGACTTATGACAATGAGTGTGGTGCCAGGGACTTATCCCCTTCCACCGATAACCTTAGGTTGGCGCGGAATAGATAAGAGGGATTTATTTGGTAGGATGGTAAGGACTTACCCGAACTTAATTGACACCTGTTTGTCCTATAAGGAACACAATTCTGAGGTTGTTGGCGCCTTCACACAGTTGTGTGCAGGTGTCAAATCCCTGATATCAAGGCCAGTTAAGAAATCACATGTGGACCCAGGTTGGTTTAATGCTGAATGCTCCTCAGCGAATAGAGTTCTCCGCAAGGAGCTTGCCAATAAACCCAGAGATAGTATCCTTATCAAATCTCTTAGATTACGCTATAAATCGGCGATTGCTACTAGAAAGGAAGAAATAACAAGAGAGCATTGGGATAATCTTGCTCGGGCAGTTATGCTAAAAAATGGTAAGGATTTTTGGTCAGCTGTAAAAGATATGAGGGCTTTGAGACACCCTACGAATACAATTATCTGTAATATCTCGAGTGAGGCGTGGGAAAGGCATTTTTCTAAAATCTACTCAGCCCACACACCATCGATTAATACGTATGAAAATACTATAACTATTGGGGTTTCAATCAATCTATCAGAAGTAGAGGAAGCCATTGATCAGAGCATGGGCTGTAAAGCCCCAGGCCCTGATGGGTTGCCCATCGATTTAATTAAGAGCCAGCCTGATTTTTGGGCACCCCTACTCCAGAATGTTTTTAATAATCTTGCAAATTCTACTATACCCAATACTTGGTCCACCAGCATCATTGTGCCGATTTTTAAAAAGGGGGACCGCACCAGCCCTTGTTGTTACAGGCCGATCTCCCTGATCGACAATACTTTGAAAATTTTAGGGAGGGTTCTCTATAACAGGATCAGGGCATGGGCCGAGGAGAATCATATCCTCCATCATTGTCAGTTGGGGTTCAGAAGTAATATTGGCACTGTGGAGCAGTGCCTCAACCTCAACTTGATTATTGGTAAATACAATGTAGCTAAAAAACTCCAATATACCTTGCATTTATGGATCTTAGTTCGGCCTTTGACTTTGTTAACAGGTCACGGCTTTAGACAATTCTTCTGAAATATGGCCTGGACAAGCCCCTTGTATACTTTTTGGCTCATCTGCACAAAGACTTACATGCCAAGGTGCGCATTAGTAGGGAAGGTGAGGTTTCCAATGAAATAAAAGTTGGGAGAGGGGTCAGGCAGGGCTGTGTCCTGGCCCCACTCCTATTTATATTATATATTAATGATTTGAATAAATCCTTGGTAACTCTCACCTGCGACGTACCCTGCATTAATGGCAACAAACTTCCTGCCCTACTATACGCAGATGATGCGGTTTTAATGGGCCGTACTTTAAATGCCTTACGTATTTTAACACGGGGTTTTGTTGATTTTATGGCTGGTTTGGACCTATGTACCAATTTAAAAAAATCTTTTTTAATGGTGTGTGGACTGAAGAAGCATTTTAATCGAACAATTGTTTTAGACTCTGATAGTTTACAAAGCACTCGAACTTTTCCCTACCTAGGGTTGGTGTTTGCTTCCAACGGACTGTGGTCCGAACATGTCGCCCATTGTCTGAGAAAGTTCTCCAGTTCCACTAATTCAATACTCGGCCTCCCCAAACCCAGGAATACTGAGGTTGTCTCTGCCACTGTTAAAATTTTTAAACTGCAATGTATACCAACGGCCACCTATGGTGCAGAAGTATGGGGTTTTACTAACTGCGGTAGGATCCAGGATGAAGAGAATAGATTTTGTCGCAAAATCCTGGGTGCCCCTATTTCCTCTTCAACGTACGCCTGCCACCATGAACTTAATCTGCCCTACATCGAAGATTTTATTAAGGCTCGCCCTGCATTATTTTGGTTTAAAATTTGGAACAACCCCGCGGCCCAATTAACTAGGGAGATTATATTAGATTGCTTAAAATGTGATAGGGGCAAGGAAATACCATGGCTGGCTGCCGTAAATAAAAGTTTAACAAGTGTGAATTATGGCCATCTATTTTTAAACTGTTTAGATTCTGGAACCACTTGCAAGAAATCCCTGAAATCGGCTCTTTATGCACTTTATAGGAATGCTAGATTTGAAAAAGAGAGTAAGAAATCGTCTGTTGCTAGATATATGCGTATTGAGAACATCTCATACGCCCCATCGAGCTACCTCTTAAACCCATTGGCCGGTGGGAAAGGGGCTTACTCTTTCGGCTGAGGATCGATACAGTGAAATTTCTGCTATGTTTTCCCGCAGGGTATAATCCTGACCTCGACCATTTGCCATGCCCCTGTAATAGTCAACAAAAACAATCAATGCTGCACTTTCTTTTCTTTTGTAGTTACTATCTAATATTTACCAAAAGGTTTTTAATTCCATACTTTAAGGCCACATCTGTGATGGACTATAAGGCAGCATATGGGAAGATTATTACTCTGGAAGAGGAAGAGCTAACCTTTCGGGTTGGCTCTTTTTGAAAGTGGCTGTGCGTTCTCGCAATTCTATGTGCTCTTGTTGAACTTTGCTTACTTGTATGTTCTTTTATCCCAATTTTTAAATTCAGTTTTGATGTTGCGACGATTGTTTTTATCTGTTTGCACTTTTATGGATATGTATTTTTATCCGAATAAAGTCTTTTGAATTTGAATTTTGAATTTATAATAAACTATTTATTTAGATTTTTTTAAATTACAAAAAAATTTACAAAACCTACTAACATGATAATTAACACATAAGTAAAATAAAACATTCCGAAAAACTCTTCCTAATTAACCAATTAAACCAAAGTAACATACAGCAATATTAGTTAAAACAATATTTTTATAATATTAAAAACAACACTTAAAAAGATATTCTCACCTTCAATATTCATCTCCACTATATTTTTGACATCACCATATTCTTGACACAATATTTATGTATCTCTATATTTTTAATTTGTTATTTTGTCCAAACACATTGTATTATATCTGCTATTTAACCATTAGCCAGGGAAATAATTATGTTTATTTGCCGTTTACATAGCTGCTGGCCAAATTTTAAATAATGTCAGCAGTTTTTCCAGAAGCTGGGTAGTATGTGAAGTTTCTTTACCGTATGCTTGGCCTCTGCCCTCAGTATATGACTTCTGCTAATTAGCCAGTGGCCAGGGAAATAGTGAAGTTTCCATGTTATTTGAAAGTCTGCTGGCCAAACGGTGTAGAATCTCTATTATTTTGCCAGAGGCTGGGTAAATAGCAAAGTTTGCCTGCTATTTTCAAGGTCACCAGTCAAATAGTAAATAATTTCAACTATTTTTCCAGAGGCCAATTAAGTGAAAATTCACTATTTGCTCTGTGGCAGGCTAAATAGCTGTTACTGAAAGCATAACCACTGTACCACCAAGAGCAATTGCGCAATCTGGGAAGAATGAAAGGTTCAATCAGCTTTTTGGCCATCAATTGGTCTGCAGTAATAGTCATATACTCTGTCACCCATGCACCCTCACCACAAAGACTGAGGGGCATATTCTCAAGCACCCATCGCCACCACAATGTCACTTTCAGTGACGTTGTGGTGGCGATAGGGGCTTCGCCCTATTCACAAGGCAGCGTTAAGCCATGTTAAGTGGCTTAGTGCTGCTTAACGCTGCCTTGTGAATAGGGCCCCCTACACGCTGTTTTTAGCGTGAAAGGGCGTGCAGTGGGTGTTGCGGTGTGTGTTCCACCGCAACACCCATTGAGTTGGACGCTACCTCCTATTCACAAGGGCAGCGTAAATAGGAGGTAGCGCCAAATTTAAGGTGGCGAAACGAGGAGAAATGCTTTATTTCTCCTCGTTTCTGCTTTTTCCATGTGCGCTGCCTTGTGCAGCACACATGGAAAAAGCAAAATGCCATGGTTTGTTCATGTACAGGAAGGTGTCCCTTCCTGTACATGAACAAACCTTTTTTTAAATGCCGTTTTGTAACTTACACGTGTGCTGCATGAAACAGCACACATGTAAGTTACAAACTGGCATTTAAGGTTTGTTTATGTGCAGGAAGGGGCACCTTCCTGTACATAAACAAACCTCCCTGCTTGCAGACACCCTTGCACTCTGGTGCAAGGGTGCCTGCGTTGGCGCTAAGTTGTGAAACTTAGCGCCATCGCAGGGGGAAACGCGAGGCTGCACCATATCCTTGAGAATAGGGTGCAGCCTCGCATTTCAAAGTGGCGGAGAGAGGTGTTAAGCCAAGAAGGCTAACGCCTCTCTCCGCCACTTCCTTGAGAATATGGCCCTGAGAGTCCAAGTATGAGGCAGAAGAGCAAGAACAATCTGGAACAATCTCAAAGCAGTCCAAGTATGAGGTAGAGGAGCAGGAGCAATCTGGAACAATCATAAAACTGAAGGTTTTCAGAGATGGCCTTTGCATGCGAACAAAATGCATTATATGCAGAGACTGCCATAGACAGCCAGATGGTAAGGAGCCAGAAGGAATCCAAAACTGCAGAAACATTACAGTGAACAAACACTGAGAATATCATGGGGCACAGACTGTATAGGAGTGCAGGTTAAACAGAAACAAATACAGTCATAGAGAGATTGAGACATTGCAAAGATGTATAGGGATGGCCAGAGGCAAGTGCGAGCAGAGGCATCCAGAGGACCAGAGAGGAAGAGCAGAGACTCAAACATGAACAAAGAGCTCATGGCTGCCAGTTATGTGAATCATGCCGCACAGCATGTTCAGAACCATTCCTGTGGCAGTTACCTAATACATTCACAACATCCTTCCTCCCCGACTTACTGGCACTGTAGTCATAAAGACCATCTAAACTACAGTGAAACTATAGTTGTTATCTGGCAACAGGCTTACTTGTTCAGGCTTTCTGCTATTTATTTGCAACATCATAAAATGAAAGTTTTTTTTCACCAAATGGTACTTAATATCTGCTATTTTATTAGTTAACAGGAGGCTGCAAAGAGAAGGGGGCCCTGCTAGTGGCCTCAAACTTGCTTCCCGACAGGCTTTGCATGTCGGAAAGCCCGGCATGGAAAGCCTGTGGGAAAGCGAGCATCGTAATTCTAACGGCCGAAACGCAGTCCATTGGGATTATGGGCTGGTCTCCAACTGGCTGGCGGGCTGCTTGAGCCCATCGGAATCCAGCCGGAATGACCGGCCAGTTTCAATTCCGACCGCCTAGATTGTAATTAGGCAGTCGGAATTGAAACCGATGATGTTGGTCGGAAAGTCTCCGACCTGAGGTCAGAGTCTTTCCGACCGACATCAAAATAGGCCCCTTAGTCGGACGCTGGATACATAAATGAAATTTGCTACTCATTTACACAGCCACCAGTCAAATAGTGCATAATATCTGCTATTTAGCCCGCAGATGTGGAAATAGCTGTGGAAATTAACTATTTGCCCAGAGGCCGAGTAAATAGCCACTACCTTATAAGAATGTCATATGTTTAATGTGATTTGTTGTGCCTTGAAATGTGTTGATAGTTTATACATTCTTGATCCATTATTCAATTCCTGGACACACACAGCATGAACTTCCACTTCCTGTGTGGCTGAACATTGTTTCCCTCCGGTTGGTGCAGGGCTGATGTTGAGGGCGCTGTTGTTGGCAACCTACCCAAATCTGACAGCACAGATCACAAAAAAAGAAATGTGATCTATGGCAATGTATTTTAAGCAAGGGATTGTCAGAAAGTACAGTTAACACTATACGACTGTCTGCGATGTTTCCTGGCCATTGACTGCACCATAGACACAGTCTCCTTTTCAAATCACCTGTATTAATGATAATTCCCACACCAGCAATGTGTTTAATCCAGCTTATTTTAGGAATCAAAACATCTCCAATGTATCACTTCCCGAGTCTCCCTTATTGCTGGTCACTGTTCCAACATTAGAATGAGGGTTTGGTGGGGGTGAATTTGGAGCCCTACCCCTCTGGGCCTTTGTGGCGAGTGTGTGGTCCAGGGACCACAGGATGTCAGTTGGCCCATAGATGCCAGGGGGACAGGCTAGTCAGGGTCAAAAAGCGGAGCAGTTAGCGGATCCTCTCCTTTTGGTAGGTTACAGATTGCATGCTGCTTCCATCAGAGAGAGAGATATTTTGCATTTTAGATGCATTCTGTGAGGAGTAATGGAGAACACACAGAGTAAATCTGTCATGGAGCCACATTTAATTCATAAAGATGCAGGGATGGAAGATGTACTAAAACCATGGGTTTTAGAGAAGAATTTGGTTCTATCGCATGCACGAACCCTCCCACTCCGCCACACCAGGTGCTCCGCTCAGGGTGTGGCTGTGGCCGTTCTAGCCTGCTCTCTGTCAAGGAAAAACAGGAAAAAAGGAGAGAGCAATGCGATTGGGACTGAAATGCAAAAAGAACGAAGTAGGAGAAAGAATTGCAGGAAGAAAAGGAAGCTGCAACTCACGGAGAAAAGGTAACTTTATGCTCTAAGCACCGGTGGTCAGGTAGCAAGTGCCGACCAACCAAATTTTCCACACAAAAACTCCCCAACCTTTCAATGACGTTATTCAGTGATGCGCGAGGTGCATTCCACCAAAGACACCATCTCAAAGCCTACGTATCCCCTTTCCTTACAATATAGCAGAAAAATAAATAAAGTTCCTACAAACATAATAGACTAATTTCTAGAACCTCTTACATGCTATAAATAACATATACAAAAAATAAGAAAATATAAAATACCACAACTAGCTAAATATATGATTAAGCAAAATAGATCACACGTTTTCCTACATTTCATAATCATTGAACTTCCAAGGTGTACATTTGTTCCTGTCAGACCAACGCCAGTCTTGATTCTTTGCCAATCCTGTGGATGTGGAAGATCTCCCCACCCCCAACTTATCACACACTTACTCAGCTTTGGACCTAGGTACAACTACAATCATGCTTTTGTTCCACACCTTGCCATTTTCGAGAATCGCCACATGATCCTTGACATCTTTCACTAAAATAGGATCCGAAAATTTGGAATGACCCTACAGAACATGACAAGGAATCCTTACCCTCACACAATCACCAACTTTAACTTGCCATCAATTCATAAAAATTATTCCTCACATCCAACATGTTACTTATCCATTCTGCATCCACACATTTCCTTCCCATCCACTCTTTATTCATAAGATACCCTGTCACTCTTCCCCTTAACAAAGTTAAAGGAGAATTTTCAGTACTAATATGTAGGGTCGTTCTCATTGCCCATAACATGTCCTTCACTACCTTTTCCCAGCACAACCCATTTCACCAATGTCAACTGCAATTGGTCTTTAACAATGTGGTTGACTATCTCAACAAGACCATTGCTGCAAGGATGCTACAATGAAGCCCTTATGTGTCCAATACCATTCTCCCTCAAGAAATCATCCATTTCCCTGGACGTCAACTGTGGCCCATTGTCAATCAAGAGTTCTTCCGGGAAACCTTCTCTGATAAATAACCCTTGAAGAAATTCAATAATTACACCATTGTTGACACAATTTACAAACTTCACTTCAGTCCACTTGGACATATAGTCAATCAACACAAGGGCATACTTAGGTGAACTCCCCAAAACCCCAAAAGGACCGGACACATCAAACACTAATTTGCACCACGGTATTCCATTACTGGTCACTGGAATAATGGGGAAGGTACAGTGACCTGTGTCTTGTAACTCAACACACATGCATTACATTCCTTCACACCTTGCTCCACAGCTTTGTCAACTCCAGGCCAACAAAAATCTTCCCTGACTCTCCTTTTCATGCACGCATCACTATATGTGACCCTCTTGAGCAAGAACCAGGACTTTGGACCTAAGTCCCTGGAGAATTACTAACCTTCACACCTCCACAAAATACCATCTACAACAGACAATTCATCAGCTGGCCTCCAATACGGAACTGGGGTTTCATCCAAACCTCTAGATTTGGGCCAGCGACTGGAAACACATCTAATAACCTTCTGCAAAAGCTCATCCTTCTCGACGACAAACCTCCATTTATCCTCGACAAAGCACAGTTTCTGACTTTATTTACCACACACAGAAACTCTAAATCCTCATCTTTAGACTCGGCCTCCTGCAGTGCAACCTCATTAGGCAAACATGACAAACAGACAGCTGCCACTTTGCATTTCCCAAACACATATTGCGAAATGTACTGATACTCTTGCAGATGATATTGCAACTTGGCAATGTGAGGGGTAGCTCTTCTCTCTTTATTTGTGCTGAATAAATCTGCAAGAGATTTGTGTGATCAGTACGCAACACAAACTGACTCCCCAAACAAAATTTCTGAAATAATGCACTCCCCACCATAAACTCAAAGCCTCTTTCTATATGGTGTCACAGTTGTACACTTCATGGGTATCAAACAATTTCAAAGGACGTGCAGTGACAATGTCTTTTTTGATGGATTCAAACACTCCTTGACACTTATCATCCCACACATATTTTACACTCCTTTTCAACAAATCTCGTAAACAAGCTGTTTTACTGCAATATTTTCAACAAATTTGGCATAGTATTCTACTAGATCAAGAAATGACCTAAACTGTTCTTTATCTTTAGGTGCAGGTGCATCCTCAATCGTACGTAAGATCTTCAGTTTGGACTCAACCCTTCGCTTAGACACATGATGCCCTAAATTGTCTACACCATCTTGACAAAATTTGTACTTGTCCCTTTTCAAGGTCAAACCCGGCATTTTAAGAACTCCCAAAACCTTTTCCAACTACGCATCATTCACGCTTTCATCTCTTCCATAGATCAAAATGTCATCTTGGAAGCATATTGCTCTCAGCATACTCCCAAATAGGTTGTTCATTAGGCTCTGGAACACTGAAGAGGCAGAAGCCAACACAAAAGGCATATGTTAATAACGATATGCTGCTTCCGGTGTTACAAAGGAAGTAAGATGCCTTGATTCTTCACATAATTCCACTTGGTGGTATGCTGCAGACATGTCCAATGAGATAGATACCACCGCTCCCTTATGAGTGGCCAACAGTTCACTTATGTTTGGAAGTGGTTGGTGATCAACACAAAAGTTGGAGTTCATGTCGCGCAACTCCACACACAATCTCAAAGATTTATCTAATTTGTACGCTAGGACCACAGGAGCCAACCACTCTGAACCCTTAATGGGCTCTATGATACCTAGTTTTCATAACCTGTCTAATTCAGACTTGAGCTTTTTTCTCAAGTTAATAGCCACTCTACGTACCTTATGTAGAACAGGGGTGGCATTTTCATTGAGCACAATACGATGCTGAAAACCACTCCATTTACCTAATTGATCAGTAAAAACCTCTGGATATCTACTGACCAATTTACACTTATCCACACTACACACTTCATTGTCGTATAACTCCATAAGTTGATGTTTGGACAAAAAGAGGTCCTGATGATTCAGATCTAAAATCATTCCCGATCCCCTTGTGTTTGCCACCCAAGTAAACTTGGTCATATATCTGGAACCAGTGATTGACTTTTCTTCAAAACCAAGCATATCCTCGAACTGCCTTAAAACCAAAATTATTTTTCCTCCATATGCAAAAATTTCATTAATCAAAGTGAAAGGCGACCTGAACCTGCCATTACTCTCACTTTGACATTGTTAAAACTGATGTCACGCATGGGAGGCTTCCTCCTTTTCACAGGACACAAAGCGCTACTTGAACAACATTGTTTCCTACATGTTAATGGAAGACAACATTAGTATCACATTTTCTTATCCATAAGACAAGGCGCCATCTAAAGCTTCTACCACTACCTCACCACTACCTGATTTTGTTAATTTGTTTCTGACTTACACACCCTGGCAAAATGCTCTTTCTTGTCACATTTGAAACAATTCTGATTGATAGGAAGACAGTTTTTAGCATTACTCACATGTGACTTACTGCTGCACCGAAAACACAATACTCCCTCAATCACTCACACACTTTTACTGCTGACACGATCGTCAATTGACCTAAATTTATCAGAACCTACCTTAGAGTTTCTCTTATCTTGTTTGACAATTTGATTCACTTCCTGTGCCGGAGCTTTCCCACTCATTTCTTTCATACAATGTTCAGAGTGTTCAATACTCCTGACAATGGTTTAAGCAGCCTCTAAACTGGAGTCTACTGTAGACAACAATCTTTCTTGAATTTTCTTGATACTGGTTGATCGCATATGATTTCATCTTTAAGTTCCTTATAATTACATGAGGAGGCCAACACACTTAATGCTGCCACAAAATTATCGATTGGCTCGCCAGGTGCCAGTGAATGTTGTAGAAATTTGTGGCATTCCAGTACAACATCTTTCCTGGGATTTAATCTTTTATTTAATGTCTTTACAACTGAAGCATATTCATCAATCACTGATTCACCATCAGCGTCCTCACGGTTCCAGTATGAATGATCACTGTTTCTGGAGGAAGTGTTTTAAGAACACTCCTACCTTTTGGATCAAGATTATACACTAACAAGGCTTTTTTTGTCGGCGTAAAAGTATCTCCATCTATAGCTTCCAAATACGCTTCGAAAGCTTTGTGCCTTTGTTCCCAGTTCAATGGCGGTGTACCAGGAAAGGCAAGAAAAATAGGAGGCACTAAAATCCTGTCCATGTTAACACTATTAACTTGATTGCTGCCAGAAACTCATATACAATTGACTTGCAAATACTTATGGCCACTTATGGCAATGATATATGAGCATGGTGTGCCTTTTACCATTAGTGCAAGCTGATAATGGATGATAAATCACTTTATCTCAAAAAGTTAATCAATATGATATACAAACATGGTGTCATAAGTCACAAAGGTTCATGTATATCAAAGTCATCCCAATTCAAAATAGCATTCACATTTCTGCAGAAATTAGTGCTTACACCTCACACAGTCCAGCACAAGATGGCCGCTGAGTGATGATCACTCGGCCAAACACATGACGTCATGCGGCCCAACATACTCATGCGGTCTGATATACGCTCCTCTTGGCCTCAAGTCACTGAGTAACTTATTTACCTTGGCCTTTCAAAGAGCAATTTGCAGATGCTCAGGAGTGCCGCAGCCACAAAAAGTCACTGCCCGGCAGCCCGCTTACCCTTAGAGTAACAGATAGGCCACAAATCAATGCACTGCCACAAATTGCCCAAATTCATGATGATGGCAGCAGACCGGAAACCAGGATACACATTTGGCTTGACCGGTGCCGCTGCTTGTCCCCACTGAAAAAGAAGATGCAACTCATGGAGAAGAGGTAAGTTTATTCTCTAAGCATCAGTGGTCAGGCGGCAACTGCCGACCCACCGAATTCTCCACACAAAAGCCCCCCCAACCTTCCATTCCATAATTTGGTGATGCGCAAGGCAAATTCTAACAAAGACACCATCTCAAACCCAGTACAGGATCACCCTTCAAGGGCTGAGAGGCCACTTAGGGCAACATTGACAGCCAAGCAGGAGGGTATTGTAAAGGTTCCTGATTCATCAGTGTGTTTGGTTCCTTCAACATGGGTGCCAGAGCGTAACGATTTCCAGGGTGGGATGCATGGTGTTCAAGAGAGCATGGGGCACTCCTAGGAAGATACAAGGTCACTCCCCCATTCTGTATTTATGAGGGTAAAACTGTGAGGGTGTGGTTATTATCACACCCTCACAGTTTTCCCCTGATAAATTCAAGTAAGTCAAACCTTATGAAATTTATCGGGGAATAAGGCCCTTAAAAAATGCAAAATATGTGGTATTGGCTGTGATAAATGCTGATTCCGCATGTTATGTCTCATTTTCAAGTTGAAAAGTAGGAATAGGGAGGTATTTACCACATGTGATAGTTACTTCACTCCAGGGTAATGGTATTTACCATGTGTGGTAAATACCTCATCCATTCCACTTAACTTGTAATGAGGACCTAAACGTATGCTTTTCTTGGGATTTTGGAGATTTGTTTCACCTGTGCACTAAATGTCACCAACTTTGAAAGTTCTGTAAGGTTGCTGAACATTAAAAAATTTAAAAAATCCTTTACGAAAAAGAACACAAGGTTTAACAACCCTTCTTTTGCACATATGGCTCCAAAGTGTGTTCCATACATCAAGCACCATTTAGTGCTATTGCAGTCCATCTGACCAGCAAACTCCTCTAGCACTCATATGGCCCAAAAATTCTTTGAGTCAATGGATTCACTAGGTTTCGTACTTAACTATAATGATCTGACTCATGAAAATTGTCCCCGATCTAATGCTCTAGAATTATGCATTCCTAACTCCCTTCCCCCCTGAAGCTTCATTCTCCACACTAAACTGGTTGGAAGCCACATTCACCACACTAAACTGGTTGGACCACCATAAGTTGTCTTTCATTTATTCTGATAGTTCACTACAAGTGCCTATTAAGAACCACAAATCAGAACTGCTCTAAACTTCGATTTTGTATTTACAAAAAGTAAACAACAATACCTACTTCTGGCCTGCATATTTTCAGAGTAGGTCTTAGGAAGGGTTGAAGTGTTTAGGATTAGAGGCAGAAAGGAGATATACAGTGCAAAATGCAAAGAATGCCTACATCATCAGATGATGAAGCCACTATTATTGGGGAGGAAGTGCCTCTTTTAGAGGATGACACTGATGTGCTGATAGTGCAGCAAGAGGAATCTGGATTGCTGTGTGGGGCTGAAAGGCTTCCCGTTGGAAGTGCTGAACTATGCGTTGCCCCAAACACAGATCAAACTAACATTAATGGGAGTCCTCGCAAAGGGACACTCATTGTCCTTGGTTTGATCTGTTCCTGTCATGGGCGCTAGGCCCAGCCACACAAGTGGGGCAGCATTTTTATTGGGATAAGTGGAAGAATGCTTGATGGAAGGAATTTTGTGGATTCCTGCTGATTCTGGAAGCTTATTGAAGTTGTGGATGGTGTTTTTCTAAGCTGGAAATAAATGCAAAACTACTCCTGAAGAAGACCGGACTAAGGCCCACATTTTCTAAAGTTTAATGCAGGCACTTGTGTGACACAAAGCAAGTCAAAGAAACACAGACAGTAGTGACAATCAATTTACATACAAAAGAATTGTTATGTCTGGGCTTAGCTATAATGCTGTTTTTTCCTCACTTTTAATGCTGCGCAGTGGAGCAACTTGGGTTGCTACAAGGCATTGCACAAAATCTTTGTAAATCTGCCTCCCTGTATATTCGCTGAATTGCGTTCCACAAATCTATTACCAAGTCTGCCCCTGGGAGTGTTTCCACATTACCAAAGCGAAGCGAACAGGCTCAGTTTTCAAGAATGACAGACAGCAGTTCCTTGTAGGTGGCTAGATTACAAGGATTAAACAAACATTGGCAAAGTCAATCAGTCTGGAGTTGGCTGTCCTCCTTTTGGATTTGTCAATGCTGGTTATGCCAAAGTTTTTATAAAACATTTTTGCAGGTGCTGCCGAGCCCTCCCAAAATTAAAAAAATATATTGGAAAAAAGCAAAAATATTTTTTGTTCTTAAAAAAAACACACCTAGTCCCTGGCACTGAAAGGAACTAATTTGTGTATGGGTGTACTCCTTGTAAAAGGAAAGAATGCTGTCACTCACAGTGAAGTTAGCCAATGGGGCTGACCCACTGCCTCATTGGCTGCTGTATACAGGGACATATAGTGGGTAAAAATAAATGGGAACGGCTTAACACTAGACCAATGGCTAAAGAAAGCTGGGCAAAAGCCCCTATAAGTCAATATATTATAGATATAATTTTACTAAATTCAAAAGGTCTTTGTTAAAGCTAGACTTAAAAATTATAAGTGAGTCAGGGCTAGATGTACACAGCATTTTGCTGTTGCAAATGGCCGATTCAAAGAATCAGACCATTTGCAACCACAAAAATGCTTTTGCAATGTACAAATTTCAATTGGGTAACTACTGAATCACAGTTTTGATTTGCGAACACAAATAGAATCTCTCTTTGGAAGGGGCGTGTTCAGGGCATTCCTTCCAAATAGGGAATTCGAATGGTATGTACCAATGTTTTGCGACCGATATGTGCTACTTGGTAATCTGTATGGCAATATGGCTACAAAACCACAAAGCTAAAAAATTTTGAACATCATAATTCTTTTCTTCATTCAGAAGGGATACCAGTCTAAGGAACTTAAAGTGTTTGAAACGTTTTTAAAAAATGGCATTAACTACAAGTTATAGAAGTTAAAGATACACCCAGAGGGCTTTACCAAGAAGATGAGTGATATATCAATTGAAATATGAGTGGTGAGATGTGTCCCCTCAAAATTCCGGCGCAGTTTGGTTTGATATTGAGTAAAGGCGTGTGAGGAGGTGCTCTGGTTTTATTTTTTTCTTATCCATAAGCGATTACATCCAAGGTCTATGGATTACCTTCCTTGTAGTGCTTTGCTGGTTCCTGTCCATGTTTTTGCTTGTCTTTCCTGGATAGAGTCACAAAGCATATCTGAGAACTTTTCAAGAAAATAAATGAGGCTGCTGCAACAGCCCCCCACCCCTTGCCCTTTGGTAGATTTTACAGGAGGTTCCATGTGTAGTATCATGTAAATAAAAGAACACTGGAGCTCTTTTGGTTCCCACTGTACACCGTAGGCCTCTGGCGTAAGCGTTAGAGGGATGAGTTGAAGGCAAACTTTGAATGTTGAGTTCTGACTTACATGCAGTGGAATAAAGACGTGTAAAATTACCGTCTGTGTGTGGTATGGTTATTGGTGAGTACCTGGGCTGGTAGGACGCTCCAATTGATGACTAGATCGGGGATATGAAGCCCATACACTGAAATCGCTTTTCCAGAGAGTTTGCACTCGTTCAGCAAACTGCTTGTGCATGACACGTGTGCCGCAGTGGAAGTCCAGAATCGGCGCTGGCACTGGTAAAGTCTCAGCGCTACGCTTGAAGATAAACAAGGTAACATTGAAAGTCTACACGTCGGTGGCCAGGAACTAAATGAAACAGCTGCAAATAAAAGGCACTGCGCCATTATGCAAATTAATGCCATACGGTAAACAGAGTAAGAACACTAAAGGTGGATGCAACCAGGTTATGAAAGCAGCACACAGCAATAGTTCAATATAAATTAAACTGAAATGCATGTGGTATGAAACAAAGACTAACCAGGTGTTAGTAAAGAAACATTTAAGCACAAAGCTGACTAAATAGCATAATGTTATCTGCTTTCATGGACAAGGTTTATCTACTTACCAAAACCATTGACAAATCATCGTTTCACAAAGTGCTGCGGAGGGACCCCAGAAGGAGGGTCAAAGGGGTTCTGTTTGACAGCTGTGTGGCCCACCACCACCGCTGCTGTGTAGGGGCCCAGAATGACTCCACAGATCGAAATCAACTGAAGAGCTCTGATGGAAGGCCAAAGTGAGATCCAAACTCCAAAAGTCATTAAGACTGACCCCGAAGCCAGCATGTCACAAGGTGCTAGAGAAGCTCCGCCTAATCAAGTTCCACAAGAACCACCTGGATAACCACAACTGTTCACCAATGTATATACGGTGGCTGCATTCTTGAAACCGACATCTGCATTTGATACTGTCAAAACACACAACACTGGTAATAGATGAATTGCATTTATAGAGACGTTTGAAGATTTCATAGATGCAATGGATGAAAAAGATCATAAAAAGATCATGAAGTACAGCCTTTAATGTTAAATTTTAATCTAGTGCTAAATGTGAATTATGAAAGATACATATTCATCAAGAATGACAGAGACCAGGTGAAACCATCGATGAGTTTGCTGAGAGACTGGATGTTCTGGTGAAGCAATGTAAATTCAATGAATTTAGTGATGAGGAAGCTATCCCCTCAGAGTAATCGATGGATGTCTGTCAAATTCCTTTCAACAACGAATGCTGAAGGAAACTCTGAATTTTTAACAGGTCCTCAAGACTGTTCGTGCTGAAGAGTGTGCTCATCGCCAAGCTACTGACAAATAGGCCGAAGGCGCCCAAAGTGAGTCAGTCATGAGCATGAAGAGTAAGCCAAAGTATAAGGCAGAGGGACCCAAGGTGCTATCTCCGCAGAAGAAGAAAATGTGTTACATATGTGGACTGTCATTTCCACATGAATGTATATGTTCCGCAATTGAACAAATATGCATCGGCTGTGGTAGAGCAAACCATTTTGTGACGACTTGCAAGGCGAAGAAAAAATGTAAGTGCATCGCAGCGTGAAGACAAAATGGCAAACCAAACGCTACCTCAGCGACGTTCGACGCATTCCCACAAGGCCAAGAAGTCGCACCAACTGAGGCAAATGGACACCAAACGAAGTCGATTGTCGTCTAAATCATCGACAAAGAGTTCCTCAGTATCAGTTTCTAGTGAAAGTGACAATGACAATTGTTCAATGTCGATGTTTACTTCAGAAAGGCATGCACATGTGGTACTAGTTGGATGTAAGGAAAAATTCAAACTGAAGAAAAAAACACATGAAAAAGCACCACAAACATTCAAACATTGTCCGAATATCACTCTAAAGATAAATGGGTGTTCGATACCATTCATAATTGACAGCGGTGCGTCAATAAATATCATGTCTGAGGAGAAGTTTCATGAGTTGTCTCCCTTACCACAACTCATGTACTCAAAACTAAAGTATACACAAAGATTGCCTCAATGCTCTTAAAAAATCAAGGTTTGTTTGTAGCCACGATGAAACATAAGAAAACTGTGGTACAAACACCTACCTATTCATGTACTTCAAGGAACAGCCTCAAGTGCCTGTTTGCTGAATTTCAACACTGCTGCTGATATTGGACTAATATCAGTGAATTACAATATGAATGCCCATCATGAAACTGTAAGACAAATTCCTATATTATTCCACTGGTTGGGTTACCGAACATTTGACTGATGCTGAAATTCGCTCCCTTTTACTTTCTTACAATGCCTCTTCTTACATCTCCCTCTACATTCAGTATCCAAACTATTCCCTCCAACCTGTTTAGAGAATCCATTGTCAATCTCAGATTTATGCACAAGGAAAACTTATTAACTCTCCACACATCACACCTTGAAACTGTAGTAACCAAATCTCACATCAAATCGATGCTTATTAACTGCAGATGAGAGGTAAGGCACGCAGCTGATATTGCCATCCTCATACTTACACATGACTGGACCTCCTGATATTAACCAAAACCTGGCTCAATGACACTTCTTCACCAATCTTGGACATTTTAGTTCCCCCCGAATATGACATCAGACCAGTTAAAATCGGGGGCGGAATTGCATGCATGTATCATTCCAGTCTCTCCCTGAGACCTAAACAATCGGCGCCGATGTCCTCCTGTGAACACTTGGGCCTCGAAATCTCGAACAACGACAAGATAGTATGTGCACTCCACACGATCTATCACCCCCCTGGTGACAATCGCCTTCTCATCGAACAAATAATGGAGACCATATCAGCAAACACTGACCAACTCCCGAACCATATCTTCCTTGGGGATTTCAATGTACACTGGATTGATGAAAATGATCCATTAATATGCACATTCAAAGCTTTCCTCTCCGACCTTAACTTCACCCAGTCATGCAACAGTCCTACACATAACAAAGGCTCCACCCTAGATCTAATCATAGCTAAAGATAACGTCATACAACTGGATGCCATAGCAAGGTGTGACTGGTCGGATCACTTCCTTCTCTATTTTCTCATACTGAAAAGGGTGTTGATTAGACAACCTCGAAAGTCCAAACAATGGTCTTTGAGATCTGAGGAACATCAATGTAAATGATCTTACGTACATGAGCAATAATCTTCTGCCTCCTCCTCCGGACTTGACAAATCTGGATGACCTTACATTCATTTCATGACAGATATATTTGACTCACTTGCCCCAATGCATCTCAAAAGGATTCCTAGCAAACATTTAAAACCTTGGTTCATTGGCTCCCTTAATGAGGAACGACGTAAATTAAGGCTTGCAGAGAGATCTTAGAGAAATTCTCCTTCCATAACAAACCTCAAGCAGCTAAGGACGACAAGGAATGCTTATAACAAACATATCCGTAGTGCCAAAACAGATCACTTTAGGTCACAGCTTGACAATGCCAAAAAAAGATCCCAAAAACTATTCAAAATCATCAAATAACAAACTAACCACTCTGCTAATTAACTCTCAGCACCCAATGACTCACTCCCTAGCGGTGAGGAGTTCTCAGCACACTTCATTGAAAAAACAAGAAAGATTGAACTGGAGCTGAAAATCTCCTCACCTGACACACATTATCAGTCTCAGTTCCCTCCCTCTGCACGGCTTCGTTTTGAGAGTTCCCCTCTTGCTGGCTCGGTGGATTATACTCCAAAAAACGGTAAGTCATGGAATTCCTTTATACTACCAAATGATGCAGTGCTATTCAACACCATAACTTCATTAAAACCTTCAAATCATTTCAATGATACTATGCCTTCCAAGTTCTTTAAAGAGCTTACATCTTCCATTCCCCCCCCCCCCGGTCTAAGATTGTCCATGAATCTCTCATGCAGGGCAAGATTCAGATTGCCTCAAGACAGGACAAGTCACCCCCATCCTTAAGAAGCCAAATGCAGACTTATCTGACCCTAACAACTTCCGACCTATTTCTAATATCATGAC
Source organism: Calotriton arnoldi (assembly GCA_963921515.1). NCBI lineage: Eukaryota > Metazoa > Chordata > Amphibia > Caudata > Salamandridae > Calotriton > Calotriton arnoldi. The sequence goes on from CAWUFW010003592.1 coordinate 145,469, forward strand.
TCTAGCCAAATTACTTGAGAAATGCGTACACACAACTCTGCAGGCACATCGAACAGTTTCAACTCCTTGACCAATACCAATTGGGCTTCTGATCCGGACACAGTACTGAAAGTGCTCTAACACATTGTTGATGATGCACTAAAACTACTCGACCAGAATGAACCTTGCCTGCTTATACTGCTTGATCTCTCCTCTGCATTTGGCACGGTCAAACATAACATCATGATTGATCTGCTTAAAAAAGGATAGGGTTATTAGGCCCAGTTTTAAATTGGTTTGCTTCGTTCCTTTAAAATAGAACGGAGAGAATCAAAGTCAACCATGTTAGCCGGTCTCAATTAAAGTACCTCAATGATCTGCACTCTCACCCGCACTCTTCAACTTGTACTTGGAACCTCTCACTGAAATTCTGAACAGCACAAACATACACTACCACATGCATGCCGATGTTATGCAATTGTACATGAAACGTTCTTCACCAGATGACATCAAAACTCTTAACTATGCACTTCTGTAAACTCAACACTGGTTATCTCACACCTTCCTTATGTTAAATACACTCAAGACAGAATTCCTCCTAATTGCCCCAACAATCATTCTGCCCCCATTCAGGACTGGCTCAAACAACAAACGGCCATCAATTACATACCACATGTTGTTAGCTCCACTAGATCACTAGGCATAACTTTGGACAAATGCCTGAAGGTGCAAGACCACATCAGTGCAACAACGAGAGGAGCAAATCACCAACTCAACACATTAAGGAAAGTCAAACCATTCCTGTTTCTGGATGACATGAAACTAGCCGTCCAATCCCTAGTGACCTCCCATTTAGACTATGGAGTCTAAATGGGACTACCCAAAGCTAAACTGGCCCCTCTAAGAGCCACTTTGAACTCTGCTGCCAGACTCATTACTGGATCAAGAAAACATGATCACATCACACCAGATCTAATCCAACTGAACTGGCTCTCTCTCGATGCAAGGATACAAGATAACCTGCTTAACGCACAAAGTGCTGCATCATAACACTCCCACTTACTTGGCAAAAAAACATGAACTATCTGGCGTGAATTGCGCCCTTAGAAGTTCCAACACTCTACTGTTGAAACCACAAAAGTTCAAAAAGAAGAGAACCTACAATTAAGCCTTCTCCGGTCTTGCTCCAAGAATATGGAATGCTCTCCCTCCCGAAATCAGAACGAACCCCTCGACTGCCGCATTAAAAAAAAAGAAGCAAAAGGATTTCTCCTGAATAGTTACCTGCGATAATAGACCTGTAACCTCCCAAACTGACTTTTATTTCTTTTACAGCTTCCTACTAAGCAATGTGCTTCCTGTGTAACCTTTTATTTGGTTTATTGTTTTCTCCTTTACAAGCTTAATGTGTCTACTTCGATGTACAGCGCTCTGATAGTCTGATGGGTCTTGTTCGCGCTATATAAAACTTTTCTCTCAACCCAACTTAAATAAAGGATATCACCAATTGGAGCTTGAAGAAAAATCCAGGTACATTACAACCTTTTCTATGCATATTGGCCAGTTTTGCTATAAGCGATTGCGTTTTGATGTATCCTCTGCTGCAGAACTTTTCCAGGACGTCATTCAACGTATCATACACCCTGTAGTAAATGCATTTAACTATAGTGATGACATATTGGTTTTCGGAGTCACGCAGAAATAGCATGACAAAGCTCTCATCCAAGTATGGTGTTTGCTGAACAATGCAGGTTTAACTCTAAATGCTGGAAAATGTGAATTCTACAAAAAAAGCTTGAAATTCTTTAGCCATGTATTTTTGGATGAGGTTATGAAACCTGATCCAGCTAAAGTGCAAGTGTTGTCTACAGCAAGTCCCCCACAAGTCATTTCTATGTTACGATCATTTCTTGGAATGGTCAGTTACTGTTCTAGAGAAGTAAGAGACATTGCTACGGTTAGTGCACTGTTACGAGAATTAATGAAAAAGAATGTTGCTTTTTATTGGTCACAAGAATGTGAGAAGAGCTTCCAAAAAAAACAAGCTATTAAGAATGCCACTGAAATGGTGTACTTTGATCCCAAACTTCACACAGAGTTTGTAGTTGACACTAGCCCTGTTGGGTTAGGTACCATCCTTGCACAGCACAGTGGACAGCCAAATGCCCAGAGGCATTTCGTGGCATATGCCAGTAAAAGCCTGTCACAAATGGAGCATGCTTACTCGTAACCTGAGAAAGAAAGTTTAGCAGTGGTCTGGGCTGTGAATATTTCCATGTGTTTTTATAAGGAAAGTCCTTCACAGTACTGACTGATCATCAAGCACTGATGACGATATTTGCAATCCCAAAGCCAAAATGCCTCCTTGAATTGAACGTTGGGGTTTAAAGATACAAGAATACAACTATATAATCCTTCATTGTCCAGGGAAAGATTGGAATTCTGCTAATTATTTTTCAAGAGTGCCATTGCTGTGCCCATGTACCCCATCTAAAACAGAGGAGACCTACATCAATTTTATTGTGAAATCGAGCACACCAGTTGCCATGTTGTTGGAACAAATTGTCACCGCTACAAGCCAAGATAGTGACATATTAAAGATGAAAGACATTATTGCTCATCAATCGTGGAATCATGCAACCAGCACTCTAGACCCATTTTTCACTGGTTGAAGACCTGTCATCCACAACACATGAAAAAGGTATTCCAAAATTAGATGCCATCTTTTCGACTTGGGGTGTACCTGCAATCTTGAAATCTGACAACTGCCCACATTTTAATAGTCAAAAATTCAAAGACTTTCTAAATCACCTAAAAATAAAGCTTCAAAAATGCACTCCTCTTTGGCCTCAGGCAATGGTCTGGTAGAGCGGTTCAAGAGTACTCTAAAGAAAGATGTTCTGTGTGCTGCAGTGGAGAAGCTCGACATTAAAGTTGTGCTGAACACTACTCTTCAAGCTTACCATTTGACCCCTCACTCAATGACAGGGAAAAGATGTGCCACTCTCATGTTTGGAAGAGCCAAGAAGATCAAGCTGCCCCAATGGACGAACCTCAGATTCAAGAATGAGGAAGACATTCATACTACGGACTTTGGTCGCAAACAGAAGATAAAAATATATGCTGACAGACGACGTTGTGTAAAAGACGTCACCTTTATAAGAGTAGTCAGACAACCCAGAAAAAGAAAGTCTGATGCTCCTTTTGAGGCTGAACCCTTTATTATCACTAACACCAAAGGACACATGGTGACTGCCCAGCTTCCCTGGATGTCCCTTATGAGAGACTCCTCTCACTTTCGTCCTGTGGCCCATCACTCACCAAATATCAACGTCAATGTGGAGACTGGGTCCAGTCAGACTGTTGATGACTCTGTGTCTGCTGATTAATCCACCTCACCTGTGCAAATCACTGACGCTTCGACTGCCAGATCCTGGTTTCCAGTGACTCAATCAGGATGTATGATTCAGGTGCCACGACGTTTAATTGAAGAATTGTGATTGCCTATATATATCTATGATTATTTGTGTATTTTTTCATTTATTTATGTATTTATTTAGTTCTTTCATGTTTTTTAAATATGTGTAACTTTTTATTTAACAAAGAGGGAGATGTAGTGTTGTGTAAATAAAAGAATGCTGGAACTCTTTTGGTTTCCTCTGAACTCCATAGGTCTGTGATATAAGCTAGAGGGATGAGTTGAAGGCAGGCTTCGAATGTTGAGTTCTGACTTACACGCAGTAGAATAAAAACGTGTTAAATTACTCTCCGTGTGTGGTGTGGTTATTGGTGAGTACCTCGGCTGGTAGTACGCTACACCATGGTGGAAAGCTTTTAAAAGTGATGCATTTTAAAATAATCAACTTCTCTCTATACCTACCTTGTTAAAAAAAAGGTGAAAGCAGAGCTCCGCCTGACAAGGAAATGGGGGAAAAGTTAGCATGGAGCAAGCTTGTACACTCTTTAGGTAATTTCATTTTAATAGGACTCTCTGAAATTGCTGATCACCTGGCTCCCAGGACCAAAGTAGGGGGAAAACAAACTTCAACAGAGCTCAAAGCCAAGAAGCTCAAACTTAGACAATGTGAAGGTAATTGGAGGAAGGGCTATGGACAACACATTGAGTGTGAATTTAGAAACACCTTAAAGGAATATAAAGCCATCCTTCATTATAGGACAGTTACAAACCTCAGCCTCGGCCAATGTGCCCCATGACGTATTTTAGTCATTAATGGGTTCTGTCACCTTCCCAGCTTGTTGACAAAAATTCTCACATCTCAGCTACAATCCGGCTAAGTTTTCCTTTGCCAAGATTGCTAAAATCTACAACAAAGTCAAGGTCCAGAGGATAGATTCATCAAAAGACTGAATAAGTTGTTAGGGTTCACTACCAGACATCAATAGAACAGCAACTGAAGACTTTGCCTTCTAACTCTAATCAGAAAGTCCCCCTATTCCAACCTCTCACTCTGCTACCAGAGATAGCTAAAGTGACAGAGAAGCACTTGGCTACATGGCTTTCCAGCCTTTTGGTAGAGGGGAAGTTTCTTAAAGAGTGTCGACCAGGTTTTCGGACTAAACATGGCACAGAAGCTATCCTAGTTGTGGGTCCAGGCCAACTTAGGAATTAGCAAGATAAGGTACATTACAAAGGGATTTTACGTCTAGATGTCTCTGCGGCATTCAATACAGTCACTCATGACATTCTTTAGACTAGCTGAGTGCAGTGGCATTTACAAGGCATGCACTATCTTGGCTGACCTCCTTTTTAAACCAAAGATCCCAATATGTGGTGCTGTCTTTGTCCCACTCTCTGGCCACTGTTTTGCCCTTAGGTATCTTCCAGAGTTTAGCTTTGTCCCCCATCCTATTTAATTTATACATTCAGTCCCTTAGTGAACTGATTCGTTCCTTTGGCACTCTTTTGTATGCAAACTGGACCAATCATCAGCAAACACCTTCACTACGTTGAAGGACAGCCTTCTGGGCATCACAAAAAGGGGAACTGTCATATTTCTAAAGCTAAATGGTGATAAAACCAAGGAGCTAGTGATCAGCTGCTTGATCCTTTGGCCTCTGGTCTTCTGATGCCTCCTATTCCCAAACCCACTGCATAGCAAAATCTGGGATTGATATTTCATCAACACATAACCTTCCGCCTCAAAATTCAGTTTCGTCATCAAGTTACAGTGTCCCCAAAACTCTGAGGAATATTCACCCTTTCTTCCCTGCTGAGAGACTTGGCCAGGCGGATGGTCCCTGCATCCTTTCTTGCCTGAACAGCTGTCATGTCATTTATACAGGCCTGCCTAATATCTCCACTGCAAATCTTCTGAGCCAACAGAACTTGGTAGTGAGAATTGTGATGGGACTTATCATCAAATTAAATCATATATTATGCACAAGACATTATCTAAGATGGACGTCCATAAGAAAGAGGATAATACGCAAAACAGCTTGTCTGGACCACAGAGCAAGCTATAAAACTGGCCCTCCTCTGTTTTTCTGAGCTGGTCACCATCTACCATCCGGTGAAACCCCTCTGATCAAAAAAAGGTTCTTTTGCTGAAAATGCCTAAAACTAAAAAAAAGGCGCCAGTAGGAGGAAGGTCCTTCTGCTCACTCGACTCTAGGCTTTAGAATGAGTCGCTACTAGAGATCCATGCCATCAAAAACTTCACTGCATTTAAAAAGGCTCAGCCTCAGACACTCGGATTCTTACTGAAACTTATAGTTGTTCATACTATTCAACCTTTGTACGTTTAGGTTTACTTTTTCAACATTTGGTCTTTATCTGTTGCTTGTTCCTATCTCCAAGTTGCTTCAGTGGACGTGTGCTAAATATTAATAATAATAATAGTAGTAATAATAATAATTATTATAATAGTACCTGCAACTGTAGTTGGAATCGAATAAAGTTTGATGATATATTTGCATAAGGATTTCAGGTGTAGCTCCAGGATCTTATTAGTGCACTAAGAAGAAAATAGTTACATTTAATGCACGTTTGGTAAGTGGCATTGGTTTCCTTCCAATAGGAATTCGGTGACAGGATAGTCATCTGCTTCCAAAACTGGACCAATCATATAAATGGTAGAGCACATATGATGAAGCGCATTAATAAAGCTAGCATGATTTTAGAGGCTATTTTTAAAGTTGTCCCCACGTAAAAATAAAATTATGTTGATAATAGGTGTACATCTTTGTCAGCTACACATATTGGGTTCTGCAGCCCATAAGCTGTGCTATTACCGAACAGTGCCCTGGTGTCCGCTTTATTATAAACCTTGCCAAGCAATGTAGTGTGCTCAGCTGAAAAGGATAGAGTGGGCTGGGGCCGCTGGGTGGGGTAATGCGCTGGCACATTCGTTTTGGGTTATTTATAAAAGTAAGGCTAGTCAGCGCAGGACCTCAGTCCAATAGTCTGCAATATGTTGTCCACTTCAGTCCAGTTCTGCACAGCACTGTAGAGCAGGGAGGCCAAGGAGAGCAGACCTAGTACTAACACAAACCTAGCATCAGCAGGCCAGGCTTGGGGGTGGGGCAGTGAAAGCAGGCCCTCAATAGCCCTGTCCCAGCAGGAGACCACACTTGGAAGGACAGAGGAAGCAGGGAGCAGGCAAGGTGAAGGGAAGCTGTGAAATTGAAAAAAAAGCAGTGGAATAACCAGCAACATGTAACAACACAATGCACACAACACTCCATGAAAGGAAATATTTAAATCCCTTTACACTGGGGTGATCTACATAGCGAGGAAGTAGTGACCCTCTTTTCTTTCTCCCTTTTGGCAGAAAAGATAGTAATTATGTCACAGAATCATACTATGGAGATTATGTGCGTGGAATCATGTGCCGAAGGAGATTGCCGGGTTTTTATTTCTACTGGGATGTACGAGTGTATAATGCGTACTGACGCTATAGAGTGATGTGTACATATGGCTCTTCGGGATGTATAAGCTAGCAAGCACACAGCCAGATGGATGGCTTGTAGATGATTTATGTGCATGAGGACCCCAGAGATTGAGTTTAATCACCCGCTGGCAATAAAGCAGGCATGAAATGAGACGTCACCATGTGCTTTTCATAAGAGCATAAGGGAGATACAGATAGGAAGGATAGAAGAAGCAGGGTTGAGGCAGGCAGAAGATGTGTGGAGAGGATGTGGTCTCAACTTTGGAGCTGAGGAACGAGGTCCGAGTCTCGGCGTTGTCTCAACATCCTGTGATTCTGGGCAAATCACTTAATCTCCCCGTGCCTACCAAACATGAATGTGTCCTTGAGTAACGTAACTGGTGCTCAAGTAAAGCGCTCCAATACCTTCGGGTCGAGTTCGCGCTTTATAAATCTGCAACAAAACAAAAAGATGGCAGACACCCATTCCAAGTCAGCACCCCATTCCCCAAATACACCTCCGCAGCAGATAGGAGCCTCTTAGGTAGACGCTGCCATGCAGTTCCGGGTGACCAAATAGGCAAAGTAGGCACCGGTCTATGGGCCCCAGTCCTTTTAGGGGCCCTGCCACAACGGATCAAAATAATATTGTTTTGATCTTTAAAGAAACTTACAATTAAGCTTTTATAAATTGTTTCCAAAAGAAGAAAAAAAGAATCAACTCAAAGAAATGAAAACTTTACATTAAAGACTCTACAGAGAAAATACTGTATTAATGTAATTAAAAACGTATTAGGAGGCACTTTGCGAGTGGCGTCCGAAATTTCTACTGCCTATGGGCAGGGTTTAATCCTGCACTGCTGCCATGTCATGACTTGGCTAAGGCATTATTCAGGGGATGTTGCACTCCTACACATCCCTCGATGCTACAGCCTGTCTCTTTCTCATCTAGCAGCATATCCAAGACATACCCATGCCATTATTAGTAATCCTAGGAGTGCCCCCAGGCCCCTTGCTCATTGTGCCAATTCAATTCTCGTTTTTTCTTGGCAAAGGAGGATCCTTGAAAACCTCAGGGAGAGTCACTTACCTCATGTTGTGAGCATCACAAAGGTGGACTGATGTGCTAGGCACTGTACATTCCATTCCAAATGTGTGACGCCCACACACATTCTTAACGGTCCACCCAACCCATCAAAAGTAGAAGCTCACAGCAGCAAAGAGACATTTATTCTTTTAAGATTAGGTTAAAGTATACCATTAGACTTACCACTGTTCAGATATCACACTGAGCCATTGTGGAAGTTATGAATAAGCAGCCGAAGCGACTTCGTGTAGATCAAGGCGTAGGTATATTGGCCACAGCCCTCTCTAGCTTCCAGGCAGCAACTGCCGCTCAAGGAACACATTACATAAATCAACCCTCTACATTCCACGCTCAAAGGGTACAGAACTTGGAACATGGAATGTATCACATCATCGCATATTTCCCCCCTTTACATTACAGCAGATAATATGAGGAAAAGAATTTAAGATAACTCAAACAATAAGATGAACTTAACATCAAAATCGTAAAACACAATGTCAATCAGAACTGAGGAGGAGAAACATCACCTGCACTAGTGGAAGGAAAACAAAATATAAAATATACTATTTTAGAAAAGACAAAAAAAAATAAAATCAGACTTCACGAAATCTAGCAGGTTTGTTCACTATTCTTTTGCTCCTTCGTTCTCCAAAGAGAGTAACTCCCCTGTCAGACATACTTTGTTGGCGTGGACCAGACATTGAATGAGAAGGTATGCCAGTGCTCACGTCACTCAAACCCTCATCAGACAACAACTGTATTTTCCCACTGGCTGACGCTTCAACTTGTTCTTCACAGACAAAACCATGCTTCACTTTACACACTCTACTTTTGTTTCACCATTCATGACCTTTGACTCGTATCACGTTTTTGGACACAGCGTCAACGTGTTCAGGTCCCCTGAACTTAGATTTCCCTTTAATGACTTGAATAGGTTCCTTTACACGTACCCAATCCCCAACGCTGATACTTGACCTTTTCTCTTTGACCCTGTGCCTGGTGTCGTAGTACTCTTTCATTTTATTTTGACATGTTTCCACTCTAGGACGTATAATCTTGTCTAAAGAACGTCCTCTCTCAGATTTTAGTTGATAGTCCCTCAATCAAGCAGGACATAATTTTGACGTGGGTATCCGTCCTCGCATTAATTCGAACAGGCGCATACCAGTGACAGCATTGGAAGCAGAACGGTGAGACCATAACATGCTCTCAACTGCTTCTGTCAAATCAACTACATTTTGAACAGACAATTGGATACACTCCACCAAAGTGCGGTTTATCTTTTCCACCAGGCCATTTGCTTGGGGATGATACAGAGCGACACGTTTATGTTCAATAGCATTCTTATGCAAAACATCTCTCATTTCTTTGGAAACAAACTGCACTCTATTATCTGAAACAATTTCCTTGGGACAACCTTCCCTTAGAAACTATTTTTTAAAGCATTTTTGAACTGCAGCTGTGTTGGGTTCTTCCAAAAATTCAACTTCCCACCACTTGCTATAGTAATCAATGATCACTAAGGCAAATTTAGATTTACGTGGTAAAATGCTGAACGGTCCTATAAAATCTATAGCAATCTTGGACCACGGTCCCTCAGGTAAAGTACACGGTTGCAGAGGTTGAACTTCAACTTAATTACTTTTGTCACTGTTGGCACAAATCACGCATGCTTCAATTTTCGCGATTATATCAGTGTCCATTGCTGGCCACCAATAATCTTCTCTGATTTTTCTCTTACTGATAGTTTGCCCCAGATGTCATTCATGGCCGGTAGCAATAATCCTATCTCTCAACGCAATAGGAAGAACAAATTTGTCTCCCCTCATCAGCATCCCATTCTTTTCAACAGAAAGCTCTTCAGCAATTTTGGCATAAGCCTGCAATCTCACGGGCACCACTCTCTCCCTGGGCCACCCTTCTTTTACATATTTCTTCACCATCTCTAAATCTCCATCTTCCCCCATTCTTGTATTCCGCTCGTTCTCAGTGAGCGCTTTTCCCTGACAAACATCCATAGTAGCTATCAAGCATTCTTTAACATCTTCATCACACCCAGAAATGCTCTCATCAGTGGTAACAGGCGAGCGGGATAAGTAATCCACTCTGACATTTTTGCCGCCAGGGATGTATTCTATCTTGAAATCATATTGTAACAGTTTAGAACTCAATCTTGCCAGTCTAGGAGTGTGGTCTTTGATGACAGCACCTCTTAGAATATTTACCAATGGCGTGTGGTCTGTCTTAAGAGTTAACCTCCTTCCCCAAATAAAACATTTGAATCTTTTGACAGCCCAACAACAGGTTAACAACTCTTACTCTATTACAGAGACTATTTTCTCATTCTCCTTCAGTGACCTGGATGCAAAACCCACCGTAACTTAATTTCCTGTATTGCTTTTTTGTGACAATGTAGCACCAAGTCCATCATTGCTTGCATCTATGGTTATTATGACTGAAAGGTGCCAACACTCCAGCCGACACAATGTCCTTTTTGAGACTGTCAAACTCATGCTGACGAACAGGAGTCCATTCAAAAATTGTCTTCTTTTGGGAAGCTCCTCAAATTCTCAGTCTTGGCAGAATTTTTTTAAACAAATTTCATGTAAAATTCACAGACATCAAGAAATGATGCTACATGTTCTTTGTTTTTCGGACAAGGAGCTTTTGTGATAGCATCTACCAAGCCAGGCCTGGGTAAAACTCCTTTTTCAGAAATGACGTGACCTAGGTACTCTATGCTTTCTTTTGCACACTCAAATTTTTTCACATTGGCAACAATGCCACATTTCTGTAATGTATTCAGTACAACCTCCATGATCTTATTGTGACTAACAAGATCTTCCCCAGCCACACGTATGTTGTCTTAAAAAGTTACCACCCCCTTGACCCCTGTGAGAACATTCTCCAATACACGTTGGAATACTGAGGTAGCAGATGCTAGACCAAAAGGCATCCTCATGAACTGGAAGGTGCCCACTGGTGAAATAAATGCTGTATAGTGTTTAGACGACCATCCAGTTTAACTTGGTGGTAAGCGTATGCATAATCGATTTTACTGAATACTTTTGCACCTGCAAATGTAGTGACAATATCATCGATGCGTGGAAGTGGGTGAGAGTCCACCAAAATGACCTTGTTCAAACTCCTGAGGTCCACACAAACCCTCAGTTGGCCATTTGTCTTCCTCGCTATTACTAAGGGAGATAACCATAGAGAAGACTTGATGGGTTCTATGACCCCATCTTCACACACTTTTTTGAGAATTTCTGACAACTCTTCCCATATACTGAAAAGAACATTCCTTAATTTGTGTTTGACTGGCGTAGCTCCGCATTGTACTTTGGTCCCATGTTTAAAACCCGCAATCTTTCCTAACTTGTTGGAAAAAACTTTCTTAAATTGACTAATCCACCCTTTTTCAAATTTCTCAGACACTGCCTGTTCATTTGTGAATACGTCCGTTACTAATGAAACCTGAACTTTCCTCCCCGGCCTAGGAGTCATTCCAAACAGTCCCTGGTTATACCACCCACGTATGTTCAGCCCTTTTTTAGCAACACAAACCTTTCTGAAAATAACTTTCTCCTTGAATTTCATTTGGCACTGAAAATGTTCTACTAGTTCAATTTTCCTGCCATTGTATGCAACCAGGTTTCTGTCTGGAGGAAGTAAGCTTCTTTCACCCATGTTTTTTTAAACAATTTATATGTGACCATCGTAATTCTAGCTCCCGAATCAATCAAGAGACTGAGAATTTTCCCATCAACTAGGATGTCTTCATAGGGATCAACGCAATTAGTTTCACCGCCTCGTACTACCAAAATTGAGTCCTTATCTACATTGTGTTCATCTCCAGAATCTTCACTAACTTCCCTGTCAGCAACGGAATTCATCTTGACCTTATCCTTAGTGGATTGACATACCTTAGCAAAATTTCCCATTCTGCAACAAATTCGCCACTTTACAATCATTGCAGGAAAAGAACGACCATTAGTACTGTGTCTTATGTACCCACATTTGAAACAAATATTTTTCTGACCGAAAAAACCCTCTTTTTCCTCTCTCTTCTTTGTGAAAATCTTACTAGGACCCTTGTGTGAAGGATTAGTGTTTTCTTTAACTACAGACACTCCAAATTCCCCTTCACGTGTCAGCTCTCTGGACGACTTATGTGAAAGCGCTATACTCTTGACGATGTCAATAGTTTCTGCGAAAGTGGGATTTTTTAGTGTCAAGAATTTTTCCTGTACCTTTTTATCCCAACAACGGACAACAATCTGATCACGAATCAGCTGTGAGGTGAAAACCTCAAACTCACACTCTGATGCTAATGTTCGTAATGCTGCAACATAAGAGACAATAGATTCGTCTTGTTGTTGCTCTCTAGTGAAAACATTTTGACAATTAACAATTAAACTTGGATGAAAATCAAATTATTTTTCTAATCTTTTTACTGCTAATTGATACTAATCAATGTCATCCTCTTCCTCACGCACTTCATATGGTGGTAAATGTTCATAGACTGATTGACCTTCAAAACCTAAACTGCGTTCCAACAAAAACCTTTTCCGTTCTGGGCAATATCTGTTGCCCCCAATGGCACCTAGATATTTTGGGAACGCCCTATACCAAGCATGCCATGGAATGGGTGGGTCTCCAGGAGTTTGTGGAAACGGAGAGGGGGGATTGATACTCTGCATACTCATAGTTGCACATAAAAACTAAGATAAACCCCAGTCTCCACGTTTTTAACTGTATGACATTTGAAGCAAATATATCTTAACGTACTGTCATAGAACTTAGATAAAAATAATTTAGAGAGAAAAAAATTAACACTGTGGTTTGAAAGCACTGTGAAAGAGTACTGTCTCGTAAGGTTGCTGTACTTGCACACCCTTACTTGTGATACACCACATAAACATGTGTGCGTATCACAGCATTGTATGAACTGTGTGCGAGTCACAGTTGGGAGACAGCCTGTTATCCTAACAGATGAAATTTGGACATTGCACACCCATATTAGTAACATGCAGTATAAGTCTGTGCGTATCACAGTTTTACATATTAAATATGCGCAGGTATGCCGCTTACATCCAGTAGAAGTGTGAGCGTATCACAGTGTTGCTTCTTAACTATGCGCTACTCACACCCTTATTGGTGACACGCAGTATAAGTGTGTGCGTATCACAGTGTTACTTCTTAACTATGCGCAAGTATGATGCTGACATGCAGGTAGAAGTGTGTGCGTATCACAGTGTTGCTTCTTAACTATGCGCATGTATGACGCCTGTGTTTTATTCCCATAAAGATGTGTCACCGTACTTGCAGCCCCCAGAGATGATTACATTGGGACTGTATCCTTGATACAAATTGACAGGCTTGCGTAAGCATTCGTCTGCGCTGCACGGCTACGGTGACTCTCACATTGGCCAAGACCGCTGCCTGACCTGTGATGATGTATGACCGTTCTTGCGCGCCGGTGCTGATCCCCCTGCAACTGTGATCCTGATCCAAAATGACAGGCTTGCGTAAGCGTGCGTCTGCACCGCAAAGCTGCGTCGGCTCTCACAATGACGAAGAACGCTGCCTGACCTGTGACGTGGGCTTCATTGTGTGGAAGCTGGAGATTCTTCGTGCTGTCTTTACGCCGAACATTGAACAATGGTCTGGGCAAAATTATTCCGCAATGTTAACAGTTAAAAACACTTCGCAAAAGCCAACTAGCGCTGCAGAGGGTATGGGTGCAGATTGCGGAGCTTGCTGCGCTAAATAGTGTTAGTGAACCCAAAATGGATTGTCATGCGTATCCTACCGTACAGGGATACTGTAAATAGAGTGTTCAGTGGTTCCTTAAATTCTGTAGACATGACCAGGAGTAGTTAGGAGTGAGGGTCCTGGGCTGTAGCCAAATCGTCGCCAACTTTGTGGAAGTTAGGAATAAGCAGACGAAGCGACTTCATGTAGACAAAAACGTAGGTTTATTGGCCACAGCCCTCTCCAGCTTTCAGGCATCAACTGCTGCTCATGACGGCCCCCGGGGAAAGCGAGACGCAGTCTAGTCTTTCCCCGGGGGATTCGCGCCTGAAGGCTGGAGGGGAAGGGGAGGGAGTAAAAGGGGGTATAAGGGAGCAGGAAGGGGAAGCAACTTCCTCTTCCTGTTTCCTAGCGCCAGCGGAAGGGTCAAGAAAGTTTGAGGTGAGGGAGTTTAGGGCGGCAGGAGTGGGGTAATTTGCAGCCAGGCTGCGCGGGGTGGTATTCAGGGGCGGGGGCACGGTGGCGTAGGGTCGGGCACTGGTGCCGGTCGGCGCTCGGTGCAGTTTGGGGCATTAGCGCGATGGCAGGAGCGGAGGCCGTGTGGGAGGCCCTGCGCTGTCTCGGCAGGGTGGGGCGGGTGGACTTATTACGCCCTGGAGTCCTGGAGGAGGCATGGGTGGGGCTGACGCGGACCCCCCGGTCCGCGTCGGCCGGCGTGGCAGCGGCGGTGGTGGCATGCCTGGAAGAGCCTCCACCGCGGGTATCGCACGTGGCTGGGAGGGGGAGGGGCCTGGGCAAAGCCGATGGGAAGCGCGGGGGCAGGAGGAAGAGCCTGCCCGCACGCCTAGAGGAGAATTCTGCTGGGAGGGGGGTGAACAGGGGAGATTTGGCGGGTCGGCCGGGGGGACTGCAGCAGGCCTTACCGGGTGGGGCAGGAGGCCTCTGCGAGGCACAGGCGGGCCAATTTGAGGCAGCAGGGAGGGAGGGGGGGTTGGGCCTGGAGTCAAGTGGGGGCGCCCGGGGTGCAGGTGCGGTGGGGGGGAGTGGGAGTGGGATCCCAGGACCTGTTTCAGTCTGGAATGGAGGGCTCGCACCCCGAGGGGGGGAGTCCCCGCTTGACCTTTCCCAGGGGAGGGCAGACAGCAGGGGAGGGGGGTGGCCATCCGGGGGGTCGCTGAGGGCAGGGGGGGTGGGCATGGCCGCACAGGCTCCGAGTAAGGGGGCAGGGGGGAGGATGGGGGCCACGGGGGGCAGCCCACATCAGCCGGGTGGCGGAGGTGGGAGTTCATGACCCTGGAAGAAAAAACTCGGGATCAGAGGCGCATTATTCAGGAAACGGAGGCTAAGTGGGCGGAGATGTGCGCGCCCCGGGAGTTCAGGGGGGAGATGATTGGGGCGGAGGGGCCCCCCACTCCCACGTCAGAGGAGGAGGCATGGGCAGAAAAGTTGGGTCAAGAGGCCCCGAAAGGGGGCAAGTGGGTGTGGGAGGTCGAGGATAGTTCCCCCCAGATGAGGGCAGGGACGGCCAGGACGGCCTCGAGACCCGCTGGGACCCTCTCAGGTTGGAGCAGCCTGGGAGGGGGGGAGCAGCTGGCGGTGGCCAGCAGACGGGGAGGGCCGGCGGGGCGCAAAACGGCCCGAGACGCCGGGCAGAAGCATCAGGGGGGTCCGCAGCGGCTTTCCCTCCACCGAGGGAGCGGGCACCGGCGCCGGGGGCAGGGGAACGGGGAGTGGTGCGTGCCAAGACTGGAAAAGGTGTGAAAAGAGCGGTGCAAGAGTTGGCATGGGTGCCTGAGGACACGGATGATGAGTTGGTGCTTGATTACGGGGAGGACAGTGATGAGCTTGAAGAAGGCGAGTTGCGTGAGGAGGACGAAAGGCCAGCCAGGATGCCTGTGGGGGGGGACAATGACAAAATGTGCTAGTATTTTCCAGGCACCGGCGGCGGCCAGAACACAGTCCAGGACGGACACCGCGAAGAGGAGCGGCAACAAAAGGACGGAGGAGGAAGCGCAGACCACCTTGTCAGGTGAGGGCACGTGGTGGGATGCTTGGGACGACGGGCCGCGACAGGGTAGGAAGAAGACCTGCCGGTCGGTGGGTGTGGGGGAGGGGTCAGTGAGGGAACCGAAGGGTTCGGCACACGGGGTGGGGGGGCCGTCAGCAGAGACGAGCAAGGGTGGGGGTAAGAAGGCTGTGACCAGTGTCCAGACGGACAAAGAAGACGAGAAAGAGGACAAAGGGGAGGAACGGCACCAGAAGAAACTGCCGTACATGGGGTGGCAATGCCGTTGGGGTCACATCTGTCGGATAGAATAAAGGCCAGAATCTGGCGACACGAATACATGGACGTCTTTAAGCTTCTCCATAGGGAGATCCAGGCAAAGGAGGGTTCCAAGGAGGAGGAATGGGAACTGACCCGTAGACCCCGGGTGCCGGTGACCATGGACAATTGGACATTAGCCTTTTTGATTTATGCTAGCATTTATTGCGAAAAGCATCAGGAAAGGGCCATAGCGGTGTTAAAATACATGGACATCATTAGGAAGGCACATATGCACTTTGGGGGGTTTGCGTGGCTCAGCTATGACGAGGAGTTTCGGGCCAGAATTGGCGCGAACCCTGACAAACCCTGGGGGGAGGTGGACCAGGAACTGTGGGTGCAGTGGATGTCGTCCACACAGTCGTCGGCAGCGACGCACACGGCGAGTGGGTTGCCAGTGACATATCGGACATTTCTGACGCGTCCCGCTCAGTCTGGGGCGGGTAGTGGACAGACCAGTGCAGGTAATGCAGGGGGCGGACAACAGAAGACAGGCGGGAACAACACAGGAGCATGTTGGAACTACAACAAAGGATACTGCTCGAGGTATCCGTGTAAGTTCAAGCATGAGTGCTCCAAATGTGGTGGAAGACACGCCCTCACCCAATGCTTTACCTTGGCTACACCATCGGAACAGTGGCGAGCCACGAAGGGACGGGGCAGGCTGGACCAAAGGGCGCCTACTCCGGTCCGAATTGAGGCCATGGGCCCCTGGCTCTCGGTATATCCAGACAGGGAGGCAGCGCTGAAGCTGCACTGGGGATTTACAGAGGGCTTCCGGGTGGGGTATCAGGGACCGAGGGAAAGGAGATGGGCGGACAATTTGAAATCGGCCAAGGAACTGCCGGAGGTGGTGTCAGCGAAACTAAGAAAGGAGGTTGAGGAAGGTAGGATAGCGGGCCAGTTTGACGACTGGCCTATAGCAGACCTGATTATTTCTCCGCTAGGAGTGGTTCCCAAGAAGGAGCCAGGCGAGTACAGGATGATACACCACCTGTCATGGCCAGAGGGGAGGTCCGTGAACGACTTCATTGCGGAGGAAGACTCGCGGGTACTGTATGCTTCAGTGGAAGACGCGATCCGCCTTGTACAGAGGTGTGGCCAGGGAGTGGAGCTGGCTAAATGTGACGTAAAGTCGGCATTCCGATTGCTGCCCATACACCCGGCGGATTTCCCGTTGCTGGGGATGCAGTTTGAGGGGGCCATATTTGTGGACAAAGTCCTACCCATGGGCTGTGCGATTTCATGCGCCCTATTTGAGATGTTCCGCACCTTCCTGCAATGGGCATCTCAAGGGATCAGTGGACATAAGGGGGTGTCGCATTACCTGGACGACTTCCTTTTCATCGGACAGGGAGGGTCGGGTGCATGCGGGCGGGCTTTGGCACAGTTTCAGGAGATGGCCCGGCACTTTGGGGTCCCATTGGCACCGGAAAAAACTGCTGGGCCCAGCTGTCAACTGACATTCTTGGGCATTGAGGTGGACTCAGTCCAGTGGATAGCCAGGTTGCCGGCTGAGAAAGTGGGGGACATACAGGCCTGTTTATGGGGAGTGATGGGAGAGAAAAAGATTGACCTGAGGACGGTCCAAAGACTCTTGGGGCTGTTAAATTTTGCTTGCAGGGTGGTGAGAGCGGGGAGGACCTTCTGCAGGCGCCTGGCCATGTCTGGGGCGGTGCTCCCGCACCACAGGGTGCGGATTTCATTGGGAGTGCGAGCAGACCTGAGAGTATGGCAGACTTTCCTGACTGATTTCAATGGGGTTTCACTGGATTTCGTAGAGGAAAGAACAGTGTGGCAGGTGCAGATTTTTTCAGATGCAGCGGGGGCGGCAGGTTTTGGTGTTTTCTGGGACGGGAGATGGTGCGAGGAACACTGGCCGGCTCACTGGTTAAAGCAAGGAAGGAGCATTGCGTTTCTCAAATTCTTTCCATTGCTGGTGGCACTAGCGGTGTGGGGCTCGGAATTCAGGAACCGTTCCGTGTTGTTCCATGTGGACAACATGACAGTGGTCGAGCTGGTCAACAGGCAGAGAGCGAGGGACTTGAGGGTGTTGAGGTTACTGAGGTATTTCATGCTACAGTGTCTGCAGTTGAATGTGGTTTTTCGGGCGAAGCATGTGCCGGGAGCGAGTAATGACAATGCAGATGCTTTGTCTCATTCGCAGTGGAGCAGGTTTCGCCGCATGGCACCTGGAGCGGAGGTCCTCAAGACGCAGCTGCCGGACGGCATCTGGGCCTGGGGGGAATGAGAGTCTGCAGCCTAGTGGAAAAGTCGATAGCGGAGACGACACGGCGCAGTTACAGATTGGCTTGGACGGAGTTCGGTGTCTTTATGGGCTGGACCACTGAGAGTGGGCGAATGTCCGTTCAAGAGATGGAACAGGGAGTGATCCGTTTTGTTTTGCACTGTACCGAAAGGGGGTTGTCACATACGACGATCGCAGGGAAATTGGCAGGAATCTCCTTTTATTGTAAATTGTTTTGGGGTTTTGACCCGGCGAAAGATGAGATTATCAGCAGAATGCTGAGGGGGTGGGGTAGGGAGAGACGGGAGGGGGCTACGGGGGGGGCCCCGGGAAGCTATAACATTTGAGGTGCTACAAGGTTTATTGGGTATGTTGCCCGGTTGCTGCTACGATTCCAATGAGGTGGCTTTGTTTCGCTTGAGCATGGTGTGGATGTTTTTTGGAGCATTCAGGGTGTTGGAGTTATTGGGGACGAAAGGTCGGGAAGGGAGGAGGTATGAGGATGTGAGATTGGACGGGGGTCGACTGGGGATTTGGTTGGGCCACTCTAAGACGGATCAGGTGGGGCGGGGGAAGTGGATGTTGTTGAATGAGAGTGGGTGCCAGGGGGTGTGCCCAGTAAGGGAGTGGGAGGTTTTTTCGCAGAATGGGGCCAGCAGGAAAGGTGAAATATTTCAACATGCATCCGGCGATAGGCTGACGACGGGGCAGTTGCTGGCAGTTATGCGTATGGCATTGAAGCGGATGGGACGGGACCCGAAGGGATTTGGGACGCACTCTTTTCGGATTGGGGCAGCCACGGCAGCGGCGCGTTTGGGGTGGTCCTGGGACCGGATTGGACAGATAGGGAGATGGAGGTCCCGGTGCTGCGAGCGCTACGTGTGGAAGTGACGATGGGCGGGCGTCAGGGGTCTCTGCAAAGGGGGGGTAAGGAGGTTGCGATGGTGCCAGGATGGATGCTAACACCTTTTTTCTTGCCGTAGGTTGCGTGAGGGGCCTGGGGACCAAGACGGTCACCTGGATAGCCGGGCACTCTTTCGTGCATTGGGCGGCGCAGTATGCAGATCGTCAGGTTTACAGCCGTAACCTGGGGCTGCGGAGCAGCCATCATGAGGTACAATGGTGGGGAAAACGAGGAATGCGCTGGGGGGCTTTCTTGCCCTGGTTAACGAAGATGGTGTCGCAAAACGGATGTCCCGACCTGCTGGTTTTGCACTTGGGCGAAAATGATATGGTGCGGTTGTCAGGCCTGGCAATCATGCAACAGATGCAAAGGGACCTGGACGTTATGAAACAATGGATGGCAGGAACCTGCCTGGTGTGGACAGAATTTGTGCCACGTAAAGTTTGGAGGGGAGCGGTAAAACCAGCAGCAGTGGAAAAAGCCTGGAGAAAGTTGAACAGGGCGATGAGGGTGTTTTGCGAACAAAGAGACATTAAAGTGATTGCACACACTGGGCTTCGGCTGGAGGAGCCGCTGCTATTCAGGGACGACGGGGTGCACCTTTGGAGGATGGGTAATGCCTATTACATGATGGAAATGAGGGACACGATCAGCAAGCTTTGGAATGAGTCCA
Source organism: Calotriton arnoldi (assembly GCA_963921515.1). Taxonomy (NCBI): domain Eukaryota; kingdom Metazoa; phylum Chordata; class Amphibia; order Caudata; family Salamandridae; genus Calotriton; species Calotriton arnoldi. Next base: position 165,330 of record CAWUFW010003592.1, read on the forward strand.
TTTGGTGTCGAAGGGTGTGAGGGCGAAAGGTGCACGGCAGGGTGGGGCAGGTAACCGCCCAAAGGGGGTTCCCTGGTTGGTGGAACTTTGGAGGGGTGGGGGGAGTCCTGGACGGCCCCACCCACCTCTCGTGGGGAAGAGTGATGGATGGGGGTGCGGGATGCAGGAGTGCGATGGCAGGTGATGCAAAAGAGGATGTCAGGAGACAAATGAAGAAATGGATGGAGAACGGAAATGGGTTGTTGTGGAACGTGAAGAGAGATGGGGTGCAAGGGGAAAGAATGGAGCGAGTGAGACGAAGAAGTGGGGGGAATTATTGTTGGGGTTATTGTTAGGTATTTGTTATGGTTTAAAGTTATGTTTACAGCCTGTCCTAATAAATGGCCTTTTACGCTTCACCAACAGCGTGGACTGGTTATTTGGCGCGATGACGGCCCCCGGGGAAAGCGAGACGCAGTCTAGTCTTTCCCCGGGGGATTCGCGCCTGAAGGAACAGGCTGGAGGGGAAGGGAGGGAGTAAAAGGGTGTATAATGGAGCAGGAAGGGGAAGCGACTTCCTATTCCTGTTTCCTAGCGCCAGCGGGAGGGTCAAGAAAGTTTGACCACCCACACACCCTACAGAAAATAGGGAAGGGTTAACTAGGGTGGATGGAGCATGCCAGTTTAGGGCAGGTTGTAGGGAGGAAGGCGGAACTTTGGAGGGGTGGGGGGAGTCCTGGACGGGCCCACCCACCTCTCGGGGGGGGAAGAGTGATGGATGGGGGTGCGGGATGCAGGAGTGCGATGGCAGGTGATGCAAAAGAGGATGTCAGGAGACAAATGAAGAAATGGATGGAGAACGGAAATGAGTTGTTGTGGAACGTGAAGAGAGATGGGGTGCAAGGGGAAAGAATGGAGCGAGTGAGACGAAGAAGTGGGGGGGGAATTATTGTTGGGGTTATTGTTAGGTATTTGTTATGGTTTAAAGTTATGTTTACAGCCTGTCCTAATAAATGGCCTTTTACGCTTCACCGACAGCGTGGACTGGTTATTTGGCGCGATGGAACACATCACATAAATCAACCCTCTACATTTCACGCTCCAAGGTTACAGAACTTGGAACATGGAATGCACCACAGCCATCCTTAACCTTTGGCAAATATTGACCAGGATGCAAAATTCGCACAGGTGTAGTGCTACGCAGGCACCCTTTAATGTACAGGCATGTTGTAAATCTTTCTTCATAAATTTGGCTCCACCGATGTAATAGGTTTGTTTCTGACAGCATTGCTAAAGCACCATCATTGCCATAACCAAAATATGCCAACATCGAACACCAACCTAAAGCGGTAACTGCTTTTTGTGGCATGCTAAATCAAATCCTTAAATTTCTCTTTCAATACTGTTGAACGGTAAAGATGGATACTGTGCTGCTGCCTGAGAATTGAATATAGGTACGGTGTTTAATTAGAGTGGGTTTATATTCCTAAGTGTTAATTACTGGCATGTATTCTTTTTCTTAGAAGCCTATTTGTACTTCTACGCATGAGCTGCGGCACTTAATATCTACTCCATTTATTTCCGATTTCGTACACTGAATCTCTGTTTGAAGTTCAGATATGCACTCGGAGCCAAGGTCAATGTTGACAAAGCACCTCTGACTGGCATTGTAAGTTACAGAACGATAAACTCTCTTGTCTTAGTAACCTGAGCACAGAAGTGAGTTTCCTATCATGGAGGAAATTAATATTTTCTTTTTTACATTACTGCATGTTTTGAAATAAAAGCAAAGTCCTTGCAGTCAACATTGCATGTGATCTCCCGGTTGAGATTGTCATGTGGCGGAGACCGGTGCTGCATCAGGAAATCTTTTAGTGGCAGAACTGGAGTGAGGCATGAGCGCAAACATTTCCTTTTATTAGCATGGTCATCAAAAACAAATGAGAGGCAATATACTCCGAGTGAAGAACAAAGCAATAGAACATGTTTGTAGGTCTGTCTTAGTTTCATGGTCAATTAGCGGCACACTGGTGGACACTGGATTAACTGTGTCTGCTGCAAAGATGTCACTGGATAGTGCCACTGGAGTTCACAGTTTAATTTGGCTGGTAATTCAAGGTAAGAATACTGGATGTGTTACAAGAATTATATTTAGGCTCCATTTGAGTTTTCTTTTTTTAACTTAGCATCTCTTTAAGATGGTTTGAACATGTTTTTGACAAGCAAATGTCACTCATGCACGCATTTCTTTTTAGTAGACATTGTTGTTCTATGGTCTGCACTGTTAGTTCCAGGGACACACATACTAGAATGCGATGTCCTTGCTTTATTACGTGGTAGTAGGATTTGACTCTTTTACCCTAGACTAAGTAAAGCTGTTATTCTGCTTCTCTAGCAGAATGTGATAAGGCCTTTCGTTTATTATTTAAGCAACGTCTGTTTTGAATTCAGTGAGAGGCTCTTCACACCAAAGTTATCATGGAAGCTGCTGAAACTGTGGCTGTGGTGCAGCTCCGCAGGCCACAACATTCATCCTAAGAAGGAAGCTAGCTGCGCATCAAAGATGTGTGTAGACTTGCACACTGAGATGGAGTGTGCATTCCTTAATGCACAGATGACTGCTTCCTGAGACATTACACCAAGGTATGGGGTGAGATCATTCCAACTGGATCTGGCAGAACGGTACTCCCATTATGCTCTCGCTAGAGTAGGGATATTAGTGATGGATGTGAATAACATTAGGAACAATTAACATGGTTGAATTGTTTGTGTTATTCACCATTCTAATAATGATTATAACAATGATGTGTCTCATCTGTCTAATAATCACAGTTCATGTTTTATTACAAGGAATATATATTTTCAATAAACATTTGAACATGTATTATTGTCTCTTTTCTTTGGGCATGCAAAAGTGACAAATGATAGGGTAAGATCTGTTTCCATACTTCCTTGGGAACAAAAGTGGTCATGTTCGAGGTTGCTGACAGCATCCATAACTCTGAAGGTTTAGGAGTTTGAATGCGATATTGTGAGCTAGCCAAACCAACATTTACTGATGATATAAGAAGGGTTAGTCCCTATATTATTATGTTTTGTTGATCTAATGCGCAGTCCTATTAAAATCGTATAACAGTTGCAGCTGAGGCCTATCCTAGAAAAGATAGAGCTACATCTGTGCATAACATAATTTAAAACAATCTTAACGAAACAAATGTCTCTTTTGCTGATTTAAGTTTAGCTTAGTTCTACTGCTCAAGCAAATCAAGATCGGTTTCGTCCCTAATGGTGCTCTTCAGTCTGATGTAGCTTGGTTCAGGGAGCATAGTGAGCAAGGGATCCAAGTCTGGGTATACCCTCGGCCTTGTAGGGCATTGCATCACAGAAAAGGTGATGGGAGGATGCTTGTAATAAATCTAGCCACTGGAAATCGCTAGGGGTAGAATTTAAACCAATCATTCTTTTGCACACCATGCCACCTCAAGTTAGACCCAGCCATATGCAAATCAGTCTTGACCCCGCTCCAATAGGAACAGTCCAGCCCAAACTGCCAAGTCAGGATGTCTCTCAACCAGAACACACCCATGCCAAGACCAGTTTTGCCTTGGTTGGGGTACTTTAGTCGGGTGTAGCTTGGTTCAAGTGGCACAGTTAGCAAGGGACATTGTGTGAGGTGTTTGTCTGCAGGGTCGTCCTGGCACTCTTACAGGCAGACGCTACATGCAAGTTGCTGGGTAAGTTGCTTTCAAACACTGTCATGGTCTGAACAGTGTAAATAGCTTAATGCAATTACCATTAAAATAATTACAATGTACAGCCCCAGAGAGCACTGGACCGCATATGAAATCCTTGATCCTCACAATGGAAAACACACGCACTCTTTCTATTCCTTATTCCAAAGAATTATAAATACAGGGTATTCTCCCTAGACGCTGCATTTTTTCAATCTGTGGCAGAAAGAAACAAAACCAGTGAATGCAGGCATAGTTGCCTAATGTTTTTATGCACTTACTGTGGAGTAAAAAACACTGCTCACCCCTAGCCTGCAGAGCAATTGATGAAGCAGCAAGCCAGTAAATGATCCACCTTGTTACCTGAGGCAGTAATCATATTGGGGAAGATGGTACGCTTATTGCATGGCCAAAGAAGGCATCACAAAACTCTGTGCTTAGCACATAACTGGCCCTCCTCGTGGCTTAGACTATGTCAGTGTTTCAGCGGTCAGTTGGAGGGGTGCCCCTCAACCTGTTAAGGACCTCAGGTGATAAAAACAGTGGCAAGATTGAGAAGTTCAGCATTGGATAAAAGATGTCAAACTTGGGCTTCTACTTCGAATAAGTCACAGACTCCATGTGTGAAAGAATGAGGGATTACTAAACCTTATGCAATTACACTTCCATGATGGTGGTCCGTCCAGTTATTACAGTGCAAGCTACCCAATCCAAATGAAGTTGAACCTTTTCATGTGATGTCAGTTACTGTCTGAAACATGTAGAAAGGAGGCATTAACAAGTGGTGGATGCATTGCAACACATTTGTACCTTTATTTTTGTCACTTTCATCACCCACTTGCTTCTATTTTTTTCCTGGTGTTTCCTCAATGCAGCCAACATTTCCATTGGCTCTTCATTTGAATGTCCAGGCTTGGCTTGTTTCCCTGCCCTGATGCCAAAAAGAGTTTGGTGCCTTGTTTGCCTACTTTTGCATTAATTTTCATCTTCAATTAAGAGCTTCGTGACTGTAGAGCAGGTTGTTTGCTCTTGTTCCTTTTTCCTCATAACTGAGACTCTCTTAAGGATACACTTAACACCTTTCATGTGCACTATTAAGTGCAGGGTGGTACCCTGGGTACTCTGAGGAGTCACTGGAAGATACTGGGTTATAAGGTAGGAGGGGTGGAAGCCCCACTCAAATAATAACCACAGTCCTTGTCCAGGTGAACCACAGAAGTCACTAAATAAACCTGTGCTTAGCCCTCTGGCAGCTTGACACAAAAGCAGTCAAGCTTAACTTGGAAGTAATGCGTAAAGCATTTATGCACCATTCAAACAGTGCTAAAGTGAAAACACAGCGTCAATAAAACCCCAAACCAAAAGAGTATATTTTAATGCATAGAATGACAGCAACATGTCAAAATCCAATCAGTAGAAACAGAGTTGTGAGTTTTAAAAGTTTCAGGTGAAAATAGCCCCAAAAATAACAAAGAGCCCCACGCGATTGTCTGGCTACATGGGACAGGGTGAAATCACAAGTTCAGGCCGACCACGAGGGATCACAGGGCAGAAACAGGCACCAGGTTCATCCTGATTAAGAGTTTACCTTCTAGAGTCCGAGTCAAGGAGCTGAAGGTGGAGATTCGTGCTGGAGGAAGCTGCAAGGAGTTTGTCGTCGGTGCGATGCACAGGTTGGGCATCGCAGACAGTTTCTGTTGTAGCCCAAAGATGTGGTTATTGCTGGAGCTTCACATTGAAAATTGACGCAGACTGTCATGGCTGACGTGAAGATGAGTAGTCACTGTAGATTTTATGATGGCAAGCGTTGCGGACAATTGTTGCTCAGCGTGAAGGGTCTGCTTCAAGGTCACAAGGAGCCCAAGACTTCTAGATTTTGACCTTAAGTTCAGGAGTAGTACATTCTGTAGCCAGCCAAGGATCCCGGACCTGAGAAGCACCTCTTGGGGTTCACGACTCACTCCAATATATGCCACCATTAGGACTCAGGCAGGCCCAGGTGATGCTGGCAGTCTAAGCAGTTGCAGTGCAGGCCTTTGGAAGCTTGTTGGGTCCCTGCAGCTCAAACAGGAAGTCACCCAACTGAATTGGAGTGACTTCTGGGGTACATGGGTTCAAGGCAAACAGGTCTAGTTTTCCTGCTGTGTTTGAACAAAATATCTACGTAAAAGTATCGCAAATTAAATATTGTGACACACATATTGTGAGAAGTTGGCCTGGTGTATGCTGTCCACTAATTAATGTGGGCACCTTGCACCAGTCCAAATTACCCTTATGATGTATGAGGTCAAAGATAACCTTTAGAAAGCTATCCTAGTGGTAGCTGTGGAGAGCAGCCTTCAGGCTTAATCTTGAAGGAATGTAAAGCAGCTTGTTTTACCAGAATATCACCTCCTGAATGACTAAATGAAGGGAAACCACACAGTAGTTATATAAACGTATGTATTTATTATTATAACACTCTCTACTATCCTCTACACGAGGATAGAACACAAAGCACACAATACGAGATCAATAGAACAGTTGTAAGTAGCACAATACACAGTGGGCTCCAGGGGGACACCAAACCATATACTAAAACAGTGGCATAACAGTCACGACGGAGATCAAGACAAGGTCTGGAGCACGTAGAATCGCTGGGACCCCAAGGAACCACCCAAGGTGAGTAGACCGGGACCCCACGGAGGCCGGGAGCAGTGTGGGAACACGACCGCGGGCTCCGTACAATTCTATGGGGAAGTCGCGGTTACACTTTTAAAGTTTAAGGACCCTTCTAGGAGGACTTCCAGCAATCCTGTTGGAACTTAAGAAATTGAAGAGCCACTCCATCCGTGGATACCGAAGTACCCGAGTTACCTATCCCAGAGTAGCCGGGTGCATAGGTCTGAAGTGGCGTTGAAAACTGCCATCGTTCTCAATGGAGAGCTGCAAAGAAGTACTGCTGCCTTGAAGGTGAAAAGGGTCCGGTGGAATCCAAGCCTGGATTCGGGGAAGATGGAACCTTAAAGCAGAGGGGACAGAGTCTGGGTCACTTCAGAGTGACCAGGGGCTCGGTAGACGAATGCCCATCGATGTCGGTTGCTTCAGGTGCAAAGAAGGGATGCTTGACTCTGCAGCCACGAGGACCAGGACACATTGAGGACGACCAGGAGTCGGAGGTGAGCTGTCCCATGAAGGATATCGAGTGCTGAGGGGTCGGTGTCCGGCTGGAGCTACACACATCTCTTTTGGCTTGGCTGAGGCACTCATGGCCTCGAGCCTTTCGAGCGCCAAATCAAGCTCCCTCATTCTTAACTTATGTGCCAAAAGCAGTCTCTTTTCCTCCAAAGCGAGAGCGTTCTTGCTCTCCTCTGCCCACCTTTTGCTCTCTATGAGCAACTTCTTCTCATCCGCCTGAGCCTTTAGTTTCAAAACCTCCAACTCACGCTCTCTGACCCTTTGGTTTTCCTCCAGCTCCTCTGGGGAAGAACTCCGCCCGGAATGGTCACTACCAGCCCCTAAGGCTGGCCTTCCCACTGGCAAATCCTGTAGGCCAAATCCATTCCCTGGGTCATCCTCATCCACCTCAGCATCACCTGTCTCCTGAGCCTCTTTGGCTTCCCACCAAGCCCTCCAGGCCGTTTGCAGCTCCTCCTTCTTGGCGCTACCTTTCATGGGACATCCCAAAGCTCTGCAGAATTGCCTCAATTGATCAACTTTGTAGGTAAGCAATGCCTCAATGTCGAACTCCAATTCTGCAGCCTCACTGGCTTCCTGACTCATTTGAGACATGATGTGTGGCTTAAAGGTTGCTCAAAAATAGAACCAAAAATCAAAACACAATATGTGGTTGCGTCGTGGTCTGCGCTAAACTAGTGATGTACACCAATCACTGTGAGTGAATTTCCAAATACACGTTCCAATCCCACACCGCTGACTACCAATGTTAGACCTGGGAGTCTCTAGTTGGCTGAGGTATGTACCTTAGTCCAAATAGGGACCCTTGCTTCTACGTCAGGGTAAGGAGGGACACACCTTTAGATAACCCCTGCTCATCCCCTGGTAGCTTGGCACGAGCAGCCAGGCTTATCTCCAAGGCAAATGTGTAAAGTATTTGCATCCACGCTCTCAGTAACACAGTGATAACACCACAAATGGACTCCACATGAGTTTCATAAAAACAATTATATGTTTATAAAAAAAGATATACGATGAGACCACACGATAATAATCCAACATATGCGTATTTGTAATATTTCACCGTGCCGGTTATTAGGCCAGCACTCACTGGTAGGTTCTTGCAGTATTAATGAGCAATTCTCAATGATCTAATGCAAGGCTATACAGTTCGTAATGCAAGAATCAGGCCCTTGGTAATGTAAAAGTAATGCAATTCGTAATGCAACAATCAGGCAGTTCGTAATGCAAAAATAATGCAATTCGTAATGCAACAATCAGGCAGTTTGTAATGCAAAAATAATGCAGTTCGTAATGCAACAATCAGGCAGTTCGTAATGCAAAAATAATGCAGTTCGTAATGCAACAATCAGGCAGGTCGTAATGCAAAAATAATGCAATCCGTAATGCAACAATCAGGCAGTTCGTAATGCAAAAATAATGCAGTTTGGCACCGATCGCGGTGCTCTGGACGGTCTCTATGCCACTCTTACTGACTCGCGGTCAGCTACTGCCAAAATATGCCCCCGACACTGTTACGATGGAAAACAAAGTGCTGCACCACACTCCGTCCCTGGTACTGCCACTCCTCGGCAAGTACGGGCCACGATAAGGACTTGAGCGGGGGCTCGCACTGCAAAGGTGGTAAAGGCCGAGAGCATTTCTCTCGGAGCCCGCACCACGCCCCAGGCGGCGACACACGCACGCTCGCTGAGCGTTACCTGGGGGGTGCAATCTCACTCTCCTCTCTTCTCCTTGCGGCTTGGGCCTCCAGTGCGACTTCGTTGATCTTGGGCAGTGGAACTCGGACCCCCGATGACGGTGATGGTTCGAGGTCTCTCCTTGGCAAAGGCAGGCTCGGGCCGACGGCTTTGAATTCCCACAGCTCCTCTGGGATGCCGGTCCGGGCTGATGGCAATGACGATCACAGCAGTTCTGGCCACGCTGTCGATCGAAGCAGAGAACAAGACTGCTCCGGGACACACAGTCACGGGGCAATTCCTCACGAAGGTCTCAGGCTGCACAAAGGCACACGCACACAGCATCGCTGAGACTCACTTGGGCTCCGGGTGCCCACGATCACAGGGCAATCCTCACGAAGGTCTCAGGCTGCACAAAGCACATGCACACAGCATCGCTGAGACTCACTTGGACTCCAGGTGCACACGATCACAGGGCAATCCTCACGAAGGTCTCAGGCTGCACAAAGCACACGCGCACAGCGAAGCTGAGACTCACTTGGACTCCGGGTGCACACGATCATGGGGCAATCCTCACAAAGGTCTCAGGCTGCACAAAGCACACGCACACAGCGTCGCTGAGACTCCCTTGGACTCCGGGTGCACACGATCACGGGGCAGTTCTTACATAGGTCTCAGGCTGCAAAAAGCACACGCACACAGCGTCGCTGAGACACACTTGGAAACTTTTATGTTCCTGAGTTTCCACAACAGAGAGCCAGCTCTCCGCGGGCCCTTGGAGACACGCTACTTCAGGACACAGCACACAGCAAAGTCCTCACAAGCAGGGGGACACAGCACACAGCAAAGTCCCTTGTCCTCTCCTTAGTCAAACCAGCAAACTGCAGGCCAGCCCCAGAACACACAGCAAGGGTCAGCCCTTCTCTTCAGTCTCTTCAGCTGTTCTTCTTTGGCAGAGGTTCCTCTTGAGCACCAAGTAGGTTCAATCCTTTTTCAATAGGGATTTCAGTCTAAAGTCCAGGGGTTTCAGCTCTCATAGTTATACCCCTAAATGTCTTTGAAGTCCTTGTGTTCAGGGGGCACTGACCCCTGTCCAAACCAGTTCTGGGTGTCTCCCTGCCAGTGACACCTTCTTCCTTTGATAGTGGGGGTCTGGATCTTCAATCACTCAGCAGGAGATGGAGCCTTTGTTTTATGGCAGCAGCCCAGGCCTCTTCACCTCCAGGGGCTACTCCTCCCCCCTACACTCCAGATGCAGGTCAACCGTGGCTGTCTCACCTCCTCCTCCCCTAGGTCAAGACATTTCCCAGATCCTATCACATTCAAATCCAGACAGTCAATCCACAATCAGGCAGAGACACACAGAATTGTTAGAACAAAAAAACCAGCCACTTCTAAAAGCATGGTTTCTAAACACACAATTCAAAAACCACCTTCACAAAAAGATGTGTTATTAAGTTGTGAGCTCAGGCACACTAAACTTCACCTCTCCATCTTAAACCTATGGGAAGATAGGCCGGAAATATATTACACAGCCTTCCCCATTCTGTCCTATGGCAAGATGGCCTTGCAACAGTGAAAAACGAAATGGAGAGTATTTCACTGTTAGGACATGGTACACACCTCAGTACATGTCCTACCTTTCACAGACACTGCACCCTGCCCAGGGGGGTACCTTGGGCCTACTATAGGGGTGTCTGATGTGCATGGAAAGGGAAGGGTAAGGCCTGGCAAGTGGGTGCACTTGTCAGGACAACATGGCAGTTAGCAAACTGCGTGCAGGCACTGCAGTGGCAGGCCTGAGTTCTCTCTTTAGGGCTACTTGAGTGGGTGGCACAATTAGTGCTGCAGGCCCACCAGTAGCATTTGCATTACCCGCCCTGGCACACATAGTGCACTTTACTAGGGACTTTACTAGTAAGGCAAACATACCAATTATGGACAACCAATTACCATAACATTTTATACAGAGAGCATATGCACTTTAGCACTGATCAGCAGTAGTAAAGTGCCCGGAGTCCTAAAACCAACAAAAACAGGTCAGAAACAATACAGGAGGAAGGCAAAAAGTTCAGGGATGACACTGCAAAAAAGGGCCAAGTCCAACACGCAGCATTATGCAGCACATTTTGTGATTATATTGCTTCATTGTTTTGACATTTTTAACCTTTTCAACACTGTCTGGGCATTAGTTGTACCTCATTAGTAACAGTTTGACACCCAAATATAGCAATAAGTTACAGAAGTGTGACCAGTCAATATTTGCAAAGGGCCTTCCACTGTGCAGCAACATGTGTTGCTGCATTTTTACTAACTTTCAAACCGTTTGAGCTAGAAACAACATTTTTTTTAAAAATCCGAAGAGTATGCGGTAGATGATGGATTATTTGGCAAATGCGTCAAATCTACAATTATGCGAAAATCGCTGCAGCCACACAATTGTATAATTCCAGTGGCCTTGATTATATGTGCTGGCCTCTTGCTTTGTAGGAGTAAAAGGTGGGAATTTAATTAGTAATATTTGAATAACAACAATTTGTTGATTGATAATTAGCTATTTTATTGAATACTAATTAAGTAATTTGATTGATTGTTTTTAGTCTTTTTATTACATATATATTTTTTATGTTATTTAATCATTTTTATATTAAGAGTTTATTTTATTTCTACATTCATGATGTTACTTATAAATGTAATGTGTTTGAAGTGAAGTACGTTCCCTACTCTTGTTTAGACTACAGTAGCAATAGTAAAATTAACCTCTCTGCACTTTAACGCTTTCCCTACTGTTGTGCTGTTTGGATTGGGAATAATAAATTTCACTCCTCCGAAATCCATTGCTTTCCCTACTGTTTCACAAACTGGAGAGGGAATAGTGAATTTTACCCCTTCAAAGTCTAAAGCTTTCCCTATCGTTGCACTATCTAGAATGGGAAGAGTACATTTAACCCCTCTGAAATCTAGTGCTTTCCCTGGTGTTGCACATACTGGAGTGGGAATAGTTAATTTTACCCCTCTGAAGTCCAACACTTTCCCTGATGTTGTTGGAACAGTAAATTTCACCCCGGCGAAGGCCACCGCTTTCCCTACTGTTGCTTAGATTGGAGTGGGTATACTAAATGAAACCCCTCCTAAGTCCCATTGCTTTCCCTACTGTTGCATTGACTGGAGTAGGAATAGTAAATCTAACTGCTCCGAAGTCCAACACTTTCCCTACTATTGTGGTGACTGGAGTAGGAATAGTAAATGTAACCCCTCCGAATCCAACTTTTTTGTTACTGTGGCATAAACTAGAGTGGGAATAGTATATTTAATATTCTTATACTACAATAGATTTTATAATATTGCTAAAATAGATTTTATAACATTAATTGTTTGTTTTATTATATTTTATATTATCTGTTTTTATAATTTAAAGTTGAAAGCATTTTAAACAAATATGTTATTCATGGTTTTACATTTTATATATATTCATAGTAATACATTTAAAATATTAATTATGATTCACTATATATAAATACACATAATTATGTTACTATATATATATATATATACTATATAAATATATATATATATTATCTACTAGCGGTCGCCAGTAGATAGTTATAGTTACAACCTATTATCCATAGGAAATCCGCGACATTCTATTTGAAATAACTCTCTTGCCGGTTGACGTATCTTCGCGAAATTTTCAAACTTCGTGGGGCGCTCCGGTCCGCTCCTACCCTGAAAGTCTCGGGGGATACGTCAAGCGGGGGCCGAGAAAAAAGGGGGTCCCAAAACGCGTTTTCCCCATGCATTTTCCCATAGGAAACTTTAGACACGGCTACAGCTCGAACTGCTGAACGGAATTACACCAAATTTGGCAAAGAGGTAGTTCTTGGTTCAGAAAGAACCCTTTTTGTTAAATGGTGTAAATCCGTTCAGTAGTTGCTGAGAAAATGAAAAGTAAAAAGTTAGTGATATCTAGGGACGAGTAGGGTCCGCGTACCCTCCCGATCACGAGCTGCATGTTAATTGGCTGTCAGCTGGCTGTCAACATTCCGATTCAGGAAATGTTGGCAGCCATTTTGTCCTCGGTAGAACCGAGGGACAGAAACAAGTGCGCAAAGCGCACAAAGGGGGCAGGGTAGAAACACCCTGACCCCTAGGTTTGCTCAGGGGTCCCACAAGGACCCCCTGGGCAAAAAATTTTTTTTTTTTTAAAAATCGGCAGGATGCGCTCAGGGTGCGCGAATCCTGCCGAAAAAATCGAAGCGCGGTCTCCGCGCTTCGATGTTAATTGGCCCCGGGTGGCCCAAGTCCCGGGGGCATGGTGGGGGATAATTCAATGTGTGGGGGCCTCAAAGGCCCCCAAGCCCCGGGGACCGCCACCCCCCGGGGCTTTTTTTTAAAAATGGTGCGGGAAGCCCTCCCGCAGCCCCGGGGACCACCACCTCTCCGGGGCTTTTTTTAAAATAATTATTAAACCTGTGTGGGGGGGGCTCCAGCCCCCCCACACGCCCCGGGGACCACCACCTCCCCGGGGCACTAAACATTTTAATATGGGGGTCCGTTACGGACCCCAGAGCCCCGGGACCACCACCTCCCCGGGGCTGTGTACTGAATGGGAGGGGGCCGCGCGGCCCCTCCTGGAGCCCTTGATGGCCCTGGGGACCACCACCCCCAGGGCCGGCTCCTGCAGTGTCCCGGGGTGCCTACCCCGGGACACTGTAGTTTGCTATGGCAGGACGGGAGCCTCGCGGCCCCGTCCTGCCATAGCAAACTGCTTTGGATATTGGAAGAGAGAGCAGGGAAACCTGCTCTCTCTTCCAATATCCAAAGCGATTGCTTTCCACATGGGGAGCAGCATGTCAGCTGCTCCCCATGTGGAACAGCAATGCCGGCTCCCAAGGGACGTGGGGAGCCGGCGGGACTGTGGGGGATTGGGGACCCCCCACAGTCCCCAACGGAGAGGGCCAGCCCCGGGGGATGGGGTCCCCGGGGCAAGTAGTGGCCCGGGAGGGGGCCACGCGGCCCCCTCCCCCAAAAAGAGAAAAATTAAAAAAAAAAAAAAATGGAAAGGCCGGCCCCGGGAGATGGGGTCCCCGGGGCCAAAAAAATAAATATAGAGGCCATGCCCCGGGGATGGGGTCCCCGGGGCCAATACAGGCCCAGGGAAGGGGGCCACGCGGCCCCCTTCCCGTTTTTTTTTTTAAGGTAATTTAAAAAAGGGGTAAGGCCCTGGGGGATGGGGTCCCCAGGGCACAAAAAAGAAAAAAGGAAGGGGGCTACACAGCCCCCCTTCAGGGGAGAAAAAAACAAACAAAAAAAAAACGATCGGGCCCGCAGGCCCCGCCCCTTCCTTCACCACTCTGCAAACGCGCCCCTGGCGCGTTTGCAGAGGGGAACGAATTCCCCTTGAATACTGGGGGTCCCTGGGGCCAACTAGCCCACCAGGTACCTCCAGTATGCGCCAGGGGCTGCCTTGCAGAGAGGTGTACAGAGGCCACGCCCCTTTTTACACCTCTCTGCAACGCAGCTCTGTGGCGCTTTGGAGGTATATGGTGGGCTAGTTGGACTCCGGGGACCCTCAGGATTCAAGGGGACTTAATCCCCCAACTTAAAACGCGCCACGGGCGCGTTTGCACAGTGGTGAAGGGAGGGGCGGGGCTTCAGGTGACATGTGTGCAAACAGGCCCCGTGGCGCGTTTTAAGATGGGGAATTAAATCCCTTCAATCCTGAGGGTCCCTGGGGGCCAACTAGCCCAACAGGTACATCCAGAATGCGCCACAGAGCTGCGTTGCAGAGAGGTGTAAAAGGGGTGTGGCCTCTCTACACGTCTCTGCAACGCAGCCCCTGGCGCATATTGGAGGTTCCTGGTGGTCTAGTTGGCCCCTAGGGACCCTCAGGATTCAAGGGGACTTAATCCCCCAACTTAAAACGCGCCACGGGGCGCGTTTGCAAAGATGTCACCTCAGGCCCCGCCCCTCCCTTCACCATTGTGCAAATATTCCTCTAAAATCAGCCGAAATAGGAATTCCGATTTACTCACCTGTTATAAGGAGAGACCTCAGTGCTGTATCTTTCAGCCCAGTACTGGTCCTGAAAAGTAATTTTAACCGTACTTACCAGTAACTTGAATTTCCTTCCATAGGCTAACATTGACTGGTTTCACTTGGAAATTCTTCTAAGTGTGGAGTTTTGGAACTTTAAAATATTCCTCTAAAATCAGCCGAAATACGAATTCCGATTTACTCACCTGTTATCAGGAGAGACCTCAGTGCTGCATCTTTCAGCCCAGTACTGGTCCTGAAAAGTAATTTTAACCGTACTTACCGGTAACTTGAATTTCCTTCATAGGCTAACATTGACTGGTTTCACTTGGAAATTCTTCTAAGTGTGGAGTTTTGGAACTTTAAAATATTCCTCTAAAATCAGCCGAAATACGAATTCCGATTTACTCACCTGTTATCAGGAGAGACCTCAGTGCTGCATCTTTAAGCCCAGTACTGATCCTGAAAAGTAATTTTAACCATACTTACCGGTAACTTGAATTTCCTTCATAGGCTAACATTGACTGGTTTCACTTGGAAATTCTTCTAAGTGTGGAGTTTTGGAACTTTAAAATATTCCTCTAAAATCAGCCGAAATACGAATTCCGATTTACTCACCTGTTATCAGGAGAGACCTCAGTGCTGCATCTTTCAGCCCAGTACTGATCCTGAAAAGTAATTTTAACCGTACTTACCGGTAACTTGAATTTCCTTCATAGGCTAACATTGACTGGTTTCACTTGGAAATTCTTCTAAGTGTTGATTTTTGAAACATACAAATATTCCTCTAAAATCAGCCGAAATCCGAATTCTGATTTACTCACCTGTTATCAGGAGAGACCTCAGTGCTGCATCTTTCAGCCCAGTACTGGTCCTGAAAAGTAATTTTAACCGTACTTACCAGTAACTTGAATTTCCTTCCATAGGCTAACATTGACTGGTTTCACTTGGAAATTCTTCTAAGTGTGGAGTTTTGGAACTTTAAAATATTCCTCTAAAATCAGCCGAAATACGAATTCCGATTTACTCACCTGTTATCAGGAGAGACCTCAGTGCTGCATGTTTCAGCCCAGTACTGATCCTCAAAAGTAATTTTAACCGTACTTACCGGTAACTTGAATTTCCTTCATAGGCTAACATTGACTGGTTTCACTTGGAAATTCTTCTAAGTGTGGAGTTTTGGAACTTTAAAATATTCCTCTAAAATCAGCCGAAATACGAATTCCGATTTACTCACCTGTTATCAGGAGAGACCTCAGTGCTGCATCTTTCAGCCCAGTACTGATCCTGAAAAGTAATTTTAACCGTACTTACCGGTAACTTGAATTTCCTTCATAGGCTAACATTGACTGGTTTCACTTGGAAATTCTTCTAAGTGTGGAGTTTTGGAACTTTAAAATATTCCTCTAAAATCAGCCGAAATACGAATTCCGATTTACTCACCTGTTATCAGGAGAGACCTCAGTGCTGCATCTTTCAGCCCAGTACTGATCCTGAAAAGTAATTTTAACCGTACTTACCGGTAACTTGAATTTCCTTCATAGGCTAACATTGACTGGTTTCACTTGGAAATTCTTCTAAGTGTTGATTTTTGAAACATACAAATATTCCTCTAAAATCAGCCGAAATCCGAATTCTGATTTACTCACCTGTTATCAGGAGAGACCTCAGTGCTGCATCTTTCAGCCCAGTACTGGTCCTGAAAAGTAATTTTAACCGTACTTACCAGTAACTTGAATTTCCTTCCATAGGCTAACATTGACTGGTTTCACTTGGAAATTCTTCTAAGTGTGGAGTTTTGGAACTTTAAAATATTCCTCTAAAATCAGCCGAAATACGAATTCCGATTTACTCACCTGTTATCAGGAGAGACCTCAGTGCTGCATGTTTCAGCCCAGTACTGATCCTCAAAAGTAATTTTAACCGTACTTACCGGTAACTTGAATTTCCTTCATAGGCTAACATTGACTGGTTTTCAGCAAAAAAGTTTCAAAGTGTTGATTTTCACAAACTACAAATATTCCTTAAAAATCGACAGTATGACTTAAACGCATTCTTTCAACTGTTTACAGGAGATGCACCAGTGCTGGATCCAGGATCCAACACTGAGTAAGAAAAAGTAACGATAACAGTTTTTACCTGCTAAGTGAATTTCCTTCCATAGGATAACATTGGTGATTCTATGAGAAAAAGTTTCAAAGTGTCAACTTATAAAATACAATAATATTCCTTAAAAATCACGACTGTAACCAAAACGCTTTTACTCAACTGTTTACAGGAGATGTCCCAGGACTGAATCTAGGATCCAGTCCTGTGGTTAGAAAAGTAATCCATAAAGTAACTAATTGCATTTAACTAGAAATTCACATTGAGCTGAATGTTGCATTGTGTTTGAAAATGTGTTGCCCATTGCAACAACTGTAACTACTGTACTTAAAAGTCTATTGCCTATCTGCAAAGTATTTAAACTAAAGTAATTCATTAAGAGAAAGTATTTTTTGTAATGTAATGTATAATGTAATTACAATGTAATTTAAATAATAAAATATGTAAAAAAAAATTGTTTCTAAAAATGTAGTAAATCAGTATTTTAAAAATTTATATAACAATTAATACATTTAAAAATTGTCATTTACAAAACCTTTGAAATTCACTGAAAAAACCGTAGGTTTCAGACATGTTACAGTTACAAATTAGCATTTAAAAAACCTTTGAAATTCACTGAAAAAACCATAGGTTTCAGGGACGTTATAGTTACAAATTAGCATTTAAAAAACCTTTGAAATTCACTGAAAAAACCATAGGTTTTAGGGACAGTTATAGTTAGTTGGACATTGCACTCGTACAAAACCCGTGAAATTCCCCCGTTATAGTTAGTCCAGCTAACTATAACTCGCGCCCCGCAATGCACTGCTGATGACGTCACATATTACATCACTCATGACATGGTCAGTGACATCACTGATGACATCACTGATGACATCTCAAATGACATCACTGATGACATCACTGATGACATCATCCATGTGATAATTTCATGCATCTTCTCACACCCTAATATAACCTTTGATACACCCACTCTAAAGTACAGACTGCCATTCGCAAAACCATAGACACTCCAACACCAATAACTACATACCCACTCACTGATTCTTAGGTCTACGCACACATCCACTCACTCACCCGAACAGTCACTCATATTTACGGTCACTCAGTACAGGACTATCATATGCACTCATACTCCTATATAGACACTCAAACACCGCCACTCATCCATAGAGGTACTCACACACCTAGTCAGTCATGCAAATAATTAAACACACTACCATTTACTCACCTATACAGTTATACACACACCAGCTCACTTACTCATACAAATACTAGCACATTCTTACGCTCTTATACAATCACTGATACAAGCACAGACTCATCCATACAGCCACTATCACAATCAGTCACTCTTGCTTATAGCTATTTATATACTCCAACACACATATATACTGCCTTTCACATATGTAGTTACTCACACATGTACCACTGGGACATACATTCACTCACTAACACACTCTTACACACACTTACCCACCCATACAGTCTATCACAGATGCACTCTTGAAACCATCCACCCAGTGAATCACCCACTCACACATCTATGCACAGAGTCGCACACACCCCTCCCACACAAACACTCAGGCACCCATACAGATACTCACACAAGCATTCAATAACTCATATAGACACTCATGTAGCTATTCTCAAACACATGCAGCCACTTACACAGCAACAGACAGACGGATACAGACATTCACCCAGTTTAGTCACTAACCCATGCATTCAGTAAGATACGTTAAATCACTCACTTATACAGTCAGTCACGCACCTACTAAATCATCCATACAGACACTTACACACCCACTCATTCTTCAATACGTCTTTTCCTATATATATTAAAAATATTTAAACTTTACAGAAACACACAGTCACTGGATGATGTCATCAGTGATGTCATCAGTGATGTCATTTGAGATGTCATCAGTGATGTCATCAGTGATGTCACTGACCATGTCATGAGTGATGTAATATGTGACGTCATCAGCAGTGCATTGCGGGCGCAAGTTATAGTTAGCTGGACTAACTATAACGGGGAATTTCACGGGTTTTGTACGAGTGCAATGTCCAACTAACTATAACTGTCCCTAAAACCTATGGTTTTTTCAGTGATATATATATATATATATATATATATATATATATATATATGCAGAGTTAGCTGACGAAACGCGCCTCTCGGGTGGTCCAGTGCTCAAGACGGTATGACTGAATAAACAGGATATAATCCCTTGACTTAGAGTGCCTGCTGTCTCTCTATAGAGTTTGGGGAGGTTTTTGATGATACTTCTAGCGCTAGCAGTGGCACTGTTCTGCCGTGCACCACCAGCAATCTGGCAGCACGCCAGCATGCCGCAACCTTCTTTTCAGATTTAACAGGCAAGCGTGCCCCCCTACCAGGAGAGTGGCGATGGAGACGAGGAAGTGGCTGAAGTGGAGATAAAGGTTCAACGCTGGGAGCAGAGGCTTCCTTGGCGGGGACTGGAGTTCTTGCACGAAAGGCTCAACCTTACCCTAGGAATACCTCCCTTGTAGTGGAGCTGGGCACTGCGGATGGCATTGGCCGAGCGGTGGGGTCTTGGGACTCCAATACTGGATGTCAGACTTATCCACATTGGACAAGGGACTTCAAGTTAAAATACTCACTGCAGCCTTCACTGCAAACTTCAGGTCATTCAAAACTGCGCTGCCCGAACTCTTCTTCAGATCCCCCGCAGATTCCCAATCCACCCCGGACTTAGGAGCCTCCACTGGCTCCCAGTCAGGGAAAGAATTGAATTTAAGGCCCTGTGCATTGCCCATAGGGCCTTTTGGAAAATGGGCCCTGTCATTAGCCGATCGCTGATTACCCACTACCACCCAAATAGACAGCTCAGATCAGCATCTTCCTTCCTCGCCCTAGCGCCCAAGATCAAGAGAACCAGAAGTGGTGGCCGTTCCTTTGCTTATAACTCGGCTAAACTCTGGAACTCTCTTCCCCTCCACCTGCGGGCTGAGCCCAATCTGCTTCTCTTCCGTAGGCTTTTAAAAACTCTGCTCTTTAACAAACCTGTATAGTTTTTATCTTTTTTTCTGCACCCGCTTGTCCGCAGCGCTAGGACGCCTCAGGGTAGCTATTGCGCTTAACAAATGGTCTTTTCATTTCATTTCATTTTCATTTCATGTGCAAACTTTAAGCTCTGAGAGCAGAGTCTCATTTAGATTAAGAGGGCTGGATGTCCCTCGACCAGAAAGGCATGATATAAATGAAAAATAGTTAATAGTGAGCCTGTAAGGCGGCTGTAATGTGATTAATATTGTTTTAACAACCAATTTTAGTGCGTGCAGTTTCGTACATTTAAAGACACTTCATTGCTTTCTTTGCAGGTGAGGACTCAAATTATATTCCAGTCCGGTTTTTACATGTACCCGTAAGAAGCATGATGGGACTTTTTAACAGCATGCACAAATTGCTTTCACCTTATGAATAACCCCCAGCAGGATTGACTGAGAATTGTATATATTTTTATAGATAAATTTAAAATGAATATTAATTTCATTTTTATTTAAATATTGGGAGTGAAAGTGGTGTTTTAATGTTTTGAAGTGAAGTTATCCCTTGCAGTGATCGTACATGTTTTTTGATTTGTTGCTAAAAATAAGTGCATCATTTGTGCCAATTAACTTTGATGTTTAAATAGAGCACCAATATGGCACACTTTAGATTGAAAAAGGCAGAGTTAGCTGCCGAAACGCGTCTCTGAGGTGGTCCAGTGCCCAAGATGGTATGACTGAATAAACAGGATGTAATCCCTTGACTTCGAGTGCCTGCTGCCTCTCTATAGAGTTTGGGGTGGTTTTTGATGATGATTCTAGCGCTAGCGGTGGCGCTGTTCTGCTGTGCACCACTAGCGATGTGGCAGCACGCCAGCATGCCACAACCTTCTTTTTTTATATATATATATATATATCACAATAAATACCCTTTCAGGCATAGAGTGATGCATAAATTATGCAAAAAAGAAGCAGAGAACTCTGGGTAGTTCTCAAGTTTAGGTGGAAAGCAGCTCCTGTATAGCGCACTCTCAACAACAGCGACACTCTAGATCTGCTCACCTCATATGTCTGCTTTTCAATCAAAGTCTTTAAGCATAGGATTAGCACAGTGCCATCCACGCCGAGATAGAAAGGGACAAAGTCTTTTTCCATTTCTACAGCAAAGTCTTTAAGCATAGGACTAGCACAGTGCTGTCCATGCCGAGCTGCAAATTGACAAAAGCCTTTTACCACTCCAGGCTATTTTCGAAGCCACAAGTGATAATAGTGATCTCTCCCCTATAAACACATTTTCCCAACAGAGAACATAGAACCAGGTGCTTGTACCCGCAAGTCTTTTTTCTATGTTCTCTGTTGGGAGAATGTGTTTATAGAGGATAGAGCACTATTATCACTTGTGGCTTCGAAAAAGACCGAGTGGTCGAAACCCGTTAGCCAATAAAGCTTTATTGGATTATCTATCTGGAGTGCGGGCTCTTACTTGTGCTGCTGCACTGGTGCTGCTTTGGATACATGTGGGGGATCCTGTACCCCGTTGCCCTGCACTGGTCTCATTAGGTGGATGCGGCCAGAGGACTTACGGGAAACCAGGTATGCGATCGCCAGTAGGTAGTTAAAGTTAGGACTATGATTCCATAGGGAAAGCATTTTTTAACTTGCCTATAACTTTGGCGTCGTTTGACCAATCTTCAGGACATTTTCCCCCAAAAAGTGCCTAGGTAGATTCTGGTTGTCATGGAAAGTTCGGGGGTGATACGTGCAGTGGCGACCGAGAATGTGGGGTGCAAAATAAGGGTGCGTTTGTAATGTTAATTCCCATAGAAACCTTTAGCCACACCTACAGCACGAACCATTGAATGGACTTACACCAAATTTGGAAGATAGGTACATGTTGGTTCAAGGAAGTGCCTTTTGCCTATTTGGTGTAAATCTGTTAAGTAGTTTTTCAGCAATTTAAGCCAAAAATTATAGTGATATCTCTGGCCATGGATATTTCACGGTGGTTTCGCGATTAATGCACGTGCCAACAGGAATGCTCTGATTGGCTGGACGCAACCTGAACAGAAAGTTGCGGCTGACATTTTATCTATTGGGATCGGTTCCCGGGGCTGCAAATGAGTGTGAAACTACCAAGGGAGTAGAGACTCACCACAATCGTTGCCATCCACAAGACAGGGAAACCCCCCTCCCAATGTAGTTCATATCGCCTGTTATCCCTCCTGAACGTAGAACCTAAAGTACTTGCAAACATTCTAGCAACAAGGCTTAGGGGAATCGTCACAAAAATAATTCACCCGGACCAATCGGTTTTTATGCTGCATCGTTGCACCCGAATGAATCTTAGACGTCTATACGGAGTCCTAAGCCAAATCGAGCCTGTTTTCAGACCGAGCTGCGATGATGGTACTGGATGCAATGATGGCGTTTGAGAGTATTCAATGGAAATACATCTTCACTGTATTACCAAGGATGGGCTTTGGGCCAAATTTCTGCAAATGGGTTCAGGTACTATACCAGGAGCCATTAGCCCAGGTACGAGTGAACTGTACCACTTCCCGAACATTCCAGTTGGACAGGGGGATGCGTCAAGGCTGTCCTCTCTCCCTATTAATATTTGCACTAGCACTGGAGTCACTAGTGGCATAGGTCTGAGGAGACCAATTGATCGGGGGAATCCCTATGCCAGGGGGTTGGGAAGAGCATATATCTCTCTACGCAGACGACATCCTCCTATATGTCACCCATCCATACCTCTCCGTGAGTAGACTGTTACAGATCTTTGGGGAGTTTGGAAATCATTCAGGGTACAGGATAAACTGGTCCAAATAGCTGGTTTTTCCACTATCAGGGGTGATCCCCCGGCTCCCGTCATACTGCGAGGCCCCTATCGTGGAGGATGGATTCAGATATCTGGGTATCCACATTACTAGGGCCCCAAAAAATTCTCATATTAAACCTCTACCCACAGTTGGAGAGACTGCACAATGATGTGACTCACTGGCGTACGCTGCCACTCACCCTGTCGGGAAGAGCCGCACTTAACAAAATGATGACCCTCCCACACCTTATCTACGTGTGGCAGAACACACCGTTCAGTGTGCCTCCAGAAGTATTTCGAAAGATAGAGCAGGAGGTGCGGACGTTACTGTGGCAGGGAGCTGCACTCAGAATAGCCCTTCGAAAACTACAGAGGGGGGTGTACGACGGAGGTCTGGGGATTCCTGACGCCTGACTATATTATTGGGCAAAGCAACTAATAGTAATTAATGATTGGGTATACGTAGACCAACAGGAGCCCGCCTATAGAGTGGACAGGCATGTGATTTGCTCTGGAAACTATGAACTGATCATGTATCAGAAGAAAAGGGAAAAAATATCCCTGAGCATACACAATCAGTACTTAGGACATAGCTGGAGGCAAACTGCTACCTTGTGAGGGGCAATAAGCTGACAGGAAGGACTCCTCTGTGGTGCAGTGACATACTAAAGGAAGTCAGAGGACTGAGAGGCTTTCAATAATGAAATGAAATGAAAAAGGCTTTTATATACCGCATGGCTACCCGGAGGCATCCCAGCGCTGCAGCGAGGCCAAGGGGGGGGAGACTCTTATGGGAAGAGCCAGGTCTTTAGCTGTTTCCAAAATGCAAGGTGGTTAGATTCCATACGAAGGGAGAGTGGAAGGGAGTTCCAGAGCTTAGCAGCGTTGTATGAAAAGAGACGGCCACCCGCTCTGGCCCTCTTAATTCTGGGCACTTCTGCCAGGTGGAGCTCATCGGAGCAGAGACTTCTGGTGGCCTTGTAGGGTCTGACCAGGTCTTTGATGATGGGTGGCCCATTTCCTTCTAGGGACTTGTGAGCAACGCAGAGAGCTTTGAAATTAATTCTCTCCTGTACCGGAAGCAAGTGAAGGGAGCGTAGGGCGGGCTTTGCGGAACAACGGTTGTTTGTACCTGTAAGCAATCTAGCTGCCGAGTTTTGAACGATCTGCAGTTTTGCGACTACTGAGTTGGGGGCCCCTAGGTAGAGAGCGTTGCCATAGTCTAACCTAGACAAGATTAAGGCCTGGATCAGCAACTTTTTCGCTTGGCAGGGGAGTAAGGGGAGTATTTTCCAGGTCATTCTGAGTAGGCCATAGCACGCGGCGGCAGTCTTCCTGGCTTGGGCTCCAAAAGTGAGGTCTTGATCTAACCAGATTCCCAAGCTCTTTATATCAGTTTTTGGGACTGGTGCTGGACCCATGCAGGCTGGCCACATGGTGCTAGATTTAAAACTTAACTGGTTGCCAAGCAGCATAAGCTCAGTTTTGTCACCATTGAGCTTTAGATGGGATAGGCTCATCCAATTAGCAACTTCCCGAGACAGGAGTGGAGATCAGTGGGCGAGTGTTCAGCCTGGTTCAGTGCTACGACCAGCTGGGTGTCATCCGCGTATGTAACTATATGGATTCCAAAGGGGGATACAATATTCGCCAGAGGGGCCATATACACATTAAAAAGAGTGGGACTCAGGGACGAGCCCTGGGGGACTCCACACTAGGAGACACAAGGAATAGAACACCTAGAAGACATCTGGTGAGGACAGGCAATCATAGCCTTGACAGACCTCGCAAGAGAATATGAACTATCGGAGATAGAACAGTATAGGTACTTGCAGTTAGGACACGCGTTACGGTGATACATAAGAGAAGGGGAAGCAATGCCAGACCTCTCTCCCCTAGAAGATAGACTGACAGCAGACCACATGACTAATAAAGGCATTTCCCTGACATTTAAGACACTGCTACATCACTCCCTGGAAGTACTGACATCCCTACGCCCCCTACGCTAGAAATGGGCAGAAAATATAGGAAATATCGACGACGAAGAATGGACTGAAGCACTACAGGGGCCAAGAGAAATATCCATTAGGACGAGGTTCAGGCTGATCCAGTTACGAATCTTTCACCACTCCTATTATTCCCGTATCCTTCTCTTCAAAATAGGGAAAACATCTACACCACTGTGTCTCCGGGGATGTGACCAAGAGGCCACCTTCTATCATATACTATGGGACTGCTCAATTATCCAAGCCTTCTGGAAGAGGGTTACCGACATCATAACCCAAGGCATATCACACACAATCCAAATGGACCGAAAAGAAATATTATTGAATATATCTGGGGACGCCCCCTGACCGAAGTACCTTCAAATATGGATGACCCTTGCCCTAGGGGTAGCAAAAATAAACATAGCCAGAGTATGGGGCAACATGGACCCTCCTGCGATACGGCAATGGTTGTCAGATTTAGATTGGTGCCAAAATGCAGAACAGGTGATATACAAAAGCCGGGGATGCCCCTAGAAGTGGGGAAGGGTGTGGGGACCGTGGAAAACTTTTAGAGGTACCTGAGACATCCATTGCAAGGTAAGGGTAGGGGCGGGGCTAGGATGGGAAGAAGGAAAGATCCCGTAGTCCTACTTCGGACACAGATTGATGATTGTATGAGGCAAACAATAAGGACTGTTGATTGTAGGTGACCTCATCCTTAAACCTGTAATGTAATTGAAACTGAACAAGATGCAAATGTCCTCCACTTTACCGTTTCAAATGTAATGATGCAAATGTTAATAGAAAGAGTTTAGAAAAAAACACAAAAAAAAGAAAATGTGTGTGAAAGCCCACATAAGGGGTCAAGGTGAAGATATTCTGACCCCATGGTTTAGAAATGGAGGTGTTAGTGACACAAGCTTTGTGTCCAAAATTGATTTTTTTTAATCGCGTGGGATAGTCGCAATGACGTCGCGACTGCCTGCACGGCCCCCCGTTTTTCATCTCGGGGATCTCGAAACTATCGACGTCGTCGCGAATATTGGTGGAAATATAAAAAAAGATATCAGTGAATCATTAATACACATTGTTCTAGCGATATTGAGATTCTGATAAATGTTTTTATAGAGTTATTTATATAGTGAGTTATTTACTGTGATGGTTAGAATTAATTATATAGTTTTAATTTTTGAATGTGGTGGTGGCTATTGAATTCCTGCTTTTGTTTTCCGTTTTTGTGACCTGTCCACGGGGATTATGATTATCAACGTCATCGCGATCTCCGGCCTCACTGGGAAAATAAAATATAAAATAGGTTTTAGAGATGGTTTTTATAGAAAAACATGACTTTAGGGAATACTGTAAGAATCCCCTAGTGTGTAAAATACTGTAATATGTGTATATATGTATTTTAGACTTTATGAAAAAGGCGCGATCATCACGGTTAACGATACTATCGCGACGTCCCAAATAACTGTGAAAACGGAAAATAGGCCAGAAAGATGGTTTTTAAAGAAACTTAGTAGAAAAATATAAGTTTAAACATGCTTTGAAAGAAGTATACATATAGTAATATGTGTAGTGCAATGTTCAGAATGGATTTTTTGCATATTATTTTTGGATGTGTTGGTGGCCATTGAATGTCTGCTTTTGTTTTACGTTTTCGTGACGCGTCCGCGGGGGTCGCGATTATCGACGTCATCACGGTCTGTGGAGTCACCGTGAAAAGAAAAATAGGTTTTAGAGATGGTTTTTATAGAAACTCTCTAGAAAAACATGACTTTAGAGAATACTGTAAGAAACCTTTGGTGTGTAAAATACTGTAATAAGTGTGGATATATGTTTTTTACACTTTATGGAAAAGGCGGGATAGTCGCAGTTAACTACTTCATCGCGACCTCCCGAATAACTGCGAAAACGGAAAAGAGGTTTGAAAGATAGTTTTTTTAAAAGAAACTTAGTACAAAAATATGAGTTTAAACATGTATTTATATAGTAATATGTGTAGGGCAATGTTCACAATGGATCTTTTTACATATTTGTTTTGGATGTGTTGGTGGTTATTGAATGCCTGCTTTTGTTTTCCGACTTTCGCGACGTGTCCGTGAGGATTGCGACATCGTCACGAAGATTCTCAAAAACTAAAGAAAAAAAAACCTTTAGAAAAAGACTTCACAATATTTCGGGTACTAGGGTGGCTCTGGGAAGAACCGTTGTGTTGTTTGTGTGTATATGGCTGCTACACATAAGACCGGATGCAGAGTTTCAGGTTACTTAGAAACACCCTGTTGCCTTCATCTGTATCATTTCTATAAATTCTATGCATGTCAAAATGCAGATTGTTGTTATTGATACAGCCCATGTGATGGTCTCTGAGGAATGCAGAAACAGTTTTATTAACATGTTTCTTGGCTTTGTCAATCTGTGGAAAGAATTGATTGACCACTTCCATTTCTGTCTTTGGCATATATTAGAGTACACCAATACAGTGTGAGGGAAAAGCGCCATCAGTTCTGCAAAGGTTTATTTCATTAGAATTTCCAGTCCTACCCCGGTCAATGTGCCTAGGTCATTGCTGTCACAGTGTACAATCATGAAGTGAGGAGCTTAGGAATCACAATGGATTTAACCAAAGCCAGCAACTGATGAAACTTTAACCCTCTCTGGTCAAACGCAGTAATCTGCACATTTGGCAAACCAAAGTCCCTGTCAATACCTCTCTTTTTTGCAGCCTCTTTAGTCCAATAGATACAGCTGTGACCAACAATAGATAATCCATACTCTAAGCATTTTGAAGTGAAGGAATAGTAGTCAGGAGAAGGCTGGGGCTGAATGAGGTAGTTTTCCAAAGGAAAACCAGTTAAAATATATAAAGATATATTTGACTAGATGCTGTCAGCATGAAAGTGAATACAATTAGGTAGCGTGTTGGAGGCCTTAGTTAGTCTTATTATTAGCTGTTGTTTACAAAATGAAATTTAATACAGATATGGATATACTTTTGAATATGTGAAGTAAAGCACACCTGCTGTATCTTATTTGGAAGTAGCATGTTCCTTCTAGAATGTGCTGTGAACTTGTAACTTACTGGTTCCACTGGGTTGCTAGGTTACTCCGAGCTACCTCGTTTTGAAAGAGAGGTATAGGGTTAACAGATGCTTACCATTCACAAGTGGTGATGCAGTATTCTAAAATGAAAGACCTGATTTCATTTGCTACCTTTCTCATGATGATAAAGTGGAAATTTGAAGAGGTTGCCATTTTATAGTTGCTTTCTATGAGAGTGGTGTACCATTCTTGTGCTTAGTTTTTACAAATCTTAACTGTCTCAAAACTATCCAGGAAGAGCTAAAATAACAATATAATCTACAAACTCAATTCACTGGTATGTATATAACATTTAATTATATAAAAAATGTAAATTAGGAATGAAGATGTAAATGGGAGTTTGATTAAAAAAAGTATCACAGTGATGTGAAAAGAATAATATCAGATGAACTGTATGTGGCAGAGGGTATGTGTTTAAGATGTTAGTACTGTTGAAAATTACCATGAGCAATGCCTTTAACAATGACAATGTTTTAAATGTCTAAGCATTATGTGCAGAATAGATACATCTATATTATTTGCATTCTGGAAGTTGTGGTAGTTTGGTCACATTATAAAAGAGGAGTACTGTAGTCATGAATAAAACATAAGAAAATGTGCTGTGCCTGTATATGAATCATAACGTAGTAATACTTGTTAGGTATGTATTAGGAAGTGTTTGTCAATGTGGTTTTTAACTTATATGATTGGTTTGCATATGTTTAGATGGTGAGATGTGTTTTTTCTGGTTTCAGATAGTTCTATGTACGATGAGACTGTTGAGTTTACTTAAAGATGTAGAGAACTATATATTTTTGGAAAGATGGCCTGAAGGTGTACATCTTTTATGAAATCACATATATGCACAGTAATAATAAATCTTTATTGCTTGATTAATAAAAATCATTGCAATCAAAACATATTTACATCACACAATATTTAAAAACTGTACCACAAATATTATTTAAAAATTTACCAATACATTCATAATTATGTCACAAAACCAGACCAATTCACAATACATTGTGCATATAAAAAAAGGATATAAAATCAATCAGACATGGGCTTAATCATGCATAGCTAATTACATTGGTAGCGCATATAAAAAGACATCAATAATTACTGTACCAGGATATTGCACATATTGCCTTTTAAAGTGCCAACGTGCACTGATTACTAATTCCAATATATAAAGACAAGAATAAAATGCAATAAAAATACATCAATAGTTACTATACCAGGATATTGCACTTATTGCATTTTAAAGTGCCAACGTGCAATAATTACTAATTCCATTGTATAAAGACAATAATAAAGTGCATCAATAATTACTGCGACAGGAAGCTGATATTATTACATTTCTAATTATCACCCTAGCAGCACGAATACTAAGTTATAAAAAAAGCTATTAAGTTTCAGGGACATAAATATAAAATATCTCAAACTTGTTCTATCACACATTTTTCGGCTGCATTTAAAATTTTTATCAGTTGGCATAACAATCGGATCGATTCACCAGATAATGACCTAATTAGTGCCTGGTGAGCTGATCTAACCTCGATCTTCAAGAATAGGGTTTTCAAAAAGGTACGTCGAATGTTAATCAGTTTAGGACACCCGCACACTATATGTACTAATGTTTCTTGTAGCCATCCGCATAGTCTACAATTAGAATCTGGCCACTGCTGAATCCATGACTGCGTGCCCTCTTTTGTTAGATTTATTCCCATTCATAGTTTAAAATTTGTTTTTTTAATTTTTGCTGAGAAATAAGCAGTCAAATATGGCTGAATGTGTAGAAATTGGTAAGATTTAATCACATACCATGCATACTTTTTCCCTGCTAGTGCATTTTTATCCAACTTGAGGGATTCAACTTTGATTAGTTTTGTTAAATTAACTTATAGTTGGGCATTTTCAAGTCTTGGAGAGCTATTTGCAGACCAATATCCCTTAGGGAGGTTAAGATATGGGATCTCCATTTGACAGCATAAGCAGACTTATCTATTTCTAACCAGCAATTGTTCCCTAGGGATGCAGGAGCTGATGAAAACATAGAGAACATACATTTCAAAAATGCTCCTTCTGATACCAGGCACTGTCTTTGGAGACCAAACTCTAATCTTATTCTTGCTTGGCCTACTGATCTGGGAATCCCAAAGGTTGCTTTGAAGGCCTTAACTACCAATAGATCTAGGAGCTTCGCATCTTTCCCTCTGGTAATGGGTGAGCCATATTAATTTGGCTTTCATGACTTTAAGAATATAGTCATATGACCGAAAATCCAACGATTTGTTTAAGCATTTAAAAGCATGAATTAAAATCACAGTTTTTGCCCTCAGGTCCTTAAAATGGTATTTGTAAGAAACTCTGTTATCGAACACCACCCTTAAATATCTATAAGTTTTAACAACTTCAATAAGGCCTGCTCTGTCCCTCCATGTATTCAACTTCTATTTTACAGATCCAATTTTCATAATTTTAGTTTTTTTAACATTCAGTTCAAGGCCATTTATTTGTATGTAATCATCAAAGGCGTTTATAAGTCTTTGTAGGCCAATAGGAGTGTGGCTCAGGAGGATAGTATCATCAGTATATTGAAGGTAGCTGATTTGCACCCCTCCCAACCTTGGGGCATTAATAAAGTCCAGATACTGAGGATGATCTGATAAAAATAAATTAAAAAGCAAAGGGGCAAGAACACAACCTTGCTTTAGGCCATTATATGTTCTGATTTTCCTTGATAAGGAACTACCAATGCCCAACCTGACTTGAGCCCAGGTATCCGTATACAAACGGATAATAGCCTTCAACAGTTTCCCTGGGATGCCCCAGCCCAGCAATTTTTTCCATAACAAATTTCGAGGCACTGAGTCAAAGGCTGCCTTTAGATCAATAAAAGCAATATATAAATTTTGTTTTTTTAAGGCAGCCCGCTCAGCAAGTAAAGTGAGTGCCAGCAGGTTGGTAGTGGTGGATTAGCCCTTCCGAAAACCAGTTTGGTTAAATGGAATGATGCTTTCCTGCGTTGCCCACTTTTCCAATTCTTTCAATAAAATGGAGGCAAAGACCTTTGAATCAACATCAGTCAACGAAATGAAACGGTAATTAGCCGGATTGTCTACCGGACCACTTTTATAAATAAGGCTGCAATAGGCTACCTTGACATGATGCTGGCACAATTTCCATGTCAATACTTCATTGAACAATTTATATAAGTTTCCAGCCCACATGTCGACATTGGCACGGAACAGGGCATTAGGCAGCCCATTAGGTCCAGGAGCACCATTTGCGCGAAGCCCACGTAGCAAAGTCAATATTTGATTATAACTTATACATTCTAAATTAAGGCTCAAATCAAAACTAGAATCACTAAGTTTGACTGTGGTATTCATCCCCTGGCACTCACCACTCTCCATATCAATAGTTGAGATACTATTTTCCCCATAACCACGGCTGTGGAATGAACTCCCAACTGACATCAGACTAACTGAGAATCTGTTGCAATTCAGGAAAAAGCTGAAAACTTGGCTGTTCCCGAGGGAGGAGTAAAAATAAAGATTTTATTGTTACTGTCCCGCTCTGACATCCCTCCTTGTTTTTCCCTCCCCCTTTTATATTTGTCTTTCCTGGGTTTGCCCGTTTTTGCGTACAATGACTACATGGTAACTCTCAGCGCCAGGATACCCGTTGGGTGACAGTGCACTATACAAGTCCAGCTTACATTACATTACAAAGCACATATCTGGTTGATTTACCGCCTGATCCGCTGTGCCATACAAATTAGTGATAAAAGTTACCCAACTGATTTCCAATATAGTTACACAAAATGCCCTGCAGCCTCCCCAAGCTTCTTAATTACTGCCCAAAATAGTTTTGCATTGTTTTGTTTGGAGGCAGATAGTAAACTGTTCCAAAGCCCTGTTTGATAGTTAAATTTAGCCTGCCAGACTTCTTGTTTATAAACTTTTCTAAGTTCCTTCAAATTTTCTTTATAGACAGAGTAGGACTGATGGAATCTATGAGCATACGCCTCCTGAACAGCTCTATTAAGTGATTTCTTTATCCTAAATAACTTTGAAGTAAACCATATGTTCGAAGATTTTAAAGGATTATTTACTTTTCTAACCTGTTGGGCTGCAAATTTCCCCACCAGGGACGTTGTAATAAAGGTCCATTTGTTAATCATATTGACATCCCCAGCTCACACTGGTCACCTTCCTTTATTAATGTTTTAGCAGCTTGTGTGATTTCCTCTTCTTTAGCTGTATGCCAGACTAACCTCTTCAGATTATATGAGGAATGGGCCATGTTGGGAAGTTCGTTAGGACTAGGATAACACTTCACAAAAAAATTAAATGTTAAGATCTGAGGGTTATGATCTCTTTCGAGCCGAGGGATT
Organism: Calotriton arnoldi; assembly: GCA_963921515.1. Classification (NCBI taxonomy): domain Eukaryota; kingdom Metazoa; phylum Chordata; class Amphibia; order Caudata; family Salamandridae; genus Calotriton; species Calotriton arnoldi. Next base: position 197,372 of record CAWUFW010003592.1, read on the forward strand.
ACCGTATATTCAGACAGTTTTTATCTTAAATTATCTGAAATAAACGTGTAGTCAATAATTGATCCTTGCTTAACATTTTTAAACGTGGGGATGAACCTAGATTTTTCTTTTAACTGACGAAACCCAGCCTAGGACATAATATCACAACACTCTTTTGCAATTCCGTCAGTCTTACCGTTTACTGAGGAAAACGGAATCAGGTACAAATTAAAATCACCAGAGACTATAAGGCCTGCTTCAGGGTGCTGGATTATTAATGTACTTAAAATATCTCGCAAGATATACAGCTGCGTAGACTTATTTTTTCTGGCACTTAGATACACATTGAGTATAATTAGACTAGATTCAGTATTATTTAACACAAGACATTGTAACCAGCCCAGATCAAAATCCACCACTTCCACTACTAAATTTAGGTCAGCCGCAATGTAGCACAACAGTCCACACTTTGCACGGCCTGATTTATTAGATTGCACTGTCAGGAGACTGAGGGGCATATGTATTAAAACATCATTTTGCGAGTCCTTAATAGCGATTTTTTGTGAATCGCCATTAAGGACTCGCAAATGCAATGTATGTAGGATTCGCAATAATAATTGCGATTCCTACATATTCCTTAATTGCGACTCGCAAATTGCGAATCGCAATTAAGGAATTCCTTCCCATTCATTCCTATGGGCCTAGAGGCCCATAGGAATGAATGGGAAGACGTTCGCAATTTGCGAGTACCCATTAGGTACTCACAAATTGCGAATGCAATTTCAAGGGTGCAAGGGTGTCAAAAGGACACCCTGTTGCACCCCTGAAATATGTATGGGTGCACATGTGGCGCACATACATGCCCTAAGGGCATGTATGTGCCCCACAGGCCACTTTGAAAAATGCAAAAAAGTGAATTTTTCAAAGAAATCGCAAATTACCACCAACTTAAAGTTGGTGGTAATTTGCGATTTCTTAGGGCAAAATCGCACAACATGGGTGCTTCCTGCGTTGCATTTAAGGAATCGCAATTTGCGATTCCTTAAATGCAGTCGCAAAATAGGGAATCGCAAATTTTGCGATTCCCTATGTTGCGAGGGCCTTTTGGGATGATACATCCCAAAAGGCTTTTTCCCGTTCGCAAACGCATGATACATATGCCCCTATATTCATTAAACCCAAGCAAGGGAGTCAATTGTTCGCTCCATGTTTCTTGAAGTACTAAAATTGTAAAATAATTTAAAAATAATATTGTATCAGGGTCAGACAGTAGATGGTTCAGCCATGAACATTCCAAAAGCATAGTCGTATTTGCATAGCATTAACATCTGTAGCTAAGGACATTCAATTTCTATCCCCTCGGGGCACCTTGTCCAGAGTAGCTGGAAGCCAGGACCAATCCTCCATTCGCACATTATTTTTAGGTAGCCACTCACAAATTCGACCCCCTGTTTGTGAGTTGGTAATCAACAGGCCAGAACTGCAAGATTGATTAGCTGATGGACCTGATGCGCCTCTAAGTACTGGATTTGGCTTCTTACTTTTGGCCATTATTCTTTCCTTATCCACCGTAAGGGCCAATACCTCCAGAATCGAGGGATAATGTAAACGGGTCCATTTCTCAACCTTAATGCCGGATTCCATAAAATACAGACTTGATTCAAAAATGTTGGTCACAATATCATTTGAGGACCAGGTTGTAATAGTGGACTCTCGAAGAGTGTTTGGCTGTATTTGTTTAAACTGCACTGACCCCAAATCAGTGGTTTTAATAAATGATAATTCAGGAATGGTTGAGGTTATTTTCAGTATTAGGCTCCGGTTAAGACTATTGTGGGAACCCTGAGATTCATACAGGGGATGCACTACTAGTTTTTTATCCCAAGTATTAGTACTATTATCCTGTCTGCAACATAGGGAGCTTGATGGGCCTGGTTTACTATCTCTAGCTAAAGTGATATTTGAAAATCTTTTTAGTGATGTTAGACTCTAAGTGACAATGGGCTCTAACATTTCTGCTGAACTTGACCTATTCAGGGTACGAGCTACTTGATCTTGGGATGGGAGCCTAGTCTCCTGGGGCTTATTGTCATACCTAGTCTCCTCTCTCTTACTAATGCCTACTATATCCGGCTTCATTATACCATTGGCAGTGAGAACTTTTTTTCTACCATTTGCAGATGCCTGAACCTTACACCTCGAAAGCATCAATAGATATGAAGAAGATTCCGCACCTTCTTGGACACCGCCCTGAATTCGACATTTCTTATTAGCTTGTTTAAAAATGGGATAACAATGCTTAGGTTTAGCTGCTGTGACTACTGAAACGACTGACTTCTTTGCCTTATTCCGAGCTTTCCGCAACCTTTTTCTTGCCCTTTTAGATAGTGGGGGACAATCACTGAAACTATCCCTGGAGCTTGAGCATGGGGATTTGGCAATCAGTGCTGAGTTGATTTTCTTGATTCCCTGGGGAACATGACCTTCATCGATTTGTGTATCTAAACCCAGACTGACCTCAGCCTCCCCACCAGGCTCCTCTGGTACCCTACAATTATCAATACACACATTTACCTGGAGTTGTTGCTGCTTCGTGTTCACACTAGGTACAGGAATGAATTCCCAGCTGTTTTTTTTACTTGGTCAACAAGTGATCCTACTATTTTAGGGAGATCGGACATCTTATCCTAAATGTGAGAACATGTGCATCTTATTAATTGATCATTAACCTCAGTCTGGGCCTTAACCACCAAACCTGCCAAAATTAGTAATTTTGTGTCAAGACTGGCCACATAGTCTGCTAAAGTGTTTAGAAGTTCCACCCGTATTTTGAGCTTATTTGAATGGAAACCAAGTGCAGTAGTTATAGCATTCATTGTATTTAACAGACTTTTCCACACACCAATATTATCAGCGCTTTTATTATTTGTAGAGCGCTCATCAGGAATAGGTGAAACATCATATTTATCTAAGAACAAGAGAGCTGCAGAGTTCAGCGAGTTATCTACTTGGCCAATGATCTGTACACCATGTTGACTATTTATGGTTTTACTTTTTAAAGGGATTAGAATGGAATGATCATCCAATATCTGATTGTCACCACATATCCCTGGACCAAATGGACTTAGAATACTCTTATTATTTGATATTTCCAAAATAGGTAATCCTAGACTCTCACATATCTTCTCAGCCCCAAACTTAGGCGACCAAGATATCAAAGAACTTTGATTCACTTGATTCACATGCAGTTCCCCCAAACAGATAACAGAAGCATCAGTATCATTTAAGGGCTTATTACACTTAGATATGTCCCAAAGACTATCTTCCGCCTGGTGTGCACAGTTCATTCCAGGCTGCGTCTTCATTTGGGTAGACGTCACGTTTACCTGCTCGGTAGTAGGAACATTATGGACTTGAGCTTTAACAACTACTTCATAAGGGGAATTTGTTGCCACAGGTGCATTTAAGTTTAAAGGCGTAAAACCTGCTGACTGTTTTCCACTATCTCTCAGCTCATCCCTGTGAGATATAGCGTCCTCGCAAACTGCCTGGGCTATAGATAAACACATATTATTCAGAGCAGGCAATGTCAGAGGCAATTTGGCATCACAATTACCTTCACATTGGGCACCACCTTTCTGTTTGAAGAAGTCCTTTATACTTGGCTGGGAAAAGTGGGCTCCCCCGGCCCCCGACAGAAGTTTGATTGTGGATTTGCCCCACAGCACTCAATGTGCCCCCCAGACTTGAAGTTTGCCCAACTATGGCCGGCAAGTCCTCAAGGACTATTTCATTTGCCTGCGAGGTATCTTTTTGGGAGCGGGTTTGAGTTTTCCTTGCGGCTTTGCGCCTTTTTTGTAGTTGTTCTTGAATTTAAAGTTGTGCTTGGCCCCTTATACAACCTGACCTCATGACGTAGGCCTAATTACTCCAAGGATGGCACAGGGGTGACACAAGGATAGCACTGAGAGGCTTATATCAGAGCAACAAGCTCTTGTTAAAATCTGCCGCCTCATCCTTAAATGAATCTTCGATCCCCTGTGCTTTCACAAATCTTTTCTCCTGCAAGCCCCCACGGCTTACTACGGCCTCGGGTGCGATCTCCCGGCAGGGCCTCCAGGGGTCCTCCAAGGGTCCGCCCCTGGTAAAGCGGAGTGGAAAACAATACAGTCTGCCAGTAAAGCGAACAAGATGCAACTGGAGCACAGGCGAGTGGGGCTCCACCGGTTAGGCAGCAGGCTAAAACCGGACCTAGCCGGGCCGCCTCTGCTGCTTACCGGGGCTCACTCTCTGCTAGAGCCGAGTACGGCTCTTGCACTCGCAGTGCTCGTGGTCCTGGAGGCTCGTGATCTAGGAGCGCCTAGAAGCACTCTGTTGCACTCTGTAACAATTGCCCTAGGAGTAATTGATGGCAAGCGGCAGGGCAGTACAGAACAAGAACAACACAACCTAAAAAAACTAAATGGGGACTGGGCGGGGCACTGGCCGGACATACTGAACGTAACAGGCCTGTTCTTGCCCCCCCTAAAGAAGCCCTGGTTCTTAGGTGTTTGATTCCCCAATGGCCCGGAGCACAGCACAGCGAGGAAAGGGTTGATCTGACCTCAATGCTGCTCCTAGCCGCTTCTGTCCCACTGGCGCACTCTCCTCCGCAACAGCTCCACAGCGGGCACACACACGCCGGTCTCAGAGCCGACACTGGCACCAATGCCGCGGCCCGCACCGAGAACCGGTAAAGCGGCGGTAAAACAGCAGTAAAACAGCGGGTCTCCCTGCTCTGTCAGTTCCTCGTGGCCACACACACGCACACCGGTCTCGGAGCTCAACGCACATCGGTCTCAGAACACAGCGCTCTGCAGCCTTGCAGCCTCGCAGCTTCAGACTTCAGACTCAACCTATATGTTTACATGGTGATCAATGTTCTTCAAGGTTGTTGAAAATGTTATGTATATAGTGAGGGGGTGCATTTCTTTCAACATGCTCTGTTTAAAATTGGGGAAGGGTAATAGTGAAGAATGTCTTTTGAGAGTTTGTGTGCTAGCTTCACTTGGCAAGTAACTTTACTTTGAGAAATTCTGAATATATGGTTTAAAGGCACAACAAATATTTGCAAAATTATTTAGGGATGCTATTAGGAAAAGGTTTTGAGCTTTCAAAAGGTGAGAATTGTTGTTTTTAGTTTTAGAAACGTATTGATGCATGTGGACGCTGAGTAACAGAGCAATGTATACTCTTGGAGAGCCATGTATACAATTATATATCAAGTGAGATATCTAGACTTATTCAATCACCCAGGCACTACACATGCGCTCTTCCGATCACATAGGCACTAATTATGTACTCATTGAACTACACAGGCAACACACATGCGTTTATCCAATTACCCAGATAGTAGCAATATAGTTATGTGAATGCACAGGCACTAACTATGCAGATATGGGACCACCGATGTAGTTTGTACATACTCACGGATTCATGTAGGCACTACTTATATTCTGAGGGAAATGCGTAGGCATTATCTATGCACTCATCCAATCATCCAGGGAGTATTGTTGTAGTCAACCACAAACACATGCATTTACAAGTTTTAGTGAAGAATATGTACTCTTTTAGAACTATCTGGTGAATTATATATGTAACCTTTCACACACTGTTTACATGTACTCGGAAGAATTAGAGAGCTATATGCTGTGATATAGATTAATGTGCAGATTTTTATATGCAGTGTTTCTCAAAAATTAAATCTGACACATTTAAGTAGAAAAGTACTGAAACACTAAATCTACCAGTGATAAAGTGGTAGAGAGGCACAGAAATAGCCCCTATGTTCTGTGTTCGGATTTAGACTATTGAGACACTCAATGTACTTTTACACTTTAGTTGATGCTCTTTTGAAAAATTTACTACAAAAGGCATGAATTGGTCTTTTACCGTGTAGAAGTGAGAACTGAGATATGGTGCAGCAGTGTTGTAGGAGAGGGTGCTATAATTTTTGAAAGGTAACTAATAAATAAAGTTTTGTGTCTTGGTTTGGTTTGAGATTGGTACATTGAATTAAGTGCTTGTAGTTATGTCGGTAGGTTGATTTGTAGATTTAAAACTGCAACATAACATAAAAACTATTTTTGTATTATGTGTAAGCCAGTAGCAAAGTAGCTGCTACATTGGCTAGAAAAAAATTAAAATATAGTTTTTTTTTTTCACAGAACAATATCTGCATAATTACAGACAGATTGCCTGCAAAAGCTCGGAGGGAAAAGGAATAGAAGCAAGTATAGTATCTCTGCAGAACTGAGACTCAAAAGGGCAAAAATGAAAAAAAAGTGGTGAACGAAAAAAGATCTATTGGTAAGAGGACAAATTCATTTTTTAAAAACATATGTGGACATTTCCAAAGATTATGAAATAATGAAAATAAAATTCAAACTATGAGAAAGAATAACAATGGACAAAATCTATATAGCAAAACAGAAAGTAAGTACTTTGCAAGGATTGGATCCTTGCAAGATTAGAAAGCATACAAAGTTGCAGGGACACTCACTAGCTTGTTTACAAAAGAAAGTGTGCCAAAGCACCTTACATCATTTCAGCATGTTAGCTGTACACCACTCAACAATGTGAACTTTAGTTAGGAGGCTGTACTATGTGAAAACTCATGCTTTTTGTTTAGGAGAAATGAATAGAGCACTTTTGCATGCTACTGTGGTAGACGTAGAAAAGGTTTGTGGTGATGTGCAGTTTCGTTTGGTCCTGAGCAGGATTCGAGGGAAAATGAAGAGTTGAAGAGGAGGAGTTGCAGAACAAAACACATATATTACAGTTGATAGTTTTAAAGAACAGATTACAAAATTTAACACAGTGTGGTCTAAAAAAACAGAGTACGTTTGTATATGTTGTCGATGCACTTGCTCGAAGATTTAAACACAGACTGTTGACATATTTAAAAAGTGAAAAAGTAAATAATGATAACTAGCAAAAGATAGCTGTGCATTTATTTGTAGAGGAACACTTTGACTTGTCTATATGCAGGTTAAATGTAAGTAGTGTTACAATAAATTAGAAGATAATAAAATGAACAACACATATATATATTAGATACCTATTTTGTAAGATAATAAAATGCCTGCTAATGTAGAAAAATGAAGGTCAAAAATAAAAACATTTATTATTCTTTCCAGCATTGCATAGGGCCGTTATGGACTGCTTTCCAGCACACACTGCAACTCCACTATCCATGCAGTATGATGCCATCCGGGAAAAACGTGGAGCCAAATCTTGAAGTTGAGATTGGACCTCTGAATGGACTCTGTGCCTCTGTTTTGTTGTGGCTGCTATTGAAATCGAGGGTCCTTCAGCCTTGAGTTGCCTTCTTGCTGCTTTCACACTATTGCTATGGTATGGTTTTAGATGGCAAAGCATGGACATAGTCCAGCAAGAATATTTTCTATTTGCACCCCTTGACAATGTCTTGTGAGATATTGTGCATTGCACAAATCTGCTCACTATGAACTCCTCTTAAAGCATGTTCTAGATAGATAAATGGGCATGTTCTTCTTATTGTTTTAGTTGAAAAGTGTATTATCCAATGATATTCCTTTTATTTCCCATGACATGATTTTCTGTTTTGTTTTTTAATTATTTTATTTTAGGTTTTGTAAAGTAAAAAAAAAGTGTTCTTTTTTTATGGTAACAAAAATGGCAACTGGGACAGGAGGAATTAAAAAAATGTGCACTGAGAAATATGCAAAAAATATCAAAAAGGGGAAAAAAATTAGCATGTATGATTTTTTGCAGCATTGCGAATAGCTGTAACACCCTGCTCATCCGCACTTATAAAAGCACTACAGTCCATGCAATACGTGGCAATTCTTGAAAACTCTGGAGACAAATCTGTTCCAGTAGTCTGTACCTCTGAAGGGACTTTCTGGCCGGGAATTGTTGCTGCTGCCATTGATGCAGATGGTCCTCCAGCTTCCCTCTGCTTGATCGCCAGTTGGAGACGTTTTCTATGATAGGTTGTAAGATGATATAACATGGACATCGTCCCACATGAGTATTTTTGTTCGTCCCTCTAGAGAGGGTCTTGTCACAGATTGTGCATTGCACTAGTTTTGCAGCAGTTTTTGATTCCCCAGATGGGATTTAAAAAAAATCCCAAGCCACACTTGCCCTCATCTGGGGAGGCCCCTCATCTTCAATATCTTCTGTGTCGACCTTCTCCACATCCTGCTCCTGCTGTTCTTGTAGCTGATCCCCATCTCTGCTGTGTTGCCATTTTTTGTACAAAAAAGTCCCAAAAAAGTCTCCAGCCAAAATCTACCACCTGGAAAAGAAGATTCAAGAAGGAGGAGTGGGTGTATAAGTCCTATTGATTTTACTGATCAGTATATTATCAAATGATATTCCTTACTTTCACAGTCATGTGATGTTTTCAGATTCTATGTCAGGACCGGAGGCTCCGATTATGCTTCTCATTTCTTTGCATTTATTATACAGCAGCCAATAAAAAACCACTTTTTTATACATAAAACTACAAATCCCATGAGTACTAGGTGCCCCATAACCATAGAGAGTACCCTATATAAGGTCTCATAGAGGTAGTCATCTCCTCTTCCTTTGCTGCTCCGCAGCCAGTTAAGTGCCTTTCCCTTACTACTCTGTAATACTGTAGTGTATGGGTTTAGCCTTAAGTTTGAATTTTATAGCGCCTTATTAGTGCGTCTTTCATAACTATTGATTTATGCTATGTGCTTTGCCATGTTTTGTCATTGGTACTGTATAAATTTTGTGTGTGTGAACGCTTCTTTAGCGCGATTGAGATTTGAGTGACATGTATTTGTTTACCTTTTCTTCATTGTCGCGCGATCGGGAACGCTTTTGCCTCCCTTACGGGGCGCGTTGCGCCCGCGGTAATTTTCCAGGTGGAGTGGGAGTTGGGGACGAGGACCGCGCGTCATACGATCGCGCGAAGTCCTCTTTTGTTATTTAGCAGGCGCCGGCACCGCGCATGCGCGGCGGCCATTTTAGACACCTTGAATAGCGGTGTTCGTGTAAGGAGCGAAAGCGGGAAAACGCTCTGTGTTTAAAACTTGCACTACCAAATTTAAGCCTGCCCGCGGTCCCCGGTGACGCCCGACGCATACGGTTAGCAGACGGTAGTACAACCACGCATAGGCTCTGCCTAGAGAGGTCTTGACAAGCCCTCCCTCCACCACAAAATTGTTTGATTCTGTCTGGCTTGTCTGGGGGTTTCTCCTCTCCCCCGTGTCTCCTCCTTACTGAGACAATCTCAGATTGCGTTACAGTAGTAAAGTCACTATGGCTGAATTCTTCTTCGAAGATGATTACCTGGAGGAGGAGCCATCTGGCTCACTAGAGCAGGACCTAGTTCAGGCCCTTGATGCAGGGGTGAAACACTCGGTAAACACTGCCCTGGTAAGAGCGATTGCACCCCTTAAGCGCCATCTAAATAAATACGCAATCCAGCAGGGGTGGATTCCTGCAGCAAGCGCTAAACCGCCAGCCATCAACAAAAAAGGTTCTAACCCTCACGCAGAGGATTTCGCTCGCCTCTCCAAGGCTCTGGCAAACGACCACGCCTATACGGCGTCAAAGGAGTCTACTGACTCCACTCAGGGTGAGAAAGGGGACTCCTCAGCAGCCACGGAGTCAGAGGAGGATGAAGCACCCCAACCAGCGAAAAAGTCTAGGAAGGAACACCACCTTGAGGTTCCCAGTCAGCCCAAGCTCCTTACGTTTGACCCGTCGGACATTGTCCACCCTAATTCCACAGCGTGGCTCCCTTTGCAGGCGGTGGCGGATTACGTACAATCACACCTCCGACGTCCCTTTGACAAGGATGTTAGGCCCCAACTGTGGTCGGAGTGCCCGAGGCGGGATTTAGCGGCGCGCGTGGCGGAGACACCCGAGGTGGACCCTACTATGCTTACATATTTAAAGAAATATGCCAAAGACCCCAAGAAAGGCATAGACCGCGCCTGGCGGACATGCCAGGATAAATTGCTAGACCTATCCGGACCTCTTACAAAGATACTTGAAATGGGGTATCAAGCTAAAGAATCCGGATCCACGATAGACCCAGGCGGGTTAATCGAGTGGGCACAGCGGGCAGTGTGCCAATTGGGCAACGCCAACTGCGCCATGTCAAGTGAAAGGAGGCGCTCTATCCTCCTCAAATTGGATCCCAAGTTGGCAGAGTTGTCCTCCTCGGAAGCGGGGCCCGTGGCCCAAGGTCTCCTCTTCGGCCAGCCATTTTTAAAGGAGTTGACCAAGTTTGTGGCCACCTTCAGTGGCTTGGATAAGGCACAGGAATCGCTCAAGCACGCCTTCCGCCCGGTTTTCACCAGGGCCGGACTAAATCGAGGGCGGTCGTTCGGCCGTGGGTACAATCAGGGCGACCCGCGTGGACAACAACATCAAAGAGGAGGCTACCAGGATCATAACTCCGGCAACACCTCCTTCTATCCCTCTCGAAGAGGGCGAAACCACTTCAGGAGAGGCCAATTTGGTGGCAACCAGGGAAACAACCAAGACACCGGAAATACAGGTGAGGCTCATTCTGGTTTCAGAAGTAGTCCTGGGAGGTCGCATTCAATCTTTCCTACAGGTATGGCAAACGATCTCGCAAGATGCTTGGGTCTTGGAGACGGTTCAGGGGTGCAAACTGGAATTATACGATACTCCTTTCCAGGGTTCCCTTCCTCCTCCCATTCTTTTTTCCCGTCAAGATCAGGATTTCATTACAGACGAAATCCTCGCCCTTCTCCAGAAAGGGGCTATCGTGGCCACTCAACCCCATCCTCGAGGTTTCATCAGCATGGTTTTCTTAGTCCAGAAAAAAGGGGACGGTTCCAGGTTGGTCCTGAATTTGGAAGAGTTCAACGGGTGGATCATTTACCGACACTTCAAAATGGAGGGCATCCATTTGTTGCGGGATCTCCTTAAAGAAGGGGATTGGATGGTGCACCTCGACCTGAAAGATGCCTATCTTTCGGTGCCCATCTACGCTCCGCATCGGAGGTTTCTTCAGTTTCTATGGCAGGGCATCTGCTACGAGTACAAGGTCCTTCCCTTCGGACTTTCGTCAGCACCTTGGTGCTTCACGAAACTCCTGCGCCCAGTCATGGAGTCGTTGCGAGCTCGGGGAGTTCACTTGATAGTCTACCTGGACGACATCATTATCATGGCCCGTTGCCCTCGCCTGGTACTCATGCACCTGGAGTGGGCAATAGATTTACTTCAGAGCCTGGGTTTCGTGGTAAACCCTCAGAAATCCATTCTGTCCTCCACACAATCTATAGAATTCCTGGGTTTTCAGGTCGACTCTCGGAGCTGCCAGCTTCTCCTTCCCGCGCAAAAGATCAGAGCAATCAAGAAAGAATTGAGATTGATTCTGAACAGGCGGATTGTATCCTTGAGGACGGTGGCCCGAGTGGTGGGTCTGTTAGCCTCCTCGATCCAGGCCATATTTCCGGGACCTCTGCATTATCGAGCACTCCAGCGCCTGAAGATCCAACATCTCCGCAAAGGCCTCGGATATGCAGAACGGATTCCTCTTTCCGAGGAAGCGAGGTGGGAGATGACATGGTGGCTAGATCACATGGAGTCGTGGAATGGCAGAGCCATATTCGGATCGAGTCCCGAGATAGTGATAGAGTCAGCCGCTGGGGCTGGGGAGCCCGCTGCGGTCCGACTTCGACAGGGGGTCGGTGGTCCCCAGAGGAACTTTCCCTACACATCAACTGTCTAGAGCTGCTGGCAGGCTCGTTTGCAATTCGCAGTCTTTCCCCCCAGAAGACGGATTGCTGTATCCTCTTACGGATGGACAACGTATCGGCAGTCCGATACGTGAACAAACTGGGCGGGACGAAGTCACGGATTCTTGCAGAGATCACCAAAGATTTTTGGCACTATTGTCTGCAGCACAAAATATCAGTTGTGGCAGAATATCTCCCAGGGCGCAGCAACGAGGTGGCGGATTGGCACTCTCGATACCTGCGCGATTACAGCGATGGGAGGCTTCATCCTCAAATCTTTCGCTTCCTGAATCAAACATGGGGTCCTTGTCAATTAGACTTGTTCGCATCTCGCCTGAACAAACAACTCCCACAATTTTTCAGTTGGCGTCCGGACCCGGAGGCGATCGCCTCGGACGCGTTTCTGCAGGTCTGGCCTCCCGGCCTTTGCTATGCCTTCCCGCCATTTGTAATGATAGCCAGAGTATTGGCGCAGGTCAGGCGTCAGAAAACGGAACTTCTTCTAGTCACTCCGTTGTGGAGAGCACAAGCCTGGTTCCCAGTAGTTCTGGAGATGTCTTGTGCTGTACCAATGTTACTTCCACAGACATAGAACCTGTTGCTGGATCCTCACAAGCAACCCCATCCCTTGGTATTAGCAGGACAACTCCCTCTGGTAGCATGGCGAGTTTCAGGGATAGATGGGAGATCCCTGGCCTTTCGAGAGACGCTACAGCGTTCATTAAACAGGCTTGGTCCGATAATACCCACAAGCGGTATTCATCAGCATGGAACAAATGGTGTAGCTGGTGTGCTCAACGGGATACCGATCCCACTACAGCAAATGTCTCCATGATCATGAATTATCTGGCTTCCCTGGTCTCCTCGGGTCTCGCGTACAGAACAGATAATACCTTTCGATCTGCAATTTCAGCGGGACATGGTCAGCTGGATGGCAAACCCGTGGGGGAGCATCCCTTGGTCTGCAAGCTGTTAAGAGGGATTCGGTTGGTCAAACCCCCATGTCCAAAGTACTCGTTCCTTTGGGACGTCGCTGTGGTTCTACGGTTTTTAGAATCCTGGCCTGCTAACAAATATCTATCACGCAAGCAAATTTCAGCCAAATTGGCCATGCTGTTATGTTTGGTCTCTTGCAAGAGAGGGTCCGATATCAGAGCTTTTAATTTTGGCTGGTCGCCCTTTCTCCCCGGAAGGGGTCACTTTTAATGTCTCCAGGCATACCAAGTGTAATACCACCTCGGTTTCATATCCTTGTTTCCCGGATAATCCGAAGTTATGTGTGGTTCAATGTCTTAAAGCGTATGAGGTAAGTACGGCTGAATTTCGTTCTAATATGCAAGGTCAACTGTTTATTGCTTTACAAAAACCGTTTCGTCCAGTGACCCCAGCCACTTTAGCTCGCTGGGTCCGTTGGCTCATGAGCGAGGCAGGTATTGATGTTTCTAAGTTTGGGGCTCACTCTGTTCGAGGGGCAATGGCCTCTAAGTCACATGCTTTGGGAGTAACGCTTGCCGATATAATGACGGCAGCTGACTGGTCGACAGAGTCCACCTTTAAGACTTTTTATTATAAACCGATTGTGGATGTGGCATCGGTAGTGGTGGCTGAGCTTTGAACAAGCATAATCGGAGCCGCCGGTCCTGACATAGAATTAAAAATTTGCGAACAGTCGTGACAAGAATTTTCAATTCTATTAAGGACACGGAGGCGAGGATTATCCCACCCAAGACTATACGTTATACTGAATCATATGTCATGAATTGCAGTTTTATTGTCAATGTTATTGGATCGTATTATTGACTTGTTTGCCACCCTGATTAAATGATTTCTATATATATACAAAAATTCTAGGGTGACTGTTATTACTGGAATTTGTTCTTTGTTTCAGATACGAATGGCAAGTAAGGACTTCTGTCTTCACCTTCCTGGGTTCGTTGGAGTGTTCTGCCTCCTATGAGTGCGGCGTCGGTTAGCCGTTTTTTCAAGACGCAGAGTTTTCCTCCCCGAGAACTGAAATGTCCCTGTTGGACTTCAGAACATTGGTTACCGTAATGGATGGTTTCAGTTAAAGACTGTGTTCAAATTGAATGGATATCTCAAGAAGTTGGACTTAATGTTTTCTACTGGATCACGCAAAGAAAGAGGATATGACTACCTCTGTGAGACCTTATATAGGGTACTCTCTATGGTTATGGGGCACCTAGTGCTCATGGGATTTGTAGTTTTATGAATAAAAAAGTGGTTTTTTATTGGCTGCTGTATAATAAATGCAAAGAAATGAGAAGCATAATCCTCGCCTCCGTGGCCTTAATAGAATTGAAAATTCTTGTCACGACTGTTCGCAAATTTTTAATTGTGCATGGCACTAGTTTGGCAACAGTTTTTAATTCCCCATGAGTTTGCGTAACAATGGGTAGTTTGATGGGTGTTTGGTAGTTTTGTTGTATTTGTAAGTTCATATGTTGAGTTATTTTTTTAAATTGTTGTTTTTGTTAAATGTATTGTTAAAATAAAGTTAAACATTTATGTTACTAAACAGCTAGACTCAAACTTTGTGTAAAATATGTCTATATATCTGTTTTTTACTTTGTCATTTGTATTGGTGACTACTGATGTCATTGTGACCTCTGGTGTTGCTGTGAAGAAGGAAAATGCATTTTTGATTTAGGTATTTTGACAAATGAATACAAAGGAGAAAGTTAAATTAGTATCCTACTAAATAGCTACACTGAAACCTTCTGCAAAATATGTCTATAGATGTGTTTTACACTTTGTCATAAACACCCGGCATTCGCAGTGTTTTCTTGGCAATTGAACTCATAGAATCTTACAGGCACTACCTATTAAATCGTACAATCACCAAGGCATTAATCATGCACTAATAATATAGTAAATAAAACAATTCTCTTGGAGAAAACACCAGTCAATTCAATCACACTCCACTAATTCAAATTACAGAAGTCACTCAATCTAAATCTAAGAGTACTCAAAAGGCAATTAAAAAATCTGTTTAATGATACACAAATTGCAACAACCATATCACAATAGATAAAATTCATATAATACAAGCTTTTTTCATAAAAAACATATTACAAAACATCACAGATATGAGAGACAACATTCCAGACATCACATTTCGTCATTAAAACCTGTTAATTTGAAAAAAATCTAATTAGAAAAGTGCAGAATGTCACAAATTGTTCATTGTTTCTTAAATTTAACAGCATTAAAAAAGGACGTTGATGCGTTTCGGTGGTACAATAATATAAAGCCACCTTCTTCAGGACAATAATGTGAGTATCTCTCTTATGAGGCAGTATTCACCTGGATTTTATAGTAGCTGTTATGAAGGTGACCCCAGTGACTGTCAAAGAGCTGCTCAACTGCATATAAAACTTCTGATATGTTCCAAAGGGGATATTCTAAGCAGGAAGTTCTGTAGACCAGTCCTACCAGGAGCGATTCCCGAGGCCCGTAATAACCTCGATGGGATAGGTTGAATTTAAAACCTTAGTAAAACGCTCAATGTTAAAGTCAGCAATCCAGGATGTGTAAAGAACTAATCAGTTCTCCATGGGATTAATGGTCCAGGAGGTAGTTCATCAATTTATAAAATTCAGCCCTATAACTACAGTCAGACCCAGGGAGACACATCCTCAAAGCGAGAACGCTCACGGGTGGGCTCCTAAGGGTCTGTCATGTGGCCCGGGTTATCTGTATTATTTCCAAATGAGGATGGCTCTGGTACACACTCACTCATAGACCAATACAGTCATTCACACACCCAGTCACCAACCTATACAGTGACTCATATACCCAATCTTAAAGTTTACAGGTTACAGTTAGGAAATAAAATTAAAAATGCTTTCGAAATTCACTGAAAAAAACAAAGGTTACAGGGACGTTATAGTTAGGAAATATAATTAAGCACACTTAGAAATTCAGTGAAAAAAACAAAGGTCACAGGGATGTTATAGTTAGGCTGACATTTCACTCGTGCAAAACCAGAGAAATTCCACAGTTATAGTTAGCTGAGCTACCTATAACTTGTGCCCCCTTAATGCACTGCTTATGACCTTACAGATTACATCACTCATGACATGGTCAGTGATATCACTGATGACATCTCAAATGACATCACTGATGACATCATCCAGTGACTGTGAGTGTTTTTAAAATGTTTATGAGTGTTAAATATATATACCATGGTGTATTGATGAATCAGTAGGCGTATGAGTGCCTGTATCGATGTATCAGTAGGTGCGTGACTGACTGTATAAGTGAGTGATTACGTGTCTCAGTGAATGTATGGGTCACTGACTAGGTTGTCTGAATGTCTGTATCTGTCTGTCAGTTGGTGTTGAAGTGGCTGTATGAGTTGGTGAGTGGGTACATGTGTGGGTGTATGGGTGAATGATTGGTTATCTGACTACCTGTATGGTGTATGAGTGTCTGTGTGGGTGGGTGAGAGGGTGTCTGACTGCCTGCATGGATGCGTGAGTAGGTGAGTCAGTGGGAGTATGGGTTAGTGAGTGTGTAAGAGAAGGGCTGTATAAGTGAGCGAGTGTGTCTATGACTGTGTCAGTGATTTAATGGATGTGTCAGTGGTATATGGGTGAGTAAGTGGATATTTGAAAGGCAGAATAGGTGAGTGTTGCAGTATATCAGGGACTATATGTGTGAGCGAGGGATTGTGATAGTGGCGGTATGGGTTAGTGAGTACGTTTGTGAGGGGCTGTATGGGTGAGTATGTATTAGTATCTGTATGAATTTGTGAGTGGGTGTATGTATAACTGTATAGGTGAGTAAATGGCTGTTTGATTGACTCTATAGGTGAGTGAGTAGGTGTGTGAGTAGCTCTATGAGTGACTGACAGTGTGTGAGTGGCTATGTGGCTGTATGGGTAGATATATCAGTGGCTGTATTAGTGAGTGAGTTGATGTACGAGTGGCTGTATGGGTGACTGGGTGGATGTGTGTGTAGACCTATGAATCAGTGAGTGGGTATGTAAGTACTGGTATGGTTGTGTGAATAGTTTTGAGAACTGTAGTGTCGAAGTTGGAGTGGGTGTATGAAAGGTTACATGGGGTGTGAGTGGGTGCGTCAGAGATTCTGTGGATGATGTCATCAGTGATGTCACTGCCCATGTGATGATTGATGTAATATGTGAGGTCATAAGCAGTGCATTGCGGGGGCGCGAGTTATAGTTAGTTCAGCTGACAACAACTGCTGTTTTTTTCTGGTTTTGTATGAGTGAAGTGTCAGCCTAACTATACTGCCCCTGTAACCTTTGTTTTTTTCAGTGAATATATATATAAAGATCACCTAGTTACTAGCCATCTGTCACCAGTCCAAAGAAGACTTCAAGGGAGCACATGCTTCTATCCCTGTGGGAAGTGCAAGGCGTGTGCCAACTGCATAAGGTAACAACATATACGATTGAAGGTCTTAAAGACCGGATACGTATCTCCAAGTTCATGAACTGCAACACATCGTATGTAGTTTATTGTTTGATATGCCCGTGCGGCTTGAGGTACGTGGGCAGTTCCATACACCCTGCCAAAATCCGTGTCTTAGAGCATCAGAGGGCCATTCAAAACAAGGATGTAAGTTACCCTGTCGCAAGACACTTTCAGTCGCACCACAACAGCAATAGGAAACTAGTGAAATACTTTTGCATTGACCACGTGGCCCGTGACCTAAGGGGAGGAGATAGAGAAAAACGCTTGCGGAGACTGGAATCATGCTATATCTTAGATATGGCAACGAAAGCACCGTCAGGACTGAACATGGGGGAGGAACTTGCGGTCTACTTGTAAATATGTATAGCACTTGAAGGACTACAGGCAGATTAGGGGTTGTTAGGAGATGGAGTGGCAAAGATCATATTTGCTGTGCAGGTGCAGCCATTAGCACAACAATATAGGAATAGGACATCTAGAGAAACCATCCGAAGCGCAGAGTAGGCACATTGGCTCAGGGCCCATACAGGCACAATTATGGGACAATTGACAAATGCGGCAGTGTCGGCCCATGCAGGGCATAAATGTGTTTCTGTAAATTGTTTTTGTAAATGTCGAAAAGGTTAAATCGATGAGCGCTAGAACAAACGAGCCAACGATTCAGGCTCCGCATGCGATGTGCACGAGCGTTTAATGTTTAATGTTCTAAGGTTTCAAGGTTGAATGCATGGCAATTTAATTTATCATTGAGTTTAATCCCACCTTGCAAAGGAAAGCTCCATGGTTACAGTACGCAATGTGAGCCGGACGGCCTGGTGTTGTAATGAGACACCTTGCCTGACCTTCAATCAGCCATTTGTGATGATGTGTATACATGACGAGGTTCAAACACGGCGGCCGCCAACACTGAGGAAGGCGTACCGCTGAAACGCGTTTGTTGTTTGTAAATTTGTGCCATTAAAATCCGGACGAGGATTTACCCCCTGCGAGTGCTGGTTATTATTTGTGGGAGTGTGGAGATTTGCGCGAGTCTGTCCTCACGCACCGAGCACCCGCTAGTGAGTGGGAGAGTGCTTTGGCAGAAAGTGGAGCGTCGACATCGAGAAAAAGCTCCCGCTCCGCCCTGTTGTTGAACAATTGGCCAGCAAGTGACAAGGATTACTGCTGTGGAGATCGGAGACCGCGTCAAGGATGCGGTAAGAACTGTATATTCAAACTGTTACTGCTGGCTACCATTCAGGACTACCATTAACAACGGGGCATAGCGAGGGGGGAGTGCACACTACAGATTTCTGTGTCAAAAAAGGCTTGAATGTTCAGTGAAGCGGCCCGCCGTGAAGCGGCCTTGGACATTTTCACAACGAGACCAGGGTCTCGCTCTGTGGGAGATGGAGGGGCCCCTAACCAACCCCAGCAAGGCGTGAAATTCAAATATTCACAGTTGGAACGGCTGTACGAAAGAGAGATAAGGAAGTGGTGGGAGGCCACTTCCTTACAACACTACATTGAAGTCAATAGAGTGCCTAGGGGACTGAGGATTTACATGGTCCCGGCTTATGAAAATCCGGATCCCAAGCTCCTAGACAAGTGGGCGGAATATACGGCGGATTCTTCAAAGGGGATGCTGGCAATCCTCGTGAAGTTTGCCTGGAGCGATAGAGATAAGGCAGTAAAAGAAGTAGAAGAAGCCAAAAAAAACATCAGCGGGGAGGGTGACAAATCCACACATGCTGAGTTACGGGCACAAATGAAAAAACGCCTGGAGAATTACAAAATTAAAATCAAACAAAGAAAACAAAAATTTGACTGCGACGTGCGGGACTACATGCAGGGCAGAATCCTCACATTTGCCAGGAAGTACGATGCGCCTAGACGAGATCTGAGGAATAATAGGTCGTGCAAGGCACCCGAACCAAGAGACACGTCGGAATCAGAAGTTTCCAACGCCGAGCAGTCTGAGGAAGAAAGTGGGGGAGCCAGAGCAAGTGGCCCAGCACCGCCCCATTTTCACGAGGAATTCAACCTCATCTGGCAGACATGGCTACGGGGAGGCAAAGGAAGACCCCCGGAGCAACCAGCACCAGACGGACAAGAAGAGGCGGATGGCAACCGAGGAAGAGGCAACGCAGGCAGGAACACCTGCCCCAAACGCAACCAGAAATTCAGACAATAGAGAATGGGAGTGATGAGGAGAACCTTATGATCGTTAACCTGACACCGAAGGAATTGACACCGGTGGAAGAATCTATCCTTAAACTAGGACTTTCATTCTGTCCAACAAGCAGGTTCGAATATGCTCAAACGAGGATCGACGTTTACGAATTTGTGAGGAAGATCAAATTATTTAAATTCTTCAAAATGAGAGGCACGGACTCTAGAGCAAATAATAGCGTGTCTCAGCCCACAGGAACAGACATTTTGAGCGGGCAAGATCTAGAAATGCTCGCAGTCCTGGAAGAGCCGGGGGATCGAGGGAAGATCGAGAGGAGAAATACGCCCGGAAGAAGCTGAACAAGTGGCCAACTTTGGGGTCAGACAAGAACGATCACCGAGCCCCTTTAGACCAACCTCTAAATTTTACCCACAGACCCTAGCGGACACTATAGATGTCTTCTGCGAGAAAGTGAACCAAGATCTACTAAAACTGAGAGAGAGCGTGGAAGATCCAACAAGAAAATGGAACCTCACTTATGCACAAAGACAGGCACTCAGAGACTTAGAAGCAGATGCTGCCATTGTGATTAAACCTTCAGACAAGGGCGGAAATGTAGTCTTGCAAACTCGAACCAACTACTGCAATGAAGCTCTCCTCCAATTGAACAACCAAGATAATTATTTACCGATTACAGTCATGGAATATACGGACAGTATAACTCAATACGAACAATTGACCTTGAAGTGGCAAACTAAAGGCATGCTCTAAATGGAAGAGTCCAACTTCCTATCGACACCTCATCCTAGGCTACCAACATTTTATCACTTACCGAAAGTTCATAAAAACTCTTCGAACCCTCCAGGACAATCAATAATTTCATCGATTGGTGGCCTGCTTGAAAAAATGTCGAAATGTATTGACTACTATCTGTTCCTGTTAGACCTGGCATCCTTGGCGTGGGTCTCCCTTCCATTTTTTCACTATGCCTCCTCTGTTGTTGACATGTTTTTGCTGGTTTAGATGCTTTGGGCACTTTGCCACTGCTAATCAGTGCCAAAGTGCAAGTGCTCCCTATGGTAAATTGATGTATGGATTAGTGACTCCATGATTGACCTATGTGATTCACTGTCAGACCCTAGTACAGTGCACTGTTTGTGCCCAGGGCCTGTGAGTCAAATGCTGCTGGTGGGCTTGCAGCACTGGTTGTGCCACCCACAGGAGCAGCTTGTAAAGTGTGTCTCAGGCATGCCATTGCAGAGCCTGTGTGCAGTCTGGTACTGCCATGTCGACTTGGTAAGTGCACCCACTTACCAGTCCCCAAACCTTCCCTTTCCTGCATATTAGTCACCCCTAAGGTAGGCCCTAGGGCAGGGTGCATTGTATGTGTAAGGTAGGACATGCCCTGGTGTGTGTGGCATGTCCTGATATTGAATTACAGCCAATTTCGTTTTTCACTATTGCAAGGCTACCTGTCCCCATAGGCCAGAATGGGCAGTTTGATTATAACATCTTATAATCCTAACTGACCCAGGAAACATGATAGAAAAATGAATTTAGAATGCCTGAACTCAGAATGATAAAATACATCTTTTAGTGAAGTTGGTTTTAACATTCTGTGTTTGAAAATATCACTTTTAGAAAGTAGGTATTTTCTTGCCTAACCATCCAGCCTGCCTCTGCTAGCTTCTGTATTGTATGTCTGGGTTTGTGAGTGACAGGGGCTGGGGGACTCCAGGAGACAGGGTGAGTCAGCACAGGGCTGACTAGACCTATCTGCATGTAGAGTGGTGGGAGAAGTAGCACCTGGGCCTGAACAGGGCCGTGCCTGCCTTCCACAATGCTGGCTCCACCTCCTGTGGTGCATCTGATGTCCCTGGCCCACATTGACAAAGGGAGAAGGTGTGCACTGGCAGAATGCACCCAGAACTGGTTTGGACTAGGTACAGGACCCTCTGCCTTCAGAGGACAAAGGATTTGCTAGTATAAATATTGGGACCCAGACCCCAAGATTTTAGATCACTTCTGGGAAACAAGAAGAACCTTTGCTGAGGAGAGGAACCAGAGAAACTGAAGGAGGAGACTATCCCTATGCTGTGTGCTGTTTGAGGGATTGTTCAGCAGTGGTTGCCTGATTGCCAAAGAAAGGAGAAAGGAACTTTGTGACTACTTTCATCATCTTGCAGAAAATCTCCAAGGGCTTGAAGATTGAGCTTGCCTCCTGCTGAAGTCTCAGGGATACAAGACTTCACCAACCAGCTCCCCTGAGTTCTCTTGCTAGGAATTTGAAGTGCCTACTGTTGTGTTGGGCCTTCTGAGAGACTGCGTGTCGCTGGGAGCTCGAAGCGCGACTCACGAAGAAGAAGCGTGTCGCCGCCGCAGCAGCTGTCGTCGCCTCGCCGAGAAAGCGTGCCGCTGCTGTTGCCATCGCGATACAAAAGGGGATGATGGACGGAACGTTTGAGCCAATCAAACACTCACCCCCAGTCAACTGATCTGGGTTTAATCCATCATCATTCTTTAGCTCACTCCACCACCCCAGTTCAGACATGGCCATATGCAAATCAGTCTGACCCTGTGCCTCATGGGAACAGTCCAGCCCGAACTGCCAAGCCATGTCTTCCCTGGACCGGAAACAAGCATCCTAGGACCGGTTTCTGGCATTTCAGCCGTCATCAGCCAGGCTTGCTTGAATCCAGTGGCAAAGTGAGCAAGGGACCCACGTCTGGGCATACCCCCGCCAACTTAGGGCGACCAAAGCGATACATCGCATCGCCGAAGCGCCTCGCATCACCGGAGAAGAGTATCGGCGTCGCAGCAGACGCCGTCGCATCATCAGAGAAGCGTGTCGCAGGGCCTGTCGCGGCTCAGAAGATTCACCGAGTCGCCGCACGGCCGTTGGGCGTGCACGCATCGCCCCCTTCGTTGTCGCATCAAGAAGAAGATGCCATTTTGTTTCATTGCACCGGGCTGTCATCGCATCGAGGCGCTGCGGGTCGCATCGCCACAGAAGCGCAGTAAGAAACCGACGCATCACCTCCCCACGCGGTGAAGAACCGACACATCACCTCCTCTCTGGTAAGGAACCGACGCATCACCGTCCCCTACCCAGCAGTAGGGAACCAACGCATCACCTCCCCCGGAGCAAGGAACCGACGCATCACCGTTCTTGCGTGTAAGGAACCGACGCATCACCTTCCCTGCAATTCTTTTGTTTGTATCGCGTTACGCATCCAAAGGTACATTGAACGTAGAGTGTCGCATTTACCATCTGCATTGAACTGAACTATTTTCTACCATTGACAGTCATATTTTTCATAGTGTATTGTGGATTTTTGTCGTTTTGGGTCTTGTGTTAAGTCTATATAAAAATACTTATTTTTATAATACAACCTGTGTGGTGTCCATCTGTAGTGTTGTCACTGGGTTACTGTATGTGTTCACAAATGCTTTACACACTGCCTCTGAGATAAGCCTGCCTGCTCGTGCCAAGCTTCCAAGGGGGTGAGCAGGGGTTATTTTAGTAGTGTATCCCCCTTACCCTGACTAGAAGCAAGGGTCCCTATTTGGACAAAGGTACCTACCTCTGCCAACTAGAGACCTCCAGTTCTAACATTGGTGGTCAGCGGTGAGGATTCTGGACTTGCATTTGTGACTCATATACAGTAATTGGTGTACACTACTAGTGAGTGCAGACCAAACGCAACCACATACATTTTTGGTAGATTGTTTTTCCTGGGATTTCTATTTTTGCCAAGAACTGCCAAGTTTAGTCACCATGAGCAAAACAGCATCCATCGCATCTGTGGATCTAGATTTTGATGAAGAAAAATTGGAAAGTTACACTGTAAAACAGCTGAAATACTTCTGCAGGAAATTGAAAGTTGCTATGACCGGTCTCTCCAAGAAGGATGAGTTCCAAAAGGCGCTGAGGGCCTAGGTGGAAGCAAGGAGCACCCCATAGCATGTGGAAGAGCATGAGGAGGGGGCTGAGGATGCAGGAGGGCAGCTAGATGAACTATAGGGTCCATGGGGGTGAAAGCACCTTCCCCAGCAGGTAGCAGTGTTTCTTCCAAGGGCCTGTCCCCAGGAGAGCTGGAGGACAGGGAGAGAAGTAGGGTGGATGAAATGGAGCTGACCAAGCTTAAGATGGGTGAGCAGTTAGAATTGGAAATTAAGAAATTGGCCCTAGAGGAAAAGAGGATGCAAATGGAGCATGAGAGAAGTTTGAGGGAGTTGGAGTTGAAAGCTAGGAGCTTAGAGATTACTCCCTCTGGTGGCAGCACACCGTCCATGCCTGTTGAAGCAAGGGTGTATATACCTAAAGATGTGGTGAAAGAGTTTTATAAAAATGATGACATTGGGCAATGGTTTAAAGCCTATGAGGTAGCTATGACCTCAATCAATCAATCAATCAATCACGGCATTTATAGAGCGCGCTACTCACCCGGGAGGGTCTCAAGGCGCTGGGGGAGGGGGTAAGTTACTGCTCGAACAGCCAGGTCTTGAGCTGCTTCCTGAAGGAGAGATGGTCCTGGG
This sequence comes from Calotriton arnoldi, assembly GCA_963921515.1. NCBI lineage: Eukaryota > Metazoa > Chordata > Amphibia > Caudata > Salamandridae > Calotriton > Calotriton arnoldi. The sequence goes on from CAWUFW010003592.1 coordinate 221,281, forward strand.
TTCGCCGAAGGTGAGTGGGGAGGAGTTCCAGGTCTTGGCTGCCAGGTAGGAGAAGGATCTTCCTCCGGCGGTGGTTCTGCGGATGCGTGGTACGGTGGCGAGGGCGTGGCTGGTTGATCGTAGCTGGCGTGTGGGCGTGTAGAAGGTCATGCGGTCGTTGAGGTACTTTGGGCCCAGGTCGTGGAGGGCCTTGTGTGCGTGGGTGAGGAGTCTGAACGTGATTCTCTTGCTGACGGGGAGCCAGTGCAGGTCTTTCAGGTGCACGGTGATGTGGCTGTGTCGGGGGATGTCCAGGATGAGTCGTGCGGAGGCGTTCTGGATGCGCTGGAGTCTCTTTTGAAGTTTGGCTGTGGTTCCGGCGTAGAGGGTGTTCCCATAGTCCAGTCGGCTGGTGACGAGTGCCTGGGTGACGGTCTTCCTGGTTTCAGTGGGGATCCATCTGAAGATCTTGCGGAGCTTGCGGAGCATGCGCAGGGTGTTGAAGCATTGGCCCTCACACCTCACACCGGGTCCCTGAGAAGGATTGGGGAGCGGGGTTGTGGGGGCGGTTCCTTAGTGAGGGGCGGGATACCTTATTAGACTTGCCCTCTGAGGGGGCGTGGCTTGGCCAGCAATGGAGGTGGCAGTGCTGTAGCGGGGCTCCGTCTTCGGCTCCCAATCCTGGCCGCATAACCTCGGGGAAAATGGAGAACTGAGGGCTACCACACATGGTGGCAGTCCTGGAAGGGGCCCCCGATGCTCCGGAGCAACTGTGAGCGCTGGAGGCTGTGCTCGCTTGGTGTGGGCCTCCCCGACTGCTGGCGGACTGAGGGCGGCTCGCGCGGCCGGGCGCTGAGAGGTGCGTGAGTCCGGGGACTGGCCCCGCCTCCTGGGCCTTGCCTGACGGGCGTGCTTTGTTCGCCTTTGAAGACGACGGTGCCCAATATTAGACCCGGTCGAGACGGCCCATTGCCGGTCAGGTGGTGAGGCCCCGGGACCTGTGTGACCATAGTGGCCGGAGAGAACCGCGCGAGGCTGGGAGCCGGGCCGCTTCTCGGGCCTGGCCTGGAGAGGACGTAATAACCATGCTGTGGGGACGGCGCTAGGGACTGCGGGAGTCAGCGCTGGCGCGGTGATGACCGAGGACCGGCCAATCCCCTGACATAACTGCTGAGCAGAAGGAGGAGAGGAGCCGGCTGCCGGGTGAGGTCAGTGACTGTTTCAAACGGCGAAGACACGGAGGAGTTGCGTGAAGCGACCAGAGAGCCTTAATGGTGCCCGAGCGCACCAGTCCTTTTGCGGCTGTGGGACAGAATTTTGGGCTCTACACGCCCCGGCGCCTGGGGGTCGGAGTGTGGGGATCTGAGTGACCCCTCGAGGAGTCCGCGGTGGTGCGACACGGCTCGCAGGGACTTGTTGGACTGCTGCAGCCGCGAGAGGTGTTTAACCCAAGGCGGGGGAGGTGCGTGAATGGTGGGCCCTCCTCTGCATATCAATGAGAGGTGCCCTGCTGCCATTAAACACCCAGCTGGTCTCGTCCGGGGTGCTTCGCTGAGGGCGGGTAGCCCTGCACTTGCAAGCTGCTGAGCTGGAGGACACTACAGGGTACTGTTGGTGAGGCAGATCGGTACTGACTAGACGCCGCTGAACTACACCGGACGTGGAAGAAAGGCGTAGATCCTGGACTCCGCACTGACAACTGCCGGACCGAGAAACGCCCAGCGAAGAGCACAACCTTGGCGGCTCCATGTTGAGAGGAGGCCGAACGAAAGCAGGAACTGGGGGAACGGCAGCCCCCCCTCCACAGACTCGGGCACAAGCGGACAAGATGGCAGGAGTGGAGACGATAGACCCAATGTCGCACAAACTAGACGCAGTCCTGGCAGCTGTTGAAAAGCTAGGAGAAACAATGACTCAGATCCGCAACTCCTTGGAGGGTAAAATAGATAAAGTGGCGCTAGACCTCACGTTGCTGCACGCGGATCACCGGAAACTCACGGATCGCACTGCTGCCACCGAGGGGGACTTGGCGGAGGTCTCTCCACGAGTTTCTGCGGCGGAAAAGGACATTCGCGAACTTCAGAATAGAGTGGATTTCCTGGAGGACAGAGCCGAGGACGCAAAAGGCAGGGCCCGACGCAATAACGTGCGCGTAGTGGGCCTGCCGGAAGGAACAGAGGGAAGGTCAGCTGTAGCTTACGTCGAAGACTGGCTCCGGTCACTTCTGCCGGGAGGTGCCCTCTCTCCACAGTTTGTGGTTGAGCGCACGCATCGGGTCCCTGCCAGGCCCCCCCCACCAGGCTCCAGCCCACGGCCGCTCCTGATCCGCCTCTTGAATTATCGGGACAGGGACACCATCCTCCAGGAAACTCAAAAATTACAGGAGATACGAGTGGACAACCAGAAGGTCATGATATTTCCCGATTATACCTTTCAAGTCCAGAAACAGCGACACTCTTTTCTTGCAGTAAAGCGCAGACTACGGCAGTGTGATCTAAAATACTCTCTGCTGTTTCCGGCGAAGCTGCGGGTCGTGGCGCATGACAGGACTCACTTTTTCACCACCCCAGAAAGTGCTGAGGAATGGCTTGACTCCCACAATGCTGGAACAAATGGGAGGGAGGAACGAGCGCCAAAACCCCCACAGCGGAGGAGACGTCGACGACAACGGCCGACACAACCCCGAACATCGCGAGCTCCTGGCCCTGCGCCGGACCAGATACTGAGTGGACAACTGGAAGCGATACAAGCGGTGGCAAACATCGGGGACTCGCTGGGCACCCATTCGCACTCGGATTCTGACCGGCATGGGCCGCCTAGCGATGATGACCTGTTGGACGATTTATCTGCCTCTCCAGGATCCGATATTCTACCCCATGTCACTCCACAGACTTCGGAGAACATTACCTGACACTCTGGGGTCGATTCCGATCTCGGCCGGTAGTGCTCCGAATCGGATTCGGCTTTACCGGATCCGATTCGGAGCCCTGTTTCCCGACCGAACCGTACGCGGGTCCGGCCGAGCGAGTACGATGCGAAATCGCCGACCGACACGTCCGGGCATCCCGACCGCTCCGACCGACTCGCTCCCGGCTCGAACCGCTCCGACCGACTCGCTCGGACTCCGACTCGCACCGCGCAATGGAGACGTTTCCCGGCCGGGTAAGTACGATGCGCGCCGCGAGCAGTCCGACCGAGCCGCGCACTCCGGCTCGAAAGAGCTGTCGGAGCCGTGCTTTGGGGGTCCATGTCGGACCCCCCAGTACACGTAGCCGCGCGAGTCGCACACAGGGGGACCCATGGGTCCCCCCTACCTGTGCGTGTACGGCGCGAATCGCTCCGCCGCGTACCCGCTGTAGGGGCGCCCTTGTCCGACTCGCACCCATTGAGTCAATGGGAGCCCGCGTACGCGTTGTACGACCGGCTCCCATTGACTTCAATGGGAGTCCGACCGACTCGAGTCCGATAACATACGGCCGCATCGTACTCGTTCGGTCGGACTGCACGGGTCCGATTCGGTCGGAAATCTCTCCGGGTCCGGCTCGGTCGGAGAAATTTCCGGCCCGAATCGGAATCGACCCCTCTGTGTTCCGTTTGTTAGTTTCTGTTATCGCAGACAGTCCAAGTGATGCATAACCTCACCGGATACGCAAGTATATAATTGTCTGTATAATTTTCAGATGCTGCACGCTTCTGTCGATTTAGGTTATGACGAAGTGACAGTCAGGGTACAGTTACGACACACAGATAGGCTCCTTCTACTGGCCCCTTCATATATGGGAATAGTATAAATAACACATGGGTGGTGGCCCTATCTTCTTAGGATGCGGTCAGGGATGGGTTTAGCTGCAAAGGATGACCCTTTTCTAATTTCCCCTATCTTTCCTCTGCAGTACGTTTCCCTTAGGATAACTTCCACATTGCTGTGCACCACAGTTTCCCCCAGATATTAGTTGTGTGCTATTGTACAGACGGTTTGGGCACTTGCCTGTTGCATAGTTTCTCTCATGGTATTATTATTCTATATGTTTTTAATATTTAGTATGCCATCTTATTTTAGCAAAGGTATGTTGGCTGCCAACCAAGTACGTGCCAGACAACTCATCTTAGAGCAGCCACTGTGCCCCCACGATTGGCCCCTCTCGCCCTCCAGCCGGGTGAACCCCTCAACGCCCTTGATACTACACAGACATGGCGCCCCTTAAAATAGGAACCTGGAATGTGCGGGGCATCCATAACCCAGCGCGCCGATATTTAATATACTCATATTTACGGCGACACCACATACAGATAGCGCTACTCCAGGAAACGCATATACCACAGACAGAAATTATACGTCTTCGCAGGCGTTGGAGGGGGCAGCTTTATGCGACAGGCTACTCTGCATATGCGCGTGGGGTCCTGGTATGGGTGCGACCGGAAACTCCATTTAGGGTGACCGATACAATGATAGACGAGGGTGGCAGATATGTCATGGTGAAGTGAGTTTGGGATGGTAAGCCGATAGTAATAGCGTCACTATATGCACCAAATACTGAGCAGGCAGCCTTTTTGGATCATGTCACCCACAAACTGGCTGTCTGGCATGACACACCCATGATCTTAGGTGGTGATTATAACTGTGTATTAGATGCCTCTCTGGATCGTTCTTTCCCTCCCCTGCTAGGCACAGTCACACATGTAGCCATGAAGGCGCTGTCGCGTTGGGCGGAGCAGTGGCACCTCTCGGATGCGTGGCGCCACAGGAACCCGCAGGATAGAGTCTATTCCTACTATTCGGGGGCCCATCGGCTGCATACGCACTTGGACCGCTTCATGGTGTCCGACGATCTCTTACCATGTATTACAGGGTCCTCCTATATGGGACGTACACACTCTGATCATAACCCGCATCTACTAGACTTGCGATGGGAGGTTGAGCAGCCCCCGATCCCATTGTGGCGTCTTCAATCAGATGTGCTCTTGGATGCGCCATTCAGGGATCTGTTGGCCACTACCATAGCACAGTATATTGAGGAAAACGCAGGCACGGCCTCATCGCCATTAGTGGAGTGGGATGCTTTGAAGGTGGTGGTTAGGGGTCACTGTCTGGGGACACAGGCGGGAATGCGAGTGCAGTTAGAGAAAGACCTTACCAATCTCGAACGGAAATTGCTTGTTGACGAGCAGGGGGCCGCGGAGGGGACAGAGGAACAACGAAGCCGGCACGGAGAGGAGCACGCACGGCTGTTGGAGCGGTTGAAATGCCTTAACTACGCTGCACACGCGGCACGGACACATCATATGAGTGATAAGGCCGGCAGGCTGCTTGCATGGCTAATTCGCCAAAGCGAGTCGTCAGCGCCAATAGTATCGGTCCGCACAGTGAATGGGAGAGTAGCGCACACACAGAGAGATATACATGATGCGTTTGTGGCACATTATCAGGAGTTGTATAAATCGCGCGCGCGAGCAACGCCTTCAGAGATGCGACGCTACCTGGAGGGCCTGGCCCTACCACAGCCCACAGGTCCTCAGAGGGAGGAGCTAAATTGCCCTCTCACTACCGAGGAAGTCCGGGAAAGTATTTTTTCCCTGTCTAACGGGAAGTCGCCAGGCCCGGATGGGCTGCCAACGGAATTATATAAGGCGTATGCTTATCTTTTGGTGCCGCAGCTGTTGACGGTTTACCAGACCGCAATGGCCGACTCCGCGTTACCAACCACGCAGAGTGAGGCTCTGCTGGTGTCCCTTCTAAAACCTGACAAAAATCCAGACTCTCTGGGTTCGTATCACCCATTAGCACTCCTTAATACGGACTACAAAATATTCGCATCACTCCTGGCCAGACGACTTTCGCCCTTAGTACAAACACTGGTGCACCCAGACCAAAATGGATTTGTTCCAGCTAGGTGCACATCGCTCAACATTCGTCGGTTTTTCAGAATTCAAGAATATGCAGTGGATAGATGGCCCAGTTCGGGATGCCTAGTACTGGACCTGGAAAAGGCATTCGATTCGCTGGAGTGGCCTTACCTGGCGGCAGTCCTGGATACATACGAGTTGGGGGAGAATTATTTGAATATGATTCGATTATTGTACCAGCGTCCCACAGTTCGGGTACGTACCGGCAAGCTAGTCTCTGACCCTATTCGAGTGCGGCGAGGGACGCGACAGGGCTGTCCTCTGTCCCCGCTGTTGTTCTCCTTAGCGATGGAACCTTTGGCTATGTTGCTCAGGAGAGATGGTAGAGACTGGGGAATACCGCTGGGGGATGGGCTACACGCTGTCTCCCTCTACGCTGACGACCTGTTGTTGTATCTTCGGGATTTTACTGTTATCCCGGAGTCCATTGCCGGAATACTTAAAACCTTCGAGGAGTACTCGGGTCTCCGGGTGAACTGGGCCAAATCGGGACTATACTCATTCCGGCATGGTATATCGGAAGAGGAGATACTTTTCAATACTCAGCCAATTGCATGGTACCCCACCACTTTCCGATATCTTGGTATATTTATATACCGGAAGCCAGAAGACATCTTAGATGGCAATTTGACGAGAGCAATATCGGCGATCGGTGCTCAGATACAGTTTTGGAAAACGCTACCATTGGGTGTTATGAGCCGCGTCGCCCTGTTGAAAATGATTGTACTCCCTAAACTACTATACTATTTCTCAAATCTCCCAATTTACGTACCTAGTAAACTTTTTCGGGAGTTGGAGCGTCTCTCCCGAGACCTCATATGGCATGCGGGGAGGCCACGAATTGCTCTGTGGAAGATGTATGCCCCCATAGACCAGGGTGGGCTGGCGGTTCCCAATTTGGAGCTGTACTATTTGGCTGCTCAGCTTCAATGGGTGATGAAATGGCTAGATGGCAGGTGTCTGGAGGACACGGCGACATTGCAACAGCCCTGGACCCATCCGAGGATATGTCACCTGTTCCACCCGGTAGCTAAATCCCCGCGACCGACACAGTTATATACGGGACTGGCACATAGGTGCTATAAGAGGAGTCTCTACCTTACACGCGCGACATTTCCATATGCCCCTACACTGCCATTACTGGGGACACCCCGGGGCAGGACTGGCACTTCGAGTGCCGCCCTGATGCCCTGGCGAGCGGTGGGCGTAGACACACTGGGTGATCTTTACAGGGATGGCGCACTGTTGACATTTGAGGCGTTGACCGAGGACCCTGGGCTGCCGGCGGGACAGTTCCTCCTCCATACATCTCTCCTGTCGGCTTTGACAGCCGCATGGGGTGATCTGACAGTAGAGCCACCAACGCATCTAGTATTACAATACTTACATGTCATGGGGGCAGGATCGCATGTAGTGCATTGGCTGGTAGAAGCGCTCCTTACGCATACACTGACACCGATGCGACAGCTCCGAGGCAGGTGGGAGGAGGACAGAACCAGGCCTTGGACGGAGAAAGAATGGGGTGTCATTCTGGCTGGGTCCAGGAATATACCGCGGAACGCCAGGTTCAAACTTATACAAACATATATCATTCACAGGGCATACCTTTCACCGGATAAGATTAATCGGTATTTTCACATTGACACCTCTGCATGTCCGCGTTGTCAACAATTAGATGCAACTTTGCTGCATATGCTGTGGGATTGTGCCTCCCTTCTACAGTACTGGCGAGACGTGACCACGACTCTTGCCGCTAGTACAGGCACACTCCTGCCGCTGTCGTGGGAAGTCTGCATTCTAGGGCTTTACCCCCGATCCAAAAAAAATAAAGTAACTACGAGGTTCCGAGATCTGGGGCTGATAACTGCAAAGCGGCTGATAACCAGGAAATGGAAACACGCAGACCCCCCAGTGGCAGTCAGTTGGAGGGGCTCATTTATAGTTTGGGCGCAAGCAGAAAGCAAGGTGCTGCACAGGGAGGAGACAGCAGGGCTCCGTAAGTACCCCATAGCCCAAAGCTGGGACATATTATTGGCTACCCTCCGATGTGGAGACTCAGATGAAGTAGGGACCCCTATAGCTAGTCCGCAGCGTACATGAACACGACCTCATGCGCGGTCGGGGAGGACCGACTTGCTCTTGGAGGGTGGGGAGGGGCAGATTTATGTGCCCTTTGCACCATTGACACTGAACGATTAGCTGTTATCTTGACACCTGAGTGGGCAGGCTGTATTCACCACCAACTGAGTGAGGAACTCTACAAAGAAGTACTGGTTGTACGAGTCACACCGAGTAGTGTAATAATTACATTTATAATAGGATGGCTAGTTCATATGTTAGGTTTAAGTTAATTGATTGTTATAAGAAACATTGTTTGATTATCATTTTATGGTGGAGACCTCTTATCTTTTCAAAGTTATGCAATCTCTTATCTTCTGTGTAACATCGCACTGATCCGGATTGAAAACTGTCCCTGCATGCATTGGAGTCACTCCGATATTATATAGCGACATGTTGATTCCTACCAGATGTCTCCTTGATGGGCGATGGCCAACTATGTCTGTAATGTTAGATCCAGGATGTAACGACAAGTGAATGCAATAGCACAAAGAAAGTTTAATATGAGTGATCATGCGCGACAGGGCGTCTGATGTATATGTACTATGTATGAATAGCGGCGCACTGTAGTGGTACTATGTAACACTGCTTTCAATTTTTCTCATTACATTTGAGATATATGTCGACTATCAGCATACAGAAAGTATTGTACAAAATATGAGATGTGCCATGACGGATAAAATAAGAAAAAGAAACCTATAAACAACAATAAAGATATTTAAACAAAAATTAGACTTGCCCTCTGAAGTCCACAATTCTTATGGTCATATGAAAGAAGCATTGATGTCCAGGTATGGGTTGATTCCTGAACTGTATAGGCAGAGGTTCAGGAGTTGCAAAAAGTTGGAGGGCAGTACCTGGGTAGAATATGTGACTTTTTTCTGCAGAGCATTGGATGGTTGGGTGAAGGGTAGCAAAGTGAATGATTTTGAAGCGCTCTTTGATTTGATTGCATGGGAGCACTTGTCAGGAAATTGTTTTCCAGAGCTACGCCAGCACCTTATTGATAGTAGGCTGACTAACCCTAGGAAGCTTGCTGAGGAGGCGGACCGCTGGGTGAGCACCCAGGTCCACAAGGGTCACGTGGGAGACTCCGCCAAGGGTGGGCAGGGTCCCCAGCAGAGGAGTGGGGGGGACAAGGGTAAACAGAGGGAGTTCCAGAAAGGGCCCCAAAGTAATCCCCAAGGGAACCAAGGGGAGGGTTCCCAGCCTCCCCCTGAAAAGAAGCCAGGGGCCCGACAGATAAGCCTGTTCACAGGGGGCCTAAGACTTGCTTTAAGTGTGGTCAAGTGGGCTACTGCTCCTGGGAGACTAGATGTCCCTTGTATGGAAAATCAGCACCCACTGGTGCACCACCCTGGCAGGTAGCTAGTGTTGCCCTGGGGGCGGAGATGGGTGCCCAAGGGGGGTAGGGTCCCGTAGCAATGTCCTTGGTCTCTTTAGGAGACAGTGAGATGGTCCCCAGGGCCCAACTGCCTGATAACACTAAGAAATACAGGCAGTGGGTGACCATCAATGGCCAAAGGGTGGAGGCTCTGAGAGACACCGGAGCCAGTGTGACAGCTGTCAGTTGTCGGCTGGTGTCTGAAGAGCAGGTGATCCCCAATGCATTCTGCCCAGTAGTTGCCGCGGACAACTCAGAGAGCCACTGCAGAGTGGCTCAGGTTCCCTTTGAGTGGGGGGGGAGTCTCAGGTACCTTTCAAGTAGCTGTGAGGCCAGCCATGCCTGTAGACTGTCTGTTGGGTAACGATTTAGAAAGTTCACCTTGGGCAGAGGTGGAGAGAAGGTCTCATTTGGAGATGTTGGGTCTGCCTGAGTGGGCGTGCGCGACCACTTGGTCTATGGCAGCCAGTAGAGGTGTTCAAGAGGACCTGGAGCCTGAGAGGGTGGCCCAGGTGCCTGCCTTGAAGAGAAGAGGCAGGGGGCGTGGGAAACCAGCCCCCGTAGTTCCCACGGTCCAGGAGGAAGCAGAACCTGAGGGGGATGCTCTGGAACCTACAGGGGAGCAAGTGGCCGAACTGGGGGACCTACCTGAGCTGACCCATTGGCAGCAGGAGGGAGGCCCCTCCAGGGAGGAGTTCTGTGAGGAGCAGAACAAGTGCACTCCTCTTGTGGGTTTGCGGCAACAGGCCACAAACCAGGCAGCAGGTGATCAGTCTGGATCACATTGGATCTACTGGGAGAATGGTCTCCTGTATAGCGAGCCTAAGGTTGCTGAGCCTGGGTCAGCCCGTGTGCTGGTGGTACCCCAGCGCTTCAGAGCCTTCCTACTGGGTTTGGCTCATGATGTGCCTTTAGCAGGACATCTGGGGCAGGGCAAGACCTTTGAAAGGCTTGTCACCCACTTTTATTGGCCCCAGATGCGCAAGAGTTCAGACACTCATTGCAGGACATGTCAGACTTGCCAGGCAAGTGGAAAAAGTGGGAGGAAGCACAAGGCTCCCCTCCAGCCATTCCCTGTGGTCAGCACCCCCTTTGAACGGGTGGGTATTGACATTGTGGGGCCACTGGACCCCAAGACAGCCATGGGCAACAGGTTCATCCTGGTGTTGGTGGACCATGCCACCCGGTACCCGGAAGCCATCCCTCTTCGGACAGTGACGGCCCCCGTGGTGGGACGTGCACTGATGGGGATTTTCTCCCATGTGGGGTTCCCCAAGGAGGTGGTGAGTGACCGTGGTACAAACTTCATATCCAAGTATATGAAGTCCCTGTGGCAGGAGTGCGGTGTTACCTATAAGTTCACCACTCCTTACCACCCCCAAGGAAATGGGCTGGTTGAGAGATTCAACCGGACCCTGAAGGGCATGATTATGGGTCTGGAAGAACCCATGAGGCATAAGTGGGACGTCCTCTTGCCATGCCTTCTCTTTGCTTACCGTGAGGTGCCATAGAAGTCCTTAGGGTTCAGTCCCTTCGAACTGCTCTATGGTCACCCGGTAAGAGGACCTCTGAGTTTGGTGAAAGAAGGCTGGTAGAAAGCTCCCAGTAAACCTCCCCAGGATGTATTTAGCTACATGCTGGCCTTTAGAAACCAGACTAGGCGATTCAGACAACTCGCTGAGGTGAATCTGGAAGCCAGCCAGGAGGAGATGAAACGGAGGTATGATCAGAATGCCACTCTGATCGAGTTTCAGCCTGGGCAGAAAGTGTGGGTCATGGCCCCCGTGGAGCTTTGCGTGCTCCAGGATAAGTGGACCGGACCATTTGAGGTGGTGGAGCGCAAAAGTGAGGTCATCTACCTGGTGGACTTGCGATCTCCCAGGAACCCTTTGCGAGTCCTACATGTCAACCGCCTAAAGCCCCGTTTTGAGAGGTCCGAAGTGGGCATGCTCCTAGCAACAGATGATGGAATGGAAGAGGAGACAGAACCTCTTCCTGACCTCCTGTCTGCAACAGAGCAAGATGGGTCAGTGGAGGGTGTGAATCTCTCTAACTCCCTGACACCTGAGCAGCAGGAAGACTGTCGCCAACTGTTGGGACAGTTTCCTGACCTGTTTTCCCTGACTCCTAGTGTCACTGATTGGTGCTTCCATGATGTGGACACTGGGGACAGTCCTCCTGTCAAGCACAAGGCTTACAGAGTGACTGACAGGGTGAGAGCTTTCATCAAGGAGGAGGTCTCCAAGATGTTTGCATTGGGGGTGATTGAGTCCTCTCACAGCCCTTGGGCCAGCCCAGTGGTCTTGGTCCCAAAGGCTGCCGCGCCTGGTGCCACGCCCGAACTCCGGTTCTGTGTGGACTACCGACGACTCAATTCAGTCACCAGGACTGACGCGCACCCCATCCCCAGAGCTGATGAGCTCATTGATCGGTTAGGGGCTGCCCGGTACCTCAGCACATTTGACTTAACGTCTGGGTACTGGCAGATCGCCTTGACTGATGGGGCCAAAGAGAGGTCAGCATTCTCCACACCAGATGGGCACTACCAATTCCGGGTTATGCCCTTTGGGATGAAGAACGCCTCTGCCACCTTTCAGAGGTTGGTCAACCAGGTGTTGGTTGGACTGGAAGATTTCAGTGCCGCCTACCTGGATGACATCGCAGTGTTCAGCGCCAGTTGGGAAGAACATCTGCGCCACCTCTGGGAAGTGTTGAAGGCGCTGCGGAGGGCAGGCCTCACAATCAAGGCGAGTAAGTGCCAGATCGGGCAGGGTTCCGTGGTGTACTTGGGACACCAGGTTGGGAGCGGCCAGGTGGCGCCCCTACAGCCCAAGATTGATACCATTCTGGCTTGGGAACCCCCCAAGACCCAGACAGAGGTGAGAGCCTTTCTAGGACTCACCGGGTATTACAGGAGATTTGTCAAGGGGTATGGCAGCATTGTTGCACCCTTGACAGAGCTGACTTCCAGGAAGCAGCCCAAGAGAGAGATTTGGACTGACACCTGTCAGAGAGCTTTTGACGCCTTGAAGACTGCCATGTGCACGGACCCCGTGCTTCAGGCGCCCAACTTCTCAAAAGAATTTGTTGTTCAAACAGACGCTTCAGAGCATGGTGTAAGGGCTGTAGTGGCACAGTTAAATGAGGAGGGCCTAGACCAACCTGTAGCCTTCATCAGTAGGAGGTTACTTCCACGGGAACAGAGGTGGAGTGCTATTGAGCGTGAGGCATTTGCTGTGGTCTGGGCACTGAAGAAGTTGAGACCATACCTGTTTGGGACTCACTTCCGGGTTCAGACAGACCACAGGCCCTTCAGATGGTTGATGCAGATGAGGGGTGAGAATCCAAAGCTGTTGAGGTGGTCCATTTCCCTACAGGGGATGGACTTTACGGTGGAACACCGCCCTGGTACAGAACACGCCAATGCTGATGGTCTGTCCAGATTCTTCCGCCTTAGTGATGAAAACTCCCTAGAGGTAGGATTGTTCTCCCCACATTTCAGCTGGAGGGGACACGTGTTAGACCTGGCATCCTTGGCGTGGGTCTCCCTTCCATTTTTTCCACTATGCCTCCTCTGTTGTTGATATGTTTTTGCTGATTTAGATGCTTTGGGCACTTTGCCACTGCTAATCAGTGCCAAAGTGCAAGTGCTCCCTATGGTAAATTGATGTATGGATTAGTGACTACATGATTGGCCTATTTGATTCACTGTCAGACCCTAGTACAGTGCACTGTTTGTGCCCAGGGCCTGTGGGTCAAATGCTGCTGGTGGGCTTGCAGCACTGGTTGTGCCACCCACAGGAGCAGCTTGTAAAGTGTGTCTCAGGCCTGCCATTGCAGAACATGTGTGCAGTCTGGTACTGCCATGTCGACTTGGTAAGTGCACCCACTTACCAGTCCCCAAACCTTCCCTTTCCTGCATATTAGTCACCCCTAAGGTAAGCCCTAGGGCAGGGTGCATTGTATGTGTAAGGTAGGACATGCCCTGGTGTGTGTGGCATGTCCTGATAGTGAATTACAGCCAATTTCGTTTTCACTATTGCAAGGCTACCTGTCCCCATAGGCCAGAATGGGCAGTTTGATTATAACATCTTATAATCCTAACTGACCCAGGGAACATGGTAGAAAAACGAATTTAGTATGCCTGAACTCAGAATGATAAAATACATATTTTAGTGAAGTTGGTTTTAACATTCTGTGTTTGAAAATACCACTTTTAGAAAGTAGGTATTTTCTTGCCTAACCATCCAGCCTGCCTCTGGTAGCTTGTGTATTGTATGTCTGGGTTTGTGAGTGACAGGGGCTGGGGAACTCCAGGAGACAGGGTGAGTCAGCACAGGGCTGAATAGACCCTCTGCATGTAGAGTGGTGGGAGGAGTAGCACCTCGGCCTGAATAGGGCTGTGCCTGCCTTCCACAATGCTGGCTCCACCTCCTGTGGTACGTCTGATGTCCCTGGCCCACATTGACAAAGGAAGAAGGTGTGCACTGGCAGAATGCACCCAGAACTGGTTTGGACTAGGTACAGGACCCTCTGCCTTCAGAGGACAAAGGATTTGCTAGTATAAATATTGGGACCCAGACCCCAAGATTTTAGATCACTTCTGGGAAACAAGAAGAACCTTTGCTGAGGAGAGGAACCAGAGAAACTGAAGGAGGAGACTATCCCTATGCTGTGTGCTGTTTGAGGGATTGGCCTGCAGTGGTTGCCTGATTGCCAAAGAAAGGAGAAAGGAACTTTGTGACTACTTTCATCATCTTGCAGAAAATCTCCAAGGGCTTGAAGATTGAGCTTGCCTCCTGCTGAAGTCTCAGGGATACAAGACTTCACCAACCAGCTCCCCTGAGTTCCCTTGCTGGGAATTTGAAGTGCCTACTGTTGTGTTGGGCCTTCTGAGAGACTGCGTGTCGCTGGGAGCTGGAAGCGCGACTCACGAAGAAGAAGTGTGTTGCCGCCGCAGCAGCTGTCGTCGCATCGCCGAGAAAGCGTGCCGCCGCTGCCGCCATCGCATCGCCGAAGCGCCTCGCATCACCGGAGAAGAGTGTCGCCGTCGCAGCAGACGCCGTCGCATCATCGGAGAAGTGTGTCGCAGGGCCTGTCACGGCTCAGAAGATTCACCGAGTCGCCGTCGGGCGTGCACGCATCGCCCCCTTCGTTGTCGCATCAAGAAGAAGACGCCATTTTGTTTCATTGCACCGGGTCGTCATCGAGGCGCTGCGGGTCGCATCGCCACAGAAGCGCAGTAACAAACCGACGCATCACCTCCCCATGCGGTGAAGAACGGACGCATCACCTCCTCTCTGGTAAGGAACCAACGCATCACCATCCCCTACGCAGCAGTAGGGAACCGACGCATCACCTCCCCCGGAGCAAGGAACCGACGCATCACCGTTCTTGCGTGTAAGGAACCGATGCATCACCTTCCCTGCAACTCTTTTGTTTGTATCGCGTTACGCATCCAAAGGTACATTGAACGTAGAGTGTTGCATTTACCACCTGCATTGAACTGAACTATTTTCTACCATTGACAGTCATATTTTTCATAGTGTATTGTGGATTTTTGTCGTTTTGGGTCTTGTGTTAAGTCTATATAAAAATACTTATTTTTATAATACAACCTGTGTGGTGTCCATCTGTAGTGTTGTCACTGGGTTACTGTATGTGTTCACAAATGCTTTACACACTGCCTCTGAGATAAGCCTGCCTGCTCTTGCCAAGCTACCAAGGGGGTGAGCAGGGGTTATTTTAGTAGTGTATCCCCCTTACCCTGACTAGAAGCAAGGGTCCCTATTTGGACAAAGGTACCTAGCTCTGCCAACTAGAGACCCCCAGTTGTAACAGTTCCCCTTTGTATTGGAATTGCCTTCGTACACCAGGGATACAAAGGACTTCTTGAGACATATTTAGGGTACTGCATGGGAACCAGATTCCCTAATGATAACTCTTGACGTAGCTAGCTTATACACTAGCATAGCGCATGAAGATGGGATCTCTGCCATCAGATATTTCCTGAGAACCCGCCCTCTGAAATTTCTAGAACACAGTGAAATGTTAATAGAATTCCTGCATTTCTGTCTGCACAACAATATATTTATTTTTCAGGATCAGATCTTTAGACAAAGACGCGGGACTGCCATGGGAGCCTGCTTTGCCCCCAGCTATGCGAACCTGTTCATTGGCTGGTGGGAGAGGCAGGCCGCATGGGCAGACTCCTGTGACCAATGGGTAGATAGGACGATCAGTTGGAGGCGCTATATTGACGACCTCTTCCTGATTTGGCGTGGCACTAGGGAATCAGCAGCCCAATACATTGAGTATTTAAACACAAATGATCTTAACCTACGGTTTACGAGTGATATCAGCTCAACGGAGGTGACATTTCTGGACCTGAGAATCTATGTGGCTGATGGTAAAATTCAGACATCGCTGTTTAGGAAGCCTACGGCTGGGAACTCGGTGCTGCACGCTAGGAGCAGCCACCCAGATAATGTAAAGAACAGTATCCCATATGGGGAACTGTTGCGCATTAAACACAATAGTACCAGGGAAGCTGACTACAGACAGGATGCATTAAAAAGTATCAAGAGATTTAAAGCGAGAGCGTATCGGAAGGGAATCCTGAAAGGAGCATTGAATAGAACAGAAGAGAAGTCCAGATTAGACCTATTGAAGGACGAACCCAAAAAGAAAGATCCAGGGACGACACACAATTTTAGACTGCTAACAAATGTTTCCAGTGCAGCCAATAAGTTGAGGAGAATACTTCAGGCCAACTGGAATATATTAAAATCAGATGCTGTCATAGGTCGGGATCTACCTACATACCCATCGCTGACCTTTAGAAAAACATGTTCCATCAAAGATCACCTAGTTATTAGCCATCTGTCACCAGTCCAAAGAGGACTTCAAGGGATCACAGGCTTCTATCCCTGTGGGAAGTGCAAGGCGTGTGCCAACTGTAGTAAGGTAACAACATATACGATTGAAGGTCTGAAAGACCCGATACGTATCTCCAAGTTCATGAACTGCAACACATCGTATGTAGTTTATTGTTTGATATGCCTGTGCGGCTTGAGGTACGTGGGCAGTACCATACACCCAGCCAAAATCTGTGTCTTAGAGCATCAGAGGGCCATTCAAAACAAGGATGTAAGTTACCCTGTCGCTAGACACTTTCAGTCGCACCACAACAGCAATAGGAAACTAGTGAAATACTTTTGCATTGACCACGTGGCCCGTGACCTAAGGGGAGGAGAAAGAGAAAAATGCTTGCGGAGACTGGAATCACACTATATCTTAGATATGGCAACGAAAGCACCGTCAGGACTGAACATGGGGGAGGAACTTGGGGTCCACTTGTAAATAATTATAGCACTTGAAGGACTACAGGCAGATTAGGGGTTGTTAGGAGATGGAGTGGCAAAGATCATATTTGCCGTGCAGGTGCAGCCATTAGCACAACAATATAGGAATAGGACATCTAGAGAAACCATCTGAAGCACAGAGTAGGCACATTGGCTCAGGGCCTATACAGGGCACAATTGACAAATGCGGCAGTGTTGGCCCATGCAGGGCATAAATGTGTTTCTGTAAATTGCTTTTGTAAATGTCGAAAAGGTTAAATCGATGAGCGCTAGAACAAACGGGCCAACGATTCAGGCTCCGCATGCGATGTGCACAAGCGTTTAATGTTTAATGTTCTAAGGTTTCAAGGTTGAATGCATGGCGATTTAAATTATCATTGAGTTTATTGCCACCTTGCATAGGAAAGCTCCATGGTTACAGTACGCAATGTGAGCTGGACGGCCTGGCGTTGTAATGACACACCTTGCCTGACCTTCAATCAGCCATTTGTGATGATGTGTATATATAACGAGGTTCAAACGCGACGGCCGTCAACACTGAGGAAGGCGTACCGCTGAAACGCGTTTGTTGTTTTGTAAATTTGTGCCATTAAAATCCGGACGAGGATTTACCCCCTGCGAGTGCTGGTAATTATTTGTGGGAGCGTGGGGATATATATATATATATATCTGCAATTTTCTCCCGAGTAAAGAAAAAAGCTGCAATCAGAAGCATGAGAATTTTCCATTTATTTGGAAAAAGCGCTTGCCAAAGGAACGCGTTTCGGCTGTTCACTCAGCCTTTGTCAACCTTAAAGAGTCTCATTATCTTCACAGATTAAATGCTTTCCACATATGTGCAGGTAAGTAAACATAGATGAAATACATTCTGTTTTAAGCTAAAAATAAAGTGGTTACTTCTTTTGTGTCTACTATTTGCCTTCACATGTTAAAAAGAAATTAAAATCATTAGAAGTGCTCAACAACAGTTCTTGCAGCTTTAAAAATGCAGTAGTAGAAAATATGTTCAATAACTTCCTTTTAGTTTCCCACATTTATAAATTCTGAGACTGTCACTTTCATTGTAATTTTTTTTCTTTTTTTAGGCTCCATTAAAAATGTTGGCCCGATTCAGGAGCACTATTAATTCTTTGCAGTTGATGGAGCAAGGACTCGTAAATGAGACTTGCTCCGAAGCAATCCGTTCGTTTTAACTTATTAACGAATTACTAACTATCTGTTTGTAATTAATAATTCGCATTTTAGAAAAGACACGCGGGACAGTGAAGCTTGCATATGTGTTTACTAACCATAACAACATGAACGAAGGACTAAAACGCACTCTAACAAGGGATCTTTACTGCGCATGCGTCTACTGCATCTACGTAGTATGACGTACTAATGCTTGGAGGGAAAATCTTGCGCCTGCGCAAAAGGCATTAAAATGGCTGCTTGAAAGCTCACATGCATGGCACCTGCTTGGCTGAATAGAAAATAAGTTTTATACTAAAGCAAATGCAGAAAAGGGTAATAATAATTAAAGTGGGTTAGAGTAGAGGTTGGTGGTATACAGTGAAACCATTTATTTTTGAGAATAACATTTCTTCTTTTGACTTTATTATTAGTGCACATTTGGGCCTATCACACTTGTCTGAATTGAGCTGACTGACTTGACCCCGCACATGCGCAGATGAGAGAGAATAAGAAAAGATGAGTAAGGATTTGTCACGCGTCCAAGGCCAGAGAAGATGTGCCCTGGGAACATGAGGGTGAAGAGTTCATATGAAGAAGACTTATTCATGAAGTTGAAACATTTTGTATTAATGAAGTTTGTAGATGTATGGGAAAGGAAATGATTTAATAAAGTTTGAGGGGATGGGTTTAAAAGACAATGGTTCAATGAAAATAAGTGAAATGTAAGCATGGTGTGACAATCATCCCCCCTCGCCTGACCAATCAGATTTAGTATTTTACAATATTGAAACATTAATGGGTGGTACTGGAATATTGAAAGGTATAATTGAGGTAGTTTTAGTTAATTAGTTTAGCTGAGAAAGCAGACACGGGGAGCAGCAGCAGACACGGGAGAGCAGCAGCAGAAGGGGAGCAGAGACGATGCAGAGCGCGGGAAGCTGTCGATGCTGTGGGTGGTGCTGAAGCTGTGAGACACCGTTGAAGAAAATCGAATGCAGAACCATCTATTTGAACTTAATTGGGTTAGAAAGAAGATCGCGGAAGAACCACGAGGAGGAAGAGAGTGTCAGAGAGGGGTGCGACGCAGTCGTCGGTATTTAGAGAGGTGAAGTATCCTGTCCTGATTCCTGTCCTGAAGTCTTTGTCTCCTGATCTATCCCGGGGGACCCTTACCAGCCCTTTGGCCAGGGGGTTGGTCTTCACACCATTCTTGGTAACTATAAATTCATCGTATTTGATAGATGTTCTTCTCTCTCTCTGTCCTCTCCTTTTCTGAGCATAGTTGTTGTGTGAATCTGAATTATTATTACTTATCGATTATTGATTGAGTTGACACTCTTGCGAATGAGGGTGTTTGTACTGAAACTTTGAGATGGTTCACATGCAATTAATGTAGATAAAGATTTTAAAACTTCCAGAGTCTGTGATTATTTTATTTCAAAGAATGTTTAATAAGTTAAGTTAATTATCACCATCAACTAGTTACAACTAATGGTCCATCGACCAGAGGAAAGAACTTTTTGATTAGTGAAAGGTTTAGTTAGAACAGAAATATAACTATTCCTGAAAACATGAAATCTATAAACTACAAGCTCCAGCGGTCTACTTGATATTAGTGAAAAAGGTTATATGGGCCCAGGTGAGTATATGGTAGTGGAGTATCTGTTGTTAGTACACTGCTGGATCACAGTCACAAAATATACACTTCTTTACATTTCCAGAAAACATCCTTCATATTGCCTGTCAGCACACATACACAACACGCTGCTAGAATGCTGCAACTCCCAAACAAGCGCTGTCAGCCGATAACCAAGTCTCTTGCTCTCACTGCTCAGCTATTAGCCTTCAGCAGTGCCCGGGCTCCGAGCAGCCTCAATGTTCAAGAATGTAAGGGCTTACCGCAGAGCATTAGCCCCCGCCAAGAGTAGCCCTTGTGATTCCCAGCACCGAACATACACTGTTGCTTTCTTCCCATTTCTTCTTCGTTTACCCAATGTGGTGCTCAGGGGCTCACCAACCTGTTACATACACTCCTGGGTTTGTGGTTTGTTGGTGTGCATCCAGACCGTCGGTGGTGCAAACCACAGGGCAATACCACCACACACTTGTTAAACGTCACTGCAATTTTCTCCCCATTAAAGAGAAAGGCTGCACTCAGAAGCATGAGAATTTTCCATTTATTTGGAGACAGCGCTTGCCAAAGAAACACATTTTGGCTGTTCACTCAGCCTTTGTCAACCTTAAAGAGCCTCATTATCTTCACAGATTAAATGCTTTCCACATGTGTACAGGTAAGTAAACATAGACTAAATACTTTCTGTTTTAAGCAATAAATAAAGTGGTTACTTCTTTCGTGTCTACTATTTGCCTTCACATGTTAAAAAGAAATTAAAATCATTAGACGTGCTCAACAACAGTTCTTGCTGCTTTAAAATGCAGTAGTAGAAAATATGTTCAATAACTTCCTTTTAGTTTTCCCATGCTTATAACTTCTGAGACTCACTTTCATTGTAATTTCTTTTTCTTTTTCAGACTCCATTAAAAATGTTGTCCCGATTCAAGCGAACTATTAATTCTTTGCACAGTCACAAAATATACACTTCTTGATATTTCCAGAAAACATCCTTCACATTGCCTGTCAGCAACCATCCACAAAAAGCTTCTAGAATGCTGCAACTCACAAACAAGCACTGTCAGTCGATAACCAAGTCTCTTGCTCTCACTGCTCAGCTATTATTCTTCAGCAGTTCTCTGGTCAGAGCAGCCTCAATGTTCAAGAACCTATGGGCTTACCACAGAGCATTAGCCCCCTCCAAGGGTAGCCCTTGTGACTCCCAAGTGCTGGCTCCAAATAAATGGAAAATTCTCATGCTTCTGAGTGCAGTCTTTCTTTTTACTGGGGTGAAAATTGTAGTGAAGTTTAAGAAGGGCATGGTGGTATCGCTGTTTTGGCTTGCACGACCGATGGTCTGGATGCACACCAACAAGGTTATAGGAACGTTAGTTAGGCTCAAGTTTCACTCGTACAAAAATAGAGAAATTCAGCTGTCATGAGTGATGTCACTGACCATGTCATGAGTGATGTAATATGTGAGGTCATAAGCAGTGCATTGCATGGGTGCGAGTTATAGTTAGTTCAGCTAACTATAACTGCTGAATTTCTCTGGTTTTGTACGAGTGAAACTTGAGCCTAACTATAACGTTCCTGTAACCTTTGGTTTTTTCAGTGAATTTCTGACGATTTTTTTAATTCTATTTCCTAACTATAACAGCTCTGTAACCTTTGGTTTTTTCAGTGAATTTCTATGGTTTTTCAAATGCTAATTCCTAACTATAACTTACCTGTAACCTTTGGTTTTTTCAGTCAATTTCCATGGTTTTTTAAGTAGGAATGGTCTTTGCATAATGGTGTGGAAAGGGGGTAGGGCCTCTGACCATCTCTCAGAAATCCCGCTATGTAGGACTTATAGAAAGTACCAGGAGGGCTGCTTCGTCCCCAAAGTCCTTTAGCATCCAATACAACTTTATTCCCCAAACAGTAGTGTGCCAGGAGACATGTTTGCACAGTGGTGCAGAAAGGGGGTGTAGCCTCAGACCACCTCTTAGCAAACTGACTTGTGAAACTTGCTGGAGGTAACAAGAGGGATACTTGGCCCCCAAATACCCTCAATAGCCAAGGGGCCTTCATCCCCAAACTAGTACTATGCTAGGAGGCACGATTGCAGAGTGATACAAAAAGGGCATCCTTGATGATTGCACAGATAGTGCCTGTATGATTCTATGAGTGCCATTGCCAAGTTCAGACTGCGAATACCGGGTGTTATTAACAAACTGTAAAACACATATATAGACATATTTTACATAAGGTTTCAGTGTAGCTATTTAGTAAGATACTAATTTAACTTTTCCCTTTGTATTCATTCATCAAAATAACTAAATCAAAAATGCATTTTCCTTCTTCACAGCAACACCAGAGGTCACAACGACATCAGTAGTCACCAATACAAATGTCAAAGTAAAAACAGATATATAGACATATTTTACACAAAGTTTGAGTCTAGCTGTTTAGTAACATAAATGTTTAACTTTATTTTAACAATACATTTAACTAAAACAACAATTTTAAAAAATAACTCAACATCTGAACTCACAAATACAACATAACTACTAAACACCCATCAAACTACCCATTGTTACGCAAACTCATGGGGAATTAAAACTGTTGCCAAACTAGTGCAATGCACAATCTGAAAATATCACATGACTATGAAAGTAAGGAATATCATTGGATAATATGCTGATCAGTAAAATCAATAGGAAGTATACACCCACTCCTCATTCTTGAATCTTCTTTTCCAGAAGATTATTATGAGCAGGTGGTAGATTTTGGCTGGAGACTTTTTTAGACTCATGTGGGATGATGCTCATGTTCTATCATCTTAAAACTTTTCATAGAAAACGTCTCCAACTGCGGATCAAGCAGAAGGAAGCTGGAGGACCATCTATATCAGTGGCAGCAGCAACAATTCCTGCCCAGAAAGTCCCTTTGAGGTACAGACTAATAAAACAAATATGGCTTCAGAGTTTTCAAGAATGACCACGTATTGCATGGACTGTACTGTTGTTATAACAGCTGGAGAGCGGTGTGCCATAGCTATTCGCAATGCTTCTAAAAATCATACATGGTAAATTTTTCCACCCTTTTATATTTTTTGCACATTTCATTAGAAGAGTTCATAGTGAGCAGCAAGAAGGCAACGCAAAGCTGAAGAACCCTCGACTTCAATAGCAGCACAACAACACTGAAGCAGAGAGTCCATTCAAAAGTCCAAACTCAGCTTCAAGATTTGGCCTCACAGTTTTCCCCGATGGCATCATACTGCATGGATTGTGGAGTTGTAGTTAGTGCTGGAGAGCAGTCCATAATGGCCCTTCGCAAGGCTGGAAAGAATAATAAATGTTTTTTTTTTTTTTTGACCTTCATAGATTTTCTACATTAGCAGGCATTTTATTATCTTACAAAATGGGTATCTAATATCTATGTGTTGTTCATTTTATATCTTCTAATTTATTGTAACACTACTTACATATAACTTGCCATATAGACAAGTCAAACTATCCCGCTACAAATAATTACACAGGTAACTTTTGCCAGTTATCCTAATTTTATTTTTCACTTTTTAAATATAAGTCAGCAGTCTGTGTTTAAATCTTCTAGTAAGTGCATCAACAGCATATACAAACATACTCTGTTTTTTTACAGAACTCTGTGTTAAATTTTGTAACCTCTTTTTTAAAACTATCAACTGTAATATATGTGTCTTGTTCTGCAACTCCTCCTCTTAACGACTCTTCATTTTCCCTAGACTCCTGCTCAGGGCCAAAGAAACGAAACTGCACATCACCAGAAACCTTTTCTACTTTTGGCACACTACCATGCAAAAGTGCTCTACTTATTTCTCCTAAACATAAACCAGGAATTTTCACATAATACAGCCTTCCTACCTAAAGTTCTCATTGTTGAGTGGTATAACTTATTTTGTGTTTTAAGCTTCGCCTTGGAAAGATTTGTCGAATTTTTCTTAATATGTCAATGGTTTGCTGTCTAGCGTATACCTCTTTCTCCAGATTGGAGACTGCTAGTAGGCGAGCCAGCCACTGCTGAAACAGTGTGGGTTGCGGGTCTAGCCATGCAGAGGTAATTGCCAGTCTTAATATAGCCATTGCAACGGCAAGAAAATATTCTGTTTCCCGCCCCACTTCCTCATCGAGTACCCTCAGTAAAATTAACTTTGGGGTCAACGAGACTTCTATATTTAATTTACAATATAAAACATTTTGAATTTCGTTTTTTAAGGGGATTGAGGGAGGACATGTAGCGAACATGTGAACTATATCTGCACACAAAGTTGCACATCAGGGACACTTAGTTCCCCTGCCCATTCCCCATTTCGTGATTTGAGCTGGTGTATAATATAACATGAAACAGGTCAACTGCACTTGTAAGTTAGCCGACATTAAAACAGTTTGAGATAGCTTTAGCGAACTCAGCTTCTGAAATCGCCATCTTCTCTTGCCATTTAAGATAGAGTTTGTCAAGATCATCTTTCATTTCATTATTTAGTAAATGATATTTTGCCCCAATACGGATGTGGTTCTGTGCTATTAAACTTTCCACCAGTTCTTTTTTATCAAAACCCTGGGGACCACCCCCTTTACACTGTAGATAATCCCTTATTTGCAGGTACTTAAAAACTCCTTATTGTTGATGCCAAACTCTACCTTCAGTTCATTGAATGTGACCAAGCTGGAAGGGGAAAAAAAAGTGCCTAATTTATCTACACCTGCCAGAACCCAGTTTTGTATGTAGCCATCCCTAAAGATTTCTGGCAGGTTCGGGTTATTCTGGATCGGAGTATAACAATTCAGTCTACCTAAGCCCAACAATTTCCAAAGAGAAGACCATACCTTAAAAACTCCCAAGAGACACTTAAAACTTACTCTTTTGTTATAACTTAGTTCTAATTGTCTCCAAAGGCACCCCTATTCCTTCTTTCCAAATTAACAACTCAAATATAGTGGAAATGGGTTGTGAGACATAGTTCGCTGATGTTCCATAGGCAAAATACAGGTATATTGTAGCGTGGTGGCAAAATAATATAATTTAAGATTTGGGAGAGCCTAACCTCCTCTCTCTTTTGGAAGTGATAGATACTTCAACGCCCTTCTAGGTTTAGTATAAGCCCATAAAAACTTTGTAAAAATAGCATCAAATGCTTTTAGCCATTCATTCAAGATTTCCAGGGGAATAGATCAGAAAAAATATAAAATTTTAGGGAAGAAGATCATTTTTATGACCTTACATCTGCCGATCATTGTAAGGTGTAGATTATTCAACCTAGAGAGCTCTTTCCTAGTCTTCCCTAGAAGGGGCTCTAAATTTTCCTTTACAATTTTCTGGACATCGGAGGATATGCAGACACCCAAATATTCTGCTTTTTCAACTACACTTTTGTCTGCCAATAAGATCTTATCATTAATAACAATTTGAGTTTTATCTTTATTCAAAGAGAAGCCAGAAATGTTGGCAAAACAAGAGGCTTCCTCCTCGATTATCTTGAGAGCAATTTCTGGGTTGGGGGTCACTACTGCGACATAATCCGCATATGCCAAAATTTTACTTTCATATCCCTGCAATATTATTGGGGGAATTGCGATATTTTGCACTATTTTTCTTATGAACGGATCAATAAACAGCACAAACAAGAGTGGGGAGCAACGGCATCCCTGCTGAGTAACCCGGGCAATAGTCACCGGCCCAGTCGTATCCCCAGAGATACAAATATTCGCTACAGGTTTATAGTATAAGGCCTGAATAAACCTTGGTCCAATGCCCCTTACTTGCATTGTCTGCCAGAGATAGTGCCAGGAGACCCTATCGAATGCCTTTTCAGCATCTAGTAAAATCAAAGCCATAGTGTCTCCTGACACCTGCACTGCATCAAAAAGTGAGATTACTCTCCGAATGTAGTCTGTAGTATCCCTCCCCGCAATGAATCCATGCTATTGATTAGCCACTAATTTTGATATAACCAGTGCTAATCATGCGGCAAATACTTTGGGGTAGATTTTTGAGTCTCCATTTATTAACGTTATCGGGTGATATGAGCCTAATTCTACCAAGGGCTTATTCTTTTTCAGAAATACAACAATTTTAGCGATAGACCATGAACCCGGAGGGAGGGCTCCGCTATATATTTGTTTAAATAGTGTGGTCATATGGTCTTTCAATTGGTGAGCAAATATTCTATAAAATTGCATCAACTCCTGCCGCTTTGCCTGAGGGAAGATTGGAGATTGCTAGATAGATCTCTTCCCATAGCAGATCCCCTTCAAGGGACGCCCCCTCATCAATAGACAGTTTATTTACAAACGCTGTTTTCAAGAACCATTCAGTCTGCAGCGGACTATCCCTGGTATCTTCGGTGTATAGAGCCTGATAGTATGTTTTGAATGCATCTCTAATTTTACTTGAGTCTGAGACTAACCCAAGAATAGGGTTCCGAACTTCTCGTATCTCACTAATCGTGCTCTTCTGCCTTGCTCTGACAGCCAGCTGGTGCCCTACTTGCTCACTACACTCATATGTTCTTTCCTTCCAAACCGTATACTTTTCTGCTGCCCTATTTGCGAAGATCGCCTCTATTGCTGCCCTGGCTGTTATTACCCCTACTTGGGCTTTTTTAATATGCCCCCTTGTTGCAAAACTCTAATCAGATTTTCTTCTGCTGCCACTAACCTGTCTTGTTTGGCTTGCCTCTCTTTCTTCCTCTGAATCAATGAGAGCCTCAGTGTCTCCCCCGTAGGCAAGCCTTGAATGTATCCCAAACTGTACTCAAAAGGGCACTACCGCTATTCTCTTTAAAGAATATTGGGATCCACTCACTAATATAACTGCGATACTCTTCGTTGGCAAGCAGGGCACACTCAAAACTCCATGTGTTTTGTATTTTTCCCCCTATTCGCTGTATTTCTAATACCAAAGAATTATTGTCCGAGCGGAACCGCGGGTATGGCTCGATTTTACAAGTTGCAATAAATATATTTGACACGAAAAAGTAATTCAGTAGAGCATGTGTGAAATGCGGAGCAGAAAAATAAGTGTAGCTGTGCTCCATCGATTTCTTTCTACTCCAAACATCAATAAGGCCATGGTCCTTAGATACACCTTCTAGGGCTTGAAATACTTTAGGTTTTTGGCCGATGTATTTTAGTTGTGCTCCTATATCCCAATTACCAGGGAGATTTATGTTAAAATCCCCACATAAGACAATATGTAAGGGCCTATGAGTCAATTCGCGAGATACCTGGTTAAGAACAGAGGGGTTATTAAGTATGCTACCATAGATCGTGCACAGCGTGAATTTATCTCCACAGCTAGTATGGCAGACTACAACTACCCATTGGCCCTGTGTATCAACCTGGACTTGTGTAAATTTTAACCAATTACCTCGGGCTAAAATTGCTACCCCCCCAGTGTGCGCCCCTTGTGAAGTCCCGCCTATTAGTCTGTAACCCATAGTCTTTAGCACATCCCTTTGTGAGGCTTCAATGTGCGTTTCTGGCAAACACACAATGTTAGCTTTCCATACCTGTAGCCCTATTGAGGTTCTAGATCTTTTCTTAGGATCATTCAACGCACAAATGTTGATAGAGTACCTTCTGATTCTCCCCCATTATCTTGCTTTGTAAACAAACCTTGGCTCCTAGCTATTGACATTGCTGAAATGACACACCAGATCTGATTCTCCCTCTTAACAGACCTCCCATTTCTTAGTGCTTTTCTCCTGAGCGTGTGGGAACCCCTTCCCCCTGCCCTATCCCACCCAACCCCCCCTAGCCCTACACCCAACGATGAGGTCCCCCCGCTCCCTCCATGACCTAACCACCACCCCCTTTCCCAAACTGTGAGCAACCAGGCCCAGCCTGTGTGAAGACATCTAAGATACCAAACCCACCTCCCCATCCTCCCTCATCTCCCCAGTCAACACTCCTTTATGACCGCCTATCAGTAAGAATAAATACAATAGCTTTCACTTTTTTCCCCTCTAAGCATTCTCAATTTAGTAAATCACCTTCATATGTCCCTTCCCCTACTTGGATTGCTGCTTTTGATCTAGCTCCTAAGTCAGGACCCCACCTGCAATTCATCCAGATACTCCTGGGCCTGCACCTCTGAGAAAAAGCTTTGTGTGCACCCTTTAAACAGCACTTTCAACTTAGCTGGATCTTGTAAGTATACTTCAGCCCTCAGCTTCTGAAATGGAGAAAACATTTGTCTTAAACGCCATCCCTGCTCTACTGTGGCGTGGGCAAAGTCTGGCCGTGCAAAAAAGGACACTCCCTCAATTTCAATGGCCACCACCACATAACAAAATTATAGCTATATAATTAAATCTAACCATCAAAGTAGATAACTCACTAAATAAATAACTCTATAAAAACATTTATCAATATCTCTATAACAATGCATACTTATAATTCATTGATATATTTTTTAATATTTTCACGACAACGTTGATAGCTGCGATGTCCCCGCGATGGTCCATGGGGGGGCTGTGCTGGCGGTCGTGGTGTCATCGCGAATATCACACGCGATTAAAAAAATCAATTTTGGACACAATACTTGTGTCACTAACACCCCCTTTTCTCAACCATAGGGTCAGAGTATCTCCACCCTGACCCCTTATGTGGGCTTTCACATAGATTTTCAGCCCCGGGAACCATTCCTGATAGATAAAATGGCAGCCGCAACTTTCTATTCAGGTTGCATCCAGCCAATCAGAGAATTCCCGTTGGCGTGTGCATCCACGATTCATCACAAAACCTCCACGAAATATCCGCAGCCAGAGATATCACTATAATTTTAAACTTACCTTTCTCAAAAACTACTTAATGGATTTACACCAAATAAGCAAAAGGCACTTCCTTGAACCGACATCTACCTCCCTGCCAAAGTTGGTGTAAGTCCATTCAGCGGTTCGGGCTGTAGAGGTGGCTGAAGGTTCCTATGGGAATTAACATTACACTGCACAGATCACCCCCAAACTTTCCCAATCAATAGTACCCATGTGACACTTTTTTGGCAAAATTTCACGCAGATTCATCAAAGAACGCCAAAGTTATAGCCAAGTCAAAAAATGCTTTTCCTATGGAAACTAGGTCCTAACCATAACTACCTACTGGCGACCGCCAGTAGGTAATATATGCGCCTTGCCCAGAATTCTTAGTGTCATACTATCAGAACACGGTAAGGATATACTGCCAATAATCCATTTAATTCAGCTCCACATAATGCGTTTCGGCTGCCTAGCAGCCTTGATCACATGCAAAGTCACCCACCAATACAGTACATTATAAAGATAGAGGGCCTCATTTATTAGGTTTTGACATAGGGCAGCGCCATAAGAAATCTTGCTGCGCTGCCCTACGTCAAAACAAAAAGGCAGGAATGCGCCGTACGAATGTGACATGGCGCATTCCTGTCCTTTTCCCCGCCGCCGGCGCACAATGGGCTGCCATTCGCCAATGCAGGCACCCTTGCACCATGGTGCAAAAGTGTCTGCGTTGTGGGGCTGATTGATTTTGTGCAGGAAGGGACACCTTCCTGTACAAAATCAATCAATTCAGGTGATTTCCTTTTTCTATGTGTGCTGCAGTATGCAGCACACATAGAACAAACATTTGCAATGCAATAGGTCTCGCATTTACGCGAGTTTGAGCTATTGGCATTGTAAATGGCAATGCCTTTTTTATGTTTTGGTTTTTAAAACATAAATAAAAGGCATTGTCATTTACAATGCTAATCGCTGTCTCTGGCCTCCCGTGCGAGCATGAGTTGTGTGCTGCAATAGAACAGAGCAGGAACCCAGTAACTTAACACCTGTTTATGCAAAGACGTCAGCCTGTGAGTTGTCCTCAGGTCACTGGCTCACCTGTGGATGGAGCGGCAGCCAGCTGCTGAGACTGGGCATAGGTAAGACACCAGCCAGATCTTTTCTCCCACACTTTTTAATGTCTGATGTAGGCTTCCAAGTTGTGTTGACATGTCACTTCAAGCCGCCTCCTTTTAATTAACATAGCAGTGATTTCTGGGAGTTGTAGTCTTTCTTTGCTTTAATTGGTCCAACTGGACTAATGCACCAGATGAATGGTTTGTAAAATAGAAGCAAGGGACTGGATAGCAGTGTCCTGCCAACACAGAGCCATTAGCACGTCTGTCTCTGGAGTGCCACTAATTACAGAAGCCCCAGGTAGACGGAATCAGGGTTTTACCTTACCTGTGGACATGTTTTTATTTCGCTGCACATATGTCAGCCCTCTTCTCCGTGTTCGGGTTCTGCTGATTAGTGAACACCCACCACCCCAAACTGGGACTGGATTCTGGCATTGTTGCCCCCTCTCTTAATGCTCTGCCACTTTTTGTCATGATTCATGGCTGCATCTTCATAAGTTTCGTATCCTGAAGAGATGTCAACAGAAGTCATCCAATCAGAGGGCATACAAGATAACGCTGTTTTTTCATGCTCTCCAGTTCGTCATTTTCTTTTTAAAGTGGTTTGTCTTTTGAGCAGAGCTTTTATCAAAAGATGTGGTGGCTTCCAAGACCTCAGATTATATTTTATATATTGTCTTTATCAGATGCGTCTGAAAGAAACATTGTCCTTTTGTACAGTTTTCCTTGTGCTTGTTGGTTGGGAGATAGTTCAGCAGGTTCTGCGTTCATTGCGGAGAACTAACGCTGCATGCATTTTTCACATTGACATTAAAGCTCGCCCTGCTCTGTTTTTCAGTCCTGAGGCTTGCTAAATACACACAACTCTGTAGGAGGTGCACTAACACACGGTAAGCAGGCAAGCCTATGCCCATTGACCAGCATGAAGTGGGAGTGCCCCGCAATGTGTGAAGTATACACTGCCACCACCTACACAATAAAACAGACTCTTAACTGTAGACGTTGTAGAACCCAGGATAATGTGCTGCATGGCCAAACACTTAAAAGGTCCCAAAGGCGAGACCTATTGGCTATGGCAATGCTTGTTAAATGTGAAGTGAAAAAATGTTTAGCACTGAAACTAACTCCAACGGGCTTTGCGTACTGAATGATTTAAGGTGAGCATGGGAGAAGGAACAGCCTGTGAGCACTATAGTTTTTTTCGCGCGTGACTGGGAATATTTGAATGAAGTTTAGAAACTGGTGCAACATTAAAGGTTCATTGGACCACAAACAATGGAAAACATCAAACTTGATTGATTACTTTAAAAAAAAACAAAGTGCTTAAAAGGAACCAAGCCCCGCCCACTCTGCCGACACCACTGTCCTGGAAGAGGGGCCGCCTGCGAGGCGGAAGAATTGTTCTACGAGAGACATTGATACTGGGCAGGGGCTGCACAAGCAACACAGGCACGATGTGAAGCATCAGTGTCTAGCGTCTGTGACTGGTGATCACACCTGCATGGTCAGTCACACACTGACTGACCAGTGCGATGGTGCAGTGGGCCGAGCACCTGCGGGTGAGATCTGTGCGTAACTCGCAGACTAGTGCTTTTGATTTCCACAGGGCCAACTCAGCCTTTCAATCTCCCAAGGTCGATAAAAACGCAGTGGCGGCTCGTCCATAGGGGCGTGGGGGCGTCGCCCTCTGCTTTCTCGCAGTGCGAGAAGCAGAAACATGAAATGGTAAAACTACCATTTCATGTTTCTGCTTCTCGCACTGCGAGAAAGCAGAAGTGCCTGGAGTGCCTGGTTGGGGGCGGGTGGGTGGGCGTTCCTCCTCGAGTGCAGGGGAGGCGTGGCTAACGCAATGTCTTTGAGTGCTGACTGTTTGTTTGTCCCCAGGGCCGACCAACCCAGTCATGCGCAGTTGCCTACTCCCTCTTTTCCTCTATGTAGGCAGCCTACATAGAGAAAATGGCTCCCTGGCCTACAGGCGCCCGGCCGGGCGCCGCCCGCCTCAATCACAACGCTGCTATTGCAGCGTTGTGATTGGCTTAGGAGAGCGGGAGGGAGGCTGCCTGAGTCAAACGCAGGCCCGGCTGGCCGGGAGCAGCAGGAGCTGAGGCGGTAAATCCAACCGGAGGAAGCAGTGGGAGCAAGCAAGGTAAGTTTACATTTTTATTTTGCTTACAGTTCTGCTCCCTCCACACTCGCGCGAACCCCCCCCATCTTCCCGCCCGCGACTGATAACACTTTAGCTACATGTTGAAAGAAGATAATGGTAATCATCGCGGGAACAAGGCCTATTTGTGTCCAACTCGTCCTGCACATTACCTTGTTTGCCAACTGACGTTAACCGCGAGTCAAGCGCGCGCTCTCCAGCACAGGCGAGCTGTTCCTGAAAACCCGCAGCATGGCACGCGACCCTCTTAGCATAATTCTTTACTTACTCGGAGTGCAGGGTGCCTCTTGCTCGTATTTCTGGACGCTGGTGGAGCTGGCGTTGACATGGTGTTAAGCTATTTTACCTGAAGTGCCCTCTGGAATTGGACATGTCCCCTCGTCCGCCATTTCAGAGGTCTGCGGTGCATATCACAGATAAAAGAGCTCACTGGGAATCCCCATGGGTCCACGTTTTAGTGTTATGGGCTTGAGTTTAATATCTGTGTTCAGGCTCTGCAAAGGAATTTACATTAAAGTTTATCTGAGGATGAGCTGTGCAGTTCCTGTTGGGTGAAATGAGAAAATCCCCTGAATATGAGTAGGATAAACAAACACTTTGTAGGAGCCGCGCATGGAGTGAATGCCGAGTGCACCGCCAGGCACAGCGGATTGGATTTGGACATTCCTGCCCTGCCTGCAGACGTGCTTCTACCGTTCTCATTGGTTTTTAAACAGCACCCTGCTTCCTCAGTTTTCCCTCATTGTGCGTGACGTAAAATACATTTCAAACTCCCGCACAGTGTGGCATACATAACGTGACAACATACTTTGTGCTACATGACAAGCCAGCGAGTTAAAGTGTGAGGGCTTGGTCTGTGATACACAACAATCTAGCCAAGGACACGCTTAAGTAATTAGGACATGGGCTACACTTCAGATTATTTTCGCTGTAAAAGTTTCACGGAAAATTTAAAATCCAGAACATCCTCAGGATTGAGAATGTACTAAAACTCTAAAGGCGGTTGAACTAACCTGGTATACAGCACTGATGTAATGCCTTCTGTTGAACACCAGTTCTGGCTCCCACGTGTAAGCCAAACGTCTAATCTAAATGCTTTGGAATTTTGGAAGTGTCCAGCTCTCACCTATATTACTTGACTGCTGTGTGGAAACCATTTGTTGCAGCACAGGAACAGCAGCTGTTATAGTATGTCCTGAGAGGAATTACCGCATATTCGTACACCTTAGTCCGATCCATCGTTCCATAAAAACGAAAAGCCAATAACCTAACAGCGGCATCAAGTGCCATTTACAATGCCCAGCAGGTTTCTTATAACCAGCCTTAAAAAAAACTCCATTTTTGAAATTTCATTATAACAGTTGTTCCCTCTTACTTCTATATATCACACCATATCCGATTTTTCTGGCACCCTGCTTGTGGAAACAGTAAAATATTAAGCGCTGGAACACAAAGCTGAATTTCCAATGGGACCTTAGTGACCTCGCAGGCTCCTTAAGTACATGCAGCACCGGAGTTCAAACGGATGGCTTAGTTTGTTTTTGGTTGATTTTTATTTATATATTTACAGAGTAACTGCTACGTTAACAGTACAAAAACAGACAGGCTATGTACGTTTCGAAACAAAAAAAAAACACCGAGACATAATTCCGTTTCTATCCTTAGGATGCATGGCTTTCTGTACAGCAACACACCTCAATATTTTCAGCTGATGCATGCCTTTTATTGTTTTAAATGTGCTGCTGATGTCATTTAATATTGCCCCTTGCCTTTTGGAACGACTGCGGCAAGCAAAAGGAACTATTTAAAACACTAGATCAAGTAAAGTAAAGGATTCATTATACACGTTCAGAACATCAAATAGCTTATGTCAAAATCCAGCATTAACAGTGACTGAACTGCATGTAAGCAAACTACATAGTGTCTGTAATAAAAAGCTATGGCTTGGCCAGCTTTACCCACGTTACAGAAGATACAGTCTGGTGGCTACAACTTGACACCATAAAGAAGGAAGTAAAGAAAAGCCAAGGCCTGACAGGAAGCCACCCAGAGCGCGCTTTGAAAACAGAGGGAGAAATGAAAATTTTTATTTTTACATAACTTACATAATTTACATAAATGAAAAATAGAGGTAACGGGCCTTCTTGGATACATAAGGATTAAAGGCCTTGTTTAAGCTAAGGGTACAACTCTGAAGAAAGGACGCTGCAGCGCTGCTGGCGGAATTTCAGCCATGAATCAGCACATTACACGTGCTCCTCCCGGCAGTATGGATGTTTGTGGTTGATTAAGAGGCTGGCTGTATTTAGCCGGAAATAAAACATGTCGCAGTACAGATTGACTGCTTGAAGTCAGCCAGATAACATGGCGATTGTTTCACCCTCGACATTCCTTCTTGGATGATGAAGAGATTAGAGGAGGGCACTGTGTCTGTGTGTGCCAGGCACTGAGAGACCAGGCTACGGGCAGCTGCTGCCAGGCATGCGGACAACAGACTCTGCTCAAGCACCGGTTCCCTCGCCTGCCAAGCCAGCCCGAAAGCAAACAGAGATAGCCGGTCCCATTTAAATCATCAGATATTAAGAAGGTCGACCAGGGGCAAACCCAGCCCTCAGGTAGAACTCTCCAATTTAGCCGCATAAACCTGCCACCGGCAGGTCTGTAATGGCTGTGGTAGACTGAGTCACATGTAGGAAATCACTGTCTTTGTTAGAACTGATTCACAATTGCTTTATTAACCTTCCTGCTTTCTCAAATTTGCTTGAAAATGCACCATTTGCCCACTCTTTTGTCAAAATTTTCTTGGGGGAGAACCCCCCGTAGGTGGGTCCGACTCGCTCGCTACAGTGCTGTACGACAATTGCTTTACGCCCCACCACTTTCAAATGTCACCAGCCACCACTGTAAAAACGATAACCTCTTTTAGCAATAGCTATGACTTAAGAGCTAAGGCGTGATAAACGTGTTGGAGTCTGTGCTTTAAGAACGGTAAGCATCGTGGCCACTGGCCAATGGGGTAGGTGTTCCTGCATGATAGAAGATATCAATAATGGCTTATGGTATATTCGACCTGCTGGTGGCGAGACATACCTCTTCCAAAGTATTATATTTGCATTGAACCCAAGGAGCGGATACACCTACTGGCCTGCCAACTTCCACGTCGTCAGAATGGCAACAGTCAGCAACCTCTGACTGGATCCCTCTGGTGACGCATCCCTGCTCGGATTACAGCTGCCCGGAGCCTCTTCCCTTCTGAAGGATTAGACGTGACTGAGCTGCCGCTAAAACGGTGATGTGAATCGTGAAGCAAGGACCGGACTACTGGCCCCGCGAGATCCGACGG
This sequence comes from Calotriton arnoldi, assembly GCA_963921515.1. Taxonomy (NCBI): domain Eukaryota; kingdom Metazoa; phylum Chordata; class Amphibia; order Caudata; family Salamandridae; genus Calotriton; species Calotriton arnoldi. The sequence continues at coordinate 256,225 of CAWUFW010003592.1, forward strand.
AAGGCCGGATGCTCCTATCTATTAGGCCGCATTTCTATAATAAGTATATCATCAGTTCCTTGCGCAGGAATTATGCAAATTTTATCCTTCACTCCACGGGATTTATGCTTTTCAGCGCGATGTGCAGCGCGCGCACACGTTAACTTGAAACATGCGCGACATTTTGTCTTTATTCAACGCTACACTGCTGTTCTGCACTTTGTGGTTCCCTGTAAATTGGTTTAAAATTCATATATGAAACATTCTCACTGCTGCATAAAACCAACCTTGAAACCCAGCCTTTTTACTATTGCACGACCGTGGGTGGACTACAGGGTGCAGATTTCAGTATTTTCTAAGTACCCTTCGTGCTCTGGCTGCAGGGTGAGTCGTTGCGCACAGTGTGACCTTCGGCGCACGGCGCCAGCCAGTGAAGTCCCCACCCTCCCTCCTTGTCACCCCCGGTACATGTCACTGGAAGCCCTAGATGCAGCCAGACGGGCAGAAACATCAGCCCTGGATTGAACCCTCCGCGTTAAGAATGGTCCAGCAGCTCCAGTTGGCCCAAGGACCACCTGCCCATGTAGGGCCTTAGCGCACTGACGACCGTGCAATATCACAAGGCACTGACCGTGCCTGGCGGCCTCGAAAGGATAGGCTGATTGTTCAAAGCGCCCCAAGTGGTCCGACGGGCCATTCCAAAAGGGAAACTGCCCAGGATGGTGAAGCAGCGATACATGAAGGAGGGGGATGGGGAATGGGGAGGGGGTGGGAGGGGGTGGATCTGTCATCGAGCCCAGCAGCTCCGGGGGTTTGTTGGGGGGCGGGGGCGCCCCCTCCGGTCAGTATTCGTGGACTGGGCCGCGGTTGCCAACAGTGAACCCTCCACTTGCACAACGGCCTCCAACCAGGAGCTGTCAGGCATGGAAACCGTCGGTCCCCGACTCTCCCAAAATTAACAAGCCTAACCTGCAACAAGCGCGACCGCGCTAATTAGACAAGGAATGCAGCTGGCTGTTTTTTGAAATCGCCATGGCCCATGAAGTGGGCGCCATGGCGATAAAAAAAAAAGTCCAAGTAGTCCCCAAAGGACACAAACAAAGCACTACAGCGCAATATAACTGTAGTTGGTCGGTGCTGCTTCCGATAAAAACGGAAGTGATGCATCGGACCAGCTACCAATAGGGAGACCGGAAACCACAGTGAAGCCAATTGCAAGCAGGAGGCAAGCAGCAGGCGGGATTACCCTCGCTATACAGATAATTAGAAGTCTCGGAGAGACAGCGCATGCGCGCTGCCTATGCGAAACCTAAAAAGGAAAGCACAAGGAGAAAATTAAAAAATCTCTCCTCGTTGCGCCTCCGTAACACCACCCTTGAAGTGGCATTAGGTTCTGACGCATTCCCAGGTTTACGATTTCTCCTAAATCTGGGAATGTGTCCGGTTCCATGGGTGTTGTGTGGAACACACACAGCAACACCCATGGAACGCCCCTTTCATGCAGTTTTCTGCATGAAAGGGGCACATATTTATAAGGCCATAAAAAGCCACATAAAGTGGATTTACGTGGCCTTATAAATATGCCGTGGCACATTGTGCCACCATAACTTTAAAAAAAGTGACATTCTGGCGGCGCAAAAGTGCCGTTAGGGCCTCATTTATCTAACATAGACAATAGACTCAAATCAGTGACAATACTGAAACCATATCGGCCATATTGTAGCATGTTGCGTAACATGAACAGTGTAAGAGATGCAAACAAAGTAGACCAAATAAAAATCTGTTATTTACGTATTCATACCAAATAAACACATCACTGTTCACAAATATATTTGCTGGAAGTATATTATCAAAGCGGTCAAAATTAATATGAGATTCAAATATCGTGTTACACATAATGGGTGGAAAAAGACATAAGGCAATGGCTTGTGAGAGAAATAACTCAAGGTCTACAAAATTCCTAGTTTCCTAATTTTGGAAATAGTAAGGGAAATCCAGATTTGTGTATATATATATATAACGTCTTTCCTGGAGCAATTTGGAAGTTGGAGACGGAGTTCTTTGTATATATATTATCTACTGGCGGTCGCCAGTAGATAGTTATAGTTACAACCTATTATCCATAGGAAATCCGCGACATTCTATTTGCAATAACGTTGGCGTCGGTTGACGAATCTTCGCGAAAGCTTCCAACTTGTTGGGGCGCTCCGGTCCGCTCCCTACCCTGAAAGTCTCGGGGTGATACGTCAAGCGGGGGCCGAGAAAAAGAGGGGGTCCCAAAACGCGTTTTCCCCATTCATTTTTCCATAGGAACCTTTAGTCGCAGCTACAGCCCGAACTGCTGAACGGAATTACCCCAAATTTGGCAAAGAGGTAGCCCTTGGTTCAGACTGGTGCCTTTTGCTAAAATGGTGTAAATCCGTTCAGTAATTCCTGAGAAATTCACAATTAAAATCATATATATATCTATGGGCGCGTCGGATCTGCGTACCCTCCCGATCACGAGCTGCATGCTAATTGGCTGTCAACATTCCAAATCAAGAAGTGTTGGCAGCCATTTTGTCCCTCGGTAGAACCGAGGGACAGAAACAAGTGCGCAAAGCGCAAAAGGGGCAGGGTAGAAACACCCTGACCCCTAGGTCTGCTCAGGGGTCCCACAAGGACCCCTGGGCAGAAAAAGATATTTTTTTTTTAAATCGGCGGGATGCGCTTATGGTGCGCGTATCCCGCCGAGAAAAAAAGAAACAAGTGCGCAAAACGCACAAAGGGGGCAGGGTAGAAACACCCTAACCCCCTAGGCCTGCTCAGGGGTCCCACAAGGACCCCTGGGCAAAAAGCATTTAAAAAAAAAAAAAAATCGGCAGGATGCGCTCAGGGTGCGCGAATCCTGCCGAAAATCGAAGCGCGGTCTCCCGCGCTCGATAGTTAATTGCCCCCGGGTGGGCCAAGTCCCGGGGGCATGCTGGGGGGGTTAATTTTATGTGTGGGGGGCCTCTGAGGCCCCCAAGCCCCGGGACCACCACCCCGGGGCTTTATGCATAATGGTTGCGGGAGGGCTCTGAGCCCTCCCGCAGCCCCGGGGACCACCACCTCCCCGGGGCTTCTTTTTTTAAATGAAAAACCTGTGTGGGGGGCTCCAGCCCCCACACGCCCGGGACCGCCACCTCCCCGGGGCTCTAAACATTTAAATATGGGGGTCCGTTACGGACCCCAGAGCTGGGGGTCCGTTACGGACCCCAGAGCCCGGGGACCACCACCTCCCCGGGCTTCTTTTTTAAATGAAAACCTGTGTGGGGGGCTCCAGCCCCCACACGCCCCGGGACCGCCACCTCCCGGGGCACTAAACATTTAAATATGGGGGTCGTTACGGACCCCAGAGCCCCGGGGACCACCACCTCCCCGGGGCTGTGCACACGATGGGAGGGGGCCGCGCGGCCTCCCTCCTGGAGCCCTTGATGGCCCTGGGGACCGCCACCCCCCAGGGCCGGCTCCTGCAGTGTCCCGGGGTGCCTACAGCCCACGCCCCTTTTTACACCTCTCTGCAACGCAGCTCTGTGGCGCTTTTTGGAGGTATATGGTGGGCTAGTTGGACTCCGGGGACCCTCAGGATTCAAGGGGACTTAATCCCCCAACTTAAAAACGCGCCACGGGGCGCGTTTGCACAGTGGTGAAGGGAGGGCGGGGCTTCAGGTGACATGTGTGCAAACAGGCCCCGTGGCGCGTTTTAAGATGGGGAATTAAATCCCCTTCAATCCTGAGGGTCCCTGGGGGCCAACTAGCCCAACAGGTACATCCAGAAAGCGCCACAGAGCTGCGTTGCAGAGAGGTGTAAAAGGGTGTGGCCTCTCTACACGTCTCTGCAACGCAGCCCCTGGCGCATATTGGAGGTTCCTGGTGGGCTAGTTGGCCCCTAGGGACCCTCAGGATTCAAGGGGACTTAATCCCCCAACTTAAAACGCGCCACGGGGCGCGTTTGCACAGATGTAACCTCAGGCCCCGCCCCTCCCTTCACCATTGTGCAAATATTCCTCTAAAATCAGCCGAAATACGAATTCCGATTTACTCACCTGTTATCAGGAGAGACCTCAGTGCTGTATCTTTCAGCCCAGTACTGGTCCTGAAAAGTAATTCTAACCATACTTACCAGTAACTTGAATTTCCTTCCATAGGCTAACATTGACTGGTTTCACTTGGAAATTCTTCTAAGTGTGGAGTTTTGGAACTTTAAAATATTCCTCTAAAATCAGCCGAAATACGAATTCCGATTTACTCACCTGTTATCAGGAGAGACCTCAGTGCTGCATCTTTCAGCCCAGTACTGGTCCTGAAAAGTAATTTTAGCCGTACTTACCGGTAACTTGAATTTCCTTCATAGGCTAACATTGACTGGTTTCACTTGGAAATTCTTCTAAGTGTGGAGTTTTGGAACTTTAAAATATTCCTCTCAAATCAGCCGAAATACGAATTCCGATTTACTCACCTGTTATCAGGAGAGACCTCAGTGCTGCATCTTTCAGCCCAGTACTGGTCCTGAAAAGTAATTTTAGCCGTACTTACCGGTAACTTGAATTTCCTTCATAGGCTAACATTGACTGGTTTCACTTGGAAATTCTTCTAAGTGTGGAGTTTTGGAACTTTAAAATATTCCTCTAAAATCAGCCGAAATACGAATTCCGATTTACTCACCTGTTATAAGGAGAGACCTCAGTGCTGTATCTTTCAGCCCAGTACTGGTCCTGAAAAGTAATTTTAACCGTACTTACCAGTAACTTGAATTTCCTTCCATAGGCTAACATTGACTGGTTTCACTTGGAAATTCTTCTAAGTGTGGAGTTTTGGAACTTTAAAATATTCCTCTAAAATCAGCCGAAATACGAATTCGATTTACTCACCTGTTATCAGGAGAGACCTCAGTGCTGCATCTTTCAGCCCAGTACTGGTCCTGAAAAGTAATTTTAACCGTACTTACCGGTAACTTGAATTTCCTTCATAGGCTAACATTGACTGGTTTCACTTGGAAATTCTTCTAAGTGTGGAGTTTTGGAACTTTAAAATATTCCTCTAAAATCAGCCGAAATACGAATTCCGATTTACTCACCTGTTATCAGGAGAGACCTCAGTGCTGCATCTTTCAGCCCAGTACTGATCCTGAAAAGTAATTTTAACCGTACTTACCGGTAACTTGAATTTCCTTCATAGGCTAACATTGACTGGTTTCACTTGGAAATTCTTCTAAGTGTGGAGTTTTGGAACTTTAAAATATTCCTCTAAAATCAGCCGAAATACGAATTCCGATTTACTCACCTGTTATCAGGAGAGACCTCAGTGCTGCATCTTTCAGCCCAGTACTGATCCTCAAAAGTAATTTTAACCGTACTTACCAGTAACTTGAATTTCCTTCCATAGGATATCATTGCCTGCTTTTGCTGAAAAAGTTTCTAAGTGTTGATTTTTGAAACATACAAATATTCCTCTAAAATCAGCCGAAATCCAAATTCTGATTTACTCACCTGTTATCAGGAGAGACCTCAGTGCTGCATCTTTCAGCCCAGTACTGGTCCTGAAAAGTAATTTTAACCGTACTTACCAGTAACTTGAATTTCCTTCCATAGGCTAACATTGACTGGTTTCACTTGGAAATTCTTCTAAGTGTGGAGTTTTGGAACTTTAAAATATTCCTCTAAAATCAGCCGAAATACGAATTCCGATTTACTCACCTGTTATCAGGAGAGACCTCAGTGCTGCATCTTTCAGCCCAGTACTGATCCTCAAAAGTAATTTTAACCGTACTTACCGGTAACTTGAATTTCCTTCATAGGCTAAGATTGACTGGTTTTCAGCAAAAAAGTTTCAAAGTGTTGATTTTCACAAACTACAAATATTCCTTAAAAATCGCCTGTATGACTTAAACGCATTCTTTCAACTGTTTACAGGAGATGCACCAGTGCTGGATCCAGGATCCAACACTGAGTAAGAAAAAGTAACGATAACAGTTTTTACTTGCTAAGTGAATTTCCTTCCATAGGATAACATTGGTGATTCTATGAGAAAAAGTTTCAAAGTGTCAACTTTTAAAATACAATAATATTCCTTAAAAATCACGACTGTAACCAAAACGCTTTTACTCAACTGTTTACAGGAGATGTACCAGGACTGAATCTAGGATCCAGTCCTGTGGTTACAAAAGTAATCCATAAAGTAACTAATTGCATTTAACTAGAAATTCACATTGAGCTGAATGTTGCATTGTGTTTGAAAATGTGTTGCCCATTGCAACAACTGTAACTACTGTACTTAAAAGTCTATTGCCTATCTGCAAAGTATTTAAACTAAAGTAATTCATTCTGAGAAAGTATTTTTTGTAATGTAATGTATAATGTAATTACAATGTAATTTAAAAAATAAAATATGTAAAAAAAATTGTTTCTAAAAATGTAGTAAATCAGTATGAAAAAAATTAATATAACAATTAATACATTTAAAAATTGTCATTTACAAAACCTTTGAAATTCACTGAAAAAACTGTAGGTTTCAGGCACGTTATAGTTAGAAATTAGCATTTAAAAAACCTTTGAAATTCACTGAAAAACCATAGGTTTCAGACACGTTATAGTTACAAATTAGCATTTAAAAAACCTTTGAAATTCACTGAAAAAACCATAGGTTTCAGACACGTTATAGTTACAAATTAGCATTTAAAAAACCTTTGAAATTCACTGAAAAAACCATAGGTTTTAGGGACAGTTTTAGTTACTTGGACATTGCACTCGTACAAAACCCGTGAAATTCCCCCGTTATAGTTAGTTCAGCTAACTATAACTCGCGCCCCGCAATGCACTGCTGATGACGTCACATATTACATCACTCATGACATGGTCAGTGACATCACTGATGACATCACTGATGACATCTCAAATGACATCACTGATGACATCATCCACGTGATAATCTGATGCACCTCCTCACACCCTAATATAACCTTTGATACACCCACTCTAAATTACAGACTGCCATTCGCAAAACCATAGACACTCCAACACCAATAACTACATACCCACTCACTGATTCTTAGGTCTACACACACACATCCACTCACTCACCCGTACAGTCACTCATACTTACGGTCACTCAGTACAGGACTATCATATGCACTCTTACTCCTATATAGACACTCAAACAACGCCACTCATCCATAGAGATACTCACACACCTAGTCAGTCATGCAAATAATTAAACACACTGCCATTTACTCACCTATACAGTTATACACACACCAGCTCACTTACTCATACAAATAGTAGCACATTGTTACGCTCTTATACAATCACAGATACAAGCACACACTCATCCATACAGCCACTATCACAATCACTCACTCTTGCTTATAGCTATTTATATACTCCAACACACATATATACTGCCTTTCACATATGTAGTTACTCACACATGTACCACTGGGACATACATTCACTCACTAACACACTCTTACACACACTTACCCACCCATACAGTCTATCACAGATGCACTCTTGAAACCATCCACCCAGTGAATCACCCACTCACACATCTATGCACAGAGTTGCACACACCCCTCCCACACAAACACTCAGGCACCCATACAGATACTCAGACAAGCATTCAATAACTCATATAGACACTCATTTAGCTATTCACAAACACATGCAGCCACTTACACAGCAACAGACAGACGGATACAGACATTCACCCAGTTTAGTCACTAACCCATGCATTCAGTAAGATACGTTAAATCACTCACTTATAGAGTCAGTCACGCACCTACTAAATCATCCATACAGACACTTACACACCCACTCATTCTTCAATACGTCTTTTCCTATATATATTAAAAATATTTAAACTTTACAGAAACACACAGTCACTGGATGATGTCATCAGTGATGTCATTTGAGATGTCATCAGTGATGTCATCAGTGATGTCACTGACCATGTCATGAGTGATGTAATATGTGACGTCATCAGCAGTGCATTGCGGGGCGCGAGTTATAGTTAGCTGAACTAACTATAACGGGGGAATTTCACGGGTTTTGTACGAGTGCAATGTCCAAGTAACTAAAACTGTCCCTAAAACCTATGGTTTTTTCAGTGAATATATATATATATATATATATATATATATATATATATATATATATATATATATATATATATATATATCCTCCGGGGATCCGACAGTCCCCCATGCTGAATTGTGATTGGCTGCCAACACTTCAACCAGGAAGAGTTGGCAGCCATCTTGGGACTCTGAAAAAGGAGAAAGGTAGGAATACCATAACCCCCTAGCTGTGGTCTTGGGTCATCCTGAACCCACAGAGCCAAAAAGCATTTTTTTTATCTTTCGGCAGGATTCGTGCTAGATCTGCAGCTCCCACCGATAAAAAAAGAAACGACATGCGGGCTCCTGCGCTTCTCCACTGTTTAGACCCCAGGTGGACCAGGTCCTGTGAGCATGCAGGATTTTAAAAAGGAGGAGGGTGCACGCGGACCCCACTCCATGGGCTCTTTGAGCCCCGGGGACCACTACTTCCCTGAAGCTTTATTTTAAATTTGAAGGGGGCTCCGTATGGACCCTCCTCCTGGGGCGGGTTCAAGCCCCAGGGACCACCACCTCCCCGGGGCCAAATTAATATTTTGAAAATGGGACAGGGCCTCATGGCACCACCCCTGGTCCTTCTACTACAAAAGAGGGTGCCGCACAGCCCCCCTCATGGAGCCATACATGGCCTAGGGTGCGCCAACCCCAGGGCTGGCTCCTGCTATGTCCCCGGTTGCCCACCCTCGGGACATAGCTGCTTTCTGTGACTTGGCAGGAGCTATGACAGCTCCCGCCAAGTCAGATCAAACACTCCACTTCCAGCAAGCAGGAGCTGACAAAATGCTCTTGTTTGCTGGAAGGAAGTGCAGGTTTCATCTGTTTCCCTGTCCGCTGTCAAGCGGGCAGGGAAACTGATGAAACGATTGCTTCCACAGACAGGGAACTGCATGTTTAGAAGCTCCCTGTCTGCAAGAGCAATGCCGTCTCCTGCAGAAGGCGGGGAGCTGGCAGGGACCTCCAAGGCCTTGAGGCTCCCCCATGTCCAGTGGAAAAAAGCAGTAAATGGCAAAATAAAAGTGAGAAACGAGCAGAAAGAGGCAGAATAAAGTTCAGCAACAAGCAAAAAGAGACACAATAAAGGTCCGCAACGAGCAGAGAGATGCAAGATAATGGTGAGAATCAAGCAGAAAGAAGCAACGTAAATGTCAAAAATGAACAGAAAGAGGCAGAATAAAAGTAAGCTAAGAGCAGAAAGAGGCAAGATAAAGGTGAGAAATGAGCAGAAAGAGGCAGAATAAAGGCCAGATATGAGCAGAAAGAGGCAGAATAAAGGTCGACAATGAGCTAAAAGAGGCAGAATAGAGGTAAAAAATCAAGCACAATGAGGCAAAATAAAGATCAGCAACGAGCAGAAAGAGGCAAAATAGAGGCCAGAAAAAAGCGGCATGAGGCAGAACAGGTGAGAAACAAGCAGAAGAGGCAGAATAAAGGTAGGAAACTAGCAGAAAGAGGCAAAGGAAAGGTGAGAAATGAGTAGAAAAAGTCAAAATAAAAGTCAGCAATGAGCAGAAAGAGGCGAGAAACAAGCAGAAAGAGGCTGAATAAAGGTCATAAACAAGCAGAAAGAGGCACAATAGAAGCCAGAAACGAGCAGCAAGAGGCAGAATAAAGGTCAGCAACCAGCAGAAAAAGGAAAAATAAAGGTGAGAAATGAGCAGAAAGAAGCAGAATAATTGTCAGCAATGAGCAGAAAGAGGCAATATAAAGGTGAGGAACGAGCAGAATGAGGCAGAATAATGGTCAGCAACAAGCAGAAAGAGGCAAGATAGAGGTGAGAAAAGAGCAGAAAGAGTCAGAATAAAGGTCAGAAACAAACAGAAAGAGACAGACTAATGGTCAGCAATAAGCAGAAAGGCAAAATAGAGGTCAGAAACAAGCAGAAAGAGGCAGAATAAAGGTCAGAAATGAGCACAAAGAAGTAGAATAAAGGTCAGCAACAAGCAGAACGAAGCAAGATAAAGGTGAGAAAGGAGCAGAAAGAGGCAGAATAAAGGTCAAAAACAAACAGAATGAGGCAAAATACAGATTTGAAACGAGCAGAAAGCAGCAGAATAAAGTTCAGAAATGAGCAGAAAGAGGCCAAAAAGGGGTCAGAAATGAACAGCAGGAAGCAAAATAGAGTTAAGCAACAAGCTGAAACAGGCAAAATAAAGGTCAGAAACGAACAGAAAGAGGCAAAATAAAGGCCAGTAACGAGCAGAATGAGGAAAATAGAGATCAGAAACGAGCAGAAAAAGGGAAAATAGAGGTCAGGAATAAGCAGACAGAGTCAATACAGAGATCAGCAACGAGCAGGAATAGGCAAAATAAAGGCCAGCAACGTGCAGAAAGATGCGAAATAGAGGTCAGAAACGAGCAGAAATAGGCAAAATAAATGTTAGAAATGAGGAGAAAGAGGCAAAATAGAGGTCAGCAACGAGCAGAAAGAGGCAAGATAAAGGTCAGAAACAAGCCTAAAGAGGCAAACTACAGGTCAGAAATGATCAGAAAGAGGCAAAATAAAGGTCAGAATCAAGCAAAAAGAGGTAAAATAGAGATCAGAAACTAGCTGAATGGGGCAAAATAGAGATCAGAAACGAGCAGAAAGAAACAAAGAGGCAAACTAGAGGTCAGAAATGATCAGAAAGAGGCAAAATAAAGGTCAGAATCAAGCAAAAAGAGGTAAAATAGAGATCAGAAACTAGCTTAATGGGGCAAAATAGAGATCAGAAACGAGCAGAAAGAAACAAAATAGAGGTCAGAAATAAGCAGAAAGAGGCAAAATAAATATCAGAAACTAGAAGAAAGGGGCAAAATAGAAATGAGCAGAAAGAGGCAAAATAGAGGTGAGAAACGAGCAGAAGGAGGCAGACTAAAGGCCAGCAACAAGCAAAAAGAGGCAAAATAAAAGCCAGCAAACAAACAAAAAGAGGCAAACTAGAGGTCAGCAACAAGCAGAGATATAGGTCATAAATGTGGAGAAAGAGGCACCATAGAAGTCAGCAACGAGCAGAAAGAGGAAAAATAAAGGTGAGAAACGAGCAGAAAGAGGCAGAATAGATGTTAGAAATGAGCAGAAAGAGGGAATATAAAGGTGAGGAACAAGCAGAATGAGGCAGAATAATGGTCAGCAACAAGCAGAAAGAGGCAAGATAGAGGTGAGAAACGAGCAGAAAGTCAGAATAAAGGTCAGAAACAAAGAGAAAGAGACAGAATAAAGGTCAGCAATAAGCAGAAAGGCAAAATAGAGGTCAGAAACAAGCAGAAAGAGGCAGAATAAAGGTCAGAAATGAGCACAAAGAAGTAGAATAAAGGTCAGCAACGAGCAGAACGAAGCAAGATAAAGGTGAGAAAGGAGCAGAAAGAGGCAGAATAAAGGTCAGAAACAAGCAGAAAGAGGCAAAATACAGATTTGAAACGAGCAGAAAGCAGCAGAATAAAGTTCAGAAATGAGCAGAAGAGGCCAAAAAGGGGTCAGAAATGAACAGCAGGAGGCAAAATAGAGATAAGCAACAAGCTGAAACAGGCAAAATAAAGGTCAGAAACGAGCAGAAGGAGGGAAAATAAAGGCCAGTAACGAGCAGAATGAGGCAAAATAGAGATCAGAAACGAGCAGAAAAAGGGAAAATAGAGGTCAGGAATAAGCAGAAAGAGTCAATACAGAGATCAGCAACGAGCAGAAATAGGCAAAATAAAGGCCAGCAACGTGCAGAAAGATGCAAAATAGAGGTCAGAAACGAGCAGAAAAAGGCAAGATAAAGGTCAGAAACAAGCCTAAAGAGGCAAACTAGAGGTCAGAAACGAGCAGAAATAGGCAAAATACATGTTAGAAATGAGGAGAAAGAGGCAAAATAGAGGTCAGCAACGAGCAGAAAGAGGCAAGATAAAGGTCAGAAACAAGCCTAAAGAGGCAAACTAGAGGTCAGAAATGATCAGAAAGAGGCAAAATAAAGGTCAGAATCAAGAAAAAACAGGTAAAATAGAGATCAGAAACTAGCTGAATGGGGCAAAATAGAGATCAGAAACGAGCAGAAAGAAACAAAATAGAGGTCAGAAATAAGCAGAAAGAGGCAAAATAAATATCAGAAACTAGAAGACAAGCAAAATGGAGATCAGAAACTAGCAGAAAGGGGCAAAATAGAAATTAGAAAAGAGCAGAAAGAGGCAGACTAAAGGCCAGCAACAAGCAAAAAGAGGCAAAATAAAAGCCAGCAAACAAACAAAAAGAGGCAAACTAGAGGTCAGCAACAAGCAGAGAGAGGCAAAGTGAAAGTCAGAAATGAGGAGAAAGAGGCACCATAGAAGTCAGCAACGAGCAGAAAGAGGAAAAATAAAGGTGAGAAACGAGCAGAAAGAGGCAGAATAAATGTCAGCAATGAGCAGAAAGAGGGAATATAAAGGTGAGGAACAAGCAGAATGAGGCAGAATAATGGTCAGCAACAAGCAGAAAGAGGCAAGATAGAGGTGAGAAACGAGCAGAGAGAGTCAGAATAAAGGTCAGAAACAAAGAGAAAGAGACAGAATAAAGTTCAGCAATAAGCAGAAAGGCAAAATAGAGGTCAGAAACAAGCAGAAAGAGGCAGAATAAAGGTCAGAAATGAGCACAAAGAAGTAGAATAAAGGTCAGCAATGAGCAGAACGAAGCAAGAGAAAGGTGAGAAAGGAGGAGAAAGAGGCAGAATAAAGGTCAGAAACAAGCAGAAAGAGGCAAAATACAGATTTGATACGAGCAGAAAGCAGCAGAATAATGTTCAGAAATGAGCAGAAAGAGGCCAAAAAGGGGTCAGAAATGAACAGCAGGAGGCAAAATAGAGATAAGCAACAAGCTGAAACAGGCAAAATAAAGGTCAGAAAGAAGGAGGCAAAATAAAGGCCAGTAACGAGCAGAATGAGGCAAAATTGAGATCAGAAACGAGCAGATAAAGGGAAAATAGAGGTCAGGAATAAGCAGACAGAGTCAATACAGAGATCAGCAATGAGCAGAAATAGGCAAAATAAAGGCCAGCAACGTGCAGAAAGATGCGAAATAGAGGTCAGAAACGAGCAGAAATAGGCAAAATAAATGTTAGAAATGAGGAGAAAGAGGCAAAATAGAGGTCAGCAACGAGCAGAAAGAGGCAAGATAAATGTCAGAAAGAAGCCTAAAGAGGCAAACTAGAGGTCAGAATCGAGCAGAAAGAGGCAAAATGAAGGTCAGAATCAAGCAAAAAGAGGTAAAATAGAGATCAGAAACTAGCTGAATGGGGCAAAATAGAGATCAGAAACGAGCAGAAAGAAACAAAATAGAGGTCAGAAATAAGCAGAAGCAAGCAAAATAAATATCAGAAACAAGAAGAAAAGCAAAATGGAGATCAGAAACTAGCAGAAAGGGACAAAATAGAAATTAGAAATGAGCAGGAAGAGGCAAAATAGAGGTGAGAAACGAGCAGAAAGAGGCAGACTAAAGGCCAGCAACAAGCAAAAAGAGGCAAAATAACAGCCAGCAAACAAGCAAAAAGAGGCAAACTGGAGGTCAGCAACAAGCAGAGAGAGGCAAAATGAAGGTCAGAAATGAGGAGAAAGAGGCACCATAGAAGTCAGCAACGAGCAGAAAGAGGAAAAATAAAGGTGAGAAACGAGCAGAAAGAGGCAGAATAAATGTCAGCATGAGCAGAAAGAGGGAAGATAAAGGTGAGAAACGAGCAGAAATAGGCAGATTAAAGGTCAGCAACAAGCAGAAAGAGGCAAGATAAAGGTGAGAAACGAGCAGAAAGAGTCAGAATAAAGGTCAGAAACAAACAGAAAGAGGCAGAATAAAGGTCAGCAATGAGCAAAAGGCACAATAGAGGTCAGACTCAATCAGAAAAAGTCAGAATAAAGGTCAAAATGAGCACAAAGAGGCAGAATAAAGGTCAGCAACGAGCAGAACCAGGCAAGATAAAAGTGAGAAAGGAGCAGAAAGCAGCAGAAGAAAGTTCAGAAATGAGCAGAAAGAGGCCAAAAAGGGGTCAGAAATGAACAGCAGGAGGCAAAATAGAGATCAGAAACGAGCAGAAAAAGGGAAAATAAAAGTCAGGAATATGCAGAAAGAGCCAATACAGAGGTCAGCAACGAGCAGAAAGAGGCAAAATAAAGGCCAGCAGCCGGCAGAAAGATGCAAAGTAGAGGTCAGAAACGAGCAGAAAGAGGCAAAATAAAGGTTAGAAATGAGGAGAAAGAGGCAAATTAGATGTCAGCAATGAGCAGAAAGAGGCAATATAAAGGTCAGAAACGAGCCTAAAGAGGCAAACTAGAGTTCAGAAATGAGCAGAAAGAGGCAAAATAAAGGTCAGAAAATAGCAAAAAGAGGTAAAATAGAGATCAGAAACTAGCAGAAAGGGGCAAAATAGAGATCAGAAACGAGCAGAAAGAGGCAAAATAAATATCAGAAACTGAAAAAGAACAGCAAAATAGAGATCAGAAGCTAGCAGAAAGGGGAAAATATAGATTAGAAATGAGCAGAAAGGGGCAAAATAGAGGTGAGAAACGAGCCGAAACAGGCAGACTAGAGGTCAGCAACAAGCAGAGAGAGGCAAAATGAAGGTCAGAAACGAGGAGAAAGAGGCTCAATAGAAGTCAGCAATGATCAGTAAGAGGCAAAATAGAGGTCAGCAACGAGCAGAAAGAGGCAAAAAAAAGGCCAGCAACAAGCAGAAAATGGCAAAATAAATAACAGAAATTAGCACAAAGAGGTAAAATAGAGATCAGAAACTAGCAGAAAGGGGAAAATAGACATCAGAGATGAACAGAAAGAGGCAAAATAGAGGTTAGAAATAAGCAAAAAAAGGCAAAATAAAGGTTAGAAATGAGGAGAAAGGCAAAATAGAGGTCTGAAACAAGCAGAAAGAGGCAAGATAAAGGTCAGAAACGAGCTGAAAGAGGCAAAAAAGAGGTCAGAAACAAGCAGAAAGCGGCAGAATAAAGGTCAGCAAAGAGCAGAAAGGGCAAGATAAAGGTGAGAAATGAGCAGAAAGAGACAGCATAATCGTCAGAAGAGAACAGCAAGAGGTAAAATAATGGTCAGAAATGAGCAGCAAGAGGCAAACTAGAAATCAGCAAAAGGCAGAAAGAGGCAAAATAATGGTCAGAAACGAGCAGAAAGAGGTAAAATAAAGGCAAGCAAAGAGCTGAAGGAGGCAAAATAGAGATCAGAAATGAGCAGAAAGAGGCAAAATAGAGATCAGGTAAGAGCAGAAAGAGGCAAAATAGAGGTCAGCAATGAGCAGAAGGAGGCAAAATAAAGGCCAGCAACAAGCAGAAAGAGGCAAGATACAGGTCAGAAACTAGCAGAAAGAGGCAAAATAAAGGTCAGAAATGGGGAGAAAGAGTCAAAATAGAGG
Source organism: Calotriton arnoldi (assembly GCA_963921515.1). NCBI lineage: Eukaryota > Metazoa > Chordata > Amphibia > Caudata > Salamandridae > Calotriton > Calotriton arnoldi. The sequence continues at coordinate 271,675 of CAWUFW010003592.1, forward strand.
TCAGGATTGAGCAGAAAGAGGTAAGATAAAGGTCAGCAAGGAGCAGAAACATGCTAAATAAGGGTCGGAAATTAGCAGATTCGGCAAAAAAGAGAGTCAGAGTTGAGCAGAAAGAGGCAAAATAGAGATCAGAAAGAGGTAAAATAAAGGTCAGAAACAAGCAGAAAGAGGCGAAATAGAGGTAAAAAATGAGCAGAAAGAGGCACAATGAAGGCCAGCAATGAGCAGAAGTAGACAAAATAGAGGTCAGAAACTAGCAGAAAGAGGCAAAATAGAGGTCAGAAAAGAGCAGAAAGAGACAAAATAAAGGTCAGGAGTGAGCAGAAAAAAGGAAGAAAATAAGCAGAGAACAAGCAGAATCCACTCATGCACTCACTCACAGCGCAATTCAGACACTCTTACAGTCACTCACAGACCCATTCAGACCCTCATGCACCCACTCAGATGAACTGAGACACGTACACCCACTCACAGACCCAGTTAGACACTCATGCACCCACTTACAGAATTACTCATACTCTCTCTCACCCACTCACAGACCTACTCTGAGACTCATGCACCAACTCACAGACCCACTCAGAGACTCACACACCCACTCACAGACCTACTCAGATACTCATGCACTGACACACAGACTGACAGACACTCTCACTCCCACTCACAGACCCACTCAGAGAGTCATGCACTCACTCAGACACCCATTCACTCACACACCCACTCACAGACCCATTCACACACTCACACACCCACTGAGATACTCATGCATTCACTCACACGCTCACTCCCAAAGGTTGCAGGTTACAGTTAGGAAAGAACATTAAAAAAACTATAGAAATTCACTAAAAAAACAAAGGTTAAAGAGATGTTATAGTTAGGAAATACATTTTTTTTCAAAAAACGTTGAAATTCACTGGAAAAAACAAAGGTTTCAGGGACGTTATAGTTAGGCACAGATTTAACTCATACAAAACCATAGAAATTCAGCAGTTATTGTTCCCTGAGCTAACTACAACTTACGAACCCACAATGCACTGCTTATGACCCCACATATTAAATCACTCATGACATTGTCAGTGACATCACAGATGACATCTCAAATGATATCACAGATGACATCATCCACAGAACCACTCACACACCCACTCACACCCGATGCAACCTCTCACACACCCACTTATTCACCCACACAAACACTCACATATCCATTCACAGACCCATACAAGTACTTACACATCTACTCACTCACTCATACAGCCACTCACACAACCACTCACTCACCCATACAGCTACTCATACAACTCATCACTTACCTACACAGCCACTCACACAGCCACACACTCACCCATACAGCTATTAAACACCCACTGATTCATCCATGCAGCCTCCCACACATGCACTCACTCACTCATACAGCCTCTCAACACAGTCACTCACTCACCCATACAGCCACTTACACACCCAGTTATTCACTCATACAGCCAGTCAGACACCCACTCACTCACCCATACAGTCACTCACACACCCACTCACCTACCCATACAGCCACTCACATAGCCACTCACTCACCCATACAGCCACTGTCACACCTACTCACTCATCAATACAGCCACTCGCACAGTCATACACGCACCCTCGCACCTACTCACACACCCACTTATACACCCATACAGCTATTCACACACCCACTCACACACCCATACAGCCACTCATACACCCACTCACAATCAGATACACACAGCCAATCACATAATATATGTAGTAGTATCACTCATTGGTAGTAGACCTAGTATACTATTTAAACTTTTGTAGCAGCTTAGTATATATGTTTAACACTCATAAACTCTTAGAAAACACTTACACTCACTGTATGATGTCATCAGTGATGTCAAGTCAAGTCACGTACATCATTATTCGACCTATATAGGTAATAAAAGAATCCACAGAATAAATGCATGATACAAATAAATAAAATCAGTAAATACAAAACTGACTGTGGAATACAATCTCTAAAAAGCATTTTTAAACAAATACAATAAAACTTTGCTAATATAAAACACTTCATAAGACCCTTCCATTGTTTTTCTTGCCTGAATGGCCAATTTCAAAAAGGCACATACACAGTTACATGTTTCAGGCGAGCTTAATAACTGTAGATGGAGTAGGGCTACTCTACACCGTCGGAACCCTAACTTCATTAGCAAGGGTTTCAAAAAGTAGTTGCATGGCAAATTGTGCAAACCACAAAAGAAGGTAAAGAGCAGTAATGTTTGTTCAGATTGGTTGTCACACGGGCAGAGTGACACTATATTCCCCTCTAGGTCTGGCTCACTTTTAAAACGCAGGGACCAGTAAATGGTACCCACACTGAAACGAAGAAGAAGCGAACACTCCCATTGAGTAAGATTAAGTGTTAAATACATGGCTAGTTCCGCTGATGCTGAAAATGTGTAATAGTTCAAGACTGTATGTTTAGATAGCTCATTTTTCACTCTTAACACATCACAATACTCCAATATAGCTTTCACCTTTATTTTATCTGCTTTGGTATTGTTACTGGGATCTGTAAACAAAGAAGACAATCCCAAAGTAGCTAATGTGTTTAAAATATAACTCAACCATGGGATGGAAAAATCCTTCTGCAGGCAGAGACACTCAGAAATAATGTCCCTGCATAGAGTGGCTGCAGTATTATTCCAAATACTGACCTACAACAATAGGGGAGCCAGATGCATCTTATCAGAGATAACCCCCAGGTTGAGCTCTGAATGAGTGATAAAGCTATAAGTAGTTGGCGGTAAGTACAACAACTGTTTTCTTATGCCTGTAGAGAGGAAGTATTGTTAAAACCCCACAACCCGCTCCATAAATAGCAGCGCTAACACTGAGAGTTATACACTTTCAATATGGGCGAGATAGTCCCTCTACCACCTGGTTGGATAAGATTACATACTGCCCCTGCAGATATACTAAGTTTAAGAATCGAGTTGTTAAGCTGAAAATGCCAGGACCCTGATGAACTAAACGTCACTCCCAAATAACAAAAGTTGCTAACACTAGTGAGTGGTTGCCCATTAGTAATAATTTTATCTATCCTAGATTTGCCTGGCCCACAAGACATGATATGTGATATGCAATTTAGTACAAACAGAGAAACTAGAACGGCGGACTGTAGTTTCAGCACCTCACCATAGTTTCATATGCTGTAAGAGTCCTGCTCAACAAGCCCCGGTGCCAGCCGTCAAGTGATGCCTCTGTGTTCCAGATCCTAAATGTAGCAAGGGGTAGGCGTGCGTCAGACAATGAAGTCCAGGATATCAGTATAATGTTTAGGAAGTCTTTATTTCAGATCGATTTGTTCAATAAAGGAGCAATGAACTCAGCCAACGTGCTTCGTTCTCACATGGAGAACTTCATCAGGGCTTAGATAAAGCGAGTTATGTAAAAGTCATGAAGAGTTTATCCACATAAGATGCTCCAGAGAATTGCACTGGGCGCAAAGCGGGATTTCCCAGGGCCAGGTCCGGCCTTTGAGCAGAGATCTTGAAAAGCGAGATAAGTGTAGATAATGAAGAAATTGTCCACAGTAAGCGCTCCAGGTAATTGCACTGGACGCAAAGCGGGAGCTCCCAGGACCCGAGACGAGTAGTCGATACCGATAGATTTTTGCATTCAGGCCGGATTTGGCCATGGGAACTCTCGCTTTGCGTCCAATGCAATTACCTGGAGCGCTTACTGTGGACAATTTCTTCATTATCTAGACTTACCTCGCTTTTCAAGATCTCTGCTCAAAGGCCGGACCTGGCCCTGGGAAATCCCACTTTGCATCCAGTGCAATTCTCTGGAGCATCTTATGTGGATAAACTCTTCATGACTTTTACATAACTCGCTTTATCTAAGCCCTGATTAAGTTCTCCATGTGAGAACGAAACTCGTTGGCTGAGTTCATTGCTCCTTTATTGAACAAATCGATCTGAAATAAAGACTTCCTAAACATGATATGCAATTTACTATAGTTGGTTATGAAGTCAAGGCCTTGCATAAAAGAGGCAAAACGGTCCACCAGCTGCCTCAAAGCATTGGGAGTGAGGGCTAAGAGAACTGCATCATCAGCGTAGAGTTCTTGGAGTGTCTACTTGGGTAGAGACTAAATGAGCAGTTAATCCATTATATATAAAATAAAAAGCCAATGTGTACCCTTGACGCACTCCCCTTTTCAATGTGAATTGTTGTGACATTTCACCATGAACATTAAGGTGTACTCTGTCTGAGAGGTCTGCATGAAAGGAATACAGAAAATTTACTCTGGGGGGATCCACCCCTTGATCCAACATCATCAGCAACGATTTGGTCCTGTTCACTGAATCAAACACAGTGGACAGGTCCATAAAGGCTAGGTAAATTGTGAAATGTCTAGCATAGGTATATTTGTTTACTATCAAAGCTAAGTTCAGACACTGCTCAGTCGTGTCCAAGTTTGGACGAAATGAAAATTGATAGGCAGAAAGAATACCTTTGTCACTAGCCCATCTGACTAGGCGATCGTAAATCACTCTTCCGATGATTTTAATTGTGCTGTCGATAAGAGAAATAGGTTGATAGCATTTGGGAGACGAACGGTCACCCTTTTTAAATATGGGAACGATAGTAGACCTGGTCTAGGAGTGGGAATATTGGTTGTTAGGCAGCAGTTGATAACATTAGAAATCAGGAGTCCCCATAGATCAGCCATACTTTTCACTAGGTCAATGGGTACCCCTTCCGGACCTGGCACTTAACCACCCATACTGAGCTGAATAGCCAATTCTACTTCCTGCAGGGATTTAGAGAGAGGTGGTAAATACTGCAATTTATTATGTAGGATGGCAGCCTTGTCCCGATCTTCCTCAATGTGGTAAATAGCTGTAAAGTGTGCAACTCAATCAGATCCTGCAATTTCCGATATCTGATTAGCTTTACGAGGCCCCAGAAAGACTTACTGTCCTTCCCTATTGCTGCAGCTTCCAATAGCTCCCAATCACTTTTATATAGCTCCTTCTTCCTATGTGACAAAGCAGACTTATACTCTCTGCGTGCCTGCCGAAGCTCAGGCCATACCCTCTGGAATGCATTCAAGGCCTTTGTCAATCTACAATTTGCCATTGAACAGGACCCATCACCCAACGTGAGTCCTCATTGAAGAAGCGAATTGGCTGAAGCTTAGACTTTTTAATACTACATATTAAACTGTTATAATGCAAGGCCATCATCTCATATCCACTATCAACTAAGCAGTTGAGAAACAAACCCAAATGTGACTTGAGTAAGGAAGACAAAGAATCAATAAGATTTTTGAGGCGCCATACTAGTCTTAAACCATCGGTTGAATGTTGCGTAATAGAAACTAAATCAGTGCTACACAAATGACTTTCAATCAGTATTTGAACTAAAGCTCAAAGGGCATTGTGATCACTCCACTCAGTGGGTAATATCTCTCCCTTGGAAAACTGTTAAATAAAATTGGGGCTTACAAACATACAGTCAATGTTTGAGGCTTGACTACCCCCTCTAAAGAAGGGTAATGTTGTTACTTCCTCTCCTAATATCTCGAGTAAATCCACCAAACCATATACTGCAAGATGTTTGTGCAGCTGAGCCCTCCTAGCATCATGTGTGATAACATTCCCTTGCACAGGCTCTCCTGTGACCCAGGTACACCTATTCCACTTAGCCTTGAAATCGCCACACAGAAAATAATAAGATTGTGTATGTTTTTTTGCTTCTTGAGCTTGTAATTTAAACAGAAAATTAAATAAATGAGTAAAGTAAATGTATACAGTGATAACAAAATCATTATTGTAAAAATGAATTGAATAAATAGAAAAAAATTGTCAAAGAATCTCAAATTATTAGAGCTAAGAAGGACAGTGAGTCAGATTTAATTAATGTCACATCCACCTGGAGGCTTAGGCTAACCCAAGTACCTAGGCCGCCCATGGCACTGCCCCTGGCCGAGGGATTGGGTTGATTAGAGTAGCAGGCATATTCTCCAAAACTCACTGTATTAGTAAGCCAGGTTTCCTGTAGGACTATTATATCCTAGACACAAATGCCTGCCTGTCTGGATTGTCAATTTTTCTGATGAGACCTGCTACATTCCAGCTAAGTATGGAGATAGATCTACTCTAACTAACTTTAGGGAGGGAGGACTTAACAATTGTGCCTATTGTCACTTGGAAGAAGATGATACATGCTTCTTCTCCCCCTCATGTCAGTCCAAGTCAGAAGGCACATTGTATCCATTGGCTATGGGAATAGTGCATAAATACTGAAACTGGCTGGCAAGTGCAAGGAAGCATGCACAACAACACTAGCTGGGGTTCTAGCTCGGCATACCGCTTTGGGGTGAGTGAAAGAGGAATCCTCATCTGCCTGTGAGGGGAGAGAGCTGGAGCATGTAACGCCCTGCCTCAGATCTTAAGGCAAGTAGGTAGATGGTTACCTCTGGGAGGAAGGGGGTTTATAAAAATACCCTACAGGGACCTGGGTAATAGAGCTGCTAGGCATGGGAAAACATCTGGGGTTAAACAGCAGTTGATGTACCAATCAAGGGAATCTAAAATTTACCACAATACAATCTCCTGGACGTCGGCCGGTCATGCACATCTACATACAAACAAAATGTCTCTCTCATAGAGGAATTACATGCTTCTGTTGCGAACTAGTCAATCTAAAGTTTTATTAAATAGTTCAACGTAACGTTCATGCTGGTCTTTTCTAAAAGAAGGTACACCCATCAACACTGTTACATAGGGGCAAGTGGCAGGGGGAATGCTGTTGACTGGTAAAGAAGTTAAAGTCTGTAATATCTGGTAATTTCCCCCAAAGCCCTTCAAAGATTGGCCTTCTGTTGGAGCCGTGATGTGTGGCGGGTCTACAACCATCTTGCTCAGTGATCGAACTTGACGAGACTGATCCAAGGAGACACAGCTACTGGAGGGAAAAGATGACACACGTGAAGAAGAACTGCCATCTGCAGTAAAAGTTCAACTATCAAGTCATGTGATTGGGCCGTGTAGATTCGGTGTTATGATTGCCAGTGTAAGAAGACAATTGACCAGCACCAGGTTGAAGAGAGGCCAATTTGACTTCAATGAAATACAGCAGTGAAATGAAGGGAGAAAGTTCTGATCTGATCGTTGCACACAACTTTTCAAAGAAAGTCTCTAATTGACCAGATAATTGTTTGTGAATAGTGTTAGTGTACCATGTTCTTCTCGTATGAGGATAAAGAGGGGACTGAGGAACTGTGAGCTAATGCCATCTCAGCCTCTTGCAATGGATCTTGGGGAGAAGAGACAGGACTGACCACTTGCTTAGGTCCTTTGTCACGTTTAGATTTTCTTAACAGCACAGATTGATTATCATGATTACACAGCAGAGTAGGAGTAGCAGAAGATGAGGTATCGTTACATTCTATGTTAGAGTTAAATGGAGTGACAGAGTCAGCTCCACTTAAAGGAGGAGCTGAGGCCAAGGGGGCTAGGGGCAGGAGACCAAAAAACATCCCACCGTCTCCACCCATATTAAGAGAAAGCCTCCACTCACTTAGGAGAATTTCAGTGCTAATAACATTCACTGCACATTCCAGCATACGATCAATGGATGCTGTTTTAGCTGGGGGGGTGGGTGCGGGCCCACTGCAAACAACCTTCTTTTCACCCATGGCCCGATGGAAATAGACTGCTCCTTGGTCAATAAAATAACCACCCCATCCTCGTTAGAAGTCTTCACAAGCAAAAGCAAAAAAAAAAGGATGGAACTATACCACCAACTTGTTGGCCTGCCCTGGTCAGATGTGGACTGTCTATGCTTGGATACACTTCAGATCGCCCGCAAACGATGCAGCATTGTTTACATCGTGAGAAGGAGGGCTAAAAAAATGGTGGCACCAAAGGATCAAGTGCCACGGATGTCCACCGGAGCAGAGTGCCCAAAGAGTGGGCCCAGCCATGTCCAGCGCCAGACAGGCGCAGATGGGTGCAGATGGACTAGCTCTTGGCCTGGTCTTGGCCCAGGCACATCCTGCGCTGTGGGAGCCCCACTCACCTTATCAGCACCTCTGGGCACAGAAGTTATGTGGCCAAAACCCTGGGGCAGTCTGGTGCTTGCAGTCCTCACCCCGCACCACCGCTTCCTAGCTGCGCATTCCACACTGCGTGAGCCCCGCTCTACTTATCAGCATCCCCGGGTGCAGAAATAATGTGACCAAGACACAGAGGCAGTCTGGGACTTGCAGTCTTTGCCCTGTTCCACCTCTTCCTAGCTGCACATCCTGCACTGCGGGAGCCCCGCTCTCCTTATCAGAGTCTCCGGGTGTGGAAATGATGTGGCCAAGTCACAGGGGCATGCTGGGGCTTGCAGTCCTCGCTCTGCTCCACTGCTACCTAGCTGATCGTCTGTGATGTCCCTTGAGATGTCATCAGTGATGTCACTGACTATGCCATGAGTGATGTAATAAGTAAGGTCATAAGCAGTGCATTGCGGGGGCGTAAGTCATGGTAAGCTCAGGCAACTAAAACTGCTGAATTTCCATGGTTTTGTACGGTTGAGATCTGAGCCTAACCAAAACGTCCCTGTAACCTTTTGTTTTTTCAGTGAATTTCTAAATTTTTTCAGTCTATTTCCTAACTATAACATCCCTGTAACCTTTGTTTTTTTCAGTGAATATATAAATATGTGTGTGTATGTATGTATATATATATATATATATATATATATATATATATATATATATATATATATCACAACAGTCCCGGTTAAGTTGTGAGGCTGTCACATAGGCGGTCCGAGTGCAGGCTCCCAGGTAACCCCAAAATTACGTAACTTTTCTCCACAATCCGTAGAAAGTACTCGGACACTCCGCATGCTTCAATAAAGTTTTAATGACTCAAAAATGACGCGTTTCGGCTTTACGCCTTGCTCACGGTCATAATGAACAAAGTTTACATTTGCCATTTTAAATGCTTCTGATTCTTAACATCAAAGAAGGACTTCACCCATACACAGTGATTAAAGCAGTGTGAAAATGCGGTGGCCATTTTGACATTATCATTCATCATTGATTTACATAGTAAACTTCATAATGTCACTATAATTCAATTCATTCCGCCAATATTTATGCCTCAAAAACCCATATACAGACATGATGAAAACAGTCCCATAAGGGTTATCTGTTTAAATTCGTTATTTCTTCAATACAAGTATATGGCGGCCATTTTGACACAGTACCGATTCTCATACGCGGTCTAGAAGCACAATGAGTGCTCATATCGGTCCTGCCCCAGTAGGCAATTACGATCTTCAAATTGCATTCTATCAGAATCCGTGCATATCCAATATAGCACTATCCAAATTACAGTCCCACATATGTCATTTGTATATATACTAGTCTGCTCTTGCTGTACCAACTCCGTTTTTTTTTTTTTTTTTCTCTAGCCCCAATGGGCTTACAGTTAATATAATTCACAAAATCAAGTACATAATCAAACATAGATGTAGCCAGTTCATAGAGACAAATTATTGAAGCTAAGAGACTCCACAATCATCACTGCCAAAGTAGAAGAAAAAAGTGACTGCACCTGTATAAAAATAGAAAATATTATATTTTAAAACCACGAATAGAAGAAGAAAATCCTCCAGGATAGATTCTGCACTTGAATCAATTTTTTCTTTCTTTTTAACCATTCAGATGGATAGCCAGTTCCTCGCTCGAATTTAAACCTTTTGGTAACAAGTTTTGAAATCAATAATATATCTTGATTCCAGCTTACGTAGTAGTAATTCGCGATTACCACCCCTTATATTCGGTAGCAATGCATCAATCACCACCATTCTTAGCAGCCTTTCATCCTGAAAATGGCAGTCAAAAAAGTGCTGTGCCACTGGGTATTGCCTATTATTATGTCTGATGGCACGGACATGCTCCAAAACTCTTTTTTTCGCACGATGTATTGTGCTCCCTATATAAAACTTATTACAGGGGCAGATCAGGGCATATACGAAATACATAGTGTTACATGTTAGGGGTTTCTTAATCACAAATTCTCTGTTTGAGTTCAGTATTAGGAACTTGCTGCAATCTGCACTGTTGCTACAGGCTTTACAATTTTTGCAACATCGAAAACCTGGACAACCACTGTTTTTCACCATGTAACTTGTAGTTATTAAATTCTGACTTAATTCATCACGCAGCGATCAACTTTTTTAAAAGTGATCTGAGGATTGCTATTTAAACTTTTCCTGAGACTATCATCTGTTCGCAGAACATGCCAATGTTTGTTTAATATTTTGCGCACCTCATGTGCCTGACCAGAGAAAGTAGTTATGAATCTCATGGTTTCCGAGTCTTCCTCCTGTCTTACTGGATGCAACAACTCATTCCTACTGACCTCTTCCACTCTCTTGCTTGCTTGTTCAATAGTCTTTTTACTGTATCCCCTCTCTCTGAAACGTTTATACATGATCTCTTTTTCAGCATTAAATGTTGTTTCTGTGCTGCAGTTGCGCTTTGCACGCAGCAACTCCCCATAAGGGATACTGTAAATGAGATTAGGAGGATGTGCACTGTTTGCACTTAATATGCTGTTCCCTGCTGTTTTTATACTGAACAGTTTTGTCTCCAATGTCTCACCCTTGATAGATACCTGTACATCTAAGAAGTCAATAGATGTTCTGCTGATATGTTCAGTAAAAGTTAAATTGCAAGTATTGACATTGAGCTTCCTTACAAAACCTCTGGCTAAATCTTAGTCCCCACTCCAAATGAAAAAAATATCATCAATAAAACGCAGCCACAGGACAACACAGCTCTCGTATTCGACCAACTGTGTGGCCACCTGCTCCTCCCACCAGCCCATGAACAAGTTCGCATAGCTGGGGGCAAAGCAGGTGCCCATGGCCGTGCCCTGTGACTGCCTATAGACGGTATCATCAAAGATGAAGAAATTGTTATTTAAACAATAATCAATCATATCTATAAGCATTTCAGAGTGAAAAAACAAAGAAATAGACGTGTTTTTAAAAAATGTCTGACTGCCTGCAGTCCTAAATCATGCCTAATACTGGTGTAAAGACTACTGACATCAAGAGTGACTAAAGTGTAAGTGTCTTCCCAGTGAATGACATCAATTATAGTAAGAAAGTGAGTGGTGTCTCTTAAGTAGGCAGGTAACCCTATAACAAACGGTCTTAGATAGTAATCAATAAAACTTGAGGTGTTTTCCAATAGGGAACCTATCGACGAGACGATCGGCCTCCTGGGGGGATTTTCTGCATCCTTATGCAGCTTGGGTAGGAGGTAAAGTAATGGCATTTTTGGATGGGTTCATTTCAGATAGTTGTACTCCTCCCATTCTATCAATCTTCTCACCCTCCATTCCACCAACATATCCCCAAATCTTTTGTTAGATCTTGTTATTTTGTTTCTGTCTGAGACACAATAACAGTTGACATCATTCAGTTGTCTCAACCCTTCTGCTAGATATTTGTCTTTATCTAAAACCACCACATTACCACCCTTATCCGATTGGCGGATCACAATGGAATTGTCAAGTTTTAAATTCTCTATTGCTTGTATTTGGGCAGTACTCAGGTTTTTCTTACTTGTTGGAACTTTTTTGTATCTGATCTTCCTCAAATCTCTCAATACTCCCTTCTCAAATACTTCAATAGCATCACATTGGATTTAGGGCAAAAATATTGACTTAGGTTTAAAAGTGCTCACAGTATTTACACCTAACTCCAAATCAAAATTTTGCAAATTCAAAATTGCATTATCATTCCACATTTCACTACCCTGCAATGTAGACAGTGTATGTAACACCTCAATGTCATCAATGACCAAATTACTTAATCATGCAACTGAATCCTCTGTCACAGAATTACTGTGCTGTGTATCAAACCACTTTTTCAGTTTCAATTTCCTTGAAAAATAAAATAAATGTATTCTACTCTGCGTGAAAATTAAGTTCATTGAAGGACAAAAGGACAAACCCAATGAAAGGAGATCTATTTCTTCCGAAGTAAGAGAACGCTGGGATAGGTTGACAACATTCATGGTTTCACTTTTCTGCCCCTTGTCACCATTCCCATGGGCATTTATTTGTCGCTTTTTGCCTTTTTCTTTTGCTTATTTGTTCCTCACGTTTTTCCTAGGGAAGAGGTGTGGTGCCGCGGCCAGGGCGACTGACGCTGGACGCTGGGGATCACGGTTCGATCCCGGGCTCCGGCGGCAGGGGTCTGCCCAGCACCATGCGACTCTGGGCAATAGCTCGCTTAATCTTCCCAACGGCCCCCAGCGCCGAGAGACCCCTTCGGGGGTGATTCGTGCGCTATACAAATACTGGACTTACTTACTTACTTCCTCTGCTTCCACGTCCTCTGCCCCTTTGCGCATTCTGCTCCTGAAAATGTTCTGTCCTTCCTTGATTCAACATCTGAAATTGTCGTAAAAAATTATTATTTCTTTTAGGTTGATCTTGATTCATTTCTTGGTTTATTGCAGATACTGATACATCTGACATGCTACCATCTGAAACATCACTTTCATTGATGTCATGGGTCACCGTGAGTGTTGCTGTTTTCACCACTCCACTTCCCTCTTTGTTATCAAATAAGTGATCATATTATCTGTGGAATGTCAGAGTACGACCCGCTTGATAATCCTTAAAGTCTCTGAGGAATTTCCGTTGTTTTTTGCTGTTATTTCCTTCTCTAATTTTCCCATGCGTATCATTAGGTTTTTCATGAATTCCTCCACCACTTCATTTGATACCAATTTGCCCAATTCAATGAGGGCTCCATCAATCTCAGCAAGGAGTTTACTTCTGTCTTTCAAGGCGTATTTGACCAGAATGCGCATCATTTTGAGTGAACACGCAGCAGAGTTATTAGACCACTCCTCCAGCATATCTGGGTCCGGGTCTTCATAAGTTGGAATAGTGAATATCCGTAACCCTCGGTGCACCCGCCCCACATCGATATATCTCTGAAGTGATTCTGCTTCCCAACATTTAGATAACTCTTTCTTGTGTAATTTCTCTAACTGGTGGTACAGGGTTTGCACTTTAATTTCATCCGTTATATTTTGCGTTGAGGTCGATGCACTATCACTGGCCCTCATCTAGGTAAAAAATAATTTATTGGCAGTCTCTTTCCTTTTGGCTTCAAGAACCGCAGCCATTATTACTTATAGTCTCTTTCACGCATGCAAGTGCTGACTCCAAGACTCTTCAGTCCCACGTTTTTGTCAGCTCCCAGCCCTTCTGACCCGCAGTGTACGTACCCTAAGTTAGCCAGACCACAATAGGAGTTACACTCACCGCTACCTCCAAGGTTGTCTTACACGCCCTCCGACGCCATCCGACATCAAAGTGTACTGGCCAGAGCTCCTCCCGCTAAGGTCCGACCACTCCGGGCAGTTTCTCTGCGTGGCAGTCAATGCCCCTTCCGTCGGGTTCGAACTCTGCGCTACCCGTCTTCATGCGCAGTGTGCCACGCAGAGAAACTGCCCGGAGTGGTCGGACCTTAGCGGGAGGAGCCCTGGCCGGTACACTTGGATGTCGGACGGGGGCGTGTAAGACAACCTTGGAGGTAGCGTGAGTGTAACTCCTATTGTGGTCTGGCTAACTTAGGGTACGTACACTGCGGGTCAGAAGGGCTGGGAGCTGACAAAAACGTGGGACTGAAGAGTCTTGGAGTCAGCACTTGAATGCGTGAAAGAGACTATAAGTAATAATGGCTGCGGTTCTTGAAGCCAAAAGGAAAGAGACTGCCAATAAATTATTTTTTACCCAGATGAGGGCCAGTGATAGTGCATCGACCTCAACGCAAAATATAACGGATGAAATTAAAGTGCAAACCCTGTACCACCAGATAGAGAAATTACACAAGCAAGAGTTATCTAAATGGTGGGAAGCAGAATCACTTCAGAGATATATCGATGTCGGGCGGGAGCCCCGAGGGTTACGGATATTCACTATTCCAACTTATGAAGACCCGGACCCAGATATGCTGAAGGAGTGGTCTAATAACTATGCTGCGTGTTCACTCACAATGATGCGCATTCTGGTCAAATACGCCTTGAAAGACAGAAGTAAACTCCTTGCTGAGATTGATGGAACCCTCATTGAATTGGGCAAATTGGTATCAAATGAAGTGGTGGAGGAATTCATGAAAAACCTAATGATACGCATGGGAAAATTAGAGAAGGAAATAACAGCAAAAACAACGGAAATTCCTCAGAGACTTTAAGGATTACCAAGCGGGTCGTACTCTGACATTCCACAGAAAGTATGATCACTTATTTGATAACAAAGAGGGAAGTGGAGTGGTGAAAACAGCAACACTCACGGTGACCCATGACATCAGTGAAAGTGATGTTTCAGATGGTAGCATGTCAGATGTATCAGTATCTGCAATAAACCAAGAAATGAATCAAGATCAACCTAAAAGAAATAATAATTTTTTACGACAATTTCAGATGTTGAATCAAGGAAGGACAGAACATTTTCAGGAGCAGTATGCGCAAAGGGGCAGAGGACACGGAAGCAGAGGAAAAACGCGAGGAACAAACAAGCAAAAGAAAGAGGCAAAAAGCGACAAAAAAATGCCCATGAGAATGGTGACAAGGGGCAGAAAAGTGAAACCATGAATGTTGTCAACCTATCCCAGCGTTCTCTTACTTCGGAAGAAATAGATCTCCTTTCATTGGGTTTGTCCTTTTGTCCTTCGATGAACTTAAATTTCACGCAGACTAGAACAGATTTATTTTATTTTTCAAGGAAATTGAAACTGAAAAAGTGGTTTGATACACAGCACAGTAATTCTGTGACAGAGGATGCAGTTGCAGGATTAAGTAATTTGGTCATTGATGACATTGAGGTGTTACATACACTGTCTACATTGCAGGGTAGTGAAATGTGGAATGATAATGCAATCTTGAATTTGCAAAATTTTGATTTGGAGTTAGGTGTAAATCCTGTGAGCACTTTTAAACCTAAGTCAATATTTTTGCCCAATATCCAATGTGATGCTATTGAAGTATTTGAGAAGGGAGTATTGAGATATTTGAGGAAGATCAGATACAAAAAAGTTCCAACAAGTAAGAAAAACCTGAGTACTGCCCAAATACAAGCAATAGAGAATTTAAAACTTGACAACTCCATTGTGATCCGCCAATCGGATAAGGGTGGTAATGTGGTGGTTTTAGATAAAGACAAATATCTAGCAGAAGGGTTGAGACAACTGAATGATGTCAACTGTTATTGTGTCTCAGACAGAAACAAAATAACAAGATCTAACAAAAGATTTGGGGATATGTTGGTGGAATGGAGGGAGAGAGGATTGATAGGAGGAGTACAACTATCTGAAATGTGCCCATCCGAAAATTCCATTAATTTACCTCCTACCCAAGCTGCATAAGGATGCAGAAATTCCCCCCGGGAGGCCGATCGTCTCGTCGATAGGTTCCCTATTGGAAAACACCTCAAGGTTTATTGGTTACTATCTAAGACCGTTTGTTATAGGGTTACCTGCCTACTTAAGAGACACCACTCACTTCCTTACTATAATTGATGGCATTCACTGGGAAGACACTTACACTTTAGTCATCCTTGATGTCAGTAGTCTTTACACCAGTATTAGGCATGATTTAGGACTGCAGACAGTCAGACATTTTTTAAAAACACGGTCCATTTCTTTGTTTTTTCACTCTGAAATGCTTATAGATATGATTGATTATTGTTTAAATAACAATTTCTTCATCTTTGACAATACCGTCTATAGGCAGTCACAGGGCACGGCCATGGGCACCTGCTTCGCCCCCAGCTATGCAAACTTGTTCATGGGCTGGTGGGAGGAGCAGGTGGCCGCACAGTTGGTCAAATTCGAGAGCTGTGTTGTCCTGTGGCTGCGTTTTATTGATGATATTTTTTTCATTTGGAGTGCGGACGAAGATTCAGCCAGAGGTTTTGTAAGGAAGCTCAATGTCAATACTTGCAATTTAACTTTTACTGAACATATCAGCAGAACATCTATTGACTTCTTAGATGTACAGGTATCTATCAAGGGTGAGACATTGGAGACAAAACTGTTCAGGAAAAAAACAGCAAGGAACAGCATATTAAGTGCAAACAGTGCACATCCTCCTAATCTCATTTACAGTATCCCTTATGGGGAGTTGCTGCGTGCAAAGCGCAACTGCAGCACAGAAACAACATTTAATGCTGAAAAAGAGATCATGTGTAAACGTTTCAGAGAGAGGAGTACAGTAAAGAGACTATTGAACAAGCAAGCAAGAGAGTGGAAGAGGTCAGTAGGAATGAGTTGTTGCATCCAGTAAGACAGGAGGAAGACTCGGAAACCATGAGATTCATAACTACTTTCTATGGTCAGGCACATGAGGTGCGCAAAATATTAAACAAACATTGGCATGTTCTGCGAACAGATGATAGTCTCAGGAAAAGTTTAAATAGCAATCCTCAAATCACTTTTAAAAAAAGTCGATCGCTGCGTGATGAATTAAGTCAGAATTTAATAACTACAAGTGACATGGTGAAAAACAGTGGCTGTCCAGGTTTTCGATGTTGCGAAAATTGTAAAGCCTGTAGCAACAGTGCAGATTGCAGCAAGTTCCTAATACCGAACTCAAACAGAGAATTTGTGATTAAGAAACCCCTAACATGTAACACTATGTATTGCGTATATGCCCTGATATGCCCCTGTAATAAGTTTTATATAGGGAGCACGATACATCGTGCGAAAAAAAGAGTTTTGGAGCATGTCCGTGCCATCAGACATAATAATAGGCAATACCCGGTGGCACAGCACTTTTTCGACTGCCAGTTTCAGGATGAAAGGCTGCTAAGAATGGTGGTGATTGATGCAGTGCTACCGAATATAAGGGGTGGTAATCGCGAATTACTACTACGTAAGCTGCAATCAAGATATATTATTGATTTCGAAACTTGTTACCAAAAGGTTTAAATTCGAGCGAGGAACTGGCTATCCATCTGAATGGTTAAAAAGAAAGAAAAAATAGATTCAAGTGCAGAATCTATCCTGGAGGTTTTTCTTCTTCTATTCGTGGTTTTAAAATATAATATTTTCTATTTTTATACAGGTGCAGGCACTTTTTTCTTCTACTTTGGCAGTGATGATTGTGGAGTCTCTTATCTTCAATAATTTGTCTCTATGAACTGGCTACATATATCTTTGATTATGTACTTGATTTTGTGAATTATATTAACTGTAAGCCTACTGGGGCTAGAGAAAAAACAAAAACGGAGTTGGTACAGCAAGAGCAGACTAGTATATATACAAATGACATACATGGGACTGTAATTTGGATAGTGCTATATTTGATATGCACGGATTCTGATAGAATGCAATTTGAAGATCGTAATTGCCCACTGGGGAAGGACCGATATGAGCACTCATTGTGCTTCTGTACCGCGAATGAGAATCGGTACTGTGTCAAAATGGCCGCCATATACTTGTATTGAAGAAATAACTAATTTAAACAGATAACCCTTATGGGACTGTTTTCATCATGTCTGTATATGGGTTTTTGAGGCATAAATATTGGCGGAATGAATTGAATTATAGTGACATTATAAAGTTTACTATGTAAATCAATGATGAATGATAATGTCAAAATGGCCGCCGCATTTTCACACTGCTTTAATCACTGTGTATGGGTGAAGTCCTTCTTTGATGTTAAGAATCAGAAGCATTTAAAATGGCAAATGTAAAGTTTGTTCATTATGACCGTGAGCAAGGCGTAAAGCCAAAACACGTAGTTTTTGAGTCATTAAAACTTTATTGGAGCATGCTGGAGTGTCCGAGTACTTTCTACGGATTGTGGAGAAAAGTTACGTAATATATATATATATATATATAGATATATATATAGAAGCTCCAAAGTTTGCCCACCTGGCAAAGACGCACTCCACATCCGTTAGCTACAAGCCTTTATTAAGGTGAAAACAGGATCAGCATGCCGATCTGCAATTACAGCGTACATGTCTTTTTACGCCTGACGCGTTTCTGTGCTTCTTGCACGTCTTCAGAGGCACGACAGTCCAGTGTGCGATACTGACACACCTTCCCACTTGAAAATTTAACGCCCTCCAATGGGCTGCTCCAATGAGCCTGCGTTGAATTGTGGGACTTGTAGTCTTGTCAATGAAATTCTTCCCAAATTGGTGCACTACAATACTGCTGTTGCAACATTGCAATTCCAAGCCCTCAGATGGGCCTCAGCATGCGGGTATTGCTTATAAATCCTGCACAGATGTCCCACATAGAAGCTCCATTTGATACGCGGCTCCATAGCCCCCAAGTCTCATAGGGTGGTGCATCTTCCGCGGCTGGGCTGCCGCGTAGAAATAGAAGCTCCAAAGTTTGCCCACCTGGCAAAGACGCACTCCACATCCGTTAGCTACAAGCCTTTATTAAGGTGGAAACAGGATCAGCATGCCGATCTGCAATTACAGCGTACATGTCGTTTTACACCTGACTCATTTCTGTGCTTCTTGCAAGTCTTCAGAAGCGCGACAGTCCGGTGTGCGATACTGACACACCTTCCCACTTTAAAATTTAACGCCCTCCAATTGGCTGCTCCAATGAGCCCGCGTTGAATTGTGGGACTTGTAGTGTTGTCAATGAAATTCTTCCCATATTGGTGCACTACAATACGGCTGTTGCAACATTGCAATTCCAAGCCCTCAGATGGGCCTCAGCATGCGGGTATTGCTTATAAATCCTGCACAGATGTCCCACATAGAAGCTCCATTTGATACGCGGCTCCATGGCCCCCAAGTCTCATAGGGTGGTGCATCTTCCGCGGCTGGGCTGCCGCGTAGAAATAGAAGCTCCAAAGTTTGCCCACCTGGCAAAGACGCACTCCACATCCGTTAGCTACAAGCCTTTATTAAGGTGAAAACAGGATCAGCATGCCGATCTGCAATTACAGCGTACATGTCGTTTTACGCCTGACGCATTTCTGTGCTTCTTCCACGTCTTCAGAGGCACGACAGTCCGGTGTGCGATACTGACACACCTTCCCACTTGAAAATTTAACGCCCTCCAATGGGCTGCTCCAATGAGCCCGCGTTGAATTGTGGGACTTGTAGTGTTGTCAATTAAATTCTTCCCATATTGGTGCACTACAATACTGCTGTTGCAACATTTCTATTCCAAGCCCTCAGATGGGCCTCAGCATGCGGGTCCTGCTTATAAATCCTGCACAGATGTCCCACATAGAAGCTCCGTTTGATACGCGGCTCCGTGGCCCCCAAGTCTCATAGGGTGGTGCGTCTTCCATTGTGTTGGATTGAGGACAGGTCCCTGTGTCGAAGCTCATGCTGAGCTTTTCAATAGCAGGAATTTGCTGTGGAGCCATTCAGGACGTGAAGCAGCTACGAGTCCCAGCGTGCATGGCATTGGTTCTATTCGGACTGCCCAGTCAGAGCATGCCATGATGCATGAATATTCTGGTAGTAGCCGCACCTGCACACTTTGACCCGCCACGCCTCTGAAGAAGGAAATTAATTCCGAAACGCGTCAGGCAGACGGAGAAGCTGCTTTTAAAGAAATCGACACACGGACATTGCCCATACCAATAAAGTGCTTGCAGCGCAACAGTGGTCCGAGTGCTTCCTATGAATGCGTAACCACAGAGCTTGAATTTAAATGCGGCCGCCCAGCCGCGAGGAGTGCACCAGTCCGCGTATCACAAGGGGCTACTCGGTGCGATATTTATCAAGCCGACTTTGTGGGACCATTGTGTTGGATTGAGGACAGGTCCCTGTGTCGAAGCTCATGCTGAGCTTTTCAATAGCAGGAATTTGCTGTGCAGCCATTCAGGACGTGAAGCAACTACGAGTCCCAGCATGCATGGCATTGGTTCCATTCGGAATGCCCAATCAGAGCATGCCATGATGCATGAATATTCTGGTAGTAGCCATACCTGCACACTTTGACCCGCCACGCCTCTGAAGAAGGAAATTAATTCTGAAACGCGTCAGGCAGACGGAGAAGCTGCTTTTAAAGAAATCAACACACGGACATTGCCCATACCAATAAAGTGCTTGCAGCGCAACAGTGGTCCGAGTGCTTCCTATGAATGGGTAATCACGGAGCTTGAGTTTAGACGCGGCCGCCCAGCCGCGAGGAGTGCACCACCCCGCGTATCACAGGGGGCCACTCGGTGCGATATTTATCAAGCCGACTTTGTGGGACCATTGTGTTGGATTGAGGACAGGTCCCTGTGTCGAAGCTCATGTTGAGCTTTTCAATAGCAGGAATTTGCTGTGCAGCCATTCAGGACATGAAGCAACTACGAGTCCCAGCATTCATGGCATTGGTTCCATTCGGACTGCCCAATCAGAGCATTCCATGATGCATGAATATTCTGGTAGTAGCCGCACCTGCACACTTTGACCCGCCACACCTCTGAAGAAGGAAATTAATTCCGAAACGCGCCAGGCAGACGGAGATGGTGGTTTTAAAGAAACCGACACACGGACATTGCCCATACCAATAAAGTGCTTGCAGCGCAACAGTGGTCCGAGTGCTTCCTATGAATGGGTAACCACGGAGCTTGAATATATATATATATATATATATATATATATATATATATATATATATTCCTTTCCGCATGGTCCCATTTTCCTGGCCAAAGGCGCTTCTATGGTGGTGCGTGACGAGTACGGCAGGACCAAGCCGTTTCCAATATTCACAACACTGATCCCCCAAAGGGAGCTTCTCACCGCACTCACAACTCCGTGCTTCTCTATGCAGTTCCAATAAATTCCATCCACTTAATGCAGTTCAAGGGTGTTTATTCATAGCCTGCCAACACACCCCTACGCGTTTCAGTCTCCACCGAGACCTTGTTCACGGGGAAAAAATGACAAAACAAAGCGGCATTCTGGCATATTTAAACCATATGACATCATTTCCTGTGTGTAACTGCGTTGCATTTTGGTAATTGTAGTCATACTACTTTGGCGCTTTGAACATTGTCGTTAAAGATTTTTGAACTACATATTTTATATAAAAAAACAGTTAGTGATAATGAATTACTTACAGTGCATCATTGTATTTGCATAAGATTCCTTTAGCTCATCATACAGTGACTCTAAACATAGCGCTCTGGTTATATTCCACATTATTCCTGCTATAACTATAATTATAACCAACTATTCCTGTGCACACCATTTGCCTTATAGGTTTAAAAAAACGAAGATTTTTTTCTCTTCCCTTGAGATTTCCCAAAACTAATTGAACTCAACTCTTTATGGGGTTGTGCAGATCTTACACCAATTATTTCACTTCATGAATGGGAATCGAACCCCTGGTTTGAAAGCTTAACCTCAAGTGTACTAATACGCTGCGCTATCTAATCAATACTGCTATATATATATCAAACCAACAAAGTTTGCCCATTCAGGAGAGCCACAAACAGGTAGGTAAAATTCCGTTTAATTGCAAAGGCTGCAGCGTGTTTGAAAAGAAGTCTTTACAAAGTTCAGGAGCCTGACGCGTTTCATGCCACACAAGCATTTCATCAGAGGCAGTTCATTTAACACAACGCAGAGCGCAAGGCAGTACTTATCACATCAACCACCCGCCCCAGTGGGCGTCGGCTCTCGCTGAGCCTGCTGGTCTCAGTAGTGCCAGTAATTCAACTCGAGTGAGCCGCTCTGCGTTCGCAAAATAAAACATTGTAAAACCACAGTGGGTATTGAAAGAGTCCATTTTCATAACAGGTTGCACTGTATAACTTCTGCAAAACGACCTCCTGTCCAAAAGCCGGTTGCCGAAAGACTCCAGCCTGGTCCATCTCATTATGGCAGGGCTTCTCCCACGACCGGGCCAGCCGTGAACATCTCAAACCAACAAAGTTTGCCCATTCAGGAGAGCCACAAACAGGTAGGTAAAATTCCGTTTAATTGCAAAGGCTGCAGCGTGTTTGAAAAGAAGTCTTTACAAAGTTCAGGAGCCTGACACGTTTCATGCCACACAAGCATTTCATCAGAGGCAGTTCATTTAACACAACGCAGAGCGCAAGGCAGTACTTATCACATCAACCACCCGCCCCAGTGGGCGTCGGCTCTCGCTGAGCCTGCTGGCCTCAGTAGTGCCAGTAATTCAACTCGAGTGAGCCGCTCTGCGTTCGCAAAATAAAACATTGTAAAACCACAGTGGGTATTGAAAGAGTCCATTTTCATAACAGGTTGCACTGTATAACTTCTGCAAAACGACCTCCTGTCCAAAAGCCGGTTGACGAAAGACTCCAGCCTGGTCCATCTCATTATGGCAGGGCTTCTCCCACGACCGGGCCAGCCGTGAACATCTCAAACCAACAAAGTTTGCCCATTCAGGAGAGCCACAAACAGGTAGGTAAAATTCCGTTTAATTGCAAAGGCTGCAGCGTGTTTGAAAAGAAGTCTTTACAAAGTTCAGGAGCCTGACGCGTTTCATGCCACACAAGCATTTCATCAGAGGCAGTTCATTTAACACAACGCAGAGCGCAAGGCAGTACTTATCACATCAACCACCCGCCCCAGTGGGCGTCGGCTCTCGCTGAGCCTGCTGGTCTCAGTAGTGCCAGTAATTCAACTCGAGTGAGCCGCTCTGCGTTCGCAAAATAAAACATTGTAAAACCACAGTGGGTATTGAAAGAGTCCATTTTCATAACAGGTTGCACTGTATAACTTCTGCAAAACGACCTCCTGTCCAAAAGCCGGTTGCCGAAAGACTCCAGCCTGGTCCATCTCATTATGGCAGGGCTTCTCCCACGACCGGGCCAGCCGTGAACATCTCAAACCAACAAAGTTTGCCCATTCAGGAGAGGCACAAACAGGTAGGTAAAATTCCATTTAATTGCAAAGGCTGCAGCGTGTTTGAAAAGAAGTCTTTACAAAGTTCAGGAGCCTGACGCGTTTCATGCCACACAAGCATTTCATCAGAGGCAGTTCATTTAACACAACGCAGAGCGCAAGGCAGTACTTATCACATCAACCACCCGCCCCAGTGGGCGTCGGCTCTCGCTGAGCCTGCTGGTCTCAGTAGTGCCAGTAATTCAACTCGAGTGAGCCGCTCTGCGTTCGCAAAATAAAACATTGTAAAACCACAGTGGGTATTGAAAGAGTCCATTTTCATAACAGGTTGCACTGTATAACTTCTGCAAAACGACCTCCTGTCCAAAAGCCGGTTGCCGAAAGACTCCAGCCTGGTCCATCTCATTATGGCAGGGCTTCTCCCACGACCGGGCCAGCCGTGAACATCTCAAACCAACAAAGTTTGCCCATTCAGGAGAGCCACAAACAGGTAGGTAAAATTCCGTTGATGTGATAAGTACTGCCTTGCGCTCTGCGTTGTGTTAAATGAACTGCCTCTGATGAAATGCTTGTGTGGCATGAAACGCGTCAGGCTCCTGAACTTTGTAAAGACTTCTTTTCAAACACGCTGCAGCCTTTGCAATTAAACGGAATTTTACCTACCTGTTTGTGGCTCTCCTGAATGGGCAAACTTTGTTGGTTTGATATATATATATGCAAAAAAAGAAGCGCCTGTTATATGCAGGGGTGCCGGCGCGAACATCGGCAATCCTTTTAAAGACATTTTTAATGTGAGTGCCGGCGGCGACCCACTTGGGTTTTACTGAACCACCAGTCCCAGGAAGCATTGCTTTGGGTGGTTCACCTGAGCATAATTATTACGGGGATTTACTGGTGGTTGCTGCACGCTGGCACGTCACATGGTCTGCCACTGAAGAGGGCGTTGGCCCGAAAAGCGTCTGGCAGGAAAACCAGAAAAGGACTTTGTTCATGGCGTGTGCCCTTGCTTTGGCGTAATTTCCACCTGGGAGTGCATCCCACCTAGAGGCAACTCTTTTTGTATTTTGTATAGCGGCCTGCCTGGTCGCGGGATTGCACCACCGTGAAACACTTGCGGGTCCGCGGCTGCTTTATTGGGGCAGCTAACTGTGTAACAGGAGGTGCCTGTTATATGCAGGGGTGCCGGCGCGAACATCGGCAATCCTTTTAAAGACATTTTTGAATGTGAGTGCCGGCGGCGACCCACTTGGGTTTTACTGAACCACCAGTCCCAGGAAGCATTGCTTCGGGTGGTTCACCTGAGCATAATTATTACGGGGATAAACTGGTGGTTGCCGCACGCCGGCACGTCACATGGTCTGCCACTGAAGAGAGCGTTGGCCCGAAACGCATCTGGCAGGAAAACCAGAAAAGGACTTTGTTCATGGCGTGTGCCCTTGCTTTGGCGTAATTTCCACCTGGGAGTGCATCCCACCTAGAGGCAACTCTTTTTGTATAATATATATATATATATATATATATATATATATATATATATATATATATATATATATATCCAAGAAAGAAGTGACTCAAACAGATAGATTCACCAAAGAACAAAAATATATTTCCACTACAACGTTTCAGCTTCCGCCTTCCTCAGGTAGTACAAGATGGTTTGCTCAGTGGCTGCACAGATGACACAGCTGAATTTTCAAAAGCATCATGAGTGAAGATTCCATTTGGAATGTGGAATCAATGCAGTCCTGAGAGCTCTTGAGATATGCAGTAATCAGGTTGTATTATCAGTAATGTTCAGTCCATCTGGATGCAGTGATTTTAAACGGTACATCCAGAAGTTTTCTCTGGAGTCCAGTAGTTCTTCCTTTGAGACATGTTCCACTGGGAAAATCTTCAAATCTGATAGTAAATGATCCACAAGGTTAAAATGATTGGCTACGGGCTGGTCAATTTTCTTATTAATTATTGCCGATTTGTGGTTCCTGAATCGTGTACTGAGGTCATTCACTGTTTGGCCTACATATTGTTTTTTACAGCTTTGCCGTTGCCACTGAATCACATAAATAATGCATGTTGAGCGACATGTAAGATGCTGTCTTATTCCATAGGTCCTTCTCGTAACAGAACTAGTTACTGATGATGTTTGTAAAAGGTATTCACACGTGATGCACCTTTTAGAGTCACAGCAATGAACCCCTGCATTTGTTACAACTTGCTTGAGTTCAGCTCTCACAATAAGAGATCGTAAATTTGGAGCTCTGCGGTAAGCAATGACTGGCGGTTTTGGAAAAACCTTTTGCAATTTTTCACAAGTAGACAGTAAGGGAAATGTTTTTGCATTATATTTCTGTAGTTGGGAGCTGATGGATGATAGTCAACCACAAATGGAGTTCTGTCACTTTTGTTTCTGCCGTTGGTATTCCAAATAAGTGCTTCTCTGGGTAACTGCAAAGACTTGTCAATTTGTTGCTGTATGATATGCAGAGGATAGCCTCGCCTTTTAAATAATGTAGCAAGCTCCTGTAGATGGTCTTTACAGGTTTCCTCATTGCTGCAGATGCGTCTTATTCTGAGTGCTTGGCTGTAGATGATGCTCAGTTTAGTGTGGTGTGGGTGACATGAAGTCCAGTTTAGATACAAATGAGCATCTGTAGGCTTGTGGTACAGGTCAGTTGTAATTTTTTGTTCATGAATGGTGAGTAGCACATCCAGAAAAGGGAGATGATGCTTCTGTTTAGTACTGCTGCTGGTAAATTTGATGGTAGGATGGATATTGTTGATATAAGCTGTAAATTGTTCCAATGCTCTACTTCCTGCATTCCATATTATAAATATGTCATCAATGTATCTTAGCCATACCAGTGGTTTGATGCTATAAGTAGCAAGTATACAGTTCTCTAGTTTGCCCATGAAGATATTTGCATAGGATGGAGCCATCCGAGTGCCCATGGAAGTCCCTTGTATATATATATATATATATATATATTCACTAAAAAACAAACCGTTACAGGGACGTTATAGTTAGCAAATAGTATTTTATTTAAACTTAGAAATTCACAAAAAATACCAAAGGTTACAGGGACGTTATAGTTAGGCTGACATTTCACTCGTACAAAACCAGGGAAATTCAGCCGTTATAATTAGCTGAGTTAACTATAACTTGCGCCCCGCAATGCACTGCTTATGACCTCACATAATACATTACTCATGGCATCAGTGATTAAATCATCCACATCATCTCTGACGCACCCACTCACACCCCTATACCACTGCCTCTCTAACACAACCATTCACAAACCCATTGACAGAGCCATACCAGTACTTACCCAGCCACTCGCTAATTCATAGATCTACACACATAGCCACTTGCTCACCCATACTGCCACTCATACACTCGCTCAGTCACCAATACAGCCATTGACATATCCACTCATATACCCATACAGGCACTCAACACTGAGAGAGTCATCCATAGAACTACTCACACACTTACACACTCACCCATACTGTCAATTAGACAGGTACGTACTAACTCGAACAGTTACATACACATACACTTACTTGCTCATACAAATAGTAACACATACTCATTCCCATATACAGTCACTGACAGAAGCATGTACTCATCCATATAGCCACTCTCACATTCACTCACTCATGCATACAGTCAATCATATACCCAGTCATTCACCTATACTGCCTTTCACATACACAGTTACTGACCCATACTGACACAAGCACTCAATCACGGACACAGCCATACAGACACACACTCACCCATACAGCTTCTCACACATGCACTCACTACCCCATACAGGCACTGACTCACCCACTCACTCATCCATACAGGCAGTCACACACCTCCTCACCTCCTCACCCACACAGACACCCAGACAACCATAGAGATAGTCAACCAATCTATCACCCATATAGCCATTCACGTACCCACTAACACACTCATACACCCACTTAGACATCAACTGACAGATACATTCACACAACCAGTCACTCATCCATACATTTACTGAAACACCTAATCACTTACATATACAGTCAGTCATGCACCCACTCAGTCATCCAAACAGTCACTCATACACCGACTGATTCACCAATACACCTAGGTATATATATTTAACACTCATAATTTTTTTTTAAACACTCATAGTCTCTGGATGATGTCATCACTGATGTCATTAGTGATGTCACTGACCATGTCATGAGTGATGTAATATGTGAGGTCATAAGCAGTGCATTGCGGGGGCGCAAGTTATAGTTAACTCAGCTAACCGTAACGCCTGAATTTCTCTG
Source organism: Calotriton arnoldi (assembly GCA_963921515.1). Lineage (NCBI taxonomy): Eukaryota > Metazoa > Chordata > Amphibia > Caudata > Salamandridae > Calotriton > Calotriton arnoldi. The sequence goes on from CAWUFW010003592.1 coordinate 298,872, forward strand.
GTTTTGTACGAGTGAAATGTCAGCCTAACTATAACGTCCCTGTAACCTTTGTTTTTTTAGTGAATATATTGGCATTGAACTGCAATACTATCAGTTTAGCGTGTAAAATGTACTAATCTTTCATGCATTTGGTAAATGTTTTTATTTTCTACCAATGAGTAGTTATTGTAATGAATTTTAAATGGGTTGGATTCACTGCTCATTTGAAATGAAGTATTTTGTCTGTGTCTAGCACATAGTGATATTTAAAGGCAACTTTAACATGGCGTCCTTTAGATTGACAAAGGCAGGTTCCCTGCCGAAACGTGTCTCTCTTTTGTGCAGAGCCGTGGAGGCCCATGGCAATAAAGATGTGCTGCAGATTTTATCTACCTCGTGTGCGTGCCCTCTTCTTGTTTTTCATGAAGTTGGTTTGGTGGAATATATATATATATATATGTAACCAGTCCCGCTCCTTCACAAGAAACAGGCACCGACACCGTGGATAGTTTGACACCAATTTTTAATGCGCTGGAAGGCCCTGACGCGTTTCGACGGTAACACCGCCTTGCTCACCTATATACATACTAGAGGAATGAAAAATAAGTAAATACATATAAAAATACATAAATAAACAAATAAATAAAAATATGATTTACATACACACACACATGCATATATGTGTGTGTATGTAAATCATATTTTGTGTATTTATGCTGCATAGACAGGACCAGTAACACTTTGAACCGAACCTAAAGCAACACGGCTGCCGTTCATCTGTAATAACTGGATGATGTTTAATTATATCTTGTGAGGAGGGAGACATGTTCGGCACCACTGTCACAGGATGAATTTGAGGTGGATTACACCAGTTACAAGGCGTGCGTGCTAAATTAAGTGACCACAGACACTTTTCGGGAATGTCCCGCACATTAAGAGGAATGTGTATCTCGGACTGCACCTCTATCAGCAGCAGTGACTGAGTGGGCCCGAATCCCGGCAAATATGTTCACCTCCAAAGCAAAAAACATTCTCAGTGTTGAATATCGTAAGAAGCATCAGTAATGTTTTGCCACGTTCTTTCAGTTGTTGAATTCATCATCATCAACAAACTTTATTCGTTTTTTTCAGATAAAACCATAAAAGTCGTACAAACATCAATAAAACTCCACGTATATAGAGGATATCCCAACGAGGTGACCTTAATAAAGTAATTACAGTCCGGTAATAAAAGGTAAAAGGAGCACCTATGAACAAAATTAGTCACAACTTGACCTAAGCCTAATGGCAGTCCTTAAAAAGCTAAGAGTATACAAAACAGTTTCATTTGATAAAAGTTGTAAAAAGATAAAAGCGGATCTCACCCTCCTAAAACCAGCCTTTTTAAGAATAGGAATAATATAAGACTTTCTGGGAGCCTCATAAAAACTGCAAAACATTAAAAAGTGCATCATGTCCTGAGGAGACAGATTGTCGCAGCCACAGGGCATGAGGCACTGGCCTCTATGGGCGCCTCGTGGTTGGGCCAACAGGTAATAAAAAAGGTTGAGCTTGAATCTGGTGAGTAAAAAACGATCATGATTGCTTTTGATCCCCAAAAGGTATGGGTCAATAGTTTGTACAGTTTTTAGTCCAATGTACATACGCACACTTGGCTTCCTCAGCTCTGTTGCTTCTCTGTCACAAGAATGCCTACTAAAAAAACATTCTTTGGCCCAGGCAAGATCCTTCTTACATATACCCTCTGGGTTATCAAATAAATCCGTCCTTCCTAGGCTATGAAGGCCATCTCTTACATATTTTAGCCAGTGGATTCGATTAACATTGTCAAGGGACAGACAACCCTTTAAAATATCCTTACCAAGAACATAATCTTTCTTGGCCCAAATCTTTAACCACAAGGCTAGTGGACAGAAAACCAATTCATCTGACAAAAATGCCATCCCCAACTCTTGATGCACCGCATACAACAAAGCACTTTTTGGCAAAGAAAGTACCCATCTCAGGAAGGTGTTTTCTAACACTTGCAGGGCCTCCAACCCGGCATAACCCTATTTCTCACTCCCATAGCTAACCTTGGCAATGCACTTGGCTCTATAAATCTTCAAAAGAGCCTTTATCGGTTTCCCCCCAACTCTGGCAGCAAAATTAAAAACAGCTGCAGTCGCTCTGACCAGGTCCCCCTTCTTCCGGGTAATCAGGGGGGACCAACTCAGTGCATTATCAAACACTACTCCCAGATATGAAAAAACGTTTATCTTTGTAATTGTCAAGGTGCCTATCTTAAAAGTGAAATGCTGGGGTGTACGTGGACCCACCTGCATGACAAATGATTTACTATGATTGACCAACAGGTCCAAGTCTCCCATATAGTGGACAAAGGAGTTTAACAAAAGCTGTAACCCCCTAGCAGTCCTCGCCATGAGGACAACATCATCTGCATATAGGAGAACCGGCAAGCTTCGCTTTCCCACCTGTGGGCAATCAGCTCGTGCCTCCAAGAGGACCTTCTCCAGGGAGTTGATATATAAATTAAAGAGAAATGGGGCCAAGATGCACCCTTGGCGCACCCCTCTCCTAATGTCAAACTTACGGGTTACCTTATGATCTTTTGAATAGCGGACAACTGCTTTAGTATCTCTGTGAAGGTCCCTTAAAAACAAGATGATATCCCCATCGATACCCATAGAGGACATCAACTGCCATAGCTTCGATCTATTTACCCGATCAAAAGCTGAGGATAAATCCTTAAAAGCTAGGTGGATTGAACCGGTATGCGCCATGGTGTATTTGTTCAGTACCATATTTAAATTTAAACATTGTTCCACAGTGGAGCGCCCAGGACGGAAACCGTATTGTACCTCGGTTAAAATATTATTTTCCTCTGCCCAGGTTACCAGTCGATCTAAAACCATGCGACCCACCCCCTTCACCACAGAATCCAAAAGAGAAATAGGCCTATAACAAAGGGTGCTATCCCGATCACCTTTTTTAAAAACAGGAACAATAGTTGATAAAGCCCAAGAATCCGGGCGGCCAAACTGGACCGAGGCATTGATGACTGCAGTCAATACAGGCACCCAAGTTTCCACTTTCGCAATATAAAGATCTGGGGGAATGCCATCGGGTCTCGTGGCCTTACTTTTAGACAGTCCCATAATACCAGCTCTAACCTTCTGGGATGAAAAGACAATCTCAGATGTATCTTCCTCCCTTTCCTGCCCTACTACCGGCATAGTGTTGTTCTAAAATATGCCCTCAAAATGTTTTGTTACCCAATCTTCCTCTAAGATATGGGTATCCATTGAGTTACCAGTTTGTTCTGTTAAAAATGGGTTATTAATGATGTTTCAAAATTTAGAGGAATTACTCAAGGTACTAGCCTCCACTAATTCCGACCAGGCCTCCTCTTTTAGGGCGGACTTACGCTTTGCTAAGGCAGTCTGGTATACTCTCCGGAGGTGCTTAACAGCCACCTGGTCACGAGGCATCACTTCTACGGCCTGCTTCAATTTCCTGGAGGCTCTAGAGCATTCCGAATCAAACCATCTCGGTCCAGAAATGGTGAAACACCCACCTGGGGCCTGTAATAACTTCTCTATAATACTGGAAAGGCTTCCAAAGGCATCCAAGATGTCCATTGGAGAGATCTCGCTATCGACACAAATGGCAAGCTCCCTATGACACTGAGATAGGAGGGATTCGAGAAACTACTCTGAGACAATTTGACCCCACTTTAATCTCCTCCCACCATCTACAGCTTTAAGGGGCACCACCAACGCCTGTTTAACAGGTTTGTTAACTCTGGGCCATTCTGTTAAGACACAAACAGGGTTATGATCACTAAAAACACACATCATAACTGAAAACGCCTTAATCAGGGAAAAGAAGGGTGCAGAGACAAAAATAAAGTCAATAAAAGACTCACACTCTCTCCCAATGAATGTAGGGACAATATCAGTTTTATGAGGGGGCAGTTTGTTCATTGCCGAAATTAGGTCAAATTCATTCATAAGGTGTTAAGAACGTTGCCCTGGGTAGAATGTTCCATATGCAGACCTATATCCCTTGCGCATCCCATGGCTTGCAACCCCCCTTGCCTGATACCTCCGCACATGTGGATGTTAAAATCCCCAGCTAAAAATAGGTGGTGGTGCCTCTGCTCTTGTAAGGTTGTGTTCCGTAATACAGCCCCCAACCGGGTGATATTGCAGTCTTCCCCATGGACATATCCTGCATTATAGACGTTTAAGAGCAAAAGCTTGCTTTTACCACTCCGGAGCAGCATCTCTTGTAGAGTGGAGAAGTTATGGATCCTATGGATGGAGCTACCCTTGATTGCTATTGAAACAAAGGTAACAAGACCCCCCTATGCTCGTCCTGAGACTAATACGAGAAGACACCTTATGCAAGTGGATCTTTTCTGAAAGATCGATCTACTCTCAGGCGGCTGACATACATTATTTGTCCCTCAATATCCGACATACATGGTACGGGTGCTCCCTGTGTCCATGAGAGCGTTACCTACTATTTGGACTGTCGTTTTTGGATTTTTGAAGCCTTGAAGAAGTTACTAACGTAACGAAACACGTGTCGGCTGTTTCCATCCAAGACAACGTAGTAAAGGCTATATGAACAGGACCTCTGGGAAATCATAAATAGAAAACAACACCTGTAACTGTTGATTATTTTTATTGTGTTGCAAAATATGAGATCACCACAATTAGCAATGAAATAATATCAGTATATTAAAAAACATTTTTTTATTGCTCAAATTGACTTGTTGGATTATTTGCCTGTGAATTGCTATATAGATTTCTATACAGACTGGTTACACTATTCAACTGTAGTGTTTTATAAACTTGAAGAGTGCCTAGGTAAATTCGTGTTATTTGAACTAGCATAGGAGTCCGTTGGTACTCCTATGGGGTCACATCCGTGGTAGCGGGATGTTTTATATTACCTGGAGTGGCACCAACACTGATAGATGATTAAGAAATAATCTCAGAAAAATATTGTTTTACAACTGAGGTGCTACCCTGTACTCCACCGCTACCTTTTTTCTGTGCTTTACTATAAGAGTCCCAACATCCCCTGCTATTCTCTACGATCCATACTCTGCTACTGGGACACAAGACTCTGGCAGAAGTGATGCCTGGAGGTCCGAAAGTAGGAAAAACAAAAACCAAGATGGAGGGCCCAGTCCAGCCTCCTCCGAGCTCTGACGGGCGTGGACGGGCCGGCTCCTGGCCCGGGCGCATTCCAGCGCGTGTCGCACGCCACGGGAGACGCAAAGCGCTTATGAGCGCGGCTGGGAGCATGGGTGGTCGGAAAATGCAGTCCTCCTTTCAGGCTCCTTCTCAGGCTCCCAACGAAATTCAACAAGCGGCTAGTTGTTGAATTACATGTGGATCAGGGCATGAAAGAAATTTACGCTGGTTTTAATCCAATTTTATTTCTGCTTTAGAGCAGGTTTATTGGTAAAGAAGCACTAGATAAGAGTTATGCATCAACTGTCATTGTGCTAATTTATCTAGCGCAAGACGCCAAAGTTTGGGTCTATGTTTCCATTACATAATGAAATGCCTATTGGCTTTTATAAGTTTTCACATGATGGGCGCATGCAGGCAGTATTTCATCTGAATTGGGGCAACACATGTTCTATTTCCAGTATATTTAAACATGTTATTAGAACATCTGCACGTAGCCCACTTGGGCTTTTTAGTATTAAAGCATGTGACCATTCTGATTGCAATTTCTGCACTGCATGTGACATTGTATTTTAAACAGTACATCCCAAATGTAAGCCATTGGATATCTTATGGTTCATGACATTACTGTTTAAGTGTGCATTGTGTTGGTAATTTGCAATGTTGCAATAATGTTTAGAGGACTCAACACTAGCTGTTTGGTACTTTACCTTGAGCTTCAACATTTCAAATGTCGACTTGCAATTTGTTCACATAACACGTTTACCATGATGGTTGGTTAAGCATTGTGTGAAAACAGACTCAGAGTGACCAGCGACACAGCAGTGTTTCTTTTCTGTTTACTTGTCTATACAACATAAATAGCTGTGTGTGAAAAAGGCAGGTTCCACGGCCGAAACGCGTTACATGGTGAGTTACGCTTTAATAAAGGGTGTGTGATTTTGATCCTGTGCTGTGTTGGAGCCTGTTCTTTGTATTCTTGAAGCAGGTGGTGGATGTAATATATATATATATATATATATATATTCACTGAAAAAACCATAGGTTTCAGGGTCGTTATAGTTAGTTGGACATTTCACTAGTACAAAACCAGAGAAATTCGCCCGTTATAGTTAGTTGAGCTAACTTTAACTCGCGCCCCCGCAATGCAGTGCTGATGACGTCACATATTACATCATTCATGACATGGTCAGTGACATCACTGATGACATCACTGATGACATCTCAAATGACATCACTGATGACATCATTGATGACATCATCCACGTGATAATCTGATGCACCTCCTCACACCCTAATATAACCTTTGATACACCCACTCTAAAATGCAGACTACCATTTTCGAAACCGTAGACACACCAATACCAGTTACTACATACCCACTCATTGCGCCTGATTCACAGAACTAACTTACGTCAAAAACGTAAAGTTAGTACTTTTTGGTATTCACAGAATACACTTACTCATTTTGGTATTCACAGAATGAACTTACTCATTTTCGGTATTCACAGAAGTTAGTAGTCCTAACTTTAGGACTCCTAAATGCCTTCTGTGAATACCGAAAGTCTTAAAGTTAGGATTTTCTCAGTTTAGGAGTAGTAAAGTTAGAACTTTACTACTCCTAAACTGAGAAAAATACTAACTTTAAGACTTTCGGTATTCACAGAAGGCATTTAGGAGTCCTAAGTTTACTACTCCTAAACTGAGAAAAATCCTAACTTTAAGACTTTTCGGTATTCACAGAAGGCACTTAGGAGTCCTAAAGTTAGGACTACTAACTTCTGTGAATACCGAAATGAGTAAGTTCATTCTGTGAATACCAAAATGAGTAAGTGTATTCTGTGAATACTAAAAAGTACTAACTTTACGTTTTGACTTAAGTTAGTTCTGTGAATCAAGCCCATTGATTCCTAGGTCTACACACATGTCCACTCATTCATCCATACAGTTACTCATACATGCAGTCACTCATCAATACAGCACTATCATATGCACTCATACACCTATACAGACACTCACACACCACCACTCACCCATAGAGTTACTCACACACCTAGTCAGTCATGCAAAGAATCAATAACACTCCCATTTACTCACCTATACAGTTATACACACACCACTTCACTTATTCATACAGATACTAACACATACTTACTCTCTTCTACAATCACTGACACAAGCACACACTCATCCATACAGCCACTCTCACAATCACTCACTCTCACGTATAGTCATTTATATACTCCAACACTCACATATACTGCCTTTCACATATGTAGTTACTCACACATGTACCACTGAGACATCCATTCACTCACCAACACACCCATACACACACTCACCCACCCACACAGCCCTTCACAGATGTACTCTTGAACCCATACACCCAGTGAATCACCCACTCACACATCTGTGCACAGAGTCACATCTGTGCACAGAGTCACACACCCCCACCCACCCACCCACACAGACACTCAGGCACCCATACAGATACTCAGACAACCAATTAATAACCCATATAGACACTCATGTAGCTACTCACCAACCCATGCAGCTGCTTACACACCAACTGACAGAGTAATACAGACATTCACACAGTTGAGTCACTAACCCATGCATTCAGTAAAACACGATTAATCACTCACTTGTACAGTCAGTCACGCACCTACTAAATCATCTATTCAGACACTTATACACGCACTCATTCTTCAATACACCTTGGCATATATATATATATATATATATATATATAAAACATATTTAAACTTTACAGAAACACATAGTCACTGGATGATGTCATCAGTGATGTCATTTGAGATGTCATCAGTGATGTCACTGACCATGTCATGAATGATGTAATATGTGACGTCATCAGCAGTGCATTGCGGGCGCGAGTTATAGTTAGCTCAACTAACTATAACAGGCGAATTTCTCTGGTTTTGTACTAGTGAAATGTCCAACTAACTATAACATCCCTGAAACCTATGGTTTTTTCAGTGAATTTCTACGGTTTTTTAAAGGCTAATTTCTAACTATAACGTCCCTGAAACCTATGGTTTTTTCAGTGAATTTCAAAGGTTTTTTAAATGATAATTTCTATATATAACGTCCCTGAAACCTATGGTTTTTTCAGTGAATTTCAAAGGTTTTTTAAATGCTCATTTCTAACTATAACGTCCCTGAAAACTATGGTTTTTTCAGTGAATTTCAAAGGTTTTTTAAATGCTAATTTCTAACTATAACGTCCCTGAAACCTATGGTTTTTTCAGTGAATTTCTAAGGTTTTTAAATGCTAATTTCTATCTATAACGTCCCTGAAACCTGTGGTTTTTTCAGTGAATTTCTAAGGTTTTTTAAATGCTAATTTCTAACTACACCTAGATAGGTAAGACATGTGCAGAAAGAGAAAGAAAGGCGCAGAAAGAAGCAAGAGAAGTGCAGAAAGAAGCAAGAGAAGTACAGAAAAAGGCAAGAAAAGTGTAGAAAAAAGCAAGAGAGGTGCAAAAAGAGGAAGAAAGGTACAGAAAGAAGCAGGAGAAGTGATGAAAGAGGCAAGAGAGGTGCAGAAAGAAGCAAGAGAAGTGCGGAAAGAAGCAAGAGAGGCACAGAAAGAAGCAAGAGAGTTGCAAAAAGAAGAGAGTGAGGTGCAGAAAGAGGAAGAAAGGGGCAGAAAGAGATAAGAGAGGTGCAGAAAGAGGCAAGAGAGGTGCAGAAAGAGGCAAAAGAGGTCCAGAAAGAGGAAGAAAGGGGCAGAAAGAGGCAAGAAAAATGCAGAAAAAGGAAGAAAGGTGCAAAAAGAAGCAAGAGAAGTGCAGAAAGAAGCAAGAGAGGTGCAGAAAGAAGCAAGAGAGGTGCAGAAAGAAGAGAGTGAGGTACAGAAAGAGGCAAAAGAGGTGCAGAAAGAGGCAAGAGTGGAGTAGAAAGCCAAGAGAGGTGCAGATAGAGGCAAGAGAGGTGAAGAAAGAGGCAAGAGAGGTGCAGAAAGAGGCAAGAGAGGTACAGAAAGAGGCAAGAGAGGTGCAGAAAGAGACAAGACTGGTGCAGAAAGAGGCAAGAGATGTGCAGAAAGAGGCAAGAGAGGTGCAGAAAGAGGCAAGAGAGGTGCATAAAGAGGCAAGAGAGGTGCAGAAAGAAGAGAGTGAGCTACAGAAAGAGGCAAGAGAAGTGCAGAAAGAGGCAAGAGAGGTGCAGAAAGAAGAGAGTGAGCTGCAGAAATAAGCAAGAGAAGTGCAGACAGGGGCAAGAGAGGTGCATAAAGAGGCAACAGAGGTGCAGAAAGAGGCAAGAGAGGTGCAGAAAGAAGAGAGGTGGAGAAAGAGGCAAGAGAGGTGCAGAAAGAGGCAAGAGAGGTGCAGAAAGATGCAAGAGAGGTGTAGAAAGAGGCAAGAGTGGTGCAGAAAGAGGCAAGAGATGTGCAGAAAGAGGCAAGAGAGGAGCAGAAAGAGGCAAGAGAGGTGCAAAAGAGGCAAGAGAGGTACAGATAGAAGAGAGTGAGCTGCAGAATGAGGGAAGAGAGGTGCAGAAAGAGGCAAGAGACGTGCAGAAAGAGACAACTAGATTGCTAACATTATATATATTTATTACAAAAGTGTGGCACGCCTGACGTCATCTTGATGTAATCAAAACTGTAATACCTAAAGCATTTCCTTTAGAAATTATAGAAATGAGAGGGTCTTATTTGCATAGAAATTATGGTTAGTGCTCTAAAAAACTAAAATGAGGACATATTTTCTGAGTTCTCAAATAGCGACAAAGCACTTTTAAATTATTTGTTATCTTTATGTTTTTTTATCCAGTTGACCATTTGATTAAATGTTACGCTTAGGGGAGAGAATGTGGTGTTACTTCCAGAGCTGCAGACTTTGCAACTGGGGAACCAAGTTGGAGTTTCTTCTTCAGCTCGACATTCTGAGATTCTGGTCAAATCACTTAATCTCCCCATGCCTACAACCAAAATGAGTTTGTCCTTGTATGATTTAACCAATGCTCATGTAAAGCACTCCAATATCTGACCAGCCTGCACTATATAAAACTACAAAAAAACAAACGATAAAAAGTGTTTTCCACACTTCTGTCTTTGGGCTATACGTGGGCTACATCTGAGTGATATTTGTGCTACATTTGGGCTCCTTTTTCTCTGGTGGCCATCTTGGGAGACTTCAATTAAATTCATTAAACTTTATTCGATCTGATTTAGAAACATAGATCATAAAAGTGTACATAAAAACAGTAAATCCTCTTTCTTAATACAATACAGTGAGAATTAATTAAAACCAGTAGGTAAAAACGGGTGTTACAAAGCCCGGTTCAGAGCAACTTCAGGTTAACAGAATAGTAAAGTTCAATGTTTCGCAAGATCAGTCTCATGTACTTCATGCAAAATACGCAATAAGGGGTCCAAGTAAGAGCAACGCTCCAATACCTGACCAGTCTGCACTATATAAAACTGCAAAAAATAAAAAAATAAAAAGTGTTTTGCACACTTCTGTCATTGGGCTATATGTGGGCTACATCTGGGTGATATTTGTGCTACATTTGGGCTCTTTTTTCTCTGGTGGCCATCTTGGGAGACTTATTTGTTATCAAGTTTCCTAATTTCCTCATTTACTGCAGTCTCCTCAGTACGAAATGCTTTCAGTTTTTTACTTTGATTCCATCAAGAAGGCATTCAGATGTGTCACACATTTGCCATAAATTCAGAATGTTAGCACTCTAGTTGCTCATTAGATCACTGTAGTAAAGCTACTGCTCACCAGGGAGTTAACTGGAAGTCTACTGCTGGTATTGAAAGTGATTGTTTCAGTCTGCATGTCAGAATTTTCTAATGAAATAGAAGAGGATTTGAGATCTCACTTAAAACATGCCCTAATTTTTCTTTCTGCAGCACTAACCATAAGTTCTATGGCAAAATGAACCCCCTCATTTTGTTCCTTTTTAAATTAAATGTTTTAAGTGTTACCAGTTTATTCCAATCAAGATGGCTTCAGGTGTGCCATAATTTTGTCATAAGTAAGACTGTTAGCGCTCTAGTTGTTCTTTAGAACACTCTGGGAAGCTGCAGTAGAACACAAAGTAATCAACTGACAGGCTGCTCCTGTTGCAATATAACAGGAAGATATTTGAGATCTCACTTAAAACATGTACAAATTTTTCTTTCTACAGCACTAACCATAATTTCTATGACAAAATGAACCCCATCATTTTGTTCCTTTTTAAATTAAATGTTTTAAGTGTTACCAGTTTATTCCAATCAAGATGGCTTCAGGTGTGCCATACTTTTGTCATAAGTAAGGCTGTTAGCGCTCTAGTAGATCTTTAGAACACTCTGGGAAGCTGCAGTAGAACACAAAGGAATCAACTGACAGTCTCTGCCCTTGTTGGATGTACATGTTTTACTGAGAATGTCAGACTTTATTCTCACATGACTGAGAAAGATAATGTGAATTTACAGAAAATATGCTCTCATTTTAGCCTCTGGAGCACCTTCCAAACCTCTATGGGACAAGCATGAGAAAATAGTTTTCTCTCAAACATGATTCATGATATCCCAGCAGAAGGTTTTTCACAGGGTAAAATCACCTTAGAACACACCACAATTCCTAAAATTAGTATGGTACCATCAACAAATGAATTCTAATGTAACTAAAGTCTGTTATCACCCTTTATAGTTCTCCTTTTGGTGACTCTCAACATCTTCTATTCCCTACAATGCATTTCAATGGGGTGCTATCATGTATATTGGTCCCAAGATGGCTGCCAGCACTTCCAGGCTGAAGTGCTGACAGCCAATCAGATCTCACAAGAGATGTCTGGTTAGGCTCCGCCCAGATATCGATATGTTTTTATTTTTGAATTTCTTAGAAACTACTGAACGGATTGACACCATTTAAAAAAAAGGTCGCTTTCTGAACCAAGAGCTACCTTTTTGCCAAATTTGGTGTAATTCCGTTCAGCATTTCGGGCTGTAGCCGTGTCTAAAGTTTCCTATGGAAATTAACATGGGGAAAATGCGTTTTGGGACCCCCTTTTTTCTCGGCCCCCGCTTGATGAATCACCCCGAAACTTTCAAGACAGGAGCTGACTGGAGCGGGCCATTAGTTTTTAAAAATTTGTGAAGATTTGTCAAACGACGCCAAAGATATTGGCAAAAGAAAAAACGCTTTTTGAATAGAAACAAGGTCCTAACTATAACTACCTACTAGCGACCGCCAGTAGGTAATATATATATATATGTTTATATGTATATATACATACATATATAAGTATATATGTATATATATATATATATATATTCACTGAAAAAACCATAGGTTTCAGGCACGTTATAGTTAGAAATTTGCATTTAAAAAACCTTAGAAATTCACTGAAAAAACCATAAGGTTTTAGGGACAGTTATAGTTAGTTGGACATTGCACTCGTACAAAACCCGTGAAATTCCCCGTTATAGTTAGTTCAGGTAACTATAACTCGCGCCCCCGCAATGCACTGCTGATGACGTCACATATTACATCACTCATGACATGGTCAGTGACATCACTGATGACATCACTGATGACATCTCAAATGACATCACTGATGACATCACTGATGACATCATCCAGTGACTGTGTGTTTGTGTAAAGTTTAAATATGTTTAATATATATAGGGAAAGGCGTATTGAAGAATGAGTGGGTGTATAAGTGTCTGAATGGATGATTTAGTAGGTGCATGACTGAGTCTATAAGTGAGTGATTAAACGTATCTTACTGGATGCATGGGTGAGTGACTAAACTGTGTGAATGTCTGTATCCGTCTGTCTGTTGTTGTGTAAGCAGCTGCATGGGTTTCTGACTAGCTAAATGAGTGTCTATATGGGTTATGGATTGGTTCTCTGAGTATCTGTATGGGTGCCTCAGTGTTTGTGTGGGGTGAGTGTGACTCTGTGCATAGATGTGTGAGTGGGTGATTCACTGGGTGCATGGTTTCAAGAGTGCGTCTGTGATGGACTGTAAGGGTGGGTGAGTGTGTGTATGGGTGTGTTAGTGATTGAATGTATATCTCAGTGGTACATGTGTGAGTAACTACATATGTGAAAGGCAGTATATATGTGTGTTAGAGTATATAAATGGCTATAAGTGAGAGTGTGTGATTGTGAGAGTGGCTATATGGATGAGTGTGTGCTTGCATCAGTGATTGCATAGGAGCGTAAGAATGTGCTAGTATTTTTATGAGTAAGTGAGCTGGTGTGTATAACTGTATAGGTGAGTAAATTGGAGTGTGATTAATTATTTGCATGACTGACTAGGTGTGTGAGTACCTCTATGGATGAGTTGCGTTGTGTGAGTGTTTATATAGGTGTATGAGTGCATATGATAGTCCTGTACTGAGTGACTGTAAGTATGAGTGACTGTACGGGTGAGTGAGTAGATGTGTGTGTGTAGACCTAAGAATCAGTGAGTGGGTATGTACTTATTGGTATTGGAGTGTGTATGGTTTTGAGAATGGCAGTCTGTAATTTAGAGTGGGTGTTTCAAAACTTATATTAGGGTGTGAGAAGATGCATTACATTCTCACATGGATGATGTCATCAGTGATGTCATCAGTGATGTCATTTGAGATGTCATCAGTGATGTCATCAGTGATGTCACTGACCATGTCATGAGTGATGTAATATGTGACGTCATCAGCAGTGCATTGCGGGGGCGCGAGTTATAGTTACCTGACTATTGGCCCCGGGGACCCCATCCCCCGGGGCATGCCCTGTTTTTTAAATAAAAAATATGGAGGGGGGCTGCGTGGCCCCCCTCCTCAGGCCATTTAAGGCCCCGGGGACCCCATCCCCCGGGCCCGGCCTTGCCCTTATTTTTTTATTTTTTATTTATTTTTTTATTTGGGGAGGGGGCTGCGTGGCCCCCTCCCGGGCCACTTATGGCCCCGGGGACCCCATCCCCGGGGCCTGGCCTCTGGTTGGGGACTGTGGGGGGTCCCCAATCCCCCACAGTCCCGCCGGCTCCCGCGTCCTATGGGAGCCGGCATTGCTTTTCCACATGGGGAGCAGCTAAGATGCTGCTCGCATGTGGAAAGCAATTGGTTTGCATTTTGAAAGAGAGAGCAGGTTTCCTGCTCTCTCTTTCAAAATGCAAACTAAGTTTGCTATGACAGGGCGGGAGCCGCGAGGCTCCCCGTCCTGTCATAGCAAACAGCAGTGTCCTGGGGGTAGGCACCCCGGGACACTGCAGGAGCCGGCCCTGGGGGTGGTGGTCCCCAGGGCCATCAAGGGCTCCAGGAGGGGGACGCGCGGCCCCCCTCCCTACATTTTGAAAGCCCCGGGGAGGTGGTGGTCCCCGGGGCTTGGGGTCCAAAACGGACCCCCATTTTCAATTTTCTTAGTGCCCCGGGAGGTGGTGGTCCCCGGGGCGTGTGGGGGCTGGGCCCCCCCCCACACAGGTTTTAAAAAAAAATTTAAAAAGCCCCGGGGAGGTGGTGGTCCCCGGGGCTTGGGGGGCCCTTAGAGGCCCCCCATACATAAAATAAACACCCCCCCAGCATGCCCCCGGGACTTGGCCCACCCGGATTTTTTTTTTTATCGGCAGGATCGGCGCACCCTGAGCGCATCCTGCCGATTTAAAAAAATAAAATAAAATGCTTTTTTTTGCCCAGGGGGTCCTTGTGGGACCCCCTGAGCAGACCTAGGGGGTCAGGGTGTTTCTACCCTGCCCCCTTTGTGCGTTTTGCACACTTTTTTTACTGCTTTCTTGTTCCTCGGTTCTACAGAGGAACAAGATGGCTGCCAACACTTCCTGGTTTGGAGTGTTGACAGCCAATTAGCAGACAGCTCGTGATCGGGAGGGTGCGCGAATCCGACGCGGCCATAGATATATATGTACTTTTACTTTTGATTTTTCTCAGCAACTACTGAACGGATTTACACCATTTAACAAAAAGGGTTCTTTCTGAACCAAGAACTACCTCTTTGCCAAATTTGGTGTAATTCCGTTCAGCAGTTCGGGCTGTAGCCGTGTCTAAAGTTTCCTATGGGAAATTGATTTTTGACTCTTATTTTTTAATTTCTCCGCAACTACTGAACGGATTTACACCATTTAACAAAAAGGGTTCTTTCTGAACCAAGAACTACCTCTTTGCCAAATTTGGTGTAATTCCGTTCAGCAGTTCGGGCTGTAGCCGTGTCTAAAGTTTCCTATGGGAAAATGAATGGGGAAAACACGTTTTGGGACCCCCCTTTTTTCTCGGCCCCCGCTTGATGAATCACCCCGAGACTTTCAGGGTAGGAGCGGACCGGAGCAGGCCATAAAGTTTGAAAATTTCGCGAAGATTCGTCAACCGGCAAGAGAGTTATTTCAAATAGAATGTCGCGGATTTCCTATGGAAAATAGGTCCTAACTATAACTATCTACTGGCGACCGCCAGTAGATAATATGTATCAGGCATACTCCAACCACCACTTGTCAATTTTCACAAGGACTGGAGCACAGACCACCAATTCAGTGCTGGTAAAGTTTTTCTTTATTCCGCTCAACAAACAGCAGCCATTACGCATTTCAACCCCAAAGGGCCTTGATCACATGACACGCTGCACAGCTTTCAATTCGCTTTTTTTACAATTTTTTTGAAAAATTCTTAAAGTGACACGTGCAACATATATTTGGGTAGTCAAAAACATAAATAAAATACTTTCTGTTTGAAAATGTTAGTTCATGGTTAATCCAATGTTTTAAATCACAATTTGATTTATCCCAACACTTGATTAAAATCACGGGGTACATTGTTTATATATATATATATATAGCCCAAGGTGTCCTGTGCACAAAGACGCACTCGACAGCAAGCACATTCATCCGAATTCTTTAATCAGGGGATACCAGCAGTTAACATCCAGAACAATATCGCCTGACGCGTTTCAGGGCCCCCTGGCCCCTTCCTCATAGGCAGTTTGCTTTGATCACGAACATGAGTCCAAGGCTTACTTTTATTCTCCAACTCCGCCCTCTGGTGGGTTTAGCAGGTGAGTTGATTTGCTTTAAGGATTCTGGTATCCGTAGTTTACAGCCTTGAAAACTAAATGCAGCCCTTCAGTGGGTTCCGTGATTAGGCAAGTATTTAACTTCATTTTAAAGCCCTCCAGTGAGCCTCGGGATATTCACTGCTGGTTTACTTTAAAACGCTGCAGTCTCGCATACAAAGCTGGAGACACATTCTCCGACCTTACGACCCCTTTTCCCAATCTTTTTAAGGGTGGTGCAGTCTTCCACGGCCGGACTGCCGTGTATTCATAAAGCCCAAGGTGTCCTGTGCACAAAGACACACTCGACAGCAAGCACATTCATCCGAATTCTTTAATCAGGGGAAACCAGCAGTTAACATCCAGAACAATATCGCCTGATGCGTTTCAGGGCCCCCTGGCCCCTTCCTCATAGGCAGTTTGCTTTGATCACGAACATGAGTCCAAGGCTTACTTTTATTCTCCAACTCCGCCCTCTGGTGGGTTTAGCAGGTGAGTTGATTTGCTTTAAGGATTCTGGTATTCGTAGTTTACAGCCTTGAAAACTAAATGCAGCCCTTCAGTGGGTTCCGTGATTAGGCAAGTATTTAACTTCATTTTAAAGCCCTCCAGTGAGCCTCGGGATATTCACTGCTGGTTTACTTTAAAAACGCTGCAGTCTTGCATACAAAGCTGGAGACACATTCTCCGACCTTGCGACCCCTTTTCCCAATCTTTTTAAGGGTGGTGCAGTCTTCCACGGCCGGACTGCCGTGTATTCATAAAGCCCAAGGTGTCCTGTGCACAAAGACGCACTCGACAGCAAGCACATTCATCCGAATTCTTTAATCAGGGGAAACCAGCAGTTAACATCCAGAACAATATCGCCTGACGCGTTTCCAGGGCCCCCTGGCCCCTTCCTCATAGGCAGTTTGCTTTGATCACGAACATGAGTCCAAGGCTTACTTTTATTCTCCAACTCCGCCCTCTGGTGGGTTTAGCAGGTGAGTTGATTTGCTTTAAGGATTCTGGTATCCGTAGTTTACAGCCTTGAAAACTAAATGCAGCCCTTCAGTGGGTTCCGTGATTAGGCAAGTATTTAACTTCATTTTAAAGCCCTCCAGTGAGCCTCGGGATATTCACTGCTGGTTTACTTTAAAAACGCTGCAGTCTCGCATACAAAGCTGGAGACACATGGACTCATGTTCGTGATCAAAGCAAACTGCCTATGAGGAAGGGGCCGGGGGCCCTGAAACGCGTCAGGCGATATTGTTCTGGATGTTAACTGCTGGTTTCCCCTGATTAAAGAATTCGGATGAATGTGCTTGCTGTCGAGTGCGTCTTTGTGCACAGGACACCTTGGGCTTTATATATATATATATATATATATATATATATATATATATATATATATATATATATATATATATATATATATATATTCACCAAACTCCTTCACAGCGTGTCAGTTTCACCAGGCACAAAGAAAGAGCGCGGACCTCATTAGCCTTCAATTTGCAATGTTTATTTGTGCTCCCCAAACAATGCTGCAGCCATGACGCGGTTCGTCCCTCTAGGGGACTTGATCACATATATATATATCAACAGGATATGTTCGTCCGGAAACTCCGACACTCCCCAGGGGTATGTGAATTTCATATATTTCATTTGTTTCTGGCGTGGCTGCTCATGATGCGTTTCATCTGGCTCCCCAGCCTTTTTCAAAATATATATATACTATTGTTCTTACTGAAAAAAACAAAGGTTAAAGTAACGTTATAGTTAGGTGAACATGTCAGTGACAACATTAATGTTTCGAACCAAAAACAACAGAAATCCACCAGTTAGACCTAACTACAACTTGTGCCCCCACCATGCACTGCTTATGACCTCTCATATTAATTTACACATGATATGTTCTATGATATCATTTATGACATCACTGATGACCTCTCAAATGACATAATTGATGACATCATCCAATGAGTGTGCTAGTTTATTTTATAGTTTACATAGTGGCGGGTAACTGCAATATTATTTCTACCTGATATTGTACAAGGTGTTTCCAGCTAATGGGTGTAACTGTTTTCAAAATGCATGTGCTACTAATGCATTGTATGTGTGTAGAGGTATAGAGCACATTATAAATCTTTGTATTGAAGTGTAACCATGTGTGCTGATGAAAGTTGACTATTTGTGTTCATCATGTTTCATACAAGCTTTTCGGCTCTGCAGAAAACTTTCTAACAGGGCAAACTTTTAACTATATGTCACGGAGGTCTGTACATATCATGAGGGAGATAGGCAAGTCTAATTTGATCAAAACGCTGTTAACTATTTGGATCATTATATAGGTAAGTCTAGTGAAAATTCGATGTTTCTTAACAGCCACTGCAACCCCTCCTCCTTTTTTGCCTGTGGGTCTGTTGGTATTAAGTAAGTAATAGTTTTCGGGGAGAGCTGCTAAGATGGATTCATCGGTTAACCAAGTTTCTGTTAGGAGCAATATGTCTGGGGATTCGGAGTCTAGCAGATGGACTAACTTGAGTTGGTACTTGACCAGTGAGAGTGTGTTATGGTAAGTGATCGTGAGTTGAATTGTATTACATTTAATGGGGATGGGGGTTGGTTTGCTGTCAGAGATGGTATTAATTGACAAAGACTGTTTAGGTAATTAAGTCACAGAAGGGTTCTTATTTAGGGTGCCTGTAGCAAAGTGCCTCTTTTGACTTGGTTAGCCCCCACTTTTTTCTTGATGCCTGATGAGCTTTTGAACTGTAAGTGAACTGGGTCCCTGCTAACCAGGTTCCCAGTGTCAGATCTCTCTTCCAAAACTGTGCTATGATTGGCACACCTTCAGCTACCCCTGTAAGTCCCTAGTAAATTGCACCCCTGGTACCTAGGGCATGGATACTGAAGAGGGTCCACTGGGGCTACAGAATGAATTGCGCCACCCCAGAGACCCCTCACCAAGACCATGCAAACTGCCATTGCAGGCTGCGTGTCTTGGCGCAGAGAAAATGGATGAGTCGACAAGTTACACAGCCCTGTGTGCAATGCCCTAATGCAATACATGAGATATAGGTAAGTGATCCCTACTGCTGACCTTACAGCCCTAAGGCAGGGTGCACTTTACCCCATGTGTGGACATATCTGCATGAGCAGATATGACCCTGCAATATCTGAGCCATTCTTAGATATTGTAAGTGCACAGGGAAGCCATAAAGAGTGTATGGGCTGGATACTGGCTATTACGAGTGTCCTAGCTCCATGATGGCTTCACTGTACTTTAAGATGTTTGTTACCAACCATCTCATCTTAATGAATCCTCACTGATGCCAGTGTCAGATTTATTTATTAATAAATGCACACAGCAGACCCTTTAAAGGGTCCCCTGAAAACCTACCTAGCCCTGGTATAATTTCTGACTAGTCATAGCCAGCCTGCCACCACCATACATGCTTCTGACCCCATGGGGGGAGAGCTCGCACTCTCAGAGACCAGAAACAAAACCTGCTATGAGCGTAGGTGCTTCACCCCTCCTCCAGGCCGGAATGGCCTTCCAGAGTGGGAAGCTTCAAAGGCGATGCCACATTTGAAGTGCAGCCCATGCTTTTCCAGATAGTGGGGGATGACCACCCCCCTGTCCTGCTCCACATTTTGCTGGAGGGCAGGCAGAAACATTAGTTAGATGAGGAGGAGTATACCCATTCAGCCAGCATCACCCCTAAGTTGTGGCAGGCATTGTGAACCTCTCTCCTGAAAATCCACCATCTTGAGATGGTGGGGAAGCAACCTATCAGGGCTAGGGTGGTGCCCCTTCCCACAGCAAGTGGTTATGTAGAGGATGTAGGCACCCTAAAAGTAGGTAGCCCATTGGCTACTACCTGTCTCCTCCCTAAATTTGAACATTAGATCTGATGTACAAGAAGATACAGACAAAAAGAGCTGCTGCCTGAGCACTGAAGCCCTTCTGTAGAGAAAATTGGCACCAAACCCTGCCTGCTGCAACAAGAACTCGACAATCATGGTTGTGCAGTCTTTTCCCAAGCCCATGAAGCCTCCAAGAACCCCAGAGCACTACCAGCCTTTGATAAATCACGAGAACCTCCCTTGGAGTAAAGGTATCACTCCCCTGCACACCGCAGGCACCGATCCCGCTAAGTCTGGCTTGTTGACATGCTTCTCCTCAATGACTCCATTGCAGCACCCACACCAAAAGACGTACATCAGCTTTGGAAGGTCAGATCTGTCTCCTCACTGAGTTTGGAGACACCAGGACCTTCCCGAGTCACACAGTACCAATACCTGGGGTACCAGACCCCCTCCAGCAAACAGCGAGACTCAGAGTCTATTCCGGACTCCAACTACTCCAGAAGCAAGCACCTGTCGAGGGACAATGAGGCCCCTGAGACCCACATCCTCAATGGCCCAGCTGTCCCGAAATCGCCTCTCCAAGTTGCCTGCTCCTGATCGCGAGGACCTCTCAATGCACAGCGCCCGGCTGACCTATCTTCTCTGCACCCTGCCCAACCAGTCCTGTTAACAATGATCCAGTTGTGCTCCCAGGGACCTGAGACCCTTGCAACCTCCCCCCTCCAGTGGGACTCCCTTGGACTTACCTTTAAGTCCTTCTGTACAGTGTCTTTCCAAGTGGCTCCATTCGTCGTAGCTCACCAGCTACCATTACGCTCAGCACCCTGCTCCCGGCCGAATCCGGGATGGTCCCAATCTTCTGCTGGAACATTGGACCTGGTCCTGCTATCAACCAAAAAGAGAAGGTGAACTTTGTGAAAGCATTTCCTGATTTTATATGCATTTTTCTGCTTTTCCCTATTGACCTCAATGGTGCATAGTTGCGCACAAAAGTGATATTTTTTGAGAACTCTTAAAAATCGTAACTCTGAAAGTACTTACTGTAGATCGAAGTACTTGGTCTTAAAAATTACATGAAAAACGATACTATTTTCATAAATTGGTCTCGGATTTATTCTTGACTGTGTGTCTCATTTATTGCCTCTGTGAATACAGCAAATGCTTAGCACTACCCTCCGATAAGCGTAACTACTCACCCACACTACCACAAATAGAGTGCCAGTATTATCTTCTTTTGCCTCTGTAAACCAATAACTGATCCACTGGACTCTCTGTACAGTGTACTTCATTTTAGTACACTATATGGGGAGTCAGCTTCCTACATTGGTGGTTCAGCTGTGGGATAGAAGACTTTGCATTTGCTGATACCACTCTGTCAATAAGTCATCACATGAGTAAATCTAAAAATAGTCTTTAGCCTAATTGTATTTTTTTCAAGTGGTCTAAATTTTCCAAATTCCTAAAATTAATTGCTAGGGCCTTGGCTAAGTTACTGAAACTAAGTGGTTAAACTATAGTTAGGACGAAGTATTCTGGTTTAGGTTTTTCCCTCACCAAAAAGGTCCCATATTTTAGTACAAATAATGAGTGATACAGAGAACCAGGCTTAGGAGCTCTCCCTGACCCCTTATATATATGGACATGACCTATGCCCACTTAAGGGCTCTCTGTAAAGGCTATGGTATCAAAACCGGCTCTCATGCTACCACAGATAAGCTTAGAAGGTTTTAGCAGAGTTTGAGAGAGATAACCCAGAGGTAGAAGCCGCATTCCACGAGGATGAGAATACTACTAAAGATCAATCTGAGGAAGTGGCTGAGTCCCTCCACTCAGAAACAGATGAGGTTCCCTCAGAGGAGGAACTCATGCTGGAAAGGTTGGCCAGCAGATTGAACTTAGAAGCTCACATTCTGGACATAGAAAGACAAAGAAAAGAGATGGGCCTAGGATATATCTCTGGTGACAGCAATTTTGTAACTAGGGAGAGAGAAGATTCCTTCGACTCAAAACTCCCAAAAGGGATTGTCCCTAAATACTCAGAGGGTGATGAGATCACAAAATTGTTCACTGCTTTTGAGATAGCCTGCCTAGCTAGGAAAGTAGTCAGAAAAAATTGGGCTTCTCTCTTGTGAGAACTATTGTCAGAAAAATGCAGGGATAGACTCCTGACATTGATTGAGAAAGATGCTGAGTACTATGACCTCAAGAAGGGTACCCTGATTGAGGGATTTGGACTCACCACTGAAAAATACAGGATACAATTCAGGGAGAATGAAAAAAACCAGAGTCAGTCCTGGGTGGAATTCGTTGACTGTTCAGTGAAAACTTTAGGTGGTTGAATAATTGGTAACAATGTGCATGACTCTGAACGGCTTTACAATTTGATCATGAAAGAACATCTCCTAAGTAATTGTTACAATGAGAAGTTATATCAGAATCTGGTTGGACTAGGTCCACTTTCTCCTCTAGAGTTGGGGAAGAAGGCAGACCACTGGGTCAAAACAAGAGTGACTAAAATTACTACTGATGGGGGTGACCAAAAGAAAGAGGCCAAAAATACCTCCCCCAAAGGAAAAATGGAGACCAAAAAGATCAAAACAAAAATGAGTCTTCTTCAGGCCACCAAAAACCTGGACATGAGGGTGGCCCCAGAAACTCTTCACAGCCCAAGGGTGGGTACCAGGGTAAAAGCTGGGACCTCAAAAAGGCTTGGTGTCATTACTATAAGGCCCTTAGACGCCGAATTGGAGACCCTAGCTGTAAAACCAAAAACAATGCCTCTAGCACACCTGCAGTAAATGCAGTAGTAAGTCTCCAGATGGGATCACAGGTGAGCCCTGACCATGTCAAGGTGCTCACTGAGGCAACTCTAGTCTCAGAAGGAGTGGTGGATATAGCTACCCTGGCTGTCTGGCCCAGTAACCTGGAGAGATACAGACAAGAGCCAAATATTAATGGGATTAGGGTGGAAACCCTGGGAGACATTGGTACCAGTGTCACCATGGTGACTGAGCAACTAGTGTCCTCAGACCAATATCTGCTTGGGGAGACCTATACAGTTCTCAGTGCTGACAATCAGGCTAAGGTGCATCCAATGGCTTTGGTGTCCTTAGATTGGGGAGGGGAAAGTGGTCTCAAAAGGTTAGTGGTTTCTTCCGATATCCCTGTACAGTGTCTGATTGGCAACAATTTGGAGGGCTCAGTATGGGCTGAGGTAGAAAAGAAAACCCATGCAACAATGCTGGGAATACCTGAATGGGTGTGTGAGAAAACCAGAGCACAGTGTAGAACCCAGGATGAACAAGAAGTGTTGGAACCTGAAATTATGGAGCAGCCTTCCAAGAGAAAGGGCAAGTAGTATAGAAAGCTGGATTCTATTCAGACACTAGATCAAGTCCCCTCTCCTCAGGGAGAAGACTTGTCAGCCCCAGAGGGAACTGAGCCCCAGGAGCTTGGGCCTTACATGGCAGAGCAATTTTCGGCCAAGGGGACCCTCTAGGGAAGATCTGTGCCAGGGACAGAGACCCTGTCCCATTCTTGAAAGCCTGAGGCAGCAAGCTGCTTATCAGGAAATGGGAAGTGTCAGTAGTTCCCACAGGACCTATTGGGAGAAGGGACCCCTGAACACTGAGGCCAGAGACACCAGACTTGCTGCCCCTAGGAGAGTGGTAGTGCCTCAGCAGTTTAGAGAGATTCTCCTAACATTGGCCCATGACATTCCCCTAGCTGGGCATCTTCGCCAGACCAAAATGTAGAGTAGGTTGGTGAATCACTTCTACTGGCCAGGAATGTCTCAGAAGGTGAAGGAGTTTTGTAACACCTGTGCCACCTGTCAAGCCAGTGGCAGACAGGTAGCTACCTAAAGACTCCCTTAATTCCAATTCCAGTGGTTAGGATACCCTTTGAGAGGGTTGGGATTGACATTGTTGTTCCCCTTGAAGCTTTAAACAGCATCAGGAACCCGATTTAGTCTGGTGGAGGTGAATCATGCCACTAGGTATCCTGAAGCAATTCCCCTAAGGACCACTGCTGTCCCTGCAGTGGCAAAGGCCCTCCATGGAATCTTCACGAGGGATGGGTTTCCTAAGGAGGTAGTATCAGACAGAGGGACAAACTTTATGTCTGCATATTTAAAACACATGTGGGCTGAGCATGGAGTAACCTATAGGTACACTACCCCATACCATCCGCAGACAAATGGGCTTCTTGAAATGTTTAACACAACCCTAAAAGGTATGATTAGTGGACTCCCTGAAAAACTCAGGAGATAGGATGTTTTACTACCATGCCTGTGTTTTGCTTACACAGAGTTGCCACTGAAAAGAGAGTAGGATTTTCCCCCTTTGAGCTTCTGCTTGGACACCCTGTAAAGGGATCACGCTTTCTTGTGAAGGAAGGATGGGAGAGACTATCAAACAGCCTAAGCAGGATATTGTGTATTATGTACTTGGCCTTTGTTCCAGGATGACTGAGTACATGAAAAAAGCCAACAAAAACCTTGAGGCCAGCCGATCACTCCAGAAGCTCTGGTATGACAAAAAGACTGCCATGGTAGAGTTCCAACCAGAGCAGAATGTTTGGGTTTTGGAGCCTGTGGTTCCTAGGGCCCTGCAGGATAAATGGACTGGGCCCTACCCTATCATTGAAAGAAAAGGGGAGGTCACCTATTTGGTTGACCTTGGCAAATGTAGGAACCCCAAGAGGGTCATACATGTAAACAGCCTGAAACCCTATAATGACAGGGCTGACATGACCATGCTCATGGTCACAGATGAGGATCAGGAAGCAGAGAGTAAACCTCTCCCTGACCTTCTCTCTTACAACCCTAAAAATGGATCAGTTGAAGGAGTAGTCTTGTTAGACACCCTCACTGACCAACGTCAGACTGATTGCAGGTAAGTCCTAAATCAGTTTGCTGAGCTCTTCTCCCTGACCCCTGGTCTGACTAACTGGTGTACACACGATGTTGACACTGGTGACAGCCTACTTGTCAAAAATAAAATCTACAAGCAGCCTGACCAAGTCAAGGAGAGCATCAAAGCTGAAGTAAGGAGGATGCTGAAATTGGGTGTCATTGAACCCTAGGAGAGCCCCTGGGCCAGCCCAGCAGTTGTGTTAGTCCCCAAGCCTCATTCCCAGGGTAGAAAGAAAGAAATTAGGTTTTGTGTGGACCATAGGGACCTCAATTCAATCATGAAAACTGATGCACATCCAATGTCAAGGGCTGATACATTAATTGACATGTTGGGGGCAGCCAAATATCTGAGCAGCTTTGGTCTCACATCAGGGTACTGGCAGATAGGTCTGACCCCTGGGACAATAGACAAGTCAGCATTTTCAACCCCAGATGGGCACTTCCAGTTTACTGTGATGCCTTTTGGATTAAAGAATACCACCTCACAGAGGTTGGTGAAAACAATCCTTGAAGGATTGTAATCCTTTAGTGCAACTTATCTAGATGATATTTCTGTCTTTAGCTCCACCTGGCAGGATCACCTGACCCACCTTAGGAAGGTCCTGAAGGCTCTGCAGAGTACAGGCATCACTATCAAGGCAAGCATGTGCCAGATAGGGCATGGCAATGTTGTATACTTAGGCCACCTTGTGGGTGGAGATCAGGATAAAACCCGTACAGACCAAAATCTAGGCCATCCTGAAATGGGAAACTCCAACCACCCAGACTCAAGTCAGTGCATTCCTTGGCTTGACTAGGTATTACTGGAGGTTCATGTAGGGATATGGGTCCATCGTGACCCCCCCCCCCTTACAGAACAGACTTCCAAGAAAATGCCCAAGAATGTTAACTGGACAGTGAGCTGTCAAAAGGCTTTTGACACCCTGAAGGAAGCAATGTGCTCAGCACCCATTCTAAAAGCTCCAGATTATACCAAGCAGTTCATAGTGTAGACAGATGCCTCTGAACATGGGATAGGAGTGGTCTTATCCCAGACAAATGATGATGGCCATGCACAACCTTTTGCTTTCATAAGTAGTAGGTTTCTCCCCAGAGAGCAGAGTTGGAATATCACTGAGAGGGAAGCCTTTGCTGTGGTTTGGTCCTTGAAGAAGCTGAGACCATACCGGTTTGCTTCTCAATCCCTTAAAAAAACTGACCACATACCTCCCAGATGGCTAATGCAGATGAAAGGAGAAAACCCTACTTTGTTAAGGTGGTCCCTATCCCTACAGGGAATTGACTTTACAGTGGAACACAGACCTGGGACTGACCATGGCAATGCAGATAGCCATTCCATGTTTTTCCACATAGACGATGAAGTCTCCCTAGGGAAAGGTTAGTTTCATCACCTTTCGTTTGGGGGGTCAGGTAGGAAAGTATCTCTTTTGACATAGTTAGCCCCCACTTTTTGCTTGATGCCTGCTATGATTTCAAATTGTAAGTGCAATGGGTCCCTGCTAACCAGGTTCCCAGTGCCAGATCTCTTTCCCAAAACTGTACCATGATTGGCACACCTTCAGCCAACCCTGTATGTCCCTAGTAAATGGTCCCCCTGGTACCCAGGGCATGGATACTGAAGAAGGTCCACTGAGGCTGCAGCACAAATTGTGCCACCCCAAAGCCCCTCACCAAGACCATGAAAACTGCCATTGCAGGCTGCGTGCCTTGGTGCAGAGAAAACCGAAGAGTCAACATTGCACACAGCCCTGTGTGCCATGCCTTCATAAACTGCATGAGATATAGGTAAGTCACCCCTACTGCAGGGCTTACAGCCATAAGGCAGGGTACACTATACCCCATGTGTGGACATATCTGCATGAGCAGATATGACCCTGCAAGATGCCTTCACTGTACCTTAAGATGCTTGGTACTAAACACCTTGTCTAAATAAATCCTCACTGATGGCAGTACTGGATTTATTAATAAATGCACACAGCAGACCCTTTAGAGGGTCCCCTGAAAACCTAACAAGCACTTGTGTGGTCTCTGATTAGTCTTAGTCAGCCCACCACCATCAGACATGTTTCTAACTTCATGAGGTGAGAGCTCTCAGAGGCCAGAAACAAAGCCTACTCTGGGCAGAGGTGCTTCAGAGCTCCACCAGGCCGAAATGGCCTTCCAGAGTGAAAAGCTTCAAAGATGCTGCCACCTTTGAAGTGCAGCCCAGGCTTCCCCAGCTAGTGGGGGTTGCCCACCCTCCTGTCCTGCTCCACATTTGGTGGGAGGACAGACAGGAAAATTAGTTTGATGAGGAAGAGTTTCCCCATTCAGCAAGGACCACCCCTAAGGTGTGGCAGGCAATGTGAACCCCTCTTCTAAAAATCCACCATCCTGAGATGGTGGGGAAATAACCTATCAGGGCTAGGGTATGCCCCTTCCCACAGGAAGTGGTCACTTAGCGGGTGTAGGCACCCTAAAGGTAGGTAGCCCATTGGCTACTATGTGTCTTCCCCTTTAATGCCCCTAAATTTAGCATTTAGGTGGCATCCCTAGACCTTGAAAATTCAGTTTGACAGACAAGAAGAAGATACAGACAATGGAGGTTGTGCAGTCTTGTTCTGAGCCTGTGAACATTCCAAGAACCCTGGAGCTTCTCCAGCCTTTGAGAATTTGCTGAGAACCTCTTTTGGAGTGAAGGTATCAATCCCGGCACACCGCAGGCACCAATCCCACTTTTGTCGACGTGCTGCTCCTTGACGACTCCAAAGCAGCACCCGCACCAAAAGAGGTACATCAGCTCCGGAGGGTCAGATCTATCTCCTCATTGGAGTCTGGTGACACCAAGACCTACCGGAGCCGCACAGTACCAATACCCGGGATACTGGACCCCCTCCAGCAAACAGCGAGACTAAGAGTCCATTTAGGAATCAAACTACTCCAGAAGCAAGCACCCATCGATGAACGTTGAGACCCCCCCGAGACCCACATCCTGAGTGGCCCAGCTGTCCCGAAATCACCTCCCCAAGTTGCCTGCTCCTGACCGTGAGGACCTCTCAATGCACAGCGCCTGGCTGACCTTTCTTCTCTGCACCCGACCAGCCCCGATAACGATGGTCCAGCTGGACTCCTATAGGCCTGAGACCCTTGTAACCTCCCCTCCAGTTGGGACACTCCGGACTTACCTTTAAATGTTCCTGTGCACTGTCTTTTCAAGTGGCCCCCTTTGTCATTGCGCACTAGCCACCATCACCCTCATCACCCTGCTCCTGGCCGATTCCGGGGCGCTCCCGATCTTCTGCTGCTGCAACAATGGATCTGCTCTTGCTATAGACCTAAAACAAGAAGGTGAACTTTGTGAAAGCATTGCCTGATTTTATATGCATTTTTCTACTTTTAATTGTGCGCAATTGCGTAAAAAAGTGATATATTTTCAAAACTCTTAAAAATATATAGATCAAAGTTCTTGGTCTTAAAAATTACATAAAAATTGATACTATTTTTATAAATTGGTCTTGGATTTATTCTTGAGTGTGTGTCTCATTTTTTGCTCTCAGAGGTGAACAAATACTTAGCACTACCCTCTGACCTCTGATAAGCCTAACTGCTCGCCCACACTACCACAAATAAAGTGTTAGTATTATATACTTTTGCCTCTGTAAACCAATAATGGATCCACTGAACTCTGTACACAGTTTACTTCGTTTTACTACACTATGTAGCGAGCCAGCTTTCTACAATGCCTAAATTACTAAGTTTTGACAAGAGAGAAGGGTCTAGTAGGTGGCTCACTGAAAAAGAGATGTATGAGGACGCTGCAGTAGTAGGCCAGTTTACGGGCATAGTGGCTGGCCCTGGTCGGTGGTAGACGGGCACAGATGGGCTTGACTTTGGTGCGCCTTTGGCTTGCAGACGTCGCAACTGTGCTGCAATAGTCATTAAGTAGCCGGCAGAGCAAGCTGGCTCCTCCCACGTCACCGATGATTGGCTGCTTCCCACCATTACAGTGGAAGTATCACAGAGTTTAAAAATAAGTTGAGTTTTCTTAAAAATTCAGAGTCATTTAACAACAGTTTCTAATAAAGTGGTCTTTTGCTCGTGAGTTAGTCTGGAGATGGGATTAGCAACGCAGTATCCCCCTAGCATGCGGCAACACTTGCTACATGTACGACCGCTCTGCGATAGTCATTAAGTAGCCGGTAGAGCTAGTTGGCTCCTCCCACCTCACCGCTGATTGGTTGCCTCCCACCAATACAGTATTAAGTATCACAGAGTTTAAAAACGAGTCGAGTTTCCTTAAAAAGTCAGATTAATTTAATAACAGTTTCTAATAAAGTGCTCTTGATTTAGTCTTGAGACGGTATTAGCAACGCAGTATCCCTCTAGTATGCGGCAGCGCTTGTTACCCGCGTGACCGCACTGAGACAGTCATTAAGTTACTGAGACAGCCAGCTGGCTCCTGCCACCTCGCCGCTGATTGGTTACCTCCCACCAACACAGTGTTAATTATCACAGAGTTTAAAAATGAGTCAAGTTTCCTTAAAAACTCAGATTCATTTAACAATAGTTTCTAGTAAAGTGCTCTTGTGCTAATGATTTAGTCTAAAGACGGTATTAGCAAGGCAGCACCCCTCTAGCATGCCTCACAATCACACCTCACTTTATCGCTACTTCAACCTTTGTTTTTTCAGTGATTTTCAAAGGTTTTTAAAAAAATAAAAGCAGATCTTTTTATCACACCTAACTATAACATTACTTTAACCTTTGGTTTTGTCTACTGTATACTCTACACTACAGTTGCGTAAAGGACCACAAGGTAATGTATCCAAACACCTTGCGTACGTGTCATTTTGGTAATGTGATTGTTTCTCAAGCGTCTTCATATAAAAGTCAGTGGCACAATGAATCCTTGTATAGAGAAGACGACGAGACTACAGACAAAGAGTTGAATCTACACCAAATAGGGGTACTTCCTCTTAATTATATGAAGTAAGTGCTTCTTTGTTTGGTGGAGATGTCCTCATATTATTCTACATCAGGAACGCACCTTCAAAATTGGCAAAAAATGTGCTCAGGTACCTTTGGCAAACTGAGCTGTCTATCAGCCTAGAAAATCACTGAAACATACTACTAACGTGGAAGGAGGGGGCCAAACAGGTGGAGCTTGTAGGTGATTTTGCACATTTGCATACTCCGCAGTAATTAAAAGAGAGAAACATGGACTCCCCTCAGACGAGGAGACAACAAGAAACAACACACTAGTCTTGTACAGTAACTACAGAAGAGATTGCACACTAATAAATCAACGATGCATTCACCTCGTTCAAGGATTTCAGATCCTTTTTCAATGTGAAATTGTAGGGAAAACACACTTGCTTTGCCTTGGCCAAGCACAAGAAGTTAGGATGATTTGTCCTATACAGAAGTGGAGATTCAACTAGGGCATCTGCTAAGTTTATTATTGTAAGTGCTTCCCTTTGAGATGTTTCGGATTGATCCGGCAAGCAGGGGCCGAGAAAAATGGAGGGGTCAAAAAGTATGTTTCCCATGTTAATTCCCATAGAGATTTTAGACATGACTACAGGCCGAGCCACTGAAGGGAATTACACCTAATTTGGCAGAAAGGTAGGTCTTGGTCCAGAAAGTGACCTTTTTTTGAATTGGAGTTAGTGCCTTCAGTAGTTTTTTTTAGATATTAAGGGAAATTCAAAATTGTCTAGGGACGTGAAGGCACCGAGAACCCTCCCCAGCTCATATCTGATTGGCAGTGTATATTTCAACCAGGAAGTGTTGGCAGCCATCTTGGGACTCAGCTTTAGCCGAGTCCGAAATAAAACGTTAAAAAAAAGAAAAGGGGGCAGGGTAGGGATACCCTCACCCCACTAGCTCTTTCCCAGCGTCCTGCTGGGACCCCACCAGGGCAAAAAAGCACTTTAAAAAAAGAATTGCCACAAAATTGCAACTTAGAGGCAAATCTGTAGCAAAAATAATTTAAAAAAAACAAATGCGGTCTCCTGTGCTTGTTTTTAATAAAACCCCCGGGAGGGCCAGGTCCCAGGGGCATGTGCATTTTATGAAAATAAGTAGTGGGGTTATAGGACCCACCTCCGAGGGTTAATTTTTGCCCCGGGGAACACCACATTCTGGGACTTTTGGTAATATTAAGGGGGGCCGCATGGAGCCCCCATACGCCTTGGACAACCACCTCCCCAGGGCTATTATTAAAATTTAGCAGGGAGGACCATGCGGACCCTCTGGGCCCCAGGGACCATGACCTCCCTGGGGCTATTATTAAAATTTAGCAGGGGACTGCATGGACCCGCCAGGCCCCAGGGACCACCACCTCCCTGAGGCATAAATAAACATTGAAGAGGGGGTCACGCAAACCTGCGGCCCCAGGGACCACCACCAACCCAGGGCCAATTACTTTTTAAAAAAGAGGAAGGGGGCTGCATGGTCCTCTTCCCAGGCCATACACTGCCCAGGGGACCACCACCTTGCCTGGGCCGCCCGTGCACAATAAAGGAGGGGGGCGGGTGCCCCCCTCCTAGAGCCATTATGGCCCTGGGGACCACCCCCACCCAAGGTCGGCCCCTGCTATCTCCCGAGGTGTCCACACTTGGGAGATAGCTGTTTGCTTTTGCTTGGCAGGAGCTGACAGCTCCCACCAAGCAAAAGCAAACACTCCGCTTTCCTTAAGCGGAAGCTGTCAAAATGCTCCAGCTTGCAGGAAGTGGAGTTTTCATCTCTTTCCCTGCCCACAGACATAGGGGCAGGGAAAGAGATGAAACTATTGCTCTTGCATGCAGGGAGCATTTGAGATGTCATCAGTGATGTCACTGACCATGTAATGAATGATGTAATATGTGACGTCATCAGCAGTGCATTGCGGGGGTGCGAGTTATAGTTAGCTGAACTAACTATAATGGCCGAATTTCTCTGGTTTTGTACGAGTGAAATCTCCAACTAACTTTAACGTCCCTGAAACCTATAGTTTTTCAGTGAATTTCTATGGTTTTTTAAATGCTAATTTCTAACTATAACGTCCCTGAAACCTATGTTTTTTTCAGTGAATTTCTAAGGTTTTTTAAATGCTAATTTCTAACTATAATGTCCCAAAAATACTTTTTCTTAATTTTTAATTTTTTTAAAAATAATGTGATGTTTTCTCTTTTCTAAAATATACATTTACATTTTTATTATTGATTATTATTTTTTTTAAAGTGGATTCGCGTACCGATTGTGTACCAACCACTGTGGTTGCGCGAATTCAAGAATTTTGCCGCCATATTGGTTAAGTCGTGTACGATGAGTGTTTGGTATGCGAAGGGTGCACAATTCTCGGCCCCGCATAATGTCACATACGTATTTCCCGGGGTCGCGCCAGGTGCGCGAATCCACAGTAACTTTTTTTCTTTTAAAAGTATATGTATATAACTTTATTATATATATTATACCAAGAGATTATTTACCATAATTGTAAATATCATATATTTGTAATTGTAGTAAAGATATATTATTGTTAAATATATTTGTCGGGAATCGCGTCGGTGCGCACTGGTTGCGCGCTGGGTGCGCGAATCCCATATGACTTCAAAAGAAACAGTTTCATTGGTTAAGAAGCTTTTGATTCTAGAACTTGAAGGACCCCACCCATTTTTTTCATTCTTTCAAGTGCATCTCACAAGACACACTTGTTGTCTTTTGCTTCTCTCCTTTGTCTCTTTTTGGTGTTTTTTTTGTTCCATCCAAAAATGGCAGCTGGCAATCCACCTCAGCACCTTCCACCTGAAGAGGAAGAAGATTTGGAGGAACCCGCCAAAATCAGGTATGAGAGTATCGTTAGGGCATTTTTCTCTATACCACCTGGGGAGAAAAAGGTGAATGCCCATAAAGTGACATGCACCATTTGTGAGAAGGTCCTCTCACGAGGATCAGAAAAAAAGTATTCTTGTGGGACGTCATCTATGCTAAAGCATTTGCAAACAATGCACCCTCGGTGTCTCGCAGGAGAACAACTGCGACGTGAGCAACAAAAGCAGGCAACTGAGGAGAACACTGCTGGACCTAGCACCTCATCTGCTTCCACAACAACTGCTACACCAAACATCATAACTGACTTTGCCAGAGTGGAGCAGCGTTGTGTTAAATGTAAGAAGACCTTATGAAGAACCACCACTGTAAATTTTTTTGTTGTTGTTTTGCTTATGCAATGACTTTCTAATTGCTTAATTTTTTGAACGTTTTTACTGTAGGTTCTGTTTATTTTTTCATTTTTTTAACAAAAAAACACCCAAAAAATTAAAAAAAGAGTAAAAAAAAACAAAAAAATTTATAAAACAAAAAAAGAAGAAAAAAATGGTTCTTTTCAGAACCACCTATTTGGTTAAAAATAGACAAATTTGTAAGTGTTGTACGAATTGTGGCAAGTGGAATATATGGAGAAGTGTATGGATAGTGCATGTGTGATTGCATGCATACTACCTGAGTGATTGCATGAATACATGGGTAATGCCTAGGTGATTGTAAGAGTGCATGCGTAATGTCTAGGTGCATCAAGGAGTGTATCAGTAGTGCCTGTGTGATTGCATAAGTGCATAGGTAGTTCCTGGATGATTTTATAAGTGCATGGGTACTGGATGGATAATTATATGGGTACATGAGTAGTGCTTGAGTTATTGGATGAGTGCAAGAGTAGTGCCTGGGTAATTGAAGGAGTACATGGATAGTGCATGGCTGATTAGAGGAGTGCATGGGTAATGCCTAGGTGCATTGATGAGTGAATTAGAAGTACCTCTGTGATTGCATGAGTGCATAGGTAGTGTCTGGATGATTTTATAAGTGCATGGGTACTGCCTGAGTGATTGAAGGAGTGCATGGGTAATGCCTGGGTGATTGCATAAGTGCAGGGGTAATGTCTGGGTGATTGGAGGAGTGCATGGGCACTGCCTGAGTGACTGAAGGAGTGCATGGGTAATGCCTGGGTCATTGCAAGAATGCAGGGGTAATGTCTGGGTGATTGGAAGAGCGCATGGGTAATGCCTGGGTGCATGGAGGAGTGCATGGGCAGTGCCTGGGTGATTAGAGGAGTGCCTAGGTAGTGCCTGGGTGATTTTATAAGTGCATGGGTAGTGGCTGGGTGATTGGAGGAGTGCATGGATAGTGCCTGGGTGACTGGAGGAGTGCAAGGGTAGTGCCTGGGCTATTCCATGAGTGCATAGGTAGTGCCTGGGTGATTGAAGGAGTGCATGGGTAATGCCTGGGTGCATGGAGGAGTGCATGGGTAATGCCTGGGTGATTGTATGAGTGCAGGGGTAAAGTCTGAGTAATTGGAGGAGTGCATGGGTAATGCCTGGGTAATTGCATAAATGCAGGGGTACTGCCTGGATGATTGGAAGACTGCATGGGTAGTGCCTGAGTGATTGCATGAGTGCATGGGTAGTGCCTGGGTGACTGGAGGAGTGCAAGGATAGTGCCTGGGCTATTCCATGAGTGCATAGGTAGTGCCTGGGTGATTGCATGACTGCAGGGGTAGTGCCTGAGTGATTGAAGGAGTGCATGGGTAATGCCTGTGTGATTGCATGAGTGCTGGGGTAATGTCTGGGTGATTGAAGGAGTGCATGGGTAATGCCTGGGTGCATGGAGGAGTGCATGGGTAATGCCTGGGTGATTGTATGAGTGCAGGGGTAAAGTCTGAGTAATTGGAGCAGTGCATGGGCAATGCCTGGGTAATTGCATAAATGCAGGGGTACTGCCTGGATGATTGGAAGACTGCATGGGTAGTGCCTGAGTGATTGCATGAGTGCATGGGTAGTGCCTGGGTGATTGGAGGAGTGCATGTGTAGTGCCTGGATTATTGCATGAGTGCATAGGTAGTACCTGTGTGATTGCATGAGTGCAGGGGTAGTGCCTGGGTGATTGGAGGAGTGCATAGGTAGTGCCTGAGTGATTGAAGGAGTGCATGGGTAATTCCTGGGTGATTGTATGAGTGCCGGGGTAATGTCTGGGTGATTGGAGGAGTGCATGGTTAATGCCTGGGTGATTGCATGAGTACAGGGGTAATGTCTGGGTGATTGAAGGAGTGCATGGGTACTGCCTGGGTGATTGAAGAAGTGCATGGGTAATGCCTGAGTGATTGCATTAGTGCAATAGTAATGTCTGGGTGATTGGAGGAGTGCATGGGTAAGACCTGGGTGCATGGAGGAGTGCATAGGTAGTGCCTGGGTGCATGGAGGAGTGCATGGGTAGTTCCTGGGTGATTGGAGGAGTGCATGAGTAGTACATGGGTGATTGCATGAGTGTACGGGTAGTGCCTGGATGATTGGAAGACTGCATGGGTAGTGCTTGGGTGATTGCATAAGTGCAGCAGAAGTGCCTGAGTGCATGTATGAGTGCATGGGTAGTGCCTGAGTGATTGCATGAGTGCATGGGTAGTGCTTGGGTTATTGCATGAGTGCATAGGTAGTGCCTGGGTGATTGCATGAGTGCATAGGTAGTGCCTGGGTGATTTTATAAGTGCATGGGTACTTTCTGGATGATTGGAGGAGTGCATGGGTAATGCCTAGCTGCATCGAGGAGTGCATCAGTAGTGCCTGTGTGATTGCATGAGTGCATAGGTAGTGTCTGCATATTTTTATAAGTGTATGGATATTGCCACGGTAATTATATGAGTACAGCGGTAGTGCTTGAGTTATTGGATGAGTGCAAGAGTAGTGTCTGCGTAATTGAAGGAGTACATGGATAGTGCATGGCTGATTAGAGGAGTGCATCGATGAGTGCATCAGTAGTACATCTGTGATTGCATGTGTGCATAGGTAGTGTCTGGATGATTTTATAAGTGCATGGGTACTGCCTGAGTGATTGAAGTACTGCATGGGTAATAGCTAGGTGATTGCATGAGTGCAGGGGTAATGTGTGGGTCATTGGAGGAGTGGATACGTAATGCCTAAGTGATTGTATGAGTGCAGGGGTAATGTCTGGGTCATTGAAGGAGTTGATAGGTAATGCCTAAGTGATTGCATGAGTGCAGAGATAATGTATAGGTAATTGGAGAAGTGCATGAGTAATATCTGGCTGATTGCATGAGTGCAAGAGTAATGTCTGGGTCGTTGCATGACTGTAGTGGAAGTGCCTGGGTGATTGGAAAAGTGTATAAGTAGTGCCTGGGTGATTTTTTAAGTGCATGGGTACTGGCTGGATGATTGGAGGTGTGCATGGGTAATGCCTAGCTGCATCGAGGAGTGGATTAGTAGTGCCTGTGTGATTGCATGAGTGCATAGATAGTGCCTGGATGCTTTTAAAAGTGCATGGGTATTGCATGAGTGATTGAAGGACTGCATGGGTAATAGCTAAGTGATTGCATGAGTGCAAGGGTAATGTGGGTCATTGGAGGAGTGCATGGATAATGCCTAAGTGATTGCATGAGTTCAGGGGTAATGTGTAGGTAATTGGAGGAGTGTATGAGAAATGTGTGACTGATTGCATGAGGGCAAGAGTAATGTCTGTGTCGTTGCATGACTGTACTGGTAGTGTCTGGCTGATTGCAAAACTGTATAAGTAGTGCCTGGGGGATTTTGTAAGTGCATGAGTACTGGCTGGATGATTGGAAGAGGGCATGGTTAATGCCTAGGTGCATCAAGGAGTGCCTGTGTGATTGCATGAGTGCATAGGTAGTGTCTGGATGTTTTTATAAGTGTATGGGTATTGCCTGGGTAATTATATGAGTACAGCACTAGTGCCTGGGTTATTGGAAGACTGTAAGGGTAGTGACTGGGTGATTGAAGGAGTCCATGGATAGTGCATGACTGATTGGAGGAGTGCATGGGTAATGCCTAGGTGCATTGAAGAGTGCATCAGTAGTGTCTGTGTTATTGCATGAGTGCATAGGTAGTGCCTGGATGATTTTATAAATGCACAGGTACTGCCTGAGTGATTGAAAGACTGCAAGGGTAATAGCTAGGTGATTGCATGAGTGCAGGGGTAATGTCTCGGGAATTGGAGGAGTGCATGGCTAATACCTAAGTGATTGCATGAGTGCTGGTGTAATGTCTGGGGGATTGGAGGAATGCATAGTTAATACCTTGGTAATTGAATGAGTGTAGGGGTAATGTCTTGCTGATTGCAAGAGTGTAGGGGTAGTGCCTGGTTGATTGGAGGAGTGCATAGGTAGTGCCTGAGTGATTTTATAACTTGAAGGGTTCTGGCTGGGTGATTGGAGGAGTACAGGAGTAGTATCTCGGTGATTGGAGGACTTTATCAATATTGCCTGGGTGATTTTTTTAGTGTATATGTACTGCCTGAATGAATAGAGCATTGTATAGATAATGCCTGGATGATTGAAAGAGTGCACGGTTATTGTCTGGGTGATTGCATGAGTGCAGGGATAATGTTTAGGGGATTGGAGAAGTGTATAGGTACTACCTGGGTGATTGGAAGAGTGTACGGGTAATGTCTAGCTGATTGCATGAGTGTACAGATAGTGCCTGGGTGATTGGAGAAGTACATAGGTAGTGCCTGGGTGATATTATAACTGTATGTGTACAGGCTAGGTGATTGGAGAAATGCATGGCTAGTGCATAGGTGATGGCAGGAGTGTGGGAATAGTGCCTAACTGTATAGATGAGTGCATGGGTAGTGTTTGAAAAAAAGGATGAGTGCAGTAAAAGCGACTGTAAACATTAGTTCATATTATTATGCTTATTACATTTTTTCATCTTACCTTCTTTATTAAAGAAAATACAAAACTCAGTGAAACTATTTCACAGTAGTTTTGTTGTAAACTGAATTTAAAATCTTTTCAAACTTTAGTATTGCTTTCTGTAAAAAAGAAGAAAAACTGTTATTACATATAATATTATAGTTTTAAGAACACAACATAATTTTAGAATTACATAACATATTCAGTTTCCTTTTTTGCTGTTTTCAGATTCTACTGAATTTCACCATACACAGTGATTTCAATGTAGATCATCATATAACAGCGGGAAAAAATACAATCTATGAGATTGTAAAAACAACAAATCTGCGTTGAAAATATTTGCAACAAGTTCAACTATCTGTTTACCTATCTACAGTTTCTAAATTACATTCTTCAACTACATTAAATCATTTATTTCTCTGAAGTACATTTTCTAAAATATACACTCTCATTTACATCGCGTACAATATAAAGATCAAATATATAAACAACTTCTTTCAAACACAATTTTGCAAATGCAATAAGAATTAGCACAAACAATAACCCAAACAGTAATTCTTCACATCTTTCCAATAGGCCGAATAATGTTTCCAAATCCATTTGCATTGAAAATATCCAAAATAAACTCGTTAATTCGTGTTCACATCTTCCCAATAGGCCGAATGATGTTTTCAAAACTGTGGCATCAAAAATATCAGATATGAATCTGGTATTCGAAAGGCAACCTAGATTTGAATTCCAAATGGGCATCATTGCAATGTGTCCATCCTTTATTGCTCTTTAAATACACAGTATAGTGTCCAGATGCTGTAGTAGGTCCAACATGGAAAATAATAGCCACTGCTTTAAAAGTTCTTCCTGAAATTGATAGTTGACTTGCCACAAAATTTTAAATTTTGGTTTCCAATTTTCTTCCATTTGCTCTACAACGTTGTAGCATTAATATGACATATTTTCCAAATCTGATTTACAATGAGAGCATTTCATATCTTGATTAGCTGTTTTTACTAATTTGTTAAAAGACACTGATTTGCAGTCTGGTATTGTCAAATATATGAATCGTTCAGTGTCTATTTCAGTGGTAGAAGAAAATAAATACTCTTCACATTTATGATCCCATCTGTAACTTCGTCCAAACAAATTTTCAATTTCTATTCCTTCATCTTCCATACTGCAAGCATAAACATAAGAAATTCTTGTGCATCTTGTTGCATATTAAGTGTAAATTGCGAAGAACCAGTACATATATCCAAAAGATGCCGAATGCCAGAAGCAGTATGGAAATTAGTTCTATGAGTTACCAACTTTTGAAAAATATAATGTAATAAATAACAGAATCTTTTTCTCGATTTTCCATTATTTCATGATGAAGATCTTCTAGATAAAAGACAACATTCACAATTACATTAGCATAGCAGTTGATACCTGAACTATTTTCTAACTGGTATCCTACAACATCATCAACAGTGTCCATTTTCATTTTCTTTGCAGCTTCATCATTCTCTTGAATTGTTTTCTTTTTTTGAATCTCATTAGAATGTTTGTCATATTTCTGTTTTGGACATACTACACCTTTCTCATATATGGGATATTCATCTAAGTTAGGAGCATAAACTCTTCTTAACCAATTATACTCTCTTACACAATTTGCATCAGCACTATTCTTTTTCTCATCAAAATCAATCAAATACAAACCAGATAATATTCTTACTCGAGACAATGTAATGTATGCCATGCCCTCTTTAAACCCTGTACTTCCACTATTTACCAAAGCACTCTCTACACTTAAACCTGAGATTTATGAATGGTTACTGCATATGCTAAAGAAAGAGGAAACTGTTTTCTACGAACATACAAGTCTTTTACAAGCAAAAAATGAACAGCACAACGTCCAATCTATTTTACCTCTTCAATCTGATCAAATTTAATCTTTAAAAATTCAATTCCATCTCTGTTCTGATAATTAACAAAATCAACAACTTTTCCCATTGCTCCATTTACGAAACCTTTTTCTACATCCAAATTACGCCGTAAAATTACCCGACAGTTTACACATACATATAAACTTTCTTCTAAACCAGCAGTCTTAAATACAGACTTCTCCAAAGAATCCAATTTCGACTGTAATTTCTCTGAGAAAAGAATAGTAACTCCTTCGTGTTCCATTTTTATCAATGGCTTCCATTTTCACTATTGGTTGTTTTTCCAGTTTCAAAAGTTCTTGATTGAATGTAGAACACTCTTGCAGTGTTGGCATTAGGCCAACTATAGACTTCTTTTCTCCAATTTTTTGTACATTATTTCAGGTGCTATGTTTTTGTTTGTAAACAAGTTACTTAGTAGCCGACTTTGTAAAGCTTGTTTACCATGTTTTGTCAAAACACCAATTCTTATATCTTGAAGAATATTTCCATAATATTCATCACTTGCTTGTCACATATTCTTAACAAGTTCTTTATATTCAAAATGAGACCAAATGTTGACATTTCCAATACTTCCCAAAGATTTCCTAGTGTCGTCATGGACAAGGGTTTTAAAAACAGGTTGCCCTTTTACAGGAGTAAGTTGTAGTAGGTCGCCGAATACAATTACATGTTTTCCTCCATATAGAACATCATAATCTGTTTTTAAAATCTGTTGCATTCTTAAATGTACAAAGGCAAGCATTAAGTTTGAGACCATGCTCACCTCCTCAATGATTAGAAGTTTCATTTTCTTAAGTACTCTTGAAACTTCATAACAAGCTTCTCCAGATAGCTTGTGATATTCCAATTTATTTTCATGTTTAACTGGTAGCATCAGTAATCGATGTAATGTAATCCCTTTAATGTTGTGTGCTGCTAACCCAGTTGGAGCAGTTACAACACAAGATAAATGTGATTCAGTGGTTTTGTGTAGATAACTGGTCGAAATTTTAATTAAGAAACTTTTTCCTGTTCTAACTTCCCCACATTCGAATAGGTATAAATAATGTGCATTGGCATTCTTTTTTTTCATGCAGTAAACCATGCTGTATCTGTTGTGTCACTTACTGATATATATCTTTTTGTTCAATATTTAGTTGTTCTTCCAAGTTTCCCAACTCAACAATATCCTGTTGTGTTGGTTGCATTGCCGTTTCTACTTCATTCATGGCTATTTCATCTTCAAACTAAAGCTGTACAATTTATTACTAAGAGTCTTCTCTTGTGAAATTTCTTCCCACATTTCTTTCAACTCCGTCTTTTCAGATTTGGTTATATATGACGTAACATAGCGAGTAACAGCAATCAAATTATCTGCAACATACTGGATATCCATATTTGCATTCCACATTGTCAAAGTCACTGGATTGTAGTTATTAATATACTTTGAATTTTCAGTTCTTTTTATGTTGTAAGTATTCTTCGGAGATTTTCGAGTTATAGTATGTCTTACTGCTGACATGAAACTGTTGACTCTTCCTTTTGAAATTACTGGACGTGGGAATCCAAAACGACATTTTATATAAAACTTTTCCTTTGATGTGTATTTCCGTCGACAATATTTTCCACATCGATGACTTTGAAACCGTAAAACTTGTTGTCTCAAGTTGTATTCTCCTCCTTTTGGAATGGCACAGGTAACATATTCTTCAATGAAAGACAAAACACATTCATCAGTATCAGTTCCAGATTTTGGTGTATTCTTGATCCATCACAGCATGTGTATATGAGGTGCATCTCTGGCTTGGTACTCCTTTCTCCAAAAGAAATCAATATCTTCTCCAAGAGATGGATTATTTTTATTGCAGATAAAAGACATCATAGCTTGAAACCTATGATTAGAATATCTGCACACATTTACAGGCTCCAAGGAACACAGTTCTCCAGCTGTCTTCAATTCAATGTTTTTTACATTTGAATTTCCTTGTCGTACAAATTCAAGTAAATCGTCCCATGCGTATTCAGCACAGCTAAGTGTAACAAACCATGTAGGTGTTCCTAAGTTCCTTAACATACATTTAAGTTCTCCGTGACGATGATACCAATACTCATTAGTACCACGTTGACACGCCATCAAATTAATTAACTGAGATTCTAAATGATCGTCTCTTTGTTGAACTTTGTCCAAAAATTCCTTTGCAGAAAGATGTGTAAGATGAACTCCTTGTTTAAATATGTGGTTCACTGATTATGAAAGTCCAGACAAGTCACTTTCAAACAGAAGATGATATAAATATGGAATACACTGTCAAAATCTTGGATCTTCTGAGTACAATCTTGTTGTACGATATTCTGAAGCTGGAATCTGTACTGGTCGTTCATCATATCGTCCACCTTTTCCAGTCGGGAAGAGCTGTGGAAAACAACAAGCTTCTAAACTTTTTTCCCATACACTCATGGGAGTTCCCTTCGCTTTCTTCATTTGGAATAATTCAATAGTGTTTCCTATCACTTCTTTTGAATGTAGAGGATTTATACTATAATGTTCATAAATTTCTTCACTCCTCCAGTTGTCCACTTTTTCTATTTGGCCAGTTGAAATTTCTCTTTCATCTTCTAAAGATATTTTTTCTTCTTCCACATATACATTTTCATAATAAATATTGTTTTGTAAAAGATAAAATGTAGCCTTTTGAAGTTTGGTGACATCTACTAACTCTTGCTATATTTTCCGACTCTTTGTTGGTACACCATTAACTAGAATAACTACAGGTTCACTTTCCTCTCTCTCTACACCAACAGTTTCAATATTTTTCTTAAAATCTAAAGGTAAATACGCAACTCTTCCTTTTAAACCTCTTTGTGAATCTGTTGGAGGCAGCTTACCTTTTTTAGGCTCCATACGAACTATAGCCTGAAATGGGTGCACAGATTGAATAAGAATTGACTCATACGTATTTTAATCTACCAGTTCCGGAGGAATAGCTACCAACTCTAGGTTATTATGTACAGCTCTAGCTGGCATTTTGTTCTCTTCTAATTTGTTGTAACAATATTTACAAATACGCTGATCACTATCCAATTCAAAACGACCTTCCACCAACAAATAAGCACCAAATTGCTCCCACTTATAATTGTTTTCCGTTTCACTTTTTAAATACACATCAACATTCCTAGTTTGACTTCTATAGTGAGTACGTCGACAACAAATACAAACATAGTTTGGTTTTTCACAAGAAACTACCTTAAACTTTGTAATTTCTTCTGCAAACTTCTCAAAAGTACTATCTTCCACCTCTTCTTCAACACCTACACTTATCAAACTCTCACTTTCTCTACACTCCTCTTGAGGACCAAAGAAACGAAACTGTATATCATCAGAAACTTTTTTTACATCCAATACTGAACCATGCAAAAGAGCTGTGTTTATTTCACTTAAAGATAATGC
This sequence comes from Calotriton arnoldi, assembly GCA_963921515.1. Taxonomy (NCBI): domain Eukaryota; kingdom Metazoa; phylum Chordata; class Amphibia; order Caudata; family Salamandridae; genus Calotriton; species Calotriton arnoldi. Next base: position 341,859 of record CAWUFW010003592.1, read on the forward strand.
AGGACTTTTTACATAGTACAATCTTCTTACTAACTTCCGCATTTCTGAGTGATGTACTGCTAACATTCTTAGATGATGAAAAGTCCTTTGACACACTTTTCTAGAAAGACAAGCCAGAGAATGACCCTGCAAGTTAGTATATTTTCTCACTTTACAAGGATCTAGTCCTTGCAACATCTTAATCTTCTGTTTAATACTTTTTTGTACCATAATCTCTTTAGAGAGTTTGTAATATATCAATAGATTCCTGTTGTATACTACAAATGCTACTACAATCCCACTTATACACTGGAGCTTGTGTACGTCTCCCTTGAACTTCTTCAGCTATTACTTCTTCCACATTTCTAGGAACCATCTTTTCTTTTTCAATTGGACAACCGGTTTTAACCTCATAACAACGACCACTGGTATCAACTGCATGAACTAATGTATTTTGTTGAAAATAGCTTTCTTCATTAAGAAAAGGTTCAGTACTAGAAGTGTGCTTCCATTCACCCGAAATATTTTTGCAAAAGTTAGTTCTATTAACCAGTCTTTTTCTTTTACTTTTCTCCTTCATAAAGTGCATTGTTTTATTCAATGTTTTCATTCTCTTCAATACTGATATAAACAATTTTCTTTTCAATTCAAAAGCCTTTTCAACTACACTTTCAATCTGTTGTTTTTTCTTTTATATTTTTTGCAATCTTTCAATAAATTTTGTAGTACTCTACCTTCATTCATTCTCTTTCTAATGTCTTTATATTCTTTCATCCTTCTTTCAACATAGATTGTTTTCCCATAACCTGATTTTCCATTAATTTGACCTTTTTTTTGTTTCCTTTTGATTGGTTGTGCTACTTTTCTTTCTCTTTTCCCCATTTTGAAAATTCATTACGTTCTTTAAAAGTCTTTTAACAAATTCTTTAGTTCTCTTACCAGAAGTGTTTTTCTTCAATGTCACATATTGTACTTCATCTAACTTCTGCTTTTCTCTTTCCTTTAAATAGTACTGTTTTTTTCTTTTCTTTTGATCTTTTCTTGCCATACTCAATCTTTATTACTAATAATGGTGAATATCTGAAAACAAAGACAAGTTTAAATTGTTTCGTTAAATAATTTAATATTATTAAAATAATTATATACAAATATTCTCATGTATAAATGAAGAAATATTTTTAATTGCATTGCAAAGCTATGTCAGACACTGCACAATTCCTACAATTAGAAGACATCACAACCTATACAACAGAATCACAGAGCACAACTAAAGGATTTCTCTACTGCTACCCAAATCAAATCTAAAGTGCAGTCTGTCAACTTTTAAGGCCTGCATTATATTGTGATGGAGGTATGTCTCTACTTGCACATGTATTCTCATATGTGTCATACATTTGAAGATGCTTTACATATAAAACAGAATACATATATTTGTATGCTTCTTTTATATACACTAGCAAAAGTACAGACTCATGCATGCATGATTTCAGAAAGATGGTGAAACTTACAGCAGAAATATGTGAAAGGTTGCTGCTTTGTTTTTGCCTATACTCAATACCTAACTATTGCCCCTATCTATATCCTTTTCCCCTCTTGCTATACCTGTCTTCCCTCTTTCTCCACCCCTGTTCTCTCTTTCTACACTTTTTTCCACTCTTTCTATACCCGTCTTGAATGTTTCAGCACTTCTTTTGTCTGTTTCTACAACTCTCTTGCCTCTTTCTGTACTTTTCTTGTCTCTTTCTGCATCCCTCTTGCCTCTTTGTGCACCTCTGTTGCTTCTTTCTGCACTTCTCTTGCTTCTTTCTGCACCTCTCTTGCTTCTTTCTGCACCTCTCTTGCTTCTTTCTCTACCCCTGTTGCCGCTTTCTGCACCCTTCTTCCGTCTTTGTGCATCTCTGTTGCCTCTTTCTGCACCCCCTTGCCTCTTTCTGCACCTCTATTGCTTCCTTCTCAACTTCTCTTGCTTCTTTCTGCATCTCTCTTACTTCTTTGTCTACCCCTCTTGCCTCTTCCTGCACCCTTCTTCCCTCCTTGTGCACCTCTGTTGCCTCTTTCTGCACCCCTCTAGCTTATTTGTACACCACTGTTCCCTCTTTCTGCACCTCTGTTCCCTCTTTCTGCACCCCTTATGCCTCTTTCTGCACTTCTGTCGCTTCTTTCTGCAATTTTCTTGCCTGTTTCTCCACCTCTCTTCTCTCTTTCTGTACCCCTGTTTCCTTTTTCAGCACGCCTCTTGTCTGTTTGTGCACCTCTGTTGATTCTTTCTGCACTAGTCTTGCTTCTTTTTCCACCTTTCTTACAAATTTTGACACTCCTCTTGCTTCTTTCACCATACCTCTTTCTCCTTCTTCACCTCTGTTGGTTCTTTCTACACTACTCTTGCTTCTTTCTGCACCCCTCTTCCCTCTTTCTATACCTCTCTTCTCTCTTTCTGCACCTCTTTTGCTTCTTTCTGCACTTCTCTTGCCTCTTACTCTATCCCACTTGACTGTTTCTGCACCTCTCTTCCTTTTTTCTGCAGTTCTTTGTACACTTCTAATACTCCTTCTCACCACTGTTACCTTTTTTTACATCCTTCTTCACTTTTTCTGAACCTCTCTTGCCTCTTTCTGCAAGCATCTTGCCTCTTTCTGCACCTCTGTTGCTTGTTTGTGTACTTCTCTTGCTTCTTTCTGTACCTTTCTTGCTTCTTTCTGAACCCCTGTTGCCTCTTTCTACACCCTTCTTCCCTCTTGGTGCACCTATGTTGCCTCTTTCTGCACTCCTCTTCCCTCTTTCTGTACCTCTCTTGTCTCTTTCTGCACTTCTCTTGCTTCTTTCTGCACTTCTATTGCCTCTTTCTCTACCCCACTTACCTCTTTCTCTACCTCTCTTCCTTCTTTCTGCTCTTACTTCTTTGTACTCTTCTGATACTCCTTCTGCACCACTCTTGCCTCTTTTTACATACTTCTTCCCTCTTTCTGAACCCCTCTTGCCTCTTTCTGCAACTGCCTTGCCTCTTTCTGCACCTCTGTTGCTTGTTTGTGTACTTCTCTTGCTTCTTTTTGTACCTTTCTTGCTTCTTTCTAAACCCCTTTTGCCTCTTTCTTCACCCTTCTTCCCTCTTTGTGCACCTCTGTTGCCTCTTTCTGCACTCCTTTCTGTACCTCTCTTGTCTCTTTCTGCACTTCTCTTGCTCCTTTCTGCACTTCTCTTGCCTCTTTCTCTACCCCACTTGCCTCTTTCTCTACCTCTCTTCCTTCTTTCTGCACTTCTCTTACTTCTTTGTCCACTTCTGATACTCCTTCTGCACCGCTCTTGCCTCTTTTTACATCCTTCTTCTATCTTTCTGAACCTTTCTTGCCTCTTTTTGCAACCCTTTTGCCTCTTTCTGCACCTCTGTTAATTGTTTGTGTACCTCTGTTGCTTCTGTCTGCACTTCTCTTGCTTCTTAGTTATTTATTTTGACTATATTCAATACATAACTACTAGAAAATGGTAGAGCAGCAGCACCAGAAAAATAATATTTAACATATAATGAGTGACAAATTAGTGATTATGATACTTTGTAAGACTCTCTGGAAAAGTTCACTTGAAGTGCACTAAATAAATCTAACTGTCTCTTTGAAATATGAAGTGCACCCTCTCAACTTTTAACGTCTTAATGGTCTTCTGTTTAAGATATGTATGAACTTGCACATGTATTGTGATATGTCTTATACATCTGAACATACTACACATATAAAACACAAGTATGCATCTATTTGTATGTTTCTTTCATATATGATACTACTAACAAAAGGTACAGACATATGTATGCATGCATGTTTTTAAGAAGATTGTGAGACTTACACCAGAGACAAATGAAAGATTGCTGCTATATCTTTCACAAGGCCCAACACCCTATGTAATCATACAACGATGAAGTAGCAGCACAAAAGTGAGGTTTAAGGCATATTAAGAGAAGAATCAATTATAATGCTACTTTGTATCAGTCTGTGGAAAACTACACTTCAAGTATACCACATAGTTCTCATTATCTGTTACAAATCTGAACAGCAGTCAGAGGTTTTAAGGTCTGCATGGTGTTGTAATTAAGGTATATCTCTACTTGCACATGTATTCTGATACATATTATGCATCCGAAGATTCTAGACCTATAAAACACAAGTATACATTTATTTATATATTACTTTAATATATGATATTGCTACCAAAAGGTACAGAAATATGTATAAATGGTTTCCGCAATACGTTAACACTTACAGCTAAGATATATGATGGGTGTACCTCAGTGATTACATGACTCCATGGGTAGTGCCTGGATGATTGTATGAGTGCAAGGGTAATGTCTGCATAATTGCAGGAGACATTGGATACTGATTGACTGGTTGCATAAGTGCAGAGGTAGAGATTGTGTGCATGGATAAGTGCATGAATAGACCCTGAATGCATAGATGAGTGTATAAGTATGTCCTACATAAATGAATTAGAGGACTGCATGAGTACTACCTGAGTGATTAAGAAGTGCATAGGTAATGGTTGGGTGATTGCATAGGTGCATGGCTAGTGCCTGTGTGATTGGAGAAGCGCATGGGTACTGTCTGAGTGATTGAAGAACTGCATAGGTAATACCTGGGTGATTACATCAGTGCAAAAATAATACCAGTGTGATTAGAGCAATGCACAGATGCTGCCTTGGTACATCAAAGAATGCATGGATACTGCCTGACTGATTGGAACAATGCATAGATAGTACCTGGGTGATTACATGAGTGCAAGGGTTGTGCCTGGGTCATTACATAACTACATGTGTAGTGGCTGGATGACTGAAGGAGTGCTTTGGTAATGCCTGTCTGATTGCATGAGTGTAGGGATAATGCCTAGATGATTGCATGAGTGCAGGGATAATGCCTGGATAATTCCATGAGTGCAGGGGTACTCTCTGAGTGAATGCATGACTGCAGGGGTACTGCCTGTGTAATTGTATGAGAACAAGAGTAGTGCCTTGGTAATTGGAGGAGTACTAGGGTAGTCCCTGGGTGATTGCATAAGTGCATACGTAGTGCCTGAGGGATTTTATAAGTGTATGGGTACTGGCTGTGTGATTGGAGGAGTGCATAGATACTGACAGAGTGATTGGAGGAGTGCAAGGGTAGTGTCTGGGTGATTGAACCAGTGTATAGCTAATGCATTGGTGATTGCATAAGTGCAGGAGAAATGTCTGGGGAATTGGAGGAGTACATAGGTAATGCCTAGGTGATTGCATGAGTCCAGTGGTAATGTCTGGGAGACTACAGGAGTAAATAGGAAGTGCCTGGGTGATTTTATACCTGCGTGACTACTGCCTGGGTGATTGCAGGACTGCTGTTGAAGTGCCTGGGTGATTGAAGGAGTGCAAGGGTAGTGCCTGAGTGATTATATAAGTGCATAGGTAGTGGCTGGGTGATTGAAGGAGTGCAAGGGTAGTGCCTGAGTGATTGCATGAGTGCAAGGGTAGTGCCTGAGTGATTGTATGACAACAAGGGTAGTGCCTGGATTATTGGAGGAGTACTAGAGTAGTACCTGGGTGATTGCATAAGTGCATAGGTAGTGCCTGAGTGATTTAACAAGTGCATGGGTACTGGCTAAGTGATTGCAGGAGTGCATAGATACTGACAGAGTGATTGGAGGAGTGAAAGGGTAGTGCCTGGGTGATTGAATCACTGTATAGCTAATTCATTGGTGATTACATGAGTGCAAAGGTAATGTCTGGGGGATTAGGGGAGTACATAGGTAATGCCTGGGTGATTGCATGAGTGCAGAGGTAATGTCTGGGGGATTACAAAAGTACATAGGAAGTGCCTCAGTGATTTTATAAGTGCATGGGTACTACCTAGGTGATTGGAGGAGTTCTGTTGTAGTGCTTGAGTAATTGAATTAGTGCAAAGGTAGTGCCTCGGTGATTTTATAAGTGCATGGCTACTGGCTGAGTGATAACATAATTACAGGGATAGTGCTTCTGTAATTGGAGGAGTGCAAGGGTAGTGTCTCAGTGATTATATAAGTACATGGGTAGTGGCTGGGTGATCGAAGGACTGCCGGGGTGGTGGCTGGGTGATTGAAGGAGTATAAGGGTAGTGGCTGGGTGATTGCATGAGAGCAAAGGTACTGCCTGGGTGATTGGAGGAGTACTAGGGTAGTGCCTGGGTGATTGCATAAGTGCATAGATAGTGCCTCAGTGATTTTATAAGTGCATGAGTACTGGCTAAGTGATTGGAGGAGTGCATAGATCCTGACAGGGTGATTGGAGAAGTGCAAGGGTAGTGCCTGGGTGATTGAATCCGTGTATAGCTAATGCATTAGTAATTGCATGACTGTAAGGATAATGTCTGGGGGTTTAGAGGAGTACATAGGTAATGCCTGGGTGATTGCATGAGTGCAGAGGTTATGTCTGGGGGATTACAAAAGTACATAGGAAGTGCCTGGGTGATTTTATAAGTGCATCAGTACTGCCTAGATGATTGCAGTAGTATTGTAGTAGTGCCTCTGTGATTGGAGGTGTCTAAAGGTAGTGCCTGGGTGATTTTATAAGTGCATGGGCACTGGGTGAGTGATTACATAATTACAGGGATAGTGCCTGCGTGATTGGAAGAGTGCAAGGTTAGTGCCTGACTGATTATATAATTCCATGGGTAGTGGCTGGGTGTTTGAAGGACTGCACAGATAGTGACTGGGTGATCGAAGGAATGCAGGGGTAGTACCTGGGTGATTGCATGACAACAAAGGTACTGCCTGGGTGATTGGAGGAGTACTAGGGTAGTGCCTGGGTGAGTGCATACGTGCATACGTAGTACCTGAGTGATTTTATAAGTACATGGGTACTGGCTAAGTGATTGGAGGAGTGCATAGATCCTGACAGGATGATTGGAGGAGTGCAAGGGTAGTATCTGGGTAATTGAATCAGTATATAGCTAATGCATTAGTGATTGTATGAGTGCAAGGGTAATGTCTGGGGCATTAGAAGAGTACATAGGTAATGCCTGGATGATTGCATGAGTACAGGGGTAATGTCTGGGGGATTACAGAAGTACATAGGAAGTGCCTGAGTGATTTTATAAGTGCATGGGTACTGCCTGGGTGATTGGAGTAGTACTGTGGTAGTGTCTGAGTGATTGGAGGAGTGTAAAGGTAGTGCCTGGGTGATTTTATAAATGCATGGGCACTGGCTGAATGGTTACATAATTACAGGGATAATGCCAGCGTGATTGGAAGAGTGCAAAGGTAGTGCCTGGATGATTATATAAGTGCATGGGAAGTGGCTGGGTGATCAAAAGACTGCAGGGGTAGTGGCTGGGTGATTGAAGGAGTGCAGGCTAGTGCCTGGGTGACTGCATGAGAACAAAGGTACTGCCTCAGTGATTGGAGGAGTACTAAGGTAGTCCCTGGGTGATTGCATAAGTGCCTAGGTAGTGCCTGAATGATTTTATAAGTGCTCAGGTACTGGCTAAGTGAGTGCATAGATCCTGCCAGGGAGATTGCAGTACTGCAAGGGTAGTACCTGGGTGATTGAATCAGTGTATAGCTAATGCATTGGTGATTACATAGGTGCAAAGGTAATGTCTAAGGTAACAGAAGAGTACATAGGTAATGCCTGGGTGATTGCATGAGTTCAGAGGTAATATCTGGGGGACTACGGGAGTACATAGAAAGTACCTGCGTGATTTTATAAGTGCATCGGTACCGCCTAGGTGATGAGAGTAGTATTGTGGTAGTACCTCAGTGATTGGAGGAGTGTAAAGGTAGTGCCTGGGTGATTGTATAACTGCCTGGGTACTGGCTAAGTGATTGGAGGAGTGCATAGATCCTGACAGGGTGATTGGAGGAGTGCAAGGGTAGTGCCTGGAGGATTGAACCACTGTATAGCTAATGCATTGATGATTGCATGAGTGCAGAGTTAATGTCTGGGGGATTAGAGGAGTACATAGGAAGTGCCTGGGTGATTTTATAAGTGCATCAGTACTGCCTGGGTGATTGGAGTAGTACTGTGGTAGTGCCTCGCCTCAATGATTGGAGGAGTGTAAATGTAGTGCCTGGGTGATTTTATAAGTGCATTGGCACTGGCTAAGTGATTGGAGGACTGCATAGATCCTGACAGGGTGATTGGAGGACTGCAAGGGTAGTGCCTGGGTGATTAAACCAGTGTATTGCTAACACATTGGTGATTGCATGATTGCAGAAGTAATGTCTGGGGGCCCGATTCACAGAACTAACTTAAGACAAAATCCTAAACTTACTACTTTTGGTATTCACAGAAGGCACTTACTACTTTTGGTATTCACAGAAGGCACTTACTACTTTTGGTATTCACAGAAGGCACTTACTACTTTTGGTATTCACAGAATGCACTTACGATTTTTGGTATTCACAGAATGCACTTACGACTACTAACTTTACGTCCACACTCGGGCCGGAGATTCCGGCCCGGTGGCGGAGATTCCGGCCCGGTGGCAGAAATTCCGCCTCCGGGCCGGAATAACCGCATTTTGGCCATTTGAGCATTTCAAGTGCCTACAATCCCCCACCATGCTCCAGCTGAAGTCAATTAACACTAACTGCAAGAACAGCACCACAAACCACATAAAAGCAGCACACATTCAAGGAACAGGTTTGGCCACAGAGAGTTTCTGTTTCCTTTTCTGTTCATCGCTACAGGAAAATGTACAAACCGAGGAGGAAGAAGAACTTCACAACTGAGGAGACCACCATGATTGTGGAGTTCATTGTGAGGCACCACAAACGCCCATATGGTCTCCCACCTTACTGCACCAGTAGCACACAGAAGGCAGCTCTATGGAAGCATTTAGCCACTGCTGTCACAGCATTGGGGGAGGATGTGCGCACAGTCCGTGAAATAAAGAAGAAGTGGCAGGACGAAAAGCAGAGTGTGAAGGAGAAGTACTCCAGGATCGAGTTGAATAGGATTCTCCCTGCCCCACACTCTGGAACCCACCTACATCTCACCCCACTTGCAGAGGATAGTCTCTCTACAATCCACCCCCACATGCTCCATGGGCTGCATGTGAGTGATGTCCGCAACGTGGTACCAGGTAAAAGGGATGACAAGAAGAAGTACACAAAATAAATGTCTGTGTTGCACTGCCATTGTGAGTAAGGAAGTTGTCCAAAGTTCATATACAAATATAGTCAGTCAGAGGCTCATGTGTTTCCCCCTGTATGTTGCACCACAAGTCCCAGAATCCTTTGTATTAGAAATGGCAAATCCCTTTCACACTATTTAAAACAAGTGCCCAGTCCTGCTACCGTATATACCTAACACTGTTAAGTAGCAATTATCAAAGGGCCCCTTCCACTTATCCAGATGCGGCTGGGTCAGTCAAGAACGTAAGGGAGTGGGGGTGCGGTGCAGAGGCAAATCAACAGACAACGGAATAGGAAAAATAACTACAAAATATCCTAAAATCAACTCACCTTGGCCTGCCAAAATCACAAAACAGAAGTTAAGAGAATCCTTATTTCAAAATATTTCATTCCCATATTCCATTGTTTATTTCCCACCCTGCCACGCCATCACATCACCAACGCCCCACTGCTCCTACCTGCACTGGCCGTGGCAGTACTTCACAATACTGTTAGCATGCAGAAGATATGAGGAAATGTCTGACAAGTTCCACATGTACATTTTCCATGTGTTGATTTTTCTCTCTTCTCACCCATTGACACATTCAGCCAGAGTACAGACAACCACAGTAGCAGAGGTCCCTGCATCTTCTGGGAGGAAACAACATCATCCAGAGCAACGCAGACCACCCTCACTAACTGGTAAGTCAAACTGGTCAGGAGATGGTCAAAATGCATACATAGGCAGCAGACAACAGAGGGAGATATATAGTGTCTGAATCTCAAAGGTAACTGGAGGGGAAAAACTAGCCTTACAACTATTGGAATTCTCAAAGGACATTTACCTTTAGCAAATTATATTTGTGAATACTGAAAGACAAATTATAACATATCTAGGCTCATCATAGCTTTGTGTTTTCTGTACATTACATGTATTCCACCAACAGTTCCAGGACTGGGAACTCAATCGTGGAATCGAGTGCCATAGCAAGTCTAAATGTATCCACGTCTAGATTGCAATTATTTTTGTAGACTAAATCAAAAAATCCAATGATAACAAATATAACAATGATGAACAAGAAGTGAGATTCAAATGTCAGGATTGAGAATGCGTCCACTGTCCAACTTAGAATGTTTTTCCATACATGAATCTGTCCAGTCCAACCAGCTGGTTATAGATGTCATAATTGTATGGCATGTATTTTGTTCCATTAACAAAACATGATAGTGAACCTTACTTCAGGAATTGTTGTTGTTTCAATTTGATAGACGTTGCTTCTAGGCAGTGGGGCCATAATAAGTTGAATGTGGGATCACTTATGATAATTTGTGCTAGACACTTCTGCAACGGTAGGGCCCACACTGCTTGTGCTCATCCTTTGTGTCTCAAATTGAGTGCATCACATGTGGCAGCAGAAATGTAAAGTTGCAAACACACTTATCATTGTAGGTCCAATGATGTCCTCCCAGATTCCAAGACCCACATTGACTTCTGCTACAACGTTGGCTGTGACATCTGGTCAGGGACCACACACTGGGCAGGTGCGGGCCATGGTAAGTAAACCCAAGAACAATGAACCTCAATGCCCATGCCCATGAATGTGCCTTTAATCTCCGCTGTATGTTGTATGTGTTTTACATAACTGTTGTCCTGCATCACAATATGCCTACATATGGCATTGAACCATATACCAGATCACACCATGGTGGCTAGTGAAAGGATGTCACAAAATATATGACAAGTGAGTGCAGAATGGGCATAAAAATAGTATATATTGTCTTATGTAGTGTAGTAGACACAACTGGATTGTAATTCAATGATATGAAAACTCCCTAGCAGAATTCCAAAGGACAAAACATCTTGAAATTGGTGTGGATGAGGCTCGCACTGATGCCAGTTGTGTACTTTTGTGATGGATGTATGGGCTGCCAAGGTGATTCTTCAGGAAGTTACATTTTAAAATCTCTTGGCTGAAAGGCCCAAACCAAATCCAGTGTAGGCGGCAACCATCAAAGATTCACAACTTACCCACAATGTGGGATCCTAGTCAAATGCTGCACTCTGCATGCCTCCTCTTCTACTGTATCCACCTATATAAGTGAGTGTATGATATATGAGGTAAGGATGTCTGCGGTACAAGACATCATCCGTTGTCAGCTTAGTTCTACCATGATGTAGGAAATGGATAATGGGAACAGAGGACACTCAAAGGATGGACATAACAAATGTGTGATCTCTCTATCCAAAATGAGCTTTGTGACTCCATTGGTAGGGAAGCACAAATGACACACAAAATGTACCTGACTATTGCACATCTCACATATGAACTCTGCAATGCAATGATTGAACTGATGTGCAAATGTGAAACTGGTCAGCCTGTGGATGTACACTCCTTTCAACTTGTCAACAGACAACATCATACTCATGAGACATGTTAGTCTTAACGGTGAAGGTGTAATCAATGTAATGCAGTGGCGTCCTGATCATTTTTCCCCTTCCTTCCTATATCAGTAACCTTCTCATATACGTTTGTCTGTTGATGTGCCATTTCATTGATGTCAGTGCTGTGTGGAGGTAACAGCTGGCAATTGCTGCATGTGAGCAGAGGCCCACATGTAAAGTCCATGAGGTAAACATGCTGCACATTGTCCAGGAATATCCTATCAATGGTCATTGAGAATGACATATACATGTTAGCTCATAGCTACCATCTGGTGTACTGAAATATGGATATGTATGTCTCATCACAGCTGCTGACAGGATGACACCAGTGCAGCGTACAACACCATCCCGGGGAATGCAAGACATCCTGGCTGCAGCAGTGAAAACCTCTCGCACATGTCCATCAGGTAAATGTGGCGTGAAGTGTTTCCCTATCAAAACCATGACAAACATCAAAATCCCCTTCTGCATAGAACCTGCAGTTGTTGTTTACAAAGTTTCATACATATCATAAGTGACACATGTGCCTGTTTGTAAATTAGTAATGCAGATGATTGAGAATGGTGTCACTTCCCTCTACAGCTGCTGGATCGGGGACCGCTTCGTCAACAAAACCTATGAGGAGCATGGTTCAGCAGTGGTATCGGGCCGGACTATCAGCATTTTGGACGTTTGAGCATTACCTCAATGCTAAACACCTGTCCAAGTGCCTACCATCCCCCACCATGCATCAGCTGACACACTGCAGCCAATCCCAGCCCTGCAGCACATATGATTGCAGAGCAGACACACAGAAACTCTTTCAACATGTCGCTGAATGTGTTTGTTTCTCTGCCCCTTGCCATGCGGCAAGAAGACTTGAGGAGGAGGAGGAGGAGAAGAGAGAGGATCTTCAGACAAAGGATCAACATATTTGGGATGTCCAGCCAAGATGTAAGGGCCAGATACCGTTTCCCTCCAGAAGTCATCTTGGAGATGGTATGTGATTGGGAGGAGGAACTTGACTCTGCGACCTGCTGCTCCCATGCCATTCCAGCCTATCTGAAGGTCCTTTCTGCTCTCCATTTTTTTGCGACGGGGTCATTCCAAAGGGTCACCAGTGATGTTGTGAGCATCTCCCAGGCAAGCCGGTCGCGGTGCTTGCATGAGGTACTGAGCTGCATCAATTCTAGAGCCCACCTCCACATAGGAATGCCCCATACACTGGCCAGCAGACAAAGGGCAGCTAGGGATTTTTATCTCATCTCCCGCTTCCCACGTGTGCTGGGTGCAATTGACTGTACCCATGTGGCCCTTCAGCCACATATACTGCAACAGACACCGATGGTATTCCATCAATGTGCAGGCTGTCTGTGATGCCAGTGGGAGATTCATAGATGTGCATGTAGCGTTTCCAGGCAGTACCCATGACAGCTTCATATTCCGCATGTCACCTCTTGCCCGGCAGATGGCTGCGGGAGAATTTGGCAACATGTGGTTAATGGATAAGTACCAAGCACTAAAAATGAGTGATGTGTGCAAATGAAAGGGCTCATTTCCAAGCCCCTTGCGCTGCCAGTACGTCACTTTATCACATATGAAAAGTGACGCACTGGTGGCGCAAGGGGCTTGTCAAGAAGCCCAGAAATGAATGACTGCCACCTTGTATTAACAACCATTCTACAATAAGAATCACCAAGCCACATACACGGTCTCAACAGACACTGCATGTACTAAGTATAGATCATGTTCTGTTCAAATTTAAGATGGAAATGTAACCTATTGCCCTATCTTCCCTCCTCAGGCGATGCTGGGTATGCACTCTCCCCTCAACTCCTTACACCTTACAGACATCCAACCACTGTTCCTCAGCGTAGGTACAATTGGGCTCACATACGAACTCGAGCCATCATAGAGCGCACTTTTGGTCTGTTGAAGTCACGTTTCAGATGTCTCAGCCGTACAGGGGGTGTGCTGATGTACTCCCCTGAAGTTGTATGCAAGATCATTATGGCCTGTTGTGTCTTGCACAATATCGCTTTAACGCATGGCTTACACATACCTTTTGAACCTTGGCTAGCTCTGAATCCGGGCAACCGGGCCATTGCACATAACCGAGGTCAGGGTATGCAAGTCCGTGATCAGCTGGTTGCCACGTTTTTCACGTGAGCAACCTGTTGTGTCATGGACAAAATGTGGTTTGCTGTCTGTTGTCAATGATGAAAAATGGATATTACCGACTCTGTCCAAAAACTCCATCCCGAGACTACTTTGTAAGCCACATTAACTGTATGTCAACCACAACTGTTGACAGGAGTCAAAAGATTGACCGTGCATCAGGTCATGTGCCAATGTCAGCAATCAGTGTAGTGGATTTCCCAAGGAATCTATTGACTCTGAGGATGAGATGTATATGTTCTGAGAGACCCTCCCGTACCTTTTGACAGTGGGTGTCTGTATCTAAAAAGTGCATAACTATAGCATTGTTGAATTTTTGGCCCCAAATGATTTTAATCCACCAAGATTTTTGGGCCCACAACATGAGTGATGATGTTGTGGCTGAATCTGCCACTATGTGTCTGGGATGCACAGCACTGCAACCCCCTAATACACTGTAACACAACAGACAACTCTTGTGTTGAGCACTAAATATGGACTACATGTTCCATAATGCAATGCAGTTGAAAAGTAAACTGGGGTGTGATGTTGTGCCAGCCCCCCCCCTCCTTGTCCCAACCCAAATCTCATTACATGGTCTGTTCTTCCTTTTGTTTCATGTCTATGATTTAATCTTACACTGTCATTTCAGGTTTCTCTGCTACAGAATAACAGGATGGCAGTGGATTTGATCTGTGATTGTGGATGAATCAGAATGAACACAAAATGGCTGCCAACTACTTCCTGTGATATATTTCCTGTCTCCCACATCCTATCTGTCATGTCCTGTATGAAATAATGGGTTCCGGGTCGATTTCGCAACTTCAGGCACAATCGCGTACTCTGCGCTTGCGGAGCGTACTCTGCGCATACGGAGCGTACTCTGCGCATGCGCAGCGTATGCTGCGCATGCGTAAATTACGTTTTCGGGCCGTAAACTCCGAAAAACAACCGGAACCCATTATTTCATACAGGAAATGACATACAGGAAGTGGGAGACAGGGAAAACATCACAGGAAGTTGTGGGCAGCCATTTTGTGTTCATTCTGAGTCATCCTCTCTCACAGATCAGATCCTCTGCCATCCTGCTGCTCTTTTTGACCTTATTTCCCCCAAAATGGCTGAGGGTTATGAGGAGAAAGCACCCCCTTTCAGTGAAAGGGAATTAGACATCCTAGCTGAGGGGGTGATACTGAAATATCCTCAGCTATATGGGGGGGCCAGAGGAACAGCTGAGCAATGCAGCACGGGCCAGAATATGGGTTAACATTGGTGAGCGCTGCAGTACAGTGGGCGTTCACACCAGGAACGCGATGGCATGCTGCAAGTGCTGGGAGGACCTGAAAAGCTGGGGCCGGATCAAGGCTGAAGAGCTACTGGGCCAGTCTTCCCAGCACCATGTGCATCGTCCTCGCCTCTCGCCACTGTACAGGAGGGTCCTGCATGCAGCTCATCCGACCCTCCATGCTCAGCTGGAGGAGCAAGAGCAGCAGAGACCTGGTAAGTGCATTATATGCAATATGTGTCTGGAAGTATGATGTGAGTGAAGACAGAGCTGTACCATTCTGTGTCCCATGCCTCCATTCACCTATTCTGTGTCTATGCAGCAGTCATCATGAAGCAAAAGGCTCACTGTAGCGCATTGACTGTACAGGGCAGAGTGCATTCTGGGAGTTGTAGTGTCATCATGACAACTGGGGATTTGAACTACATAGATGCATTTTTAATGAAATTTGCACTGCAGCACCCCTAACAGTGAACCGAGGGAATCATTACTGATGTGTGCATAGGTTGAGGAATGGTACAGACACTGTCCAGTGTGTGTATGTGAGGCCAATGGGAATTGGATGCTGTGACTTGCATTGCTTCCGGTGAGTTTGGGTTCTGATTGAGACAGATCATCATGTGCCATGGAGTCAAGACAGACTTTGAGACCCTTGCCTCACTCTTACGTGTTTCCAATTTTGACAAGTGTGTCCACAGACACACGTCTTACCCCCAGTACCTTTTATGCCATTTTCCATGTACAGGTAGATGTAACAGCGAGCCACTACTGTTCACCAGTGCACAGCACTACCTGATCAGTCTCCAAAGCCAATATGTGGCACTGGATTATCAGCTTTTGTGAGGGAATATCAAAAGCTTAGACTCACAACTTAGCAAACCTAATTGGACAGACCCTATATGGATGTGTGAACCCCAACCGGCATTTGTGTTGTCCCATCCAATGCTACACAGCAGATAACATTTGTCCAGACGTAAAAGTGCAGACACTCCATATCACAGGCCCTTCCCAATATCATCTGGACTCTCTCTGATCTCCTTTTGTAGACTGGGTTGTGGAAACTCCCCATGTAGCAGTGACAGGACACACAGGTCACAAGAATGCCATAGTTGAGGGTTGGCAGTACAGACATGCAAGCCACCAAAAATCTTGTGAGAAGTCCATGTCAGACTCAAATCAGGAGATGACAGTGAACATGCACGTAATTTAAGCTCATGAACACTGACAACTCTATAGTGTGATCAGAGGAGAACAAAGTCTGACCTTGGCTCATCTTGATATGTGTCTTGTCCTGACGTGTACAACCACTACATAATGATTTGTCTCACATTTCAGTGGGCTAAGCTGGCCAAGAGGACCCGGTTCGGAGCAGGACATCTGTGGTGCGCCAGCGGCTACGACCTCTTTCCAGTACTGAGGAAGAGGACGATGAGGCGGGACCCTCAACATCAGGAGGCATGGGGATTGCGCCCACCCGGACTGACCAGGAAGACAACTCTGGTGCTACAGACCGGGTGGAGGCTGAGGACATTTAAGGGGGGGTGATGAACTGGATACCTCTGGCCAGGGGGGGGTGGAGAGCTACTCTCCCCCGGCACATTCACCTGTGAGTCTTTCCGAGGTGTCCCCGGTGCAGGCCACTCCGCAACCTGGGCCAGCCATCAGCCCCTCCATAACTCTAGAGGCCCCCATTCCATCGGGGCCTCCAGCTGCATCCCCTGCAATCTGTCCCCCTCATTGTAGCTGCCAGGTCGACACCAACATTGGCTCCGAACCTGAGGCACCACACCTCTCACGTGCGACCCAAAACCCCCTCTGTGTTGTTCCGTCTGTGGCTGTACCAGATGACTTGATGTGGGCATGTGACGGTCAGCCAGACATGTCCTCTCGCATCATGCTGCAATTGTGTCTAGAGGTGCGCATGATGCGAGAGGAAATTGCACAAGCTCTGGCCACCCTCACTGCTAGTGTCAATTCCCTGAGTGCAGCCATGTCATCTGTTGTGTCCCAGCCTCCCTCCCACACCACCGTCAATGTCTCCCCCTGTCCGTTGCCCCACACTGTTTCCCCCCATACTCCTCGTGTGTCCCGACCCCGTGTGGTGCCTGTTCCTGCACCGGCCAGCCAGGAGCCCGCATCGGACTCAGAGGATCTGGACATTGTGGTCCTAGAGGATGACCAGAAGGACACTTGAACAGTTGGACAGATTTTTCTTTGTGGACAATGATTTACTTTTCCCCTTGTAAATAGACTGGTTCCCCTGACGCTTCCTGACGTGTTCTATTTATGTTGCCCCACCCCAATCCAAGTTCGCTTCTCCTTTTGCAGTAAGAACATCATTCGTTTTCCTTTCTCCCTTCCAAACGGACTGTTGTTGTTTTTTTACCCCCACATATTTTTTACATAAAAACTTATTTTGATTCATACTTTCTCTATCTTGTTTAACTTCATTGTGAATGTCTTGTACAAAATATGCACAGGTATTTTGGTAGTCATCTGCTCTGCACATGAGGGCTTGCTGCAATGACGGGGTTACACTTGTACATGTGTCACACACACACATACATCCTCACATCTCTACGCCAACAAACTTGGTGAACATTAGCCTATCAGGACATGATAAGCAACAGAGTCTTGACTTGGGAACAGATTTTATTTTTATTTACACATATTCACACTGGTCAAAAAGTTCCTGGGATGTGATCAATGGGGATCATGCTTGTGACTTTGCAATTTCGGAGGTGAGGATCGGTGTGAGGGATTATGTCTGGGTTGACGCCGAGGTACTGGTTGGTGTCGTGCATGTGCCTGTACAGGGTGAAGTTCATGTGCAGGGGCGGATTGTGAAAGTACACTTGGTGTTTGTGCATGGACAGGGGGTTGTTGTGCAGGTGGTGGTAGTGCGTGTTCAGGGGTGGTGGTGGATGTACAGTTGGGGGGAGTGCCTGGATGGGGGGGCGGTGGTGGGTGTCTACCCTTGCTGTGGTCCTGTGCAGTTTGTGGTACAGGTGTGTGGGTGTGTTGTGCTGCAGGCAGATGTGATGGCTCCCCTCCCTGCGTTGACCGTGAAGGGAGACTTTGGATCACTTTCATCATGCCCTCCATCATCTTCATGGCCAAGGCATGGTGTCTTAAACTCTCTTCCCTTTGGATAGATATCATGTCTCTGATATTCTTGGACATGTCTTGCCAAGTTCTATCCATCCTATCCAAAACATGGGTCTGTCTGTCCACCACCTGAGGGAATTGACGCAGGGCCTCAGACATGTCTGACAGGGTGGCCCCTATGGCACGAATGTCCTGCCTCACATCTGTCTGCTGTTTGAAGAAGTCCTGCTCCCACTGGCCACCATGGCCATGTGCAGGCCCTCTCTGCAGGGGTCAGCCATGGATGAGACTGCCAGGTCCAACAGCAGGGGGGGGTGGCATGTGGAAGCCTGTGGACAGGAGAATGGTGCCCAGGGGATACCTGCACCACAACAGGGTTGGTACTTCTCTCAGATGGTGAAGAGAATGCCTGGGATACACTGTCTGGGGAGGAGTGTGTAGGGGATCCACCACGTCTGTCCCGGATGTGAGGGCTGTGAGGGAGTGAGGTCTGTGTTGGGGTGTGGGTGAGCTGTGGCTGGTTAGCTCTATGCTGGGGACAGGCAATCTTTTTCATTGGAGGAGGCTGAGGCACTTTGCTGGGCGGAGGGTGTGAGGCCTTGCTAAATGTGGCTGATGTGGGAAAATTACTGTCCATGGCTTCAGATTCTTCATCCTCTGAGGGGATGAACAGACAGTCACTATCGTCCAATCCTTCATCCTCCTCAGGTACTTCCTCCTCCTCCTGCGCAGTACTCGCAGCTGACATTACTGCCTGGAGGAGCAGTAGATTTTCACCTCTGATTGCCCGTCGCCCAACACTGGTGGAAGGTCCATCCTCCTCATCATCATATTCACCTGGAACACTGAGGTTGCAACATGATGAGTAATTGACCTAGTATATGATGTGGTGCAAAACAAGGGTTTGTTCTACTGTACTTTGCATTAACAGATGATGCACATGTGACCTGGTTTGGATACCACTACAAGTGACAGCTCACACAATAGCACTGAGGGGTGAAACGGAGGTGTTAACTGAAAAAGCAAACTTACCTGCTCCATCCACAGCTTTGTGTCCTTTTGTGACCCCCCCCTGATGTCAACTGCTGAACCAAGCTCCTCATAGGTTTTGTTGACGAAGCGGTCCCCGATCCAGCAGCTGTAGAGGGAAGTGACACCATTCTCAATCATATGCATTACTAATTTACAAACAGGCACATGTGTCACTTATGATATGTATGAAACTTTGTAAACAACAACTGCAGGTTCTATGGAGAAGGGGATTTTGATGTTTGTCATGGTTTTGATAGGGAAACACTTCACGCCACATTTACCTGATGGACATGTGCGAGAGGTTTTCACTGCTGCAGCCAGGATGTCTTGCATTCCCCGGTATGGTGTTGTACGCTGCCAGGTGTCATCCTGTCAGCAGCTGTGATGAGACATACATATCCATATTTCAGTACACCAGATGGTAGCTATGAGCTAACATGTATATGTCATTCTCAATGACCATTGATAGGATATTCCTGGACAATGTGCAGCATGTTTACCTCATGGACTTTACATGTGGGCCTCTGCTCACATGCAGCAATTGCCAGATGTTACCTCCACACAGCACTGACATCAATGAGATGGCACATCAACAGACAAACGTATATGAGAAGGTTACTGATATAGGAAGGAAGGGAAGAAATGATCAGGACGCCACTGCATTACATTGATTACACCTTCATCGTTAAGACTAACATGTCTTATGAGTATGATGTTGTCTGTTGACAAGTTGAAAGGAGTGTACATCCACAGGCTGACCAGTTTCACATTTGCACATCAGTTCAAACATTGCATTGCAGAGTTCATATGTGAGATGTGCAATAGTCAGGTACATTTTGTGTGTCATTTATACTTCCCTACCAATGGACTCACAAAGCTCATTTTGGATTGAGAGATCACACATTTGTTATGTCCATCCTTTGAGTGTCCTCTGTTCCCATTATCCATTTCCTACATCATGGTAGAACTAAGCTGACAATGGATGATATCTTGTACCGCAGACATCCTTACACTCACTTATATAGGTGGATACAGTAGAAGAGGAGTCAAGCAGAGTGCAACATTTGACTAGGATCCCACATTGTGGGTAAGTTGTGAATCTTTGATGGTTGCCGCCTACACTGGATTTGGTTTGGGCCTTTCAGCCAAGAGATTTTAAAATGTAACTTCCTGAAGAATCACCTTGGCAGCCCATACATCCATCACAAAAGTACACAACTGGCATCAGTGCGAGCCTCATCTACACCAATTTCAAAATGTTTTGTCCTTTGGAATTCTGCTAGGGAGTTTTCATTGAATTACAATCCAGTTGTGTCTACTACACTACATATGACACTATATACTATTTTTATGTCCATTCGCACCACGAAGCGGAATTTTTCAGAACTCCGCAATCTCCGCGTTACGTGGAGTTCACTGCCCAGGCCTATCTATAACCAGCTGGTTGGACTGGACAAATTTATGTATGGAAAAACATTCTAAGTTGGACAGTGGATGCATTCTCAATCCTGACATTTGAATGTCACTTCTTGTTCATCATTGTTATATTTGTTATCATTGGATTTTTTGATTTAGTCTACAAAAATAATTGCAATCTAGAGGTGGATACATTTAGACTTGCTATGGCACTCGATTCCACGATTGAGTTCCCAGTCCTGTCTTTCGCTATTCACAAATATAATTTGCTAAATGTAAATGTCCTTTGAGAATTCCAATAGTTGTAAGGCTAGTTTTTCCTCTCCAGTTACCTTTGAGATTCAGACACTATACTAGGGGTGGGCGTAGTTTGCGAATTCCGCAACTTCGCTCCGCCAGACTCCCAATTAATAAAACAGAAACCTCATATACTTTTGGCAAAATAACAAGTATCTCTGTCTTTACATGCTAAATTGCATATAGTCTTTTCACAAAAGTGAGAATGAAAATTTAGTAAGCAGTGAGAGAGGTGATGATTTTGGGATCCTCCCTAACCTAGGGAGAGAACCAAGCAGATGCCTTGAAAACAAAGAGCACATCTTGCTGAACGATTTGGTGGTGGTCCCATCCTCTTAGGACCACTCCAAGCACAGTTATGGGCAAAAATACAATCCCAACCAAAGGCCCTGCAAAGCATTATGGGACGAGATTAGCAGTGGGCAGTGAATATTATAGTATCCAATATCAAAATAATTCTACAAAGAGCTGCAGTTCAACTAGTCGTTACTAGATGTCCCTCACGAGTCAAATGCAAAAGCATTGAAATTATTACATCAAGCTGCAGTTCCACTAGTCATTACTAGGTGTTCCTCATGAGTCAAATGCAAAAGCATTGAAACCCTTTCATGAAGCTGCAGTTCCACTAGTTGTTACTAGGTGTCCCTTTTGTCTTAAGTTAGTTCTGTGAATCGGGCCCTGGGTGATTAGAAGAGTACATAGGAAGTACTTGGGTGATTTTATAAGTACATGTGTACTGCCTGGGTGATTGGAGTAGTACTGTCTACACTTTTGTACTGCAGCTTCACAATTCTATAACTACTAAGGTTGTTGGGCGTACCCAAAATAAAGCATCAAACCTACACATGAGTCTGTTATAAATCTCACCATATTCCTGAAACCATACATGCATATATGTCTACCTTTTGAAATCATCATCATATATAAAAGAAATAAACAAATACAATGAACTTTACATTTGAAAGACACACCTACATTTCTGCAGTGTATTTCAAGTGTACCTTTCTCCAGACTCTTAGAAAGTAGCCTAATCAGTAATCCCTTCTGCCAACATATCTTAAAGCTCACTTTTGTTCTACAGCGTCACAATTCTACGATTATTGGGCCTAGACAAACATAAAGCAGCAACCTATCACATGTCTCTACCATAATTCTAACCATATTCCTAAAAGCATGTATGCTTCTATGTATACCTTTTGCCAAAAGCATAACACATATTAGAATACATGTGCAAGTAGAAACATAACCACACTCACAAGACCACAAAGGCCTTAAAACTTGACAGAGTACACTTAACATTTCAAACACACCTAGATTTATGCGGCAAATTTCAAGTGAACTTTTAGACAGACTCTTATAAAGTACCATAATCAATAATTCCTCTCCCAACATATCTTAAACATCACTTTTCTACTACTACTGCTTCACTATTCTAGTACAAATCAAGTATTGAGCATAACTAACAGCAAAGCAACCCTTCACTTACCTTTGTTGAAAATCTCCCCATTTTTCTAAAAGCATGTATGCATATATTTCTACCCTTTCCTAGTATCATCATATATAAAAGAAACATACAAATACATCTATACCTGTCTTTTATAAATCTAGCATCTTCAGATGCAAAACACATATGAAAATACATCTGTAAGTACAGACATACCACAGTCACAAAACCATGCAGATCTTAAAACCTAAGAAGCTGCATTTCTCATTTCAAATATACACCTAAAATAATGTGACATATTTCAACCATACCTTTCAACAGACATCCACAAAATACCCTAATTACTAATTCCTCTGCCAACATGTTTTAAACCACAGTTTTCAGTTGCAGCTTCACCATTCTGCAACTACTTATGCTATTGGACCTACACAAATATAAACTAGCAACCCTTCACAAGTCTCACCATATTCTTAAAAGCATGCATGCATATGTGTATACCTTTTGCTAGCAGCATCATATATAAAAGTAATATACAGATAAATGTATACCTGTGTTTTATACATCTATCATCGTCAGACGCATAACACGTTCCATAATACATGTGCAAGTAGAGACATACCTCAGTCACAACACCATCCACAGCTCAAAACTTCACAGACTACACTTCAAAATTCAAACAGACACTAAACATTATGCGGTATATATGAAATATATCTTTCCACACATCATGCAAATTACTCTAATAATTAATATCTCTACAAACATATCTCAAACCTCAGTTTTGTTCTGCTGCTTTTCCATTCTACAACTACTTATGTTACACCTAGCCAAATACAAAGCAGGAACCCTTCACATGTCTCTGCTAAAAGTCTCACCATATTCCTAAAAGCATGCATGCATATGTCTGTCCCAAAACACTATCCACGCCTGTAAAATTCACACAACAAACTTCCAATTTCAAGCAAATACCAAAAATTATGTGGCATATTTCAACTGTATATCTCTCTAGAGACTTAAAAAAAGAAGCCTAATCACGAATACCTTATGTCAACATCTTTTAAACCACACTTTAATGCTGCATCTTCACCATTCTACTACTACTCCCAGTCTTGAGCCTACCACATAAAAGCAACAACACCTCTTTGTTATACATCATGCAACTTCAAATGTATAAGACATATGAAAATACATATACAAGTAGAGACATACTTCAGACACAAGTCCATGCACACCTTAAAACTTGACAGACTGCACTTCAATTTAAAAGCAACAACTAAAATTATGCGGTATACTACAAATGTACATATCTACACACTAAAATAAACTACCATAATCACTAATCCATCTTCCAATATACACATATTACTATACAGAATCTATTTCGAACAACATTTAACTACAATAAAACAAACTACAATACACATCTCTACATTTAATAATATATTTCAAACATCACAGTTCTTGAATAATTTTTAAAGATTAAAAAGAAAGCTAATACATAATACACCTCACAAATTTATAACTCACCTTCCAAATTGATTTGTAGAATATGAAATATCACAAACTCATAAAAGAATTTCTTATGAACAAAATCAATGTAATGCACCATTCTCTACAAGTTAAAACCAGTAATGGCAAATCTTCCCTCTCTTTCTCCACACAAATAAATGTAAGTAACAAATTATATTGCTTCCTACATAATTTCAAATTGTAAAACACATTTCTATTGGTTAGACATATTAACCCTTACCAACTGACTTCTAAAAGTGACCAAACTGGTTCTGGAATTTTTTGGAGTCACGACTCCACCGTGCTCCAATGCGATGGAGCCGTGAATCCATACGGGAGTTCAAAAATATATTACAAATAAAAATACCACTATTTTTTAACCACACACCACTTCTAAAGATAGTACTGACTTGGAAAATAATATTTTAATAAAATATCACTTATATATAAATTACGACTTCACATTTTAAGTCCACAGTTAAGTTTCAACCCTTCCCCCATTCTGCTTAATGCCAGTTTCCATAGTAACAGTTCATGGAACATTCAACTGAACTAACAGGTCACAAGTTAACCATATTTTCAACTTCAGCACACAAGGTTACAAATACAAACAGCAGGTGTGGTTGACGTTTGCAAAATATGACCTTATCCTATCTACTGTACCTTTCAAACATTTTTTACTGACCAATAAGAAACATGCTTTTTAAAGAAAGTAACATGCACCCTATTTTTGAGTGTACAATGTTCTTAAACAGCCAATCAATTCTCTACTTTTTAAAAAACAGCATCTTGTCCACCATTTTAGATACCTCTCATTCTACCAACTGACTACCTCAGCTACAGACATCTTTTTATTACTTCCAGACATCCCTTCAAGATGCTTACAGTATGGATTGCTGGGCACAGCTATGTTTTCTGGTGCAAAAGGTATGCTGAACACAGAGGTATTGACAAAGACCTAGCTTTGCAAAATGTGGATATTAAATGGATTGCACAGAGAGGATTAAAGTGGCACCAATTGATGCCTTTGGTTAAAACCTTTTTGCATCTCCAACCCCCTGACCTCATGATTGTGCACCGTGGTGGCAATGACCTAGGCACATTGACTGGGGTAGGACTGGAAATGTTCATGAAGGATACCTTTGCACAATTGATGTTGCTTTTCCCCAAAACTGTCTTTGTATACTCTAATATATTCCAAAGACAGAAATGGAAGTGGTCAAATCAATTCTGTCCACAGATTGAGAAAGCTAGGAAGAATGTCAATAAAGCTGTTTCTGCTTACCTCAGAGACCATAGGATGGGCTCCATATATAACAACAATATACGTTTTGATATGGATGACATCTACAGAACTGATGGAGTACACTGCACAGATCATGGGAACAGTGTCTTTCTCAACAACCTAAAGCTGTGCATCCGCACTTACATGCGCTACAACATACTCATAATGAATACAAGGGCTCTTTTTAGAGCCACCCTTTAACACAATAGTGAATCTTATTCTTATTTAAACATACATACTTTTTTAAACATTTTTAAGGATTTGCGAATCCATCGCGAAATTGCAAAAGCATGAATTCAATGTACTACAACACAATACACTTTTCAAGTTTAACTATTAATTTTTAATTTTATATATTTTTAACAACTCTTTCAATTGTAATCTTGTCATTAACTTCAATCACAGTACCTCTTTAAAACAACTTCACAAATACACTACCTTCTAAATTATATACTACTAAATTATTAATTTGAGGTGAATTTGCGAATCCAACGTGACGTTACACGGGGGGACGCGCTGAGAGCCACGTTGGGGTCGCGACTCCAAATTAGAAAGAAAGAAAACCGCCCCACTTCCATTATTCGGTATGCACCCCGGGGATCGCATCCGCAGGGGCCTGCCAGATTTTTAATTTTTTTTTAAATTATGGAGGGGGGCAATGTGGCCCCACTCCTGAGGCCAATTATGGCCCAGGGACCCCATCCCCCGGGGCCTGGGCAGACTTTTTTTTTTTGGAGGGGGACCTCATGGCCCTCCTCCTGAGGCCTCTTTAAAACAACTTCACAAATACAACACTACCTTCTAAATTATATACTACTAAATTATTAATTTGAGGTGAATTTGCGAATCCAACGTGACGTTGGGGGGACGCGCTCAGAGCCACGTTGGGGTTGCGACTCCAAATTAGAAAGAAAAAAAAACGCCCCCCTTCCCTGGGCCACTATTGGCCCAGGGACCCCATCCCCGGGGCCTGGGCAGACCTTATTTTTTTTTTTTGGAGGGGGACCATGTGGCCCTCCTCCTGAGGCCAATTATGGCCCCAGGGTCCCATCCCTCAGGGCTTGGCCTTACGTTGGGGACCATGGGGGGAGCCCCAATGCCCCCATGGTCCCAGCCGGCTCCCTGTCTCCTGCGGGAGCCGGCATTGCTTTTGGGCAAAGGGAGCTGCAAACATGCAGCTCCCCTTGCCCAAAAGCAATCTGCTTTGCTTCTTGGAAGCAAGAGCAGGTTTCCTGCTCTCGCTTCCAAGAACCAAAGCAGTGTTTGCTACGGCAGGGCAGGTGCCGTGCTCCCTCCCTGCCATAGCAAACGGCAATGTCCCGGGGGTGGACACCCCGGTACATTGCAGGAGCCGGCCCTGGGGTGTGGCGGTCCCCAGGGTCATCTAGGGCTCCAGGAGGGAGGCCGCGTGGCCCCCCTCCCAACTATTATGAAGCCCCGGGAGGTGGTGGTCCCCAGGGCTGGGGGTCTGCAACGGACCCCCGCATTTAAATAAAGTGTGCCCCGGGGAGGTGGTGGTCCCTGGGGCAGTGTGGGCGGGCTTGAGCCCCCCCCACACAGTTTTAGAAAGTAGCCCCGGGGAGGTGGCGGTCCCCTGGGCAGTGTGGGGGGCAGGAGCCCCCTCCCACGCATTTTTTTTAAAAAGCCCTGGGGAGGTGGCAGTCCCCGGGGCTGCTGGGGGCCGCATGCCCCCCGCATATAATTATCTAAGCCCCGGGGAGGTGGCATTCCCCGGGGCTGCGAGGGCCCCCGCTACATATTTGGACATTGCCCCCGGGACCTGGCCCACCCTCGGGCTTTTAGAAAACAAAGCGCGGGAGCCCGCACTTCATTTTTTAAAAGAAATTTGACCGGATTCGCGCACCCAGCGTGAATTTGGCTGATTTTTTTTTTAAATGCTTTTTTTGGCCCTGGGGGTCCTTTTGGGACCCCCTGAGCAGGCCTAGGGGTTCAGGGTGCTTCTACCCTGCCCCCTTTTCTTGTTTTTTATCCTTTTTTAAACACATTTCTTGTGACTCAGTTTTCCAGAGTCACAAAATGGCTGCCAACACATTCTGGTTTGGACTGTTGGCAGCTTGTGCTCGGGAGGGTTCACGAATCCTCCTCGGTGCTCAGATATATAAGTTTTTATTTTTTTAATTTCTCAGCAACTACTGAACGGATTTACACCATTTGAAAAAAAGCACGCTTTCTGGACCAAGACCTACCTTTTTTGCCAAATTTGGTGTAATTCCGTTCAGCAGTTCGGGCTGTAGCTTTGTCTAAAGTTCCTTTGGAAATTAACATGGGGAAAACGCGTTTTAGGATCCACCCTTTTTTCTGGGCCCCCGCTTGACGAATCACCCTGAAACTTTCAAAACAACAGCTGACCTGCGTGAACCATTAGTTTGGAAAATTTTGCGAAGATTCGTCAAACGGCCCCAAAGATATTGGCAAAAGACAAAACGCTTTATGAATAGAAATGAGGTCCTAACTATAACTACCTACTGGCGACCGCCAGTAGGTAATATATATATATATATATTCACTGAAAAAACCATAGGTTTCAGGGGCGTTATAGTTAGTTGGACATTTCACTCGTACAAAACAATAGAAATTCCCCCATTATAGTTAGTTCAGCTAACTATAACTCGCGCGCCCGCAATGCACTGCTGATGACGTCACATATTACATCACTCATGACATGGCCAGTGACATCACTCATGACATCACTGATGACATCTCAAATGACATCACTGATGACATCATCCTTGTGATAGAGTGGCAGACCTCCTCTCACCCTAATATAACCTTTGATACACACACTCAAAAATACAAACTAACATTTTCAAAACAATGGGCATACCAATACCAGTTACAACACACCTATTCAGTAATTCCAAGATCTACACACACATCCACTCATTCACCAACAGTCTCTATACAGTCACTCATACATGTACTCACTCATCATATGTACTCATACACCTATACATCCTGTTACACACCGCCACTCATCCATAGAGTTACTCACACACATAGTCACACATGCAAACAAAGTATCAAACATCCAATTACTTGCATATACAGTTATACACACACTACCACACTTACTTCTACAGAAACTTACACATACTTACTCTCTTAAACAATCACTTACAGAAACACCTACTTATTTGTACAGGAACTCTTCCAATCTCTCACTCTCACATATACTCACTTATATACACCAATACTCACAAATACTAGTTTAAAACATATGTAGTTACTCATAAAGACACTATTGAGACAGTCATTCACTCACTAACACACCCATACACATACTCATCCACCTATACAGTCCTGCAAACATGCTGTCTTCAACACATACAAACAGTGAGTCACTCATTCATGCATCTATGCACTAAGTAATACCCCCCACCGAACCAGACAGACACTCAGACACTCATACTGATACTCAAAAAACCAACTAATAACCCATATAGACACTCATGTAGCTACTCACCAACCCATGCAGCCACTTATACACAAAGTGAGAGACTGATACAGATATTTTCATATTTAAACATTACTCACTAACCCATGTATTCACTAAGATACACTTAGTCAGTTATACAATCAATTTTACAAAAAAAATCATCCATTTAGACACTTATATACCCATTTATTCTTCCATCGACCTTGAGATATACATATATAAAACATATTTAATTTTCAGAAAAACACACATTCACTGGATGATGTCATCAGTGATGTCATCAGTTATGTCATTTGAGATGTCATCAGTGATGTCATGAGTGATGTCACTGACCATGTCATGAGTGATGTAATATGTGACGTCATCAGCAGTGCATTGCGGGCGCGCGAGTTATAGTTAGCTGAACTAACTATAACGGGGAATTTCTATGGTTTTGTACGAGTGAAATGTCCAACTAACTATAACGCCCCTGAAACCTATGGTTTTTTCAGTGAATTTCTAAGGTTTTTTAAATGCTAATTTCTAACTATAACGTGCCTGAAACCTATGTTTTTTTCAGTGAATTTCTAAGGTTTTTTAAATGCTAATTTCTAACTATAACGTGCCTGAAACCTATATTTTTTTCAGTGAATATATATATATTTATTATACTATGTATACATGTGAAAATGTCTCGGTCCCCTGTTTGCCTCGGTGGCACGGAAAAAATAGGTGGAACTGACGTCAGCACGCCGACGAGGTCCTCTTATGGCTCCGATGACGTCATACGGTGTCGCGAGCGGAGCCGTGCTCATTGACGTGGGAGAGCTAGGAAAGAATTTCCGTGGAATGCTGGTGCAGGGGATATTCACCTAAGTGTTCAGGCTAGTCCTTTGGGAGCAACTGTTTATGTTTCCACTCCAGAAACCGAAACCAGTGATCCGAGGGCAGAGGCCCTGCAGATGGCACACGAGGTGGGGTGCCCAGTCGGGTGCACCGGCGGGGCAGCGAAGTGACGAACCCCACAACGGACAAAAAAGGTAACGAGGGCACTGAATAACACAGGATCTTCTCTTTGTATCTGGCAGGAACAACGAAGTTAAAATGCCCTAGTACCAAAATGTAGAATTAGTGCTACAACGGTCTTCAAGAGGACCTGCGATGCCGCTTCTGCCTCCCGTACCCTGGAGGCGGCACATGGGTCACGCGGTACGGTCATAGTGCGGTGGGACGCACACTCGTTGACCTCTCATGGCACTGCTCCACACTTCAGGGAGGACGCTTTCCATTAGCTATGTTTTCTGATGACATGTCGCGCCGGCCCCGTCCAACAACAGAACTCCTTTAGATCCAAACAGACTCTTCCACTCTCTCACCGGAAGTGAAACCAGGCCTCGCGGACACTTTCACAATACAACAGCCGGGAATGCACTTTTCGGTAAAGAAAACCACATTCCTTCCTCCTAATTAATCAAATAAACGTCTCACTGAAGAACAGGGGCCAGCTTCAATCGGTAAACAGCCGTTACAACGACATTTTTACTTTGCGATACCATTACAACGCATGCATTACCACGCATGCGTTGTACATCACGAAGTCATTACTAGGCATTTTTTAGAACGCATGGTCATTTACCACGCATGCCTTTACAACAAATTTTGTTGTAAAGGTATGTATGGTAAATGACCATGCGTTCTAAAAACATGTAGATGATCCATGTCATTGTAAGGAAACAGAGGCTGTTCTGTTTCCTCACAACAACGTGCACCGCCCTCAGAGATGACGTGAAGCAGGAACCATGAGGAGAGAGGAACCATGAGGAGTGAGAGGTAAGGGGGATTGGGCATGGGGTGGGGGTTTCTTTTCTAGGGTTTAGGGTAGTGCAGTGGTGTTTGGGTGGTGTAGGGGGTCGTGCTGGGGGTAGTGTTTTAGGGTTTAGGGTAGTGCAGTGGTGTTTGGGTAGTGTAGGGGGTCGTGCTGGGGGTAGTGTTTTAGGGTTTAGGGTAGTGCAGTAGTGTAGGGGGTCGTGCTGGGGGTAGTGTTTTAGGGTTTAGGGTAGTGCAGTGGTGTATGGGTAGTGTAGGGGTCGTGCTGGGGTAGTGTTTTAGGGTTTAGGTTAGTGCAGTGGTGTTTGAGTAGTGTAGGGGGTCATGCTGGTGGTAGTGTTTTAGGGTTTAGGGTAGTGCAGTGGTGTTTGTGTAGTGTGGGAGGTCATGCTGGGGGTATATTTAGGGTTTAGTGTAGTGCAGTGGTGTTTGAGTAGTGTAGGGGGTCATGCTGGTGGTGGTGTTTTAGGGTTTAGGGTAGTGCAGTGGTGTTTGTGTAGTGTAGGGGTCATGCTGGGGGTAGTGTTTTATGGTTTAGGGTAGTGCAGTGGTGTTTGGGTAGTGTAGGGGTCGTGCTGGGGGTAGATTTAGGGTTTAGGGTAGTGCAGTGGTGTTTGGGTAGTGTAGGGAGTCATGCTGGGGGTAGTGTTTTAGGGTTTAGGGTAGTGCAGTGGTGTTTGTGTAGTGTAGGTGGTTGTGCTGGGGGTAGTGTTTTAGGGTTTATGTTAGTGCAGTGGTGTTTGGGTAGTGTAGGGGGTAGTGCTGGGGTAGTGTTTTAGGGTTTAGGGCAGTGCAGTGGTGTTTGTGTAGTGAAGGGGGTCATGCTGTGGGTAGTGTTTTAGGGTTTAGGGTAGTGCAGTTGTGTTTGTGTAGTGTAGGGGTCGTGTTTTAGGGTATAGGGTAGTGCAGTGGTGTTTGGGTAGTGTAGGGGGTCATGCTGGGGTTAGTGTTTTAGGGTTTAGGGTAGTGCAGTGGTGTTTGGGTAGTGTAGGGGGTTGTGCTGGGGGTAGTGTTTTAGGGTTTAGGGTAGTGCAGTGGTGTTTGTGTAGTGTGGGAGGTCATGCTGGGGGTATATTTAGGGTTTAGTGTAGTGCAGTGGTGTTTGGGTAGTGTAGGGAGTCGTGCTGGGGGTAGTGTTTTAGTGTTTAGGGTAGTGCAGTGGTGTTTGGGTAGTGTAGGGAGTAGTGCTGGTGGTAGTGTTTTAGGGTTTAGGGTAGTGCAGTTATGTTTGGGTAGTGTAGGGTGTTGTGCTGGGGGTAGTGTTTTAGGGTTTAGGGTAGTGCAGTGGTGTTTGGGTAGTGGAGGGGTAGTGTTTTAGGGTTTAGGGTAGTGCGCCCAACCAGCCACAATATCCGTGGACAAAGGGGATCCTGACTTTTGGAACGCTCCGTCAATTGAATAATTTGGGTCAAGGGCCCTACCACGTCCAAGACCTATCAATTCCTTTCTTGGGATCCCTCATATACTTGGAGAAAAAGGTACATAGTTTCTCATCAATTTCAGGCGTGTGTGCCACCTTCCCCTTCAGTGAGGGCCTGGGGCATTCTCCCCTCATCCTATTCCTGACCTCCCTTTCAAGGGGTTGATGGATTTTCCCCACCACATACTCTGCCACTTTGGCGTCAGGTGTCCACTCTGCCGACCTAGGATGGTAAATTTGGGTAGGCTCGAACATGTCCGAGTGGACCCCGTCCCCAACCGGGGACTGAGAGGAGTGGGACTCTGGACGGCAGGGACGCCCGAGTCCTTATCCTCATCGGAGGAGAAATCGTCCTCTGATACACCCTCTCCCTCTAAGGGAAACCCGCCGTCGGGGTCTACAATAGTGGTGACAGTGTCACAATTTTCTCTGGGCCCCTCCTCCTCCCGGCAGGGTGCATGTTTTAGCGTTTGCGCACTCTTGAGGAAGGTCTCCGTAAGTTTATCAAATCCTTCCAAGTGCCCCGCGTTATGCTTAACGGCCCTTTTATTCCCCATCTGGGAGCTACTTGGACCCGCCACCACCAGATCTGGGTCACTGAACACCCCAGGGATGCTTTTCGCCAGCTTATCAACCTGATCCCTAAGAGGAGCCAGCGCCCTAGAAATAGCCAGAGAGAGGGCTTGGTCCACTGCTGGAGGGAGAAGTTGGGGGGCCATTCCTCCTCCACTTCCTGGTAGGAGGAGTAAAAATGGTCTTCTGGAGAAGACATGATAGCAGAGGGTGTGAGCACAGAACAAATGCCCTTAAAATCCTTAAGACAGCCCCCTCGCCGGTGCTCCAACAGCTGGGCTTTCCCCGAAGCTGTTATAAGAATAGACTGAGGCGCAATACCAATTACCACCACCAGGTGGCGCTGGTCACTAACGTGGCCTTGTGGGGAAATCACCACGTAGCGGTGTCAAAATTAGGCGAGGGTTGGTCGGGAGTCAAGCGGACACTAAAGGAGTGACCGGATTCCCAAACGCGCGTAAAGACCAGCGGGAGCGCTCGACGGAGCTGCCTCGCTCGGACCAGACGCGCCTGACAGGATCTCACCGCGCGCAGAGCACACAGCGGGAGAAACTGCGAGGGGGAGAACGCGCTCGGGCAAGAGCCTGCTGCGCATGGAATATGAAACAATACCAAGGCAATAATGCTAATAACGTGCACATGAAACCGCTATACAAACAGCAACAACATCAGATTAAGCCAAGAATGTAAGGAATGCACTTAACTGACGAGCAGTGAAGAAAGAGGAAGCGGAAGGGACGTCACGATATTATATACGATGGACTGTGATATGATTAGACTATAGTTGCCTTGGAGACTACCCCCCTAATGGTTCATGGGTTGTGTAGTCTTTTGTTTAATGATTGTTGTGTTATGTTTTCTTTGAACTGCTATGCAAATAAAGTGAGGAAAGATATGCATAATCCTCGCCTCCGTCCTGCCATAGAATTCATTAAACTTTATTGGATCTGATTTAGAAACATAGATCATAAAAGTGTACATAAAAACAGTAAATCCTCTTTCCTAATACAATACAGTGAGAATTAATTAAAACCAGTAGGTAAAAACGGGTGTTACAAAGCCCGGTTCAGAGCAACTTCAGGTTAACAGAATCGTAAAGTTCAATGTTTCGCAAGATCAATCTCATGTACTTCGTGCAAAATACGCAATAAGGGGTCCAAGTAAGATGTAACGCTCCAATACCTGACCAGTTTGCACTATATAAAACTGCAGAAAAACTAAAAATAAAAAGTGTTTTGCACACTTCTGTCATTGGGCTATATGTGGGCTACATCTGGGTGATATTTGTGCTACATTTGGGCTCTTTTTTCTCTGGTGGCCATCTTGGGAGACTTATTTGTTATGAAGTTTCCTAATTTCGTAATTTACTGCAGTCTCCTCAGTAGGAAATGCTTTCAGTTTTTCTTTGATTCCATCAAGAAGGCACTCAGATGTGTCACACATTTGCTATAAATTCAGAATGTTAGCACTCTAGTTGTTCATTAGATCACTGTAGTAAAGCTACTGCGCACCAGGGAGTTAACTGGAAGTCTACTGCTGGTATTGAAAGTGATTGTTTCAGTCTGCATGTCAGAATGTTCTAATGAAATAGAAGAGGATTTGAGATCTCACTTAAAACATGCCCTAAATTTTCTTTCTGCAGCACTAACCATAATTTCTATGGCAAAATGAACCCCCTCATTTTGTTCCTTTTTAAATTAAATGTTTTAAGTGTTACCAGTTTATTCCAATCAAGATGGCTTCAGGTGTGCCATACTTTTGTCATAAGTAAGACTGTTAGCGCTCTAGTTGTCCTTTAGAACACTCTGGAAAGCTGCAGTAGAACACAAAGGCATCAACTGACAGGCTGCTCCTGTTGAAAGATAACAGGAAGATATTTGAGATCTCAATTAAAACATGTCCTAATTTTTCTTTCTACAGCACTAACCATAATTTCTATAACACAATGAAACCCCTCATTTTGTTCCTTTTTAAATTAAATGTTTTAAGAGTTACCAGTTTATTCCAATCAAGATGGCTTCAGGTGTGCCATAATGTTGTCATAAGTAAGACTGTTAGCGCTCTAGTTGTTCTTTAGAACACTCTGGGAAGCTGAAGTAGAACACAAAGGCATCAACTGACAGGCTGCTCCTGTTGAAATATAACAGGAAGATATTTGAGATCTCACTTAAAACATGTCCTAATTTTTCTTTCTACAGCACTAACCATAATTTCTATGGCAAAATGAACCCCCTCATTTTGTTCCTTTTTAAATTAAATGTTTTAAGTGTTACCAGTTTATTCCAATCAAGATGGCTTCAGGTGTGCCATACTTTTGTCATAAGTAAGACTGTTAGCTCTCTAGTTGTTCTTTAGAACACTCTGGGAAGCTGCAGTAGAACACAAAGGAATCAACTGACAGGCTGCTCCTGTTGAAATATAACAGGAAGATATTTGAGATCTCACTTAAAACATGTCCTAATTTTTCTTTCTACAGCACTAACCATAATTTCTATGACAAAATGAACCCCTCATTTTGTTCCTTTTTAGATTAAATGTTTTAAGAGTTACCAGTTTATTCCAATCAAGATGGCTTCAGGTGTGCCATAATTTTGTCATAAGTAAGACTGTTAACTCTCTAGTTGTTCTTTAGAACACTCTGGGAAGCTGCAGTAGAACACAAAGGCATCAACTGACAGGCTGCTCCTGTTGAAATATAACAGGAAGATATTTGAGATCACACTTGAAACATGTCCTAATTTTTCTTTCTACAGCACTAACCATAATTTCTATGACAAAATGAACCCCATCATTTTGTTCCTTTTTAAATTAAATGTTTTAAGTGTTACCAGTTTATTCCAATCAAGATGGCTTCAGGTGTGCCATACTTTTGTCATAAGTAAGGCTGTTAGCACTCTAGTTGTTCTTTAGAACACTCTGGGAAGCTGCAGTAGAACACAAAGGAATCAACTGACAGTCTCTGCCCTTGTTGGATGTACATGTTTTACTGAGAATGTCAGACTTCATTCTCACATGACTGAGAAAGATAATGTGAATTTACAGAAAATATGCTCTCATTTTAGCTTCTAGATCACCTTCCAAACCTCAATGGGAAAAGTATGAGAAAATAGTTTTCTCTCAAACATGATTCATGATATCCCAGCAGAAGGATTTTTCACAGGGTAAAATCACCTTAGAACACACCACAAGTCCTAAAATTAGTATGGTACCATCAACAAATGAATTCTAATGTAACTAAAGTCTGTTATCACCCTTTATAGTTCTCCTTTTGGTAACCCTCAAAATCTTCGATTCACTACAATGCATTTCAATGGGGTACTATCATTTATATTGGTCCCAAGATGGCTGCCAGCAATTCCAGGATGAAGTGCTGACAGCCAATCAGATCTCACGATGACATGTGGTTAGGCTCCGCCCAGATATATATGTGTTTTCTTTTTCAAATTTCTCAGGAACTACTGAACGGATTTACACCATTTAAGCAAAAGGCACGACTCTGAACCAAGGGCTACCTTTTTGCCAAATTTGGTGTAATTCCGTTCAGCAGTTCGGGCTGTAGCTGCGATGAAAGGTTCCTATGGAAAATTGCATGGGGAAAACACGTTATGGGACCCCCCTTTTTTCTCGGCCCCCACTTGACGAATCACCCTGAGACTTTCAGGATAGGAGCGAACCGGAGCGGGCCACGAGTTTTGAAAATTTTGCGAAGATTCGTCAACCGACGCCAAAGTTATTTCAAATAGAATGTTGTGAATTTCCTATGGAAAATAGGTCCTAACTATAACTATCTACTGGCGAGCGCCAGTAGATAATATATATATATCTATATATACACACATATTTTGTTTGACCCTCCCTTTTTCTGGCCAGATCACTCCGAAACATTCCATGGTCAAAT
Organism: Calotriton arnoldi; assembly: GCA_963921515.1. Lineage (NCBI taxonomy): Eukaryota > Metazoa > Chordata > Amphibia > Caudata > Salamandridae > Calotriton > Calotriton arnoldi. The sequence continues at coordinate 378,049 of CAWUFW010003592.1, forward strand.
AGAATCACTGGCGTACTTTTATTGGGAAAATTTTGTGAAGATTCGTCAAACGGCACTAAAGGTATAGGCAAGTCAAAAAACATAGGTAATATATATATCTATCTATATATGTATGTAAATATATATGTGTATATATATATGCATATATATATATATATATATATTCACTGAAAAAACCATAGGTTTTAGGGACAGTTATAGTTAGTTGGACATTTCACTCGTACAAAACCATAGAAATTCCCCCGTTATAGTTAGTTCAGCTAACTATAACTCGCGCCCCGCAATGCACTGCTGATGACGTCACATATTACATCACTCATGACATGGTCAGTGACATCACTGATGACATCACTGATGACATCTCAAATGAAATCACTGATGACATCATCCAGTGACTGTGTGTTTCTGTAAAGTTTAAATATGTTTAATATATATAGGGAAAGGCGTATTGAAGAATGAGTGGGTGTTTAAGTGTCTGAATGGATGATTTAGTACGTGCGTGACTGACTCTACAAGTGAGTGATTAAACGTATCTTACTGAATGCATGGGTTAGTGACTAAACTGTGTGAATGTCTGTATCCGTCTGTTTGTTGGTGTGTAACTGGATGCATGGATTTGCGAATAGCTACATGAGTGTCTATATGGGTTATTGATTGGTTCTCTGAGTATCTGTATGGCTGCCTGAGTGTTTGTGTGGGTGGGGTGTATGTGACTCTGTACATAGATGTGTGAGTGGGGGATTCACTGGGTGCATGATTTCAAGAGTGCATCTGTGATGGACTGCTTGGGTGGGTGAGTGTGTGTATGGGTGTGTTAGTGAGTGAATGTATATATCAGTGGTACATGTGCGAGTAACTACATATGTAAAAGGCAGTATATATGTGTGTTAGAGTATTTAAATGGCTATAAGTGAGAGTGTGTGATTGTGAGAGTGGCTGTATGGATGCGTGTGTGCTTGTATCAGTTATTGTATAAGAGCGTAAGAATGTGCTAGTATTTGTATGAGTAAGTGAGCTGGTGTGTGTATAACTGTATAGGTGAGTAAATGGGTGTGTGATTAATTTTTGCATGACTGACTAGGTGTGTGAGTACCTCTATGGATGAGTGGCAGTGTGTGAGTGTTTATATAGGTGTATGAGTGCATATGATAGTCCTGTACTGAGTGACTGTAAGTATGAGTGACTGTACGGGTGAGTGAGTAGATGTGTGTGTGTAGACCTAAGAATCAGTGAGTGGGTATGTAGTTATTGGTATTGGAGTGTGTATGGTTTTGAGAATGGCAGTCTGTAATTTAGAGTGGGTGTATCAAAAGCTATATTAGGGTGTGAGAAGATGCATGAAATTATCACATGGATGATGTCATCAGTGATGTCATTTGAGATGTCATCAGTGATGTCATCAGTGATGTCACTGACCATGTCATGAGTGATGTAATATGTGACGTCATCAGCAGTGCATTGCGGGGCGCGAGTTATAGTTAGCTGAACTAACTATAACGGGGGAATTTCTATGGTTTTGTACGAGTGAAATGTCCAACTAACTATAACTGTCCCTAAAACCTATGGTTTTTTCAGTGAATTTCAAAGGTTTTTTAAATGCTAATTTCTAACTATAACGTGTCTGAAACCTATGGTTTTTTCAGTGAATTTCAAAGGTTTTTTAAATGCTAGTTTCTAACTATGCCTACAGAGGTAGGACATGTGAAGAAAGAAGAAAAAACGCGCAGAAAGAAGCAAAAGAAATGCAGAAAGAAGCAACAGAAGTCCACAAAGACGAAGAAAAGTGCAGGAAGAAGCAAAAGATGTGCAGAAAGAACCAACAGAGGAGCAGAAAGAGGCCATGTTGCAAAATCATCCTGTGCCCACAACTTTTTCAGACGGGTACTGGTGGTAACTGACTCTGACTAACCAGAGTCAGTGCTATGCTAAAAGACACTTAGAATACAGTGAAAACACCTACATACACTAGGGAACACTATGCGTTGGGGTACCCCTGTGATTAGCATGACCTCCTCTGTAAGTCCCTAGTACATAATAGGGCAGGGGATTAAAACTACCTCTTAAAACGCGTGTGCAAATGCGCCCCGTGGTGCGTTTTAAGTTGCGGGATTAAGTCCCCTTGAATCCTGAGGGTCCCTGGGGCCCAACTAGCCCCCCAGGTACCTACAGTTAGGACCACAGAGCTGAGTTGCAGAGAGGCGTTCCGAGGCCACGCACCTTTTTCACCTCTCTGCAATGCAACTCTGTTGTGCTTACTGAAGGTACCTGGTGGGCTAGTTGGCCCCCAGGGTCCCTCAGGATTCAAGGGGGCGTGTTTGCGCACATGTCACCTGAGGCCCCGCCCCCTCCCTTCACCACTGTGCAAACGCGCCCCGTGGCGCGTTTTAAGTTGGGGGATTAGGTCACCTTGAATCCTGAGGGTCCCTGGGGCCCAACTAGCCCACCAAGTACTTCCAGTAAGCACCACAGGCCTGCGTTGCAACGCCTGTAACAAATTGTGTAGTTGTGTTTAGGTAGTGAAGGGGGTCGTGCTGGGGGTAGTGTTTTGGGGTTTAGGGTAGTGCAGTGGTGTTTGTGTAGTGTAGGGGGTCATGCTGGGGGTAGATTTAGGGTTTAGGGTAGTGCAGTGGTGTTTGGATAGTGTAGGGAGTCGTGCTGGGGGAGTGTTTTAGGGTTTAGGGTATTACAGTGGTGTTTGGGTAGTGTAGGGGGTTGTGCTGGGGGTAGTGTTTTAGGGTAGTGCAGTGGTGTTTGGGTAGTGTAGGGGTCGTGCTGGGGGTAGTGGTTTAGGGTTTAGGGTAGTGCAGTGGTGTTTGGGTAGTGTAGGGGGTACTGCTGGGGGTAGTGTTTTAGGGTTTAGGGTAGTGCAATGGTGTTTGGGTAGTGTAGGGGTAACTGCTGGGGGTAGTGTTTTAGGGTTTAGGGTAGTGCAGTGGTGTTTGGGTAGTGTAGGGGTTCGTGCTGGGGGTATTGTTTTAGGGTTTAGGGTAGTGCAGTGGTGTTTGTGTAGTGTAGGGGGTAGTGTTTTAGGGTTTAAGGTAGTGCAGTGGTGTTTGTGTAGTGTAGGGGGTCGTGCTGGGGGTAGTGTTTTAGGGTTTAGGGTAGTGCAGTGGTCTTTGTGTAGTGTAGGAGGTCGTGTTTTAGGGTTTAGGGTAGTGCAGTGGTGTTCGGGCAGTGTAGGGGGTCGTGCTGGGGGTGGTGTTTCAGGGTTTAGGGCAGTGCAGTGGTGTTCAGGCAGTGTAGGGGGTCTTGCTGGGGGTGGTGTTTCAGGGTTTAGGGCAGTGCAGTGGTGTTTGGGTCGCGCAGGGGGTCATGCTGGGTGGAGTGTTTTAGGGTTTAGGGCAGTGCAGTGGTGTTTGGGTAGTGTAGGGGGTCATGCTGGGGGAGTGTTTTAGGGTTTAGGGCAGTGCAGTGGTGTTCGGGCAGTGTAGGGGGTCGTGCTGGGGGAGTGTTTTAGGGTTTAGGGCAGTGCAGTGGTGTTCGGGTAGTGTAGGGGGTCGTGCTGGGGGGAGTGTTTGAGGGTTTAGGGCAGTGCAGTTGTGTTAGGGTAGTGTAGGGGGTCGTGCTGGGGGAGTATTTTAGGGTTTAGGGCAGTGCAGTGGTGTTCGGGCAGTGTAGGGGGTCGTGCTGGGGGTTGTGTTTCAGGGTTTAGGGCAGTGCAGTCGTGTTCGGGCAGTGTAGGGGGTCGTGCTGGGGCTGGTGTTTCAGGGTTTAGGGCAGTGCAGTGGTGTTCGGGCAGTGTAGGGGGTCGTGCTGGGGCTGGTGTTTCAGGGTTTAGGGCAGTGGTGTTCGGGCATTGTAGGGGGTCTTGCTGGGGGTGGTGTTTCAGGGTTTAGGGCAGTGGCGTTTGGGCAGTGTAGGGGGTCTTGCTGGGGATGATGTTTCAGGGTTTAGGGCAGTGCAGTGGTGTTCGGGCAGTGTAGGGGGTCTTGCTGGGGGTAGTTTTTCAGGGTTTAGGGCAGTGCAGTGGTGTTCGTGCAGTGTAGGGGGTCGTGCTGGGGATGGTGTTTCATGGTTTAGGGCAGTGCAGTAGTGTTCAGGCAGTGTAGGGGGTCGTGCTGGGGCTGGTGTTTCAGGGTTTAGGGCAGTGCAGGCAGTGGTGCTCGGGCAGTGTAGGGGGTCGTGCTGGGGGTGGTGTTTCTGGGTTTAGGGTAGTGCAGTTGTGTTCAGGCAGTGTAGGGGTTCGTGCTGGGGCTGGTGTTTCAGGGTTTAGGGCAGTGCAGTGGTGTTCGGGCAGTGTAGGGGGTCATGCTGGGGCTGGTGTTTCAGTGTTTTGGGCAGAGCAGTGGTGTTCGGGCAGTGTAGGGGGTCGTGCTGGGGGTGGTGTTTCAGGGTTTAGGGCAGTGCAGTGGTGTTCGAGTAGTGTAGGGGGTCGTGCTGGGGGTGGTGTTTCAGGGTTTAGGGCAGTGGTGTTCGGGCAGTGTAGGGGGTCTTGCTGGGGGTGATGTTTCAGGGTTTAGGGCAGTGCAGTGGTGTTCGGGCAGTGTAGGGGGTCTTGCTGGGGGCAGTGTTTCAGGGTTTAGGGCAGAGCAATGGTGTTCAGGCAGTGTAGGGGTTGTGTTGGAGGTGGTGTTTCAGGCTTTAGGGCAGTGCAGTGGTATTCGGGCAGTGTAGGGGTCTTGCTGGGGGTGGTGTTTCAGGGTTTAGGGCAGTGGTGTTCAGGCAGTGTAGGGGGTCGTGCTGGGGGTGGTGTTTCAGGGTTTAGGGCAGTGCAATGGTGTTCGGGCAGTGTAGGGGGTCGTGCAGGGGCTGGTGTTTCAGGGTTTAGGGCAGTGCAGTGGTGTTCGGCTTAGTGTAGGGGGTCGTGCTGGGGGTGGTGTTTCAGGGTTTAGGGCAGTGCAGTGGTGTTTGGGCAGTGTAGGGGGTCGTGCTGGGGGTGGTGTTTCTGGGTTTAGGGCAGTGTAGTGGTGTTCGGGCAGTGTAGGGGGTCGTGCAGGGGGTGGTGAGTCAGGGTTTAGGGCAGTGCAGTGGTGTTTGGGCAGTGTAGGGGGTCATGCTGGGGGTAGAGTTTTAGGGTTTAGGGCAGTGCAGTGGTGTTCGGGCAGTATAGGGGATCGTGCAGGGGGTGGTGTTTCAGGGTTTAGGGCAGTGCAGTGGTGCTCGGGCAGTGTAGGGGTCGTGCTGGGGGTGGTGTTTCAGGGTTTAGGGCAGTGCAGTGGTGTTCGGGCAGTGTAGGGCGTCGTGCTGGGGGTGGTGTTTCAGGGTTTTGGGCAGTGCAGTGTTGTTCGGGCAGTGTAGGTGGTCTTGCTGGGGCTGGTGTTTCCGGGTTTAGTGCAGTGGTGTTCGGGCAGTGTAGGGGGTCTTGCTGGGGGTGGTGTTTCAGTGTTTAGGGCAGTGCAATGGTGTTCGGGCAGTGTAGGGGGTCTTGCTGGGGGTGATGTTTCAGGGTTTAGGGCAGTGCAGTGGTGTTCGGGCAGTGTAGGGGGTCTTGCTGGGGGCAGTGTTTCAGGGTTTAGGGCAGAGCAATGGTGTTCAGGCAGTGTAGGGTGTTGTGTTGGAGGTGGTGTTTCAGGCTTTAGGGCAGTGCAGCGGTATTCGGGCAGTGTAGGGGGACTTGCTGGGGGTGGTGTTTCAGGGTTTAGGGCAGTGGTGTTCAGGCAGTGTAGGGGGTTGTGCTGGGGGTGGTGTTTCAGGGTTTAGGGCAGTGCAATGGTGTTCGGGCAGTGTAGGGGGTCGTGCAGGGGCTGGTGTTTCAGGGTTTAGGGCAGTGCAGTGTTGTTCGGCTTAGTGTAGGGGGTCGTGCGGGGGTGGATGTTTCAGGGTTTAGGGCAGTGCAGTGGTGTTTGGGCAGTGTAGTGGGTCGTGCTGGGGGTGGTGTTTCTGGGTTTAGGGCAGTGTAGTGGTGTTCGGGCAGTGTAGGGGGTCGTGCAGGGGGTGGTGAGTCAGGGTTTAGGGCAGTGCAGTGGTGTTTGGGCAGTGTAGGGGGTCATGCTGGGGGTAGAGTTTTAGGGTTTAGGGCAGTGCAGTGGTGTTCGGGCAGTATAGGGGATCGTGCAGGGGGTGGTGTTTCAGGGTTTAGGGCAGTGCAGTGGTGCTCGGGCAGTGTAGGGGTCGTGCTGGGGGTGGTGTTTCAGGGTTTAGGGCAGTGCAGTGGTGTTCGGGCAGTGTAGGGCATCGTGCTGGGGGTGGTGTTTCAGGGTTTTGGGCAGTGCAGTGTTGTTCGGGCAGTGTAGGTGGTCTTGCTGGGGCTGGTGTTTCTGGGTTTAGTGCAGTGGTGTTCGGGCAGTGTAGGGGGTCTTGCTGGGGGTGGTGTTTCAGTGTTTAGGGCAGTGCAATGGTGTTCGCGCAGTGTAGGGGGTTTTGCTGGGGCTGATGTTTCAGCGTTTAGGGCAGCGCAGTGGTGTTCGGGCAGTGTAGGGGGTCTTGCTGGGGGTGGTGTTTCAGGGTTTAGGGCAGTGCAGTGGTGTTCGGGCAGTGTAGGGGGTCTTGATGGGGCTGGTGTTTCAGGGTTTAGGGCAGTGCAGTGGTGTTCGGGCAGTGTAGGGGGTCTTGCTGGGGCTGGTGTTTCAGGGTTTAGGGTAGTGCAGTGGTGTTCGGGCAGTGTAGGGGGTCGTGCTGGGGCTGGTGTTTGAGGGTTTAGGGCAGTGCAGTGGTGTTCGGGCAGTGTAGGGGGTCGTGCTGGGGCTGGTGTTTCAGGGTTTAGGGCAGTGCAGTGGTTTTCAGGCAGTGTAGGCGGTCGTGCTGGGGGTGGTGTTTCAGGGTTTAGGGCAGTGCAGTGGTGTTCGGGCAGTGTAGGCGGTCGTGCTGGGGGTGGTGTTTCAGGGTTTAGGGCAGTGCAGTGGTGTTCGGGCAGTGTAGGGGGCGTGCTGGGGCTGGTGTTTCAGGGTTTTGGGCAGAGCAGTGGTGTTCGGGCAATGTAGGGGGTCGTGCTGGGGGTGGTGTTTTAGGGTTTAGGGCACTGCAGTGTTGTTCGGGCAGTGTAGGGGGTCTTGCTGGGGGTGGTGTTTCAGGGTTTAGGGCAGTGGTGTTCGGGCAGTGTAGGGGGTCTTGCTGGGGTGATGTTTCAGGGTTTAGGGCAGTGCAGTGGTGTTCGGGCAGTGTAGGGGGTCTTGCTGGGGGTAGTGTTTCAGTGTTTAGGGCAGTGCAGTAGTGTTCGTGCAGTGTAGGGGGTCATGCTGGGGGCGGTGTTTCAGGGTTTAGGGCAGTGCAGTAGTGTTCGGGCAGTGTAGGGGGTCATGCAGGGGGTGGTGTTTCAGGGTTTAGGGCAGTGCAATGGTGTTCGGGCAGTGTAGGGGGTCGTGCTGGGGGTGGTGTTTCAGGGTTTAGGGCAGTGCAGTGGTGTTCGGGCAGTGTAGTGGGTCATGCAGGGGTGGTGTTTCAGGGTTTAGGGCAGTGCAGTGGTGTTCGGGCAATGTAGGGGGTCGTGCTGGGGCTGGTGTTTCAGGGTTTAGGGCAGTGCAGTGGTGTTCGGGCAGTGTAGGGGGTCTTGCTGGGGTTGGTGTTTCCGGGTTTAGGGCAGTGGTGTTCAGGCAGTGTAGGGGTCTTGCTGGGGGTGATGTTTCAGGGTTTAGGGCAGTGCAGTGGTGTTCGGGCAGTGTAGGGGGTCTTGCTGGGGGTAGTGTTTCAGGGTTTAGGGCAGTGCAGGGGTGTTCGTGCAGTGTAGGGGGTCATGCTGGGGATGGTGTTTCAGGGTTTAGGCCAGTGCAGTAGTGTTCGGGCAGAGTAGGGGTTGTGCAGGGGAATGGTGTTTCAGGGTTTAGGGCAGTCAGTGGTGTTTGGGCAGTGTAGTGGGTCATGCAGGGGGTGGTGTTTCAGGGTTTAGGGCAGTGCAGTGGTGTTCAGGCAATGTAGGGGGTCTTGCTGGGGCTGGTGTTTCAGCGTTTAGGGCAGTGCAGTGGTGTTCGGGCAGTGTAGGGGGTCTTGCTGGGGGTGGTGTTTCAGGGTTTAGGGCAGTGGTGTTCGGGCAGTGTAGGGGGTCTTGCTGGGGGTGATGTTTCAGGGTTTAAGGCAGTGCAGTGGTGTTCGGGCAGTGTAGGGTGTCGTGCTGGGGGTGGTGTTTCAGGGTTTAGGGCAGTGCAGTGGTGTTCGGGCAGTGTAGGGGGTTGTGCTGGGGCTGGTGTTTCAGGGTTTAGGACAGTGCAATGGTGTTCTGGCAGTGTAGGGGGTCGTGCTGGGGCTAGTGTTTCACGGTTTAGGGCAGTGCAGTGGTGTTCGGGCAGTGTAGGGGGTCATGCTGGGGCTGGTGTTTCAGGGTTTAGGGCAGTGCAGTGGTGTTCGTGCAGTGTAGGGGGTCGTTCTGGGGGTAGTGTTTTAGGGTTTAGGGTAGTGCAGTGGTGCTTGTGTAGTGTAGGGGGTCTTGCTGGGGTTGATGTTTCAGGGTTTAGGGCAGTGCAGTGGTGTTCGGGCAGTGTAGGGGGTCATGCTGGGGCTGGTGTTTCAGGGTTTAGGGCAGTGCAGTGGTGTTCGTGCAGTGTAGGTGGTCGTGCTGGGGCTGGTGTTTCAGGGTTTAGGGCAGTGCAGTGGTGTTCGGGCAGTGTAGGGGGTCATGCTGGGGCTGGTGTTTCAGGGTTTAGGGCAGTGCAGTGGTGCTCAGGCAGTGTAGCGGATCGTGCTGGGGGTGGTGTTTATGGGTTTAGGGTAGTGCAGTGGTGTTCGGGCAGTGTAGGGGGTCGTGCTGGGGCTGGTGTTTCAGGGTTTAGGGCAGTGCAGTGGTGTTCGGGCAGTGTAGGGGGTCGGTGCTGGGGCTGGTGTTTTAGGGTTTAGGGCAGTGCAGTGGTGTTCGGGCAGTGTAGGGGTCTTGCTGGGGGTAGTTTTTCAGGGTTTAGGGCAGTGCAGTGGTGTTCGTGCAGTGTAGGGGGTCGTGCTGGGGATGGTGTTTCATGGTTTAGGGCAGTGCAGTAGTGTTCAGTCAGTGTAGGGGGTCGTGCTGGGGCTGGTGTTTCAGGGTTTAGGGCAGTGCAGGCAGTGGTGCTCGGGCAGTGTAGGGGGTCGTGCTGGGGGTGGTGTTTCTGGGTTTAGGGTAGTGCAGTGGTGTTCGGGCAGTGTAGGGGTTCGTGCTGGGGCTGGTGTTTCAGGGTTTAGGGCAGTGCAGTGGTGTTCGGGCAGTGTAGGGGGTCATGCTGGGGCTGGTGTTTCAGTGTTTTGGGCAGAACAGTGGTGTTCGGGCAGTGTAGGGGGTGGTGCTGGGGGTGGTGTTTCAGGGTTTAGGGCAGTGCAGTGGTGTTCGAGCAGTGTAGGGGGTCGTGCTGGGGGTGGTGTTTCAGGGTTTAGGGCAGTGGTGTTCGGGCAGTGTAGGGGGTCTTGCTGGGGGTGATGTTTCAGGGTTTAGGGCAGTGCAGTGGTGTTCAGGCAGTGTAGGGTGTCTTGCTGGGGGCAGTGTTTCAGGGTTTAGGGCAGAGCAATGGTGTTCAGGCAGTGTAGGGGTTGTGTTGGAGGTGGTGTTTCAGGCTTTAGGGCAGTGCAGTGGTATTCGGGCAGTGTAGGGGGTCTTGCTGGGGGTGGTGTTTCAGGGTTTAGGGCAGTGGTGTTCAGGCAGTGTAGGGGGTCATGCTGGGGGTGGTGTTTCAGGTTTTAGGGCAGTGCAGTGGTGTTCGGGCAGTGTAGGGGGTCATGCAGGGGCTGGTGGTTTAGGGCAGTGCAGTGGTGTTCGGGCAGTGTAGGGGGTCGTGCTGGGGGTGGTGTTTCAGGGTTTAGGGCAGTGCAGTGGTGTTTGGGCAGTGTAGGGGTCGTGCTGGGGGTGGTGTTTCTGGGTTTAGGGCAGTGTAGTGGTGTTTGGGCAGTGTAGGGGTCGTGCAGGGGGTGGTGAGTCAGGGTTTAGGGCAGTGCAGTGGTGTTCGGGCAGTGTAGGGGGTCATGCTGGGGGCAGAGTTTCAGGGTTTAGGGCAGTGCAGTGGTGTTCGGGCAGTGTAGGGGGTCGTGCAGGGGGTGGTGTTTCAGGGTTTAGGGCAGTGCAGTGGTGTTCGGGCAGTGTAGGGGTCGTGCTGGGGGTGGTGTTTCAGGGTTTAGGGCAGGGCAGTGGTGTTCGGGCAGTGTAGGGTGTCGTGCTGGGGGTGGTGTTTCAGGGTTTGGCCAGTGCAGTGGTGTTCGGGCAGTGTAGGTGGTCTTGCTGGGGCTGGTGTTTCCGGGTTTAGTGCAGTGGTGTTCGGGCAGTGTAGGGGTCTTGCTGGGGGTGGTGTTTCAGTGTTTAGGGCAGTGCAATGGTGTTCGTGCAGTGTAGGGGGTCTTGCTGGGGCTGATGTTTCAGCGTTTAGGGCAGCGCAGTGGTGTTCGGGCAGTGTAGGGGGTCTTGCTGGGGGTGGTGTTTCAGGGTTTAGGGCAGTGCAGTGGTGTTTGGGCAGTGTAGGGGGTCTTGCTGGGGCTGGTGTTTCAGGGTTTAGGGCAGTGCAGTGGTGTTCGGGCAGTGTAGGGGGTCTTACTGGGGCTGGTGTTTCAGGGTTTAGGGTAGTGCAGTGGTGTTCGGGCAGTGTAGGGGGTCGTGCTGGGGCTGGTGTTTGAGGGATTAGGGCAGTGCAGTGGTGTTCGGGCAGTGTAGGGGGTCGTGCTGGGGCTGGTGTTTCAGGGTTTAGGGCAGTGCAGTGGTTTTCAGGCAGTGTAGGCGGTCGTGCTGGGGGTGGTGTTTCAGGGTTTTGGGCAGTGCAGTGGTGTTCGGGCAGTGTAGGGGGTCATGCAGGGGCTGGTGTTTCAGGGTTTAGGGCAGTGCAGTGGTGTTCGGGCAGTGTAGGGGGTCGTGCTGGGGTGGTGTTTCAGGGTTTAGGGCAGTGCCGTGGTGTTTGGGCAGTGTAGGGGGTGGTGCTGGGGGTGGTGTTTCTGGGTTTAGGGCAGTGTAGTGGTGTTTGGGCAGTGTAGGGGATCGTGCTGGGGCAGAGTTTTAGGGTTTAGGGAGTGCAGTGGTGTTCGGGCAGTGTAGGGGGTCGTGCAGGGGGTGGTGTTTCAGGGTTTAGGGCAGTGCAGTGGTGTTCGGGCAGTGTAGGGGTCGTGCTGGGGGTGGTGTTTCAGGGTTTAGGGCAGTGCAGTGGTGTTCGGGCAGTGTAGGGTGTCGTGCTGGGGGTGGTGTTTCAGGGTTTTGGGCAGTGCAGTGGTGTTCGGGCAGTGTAGGGGGTCGTGCTGGGGGTGGTGTTTCAGGGTTTAGGGCAGTGCAGTGGTGTTTGGGCAGTGTAGGGGGTGGTGCTGGGGGTGGTGAGTCAGGGTTTAGGGCAGTGCAGTGGTGTTCGGGCAGTGTAGGGGGTCATGCTGGGGGCAGAGTTTTAGGGTTTAGGGAGTGCAGTGGTGTTCGGGCAGTGTAGGGGGTCGTGCAGGGGGTGGTGTTTCAGGGTTTAGGGCAGTGCAGTGGTGTTCGGGCAGTGTAGGGGTCGTGCTGGGGGTGGTGTTTCAGGGTTTAGGGCAGTGCAGTGGTGTTCGGGCAGTGTAGGGTGTCGTGCTGGGGGTGGTGTTTCAGGGTTTTGGGCAGTGCAGTGGTGTTCGGGCAGTGTAGGTGGTCTTGCTGGGGCTGGTGTTTCCGGGTTTAGTGCAGTGGTGTTTGGGCAGTGTAGGGGGTCTTGCTGGGGGTGGTGTTTCAGTGTTTAGGGCAGTGCAATGGTGTTCGCGCAGTGTAGGGGGTCTTGCTGGGGCTGATGTTTCAGCGTTTAGGGCAGCGCAGTGGTGTTCGGGCAGTGTAGGGGGTCTTGCTGGGGGTGGTGTTTCAGGGTTTAGGGCAGTGCAGTGGTGTTCGGGCAGTGTAGGGGTTCGTGCTGGGGCTGGTGTTTCAGGGTTTAGGGCAGTGCAGTGGTGTTCGGGCAGTGTAGGGGGTCATGCTGGGGCTGGTGTTTCAGTGTTTTGGGCAGAACAGTGGTGTTCGGGCAGTGTAGGGGGTGGTGCTGGGGTGGTGTTTCAGGGTTTAGGGCAGTGCAGTGGTGTTCGAGCAGTGTAGGGGGTCGTGCTGGGGGTGGTGTTTCAGGGTTTAGGGCAGTGGTGTTCGGGCAGTGTAGGGGGTCTTGCTGGGGGTGATGTTTCAGGGTTTAGGGCAGTGCAGTGGTGTTCAGGCAGTGTAGGGTGTCTTGCTGGGGGCAGTGTTTCAGGGTTTAGGGCAGAGCAATGGTGTTCAGGCAGTGTAGGGGGTTGTGTTGGAGGTGGTGTTTCAGGCTTTAGGGCAGTGCAGTGGTATTCGGGCAGTGTAGGGGGTCTTGCTGGGGGTGGTGTTTCAGGGTTTAGGGCAGTGGTGTTCAGGCAGTGTAGGGGGTCATGCTGGGGGTGGTGTTTCAGGTTTTAGGGCAGTGCAGTGGTGTTCGGGCAGTGTAGGGGGTCATGCAGGGGCTGGTGGTTTAGGGCAGTGCAGTGGTGTTCGGGCAGTGTAGGGGGTCGTGCTGGGGGTGGTGTTTCAGGGTTTAGGGCAGTGCAGTGGTGTTTGGGCAGTGTAGGGGGTCGTGCTGGGGGTGGTGTTTCTGGGTTTAGGGCAGTGTAGTGGTGTTTGGGCAGTGTAGGGGGTCGTGCAGGGGGTGGTGAGTCAGTGTTTAGGGCAGTGCAGTGGTGTTCGGGCAGTGTAGGGGGTCATGCTGGGGGCAGAGTTTCAGGGTTTAGGGCAGTGCAGTGGTGTTCGGGCAGTGTAGGGGGTCGTGCAGGGGGTGGTGTTTCAGGGTTTAGGGCAGTGCAGTGGTGTTCGGGCAGTGTAGGGGTCGTGCTGGGGGTGGTGTTTCAGGGTTTAGGGCAGTGCAGTGGTGTTCGGGCAGTGTAGGGTGTCGTGCTGGGGTGGTGTTTCAGGGTTTTGGGCAGTGCAGTGGTGTTCGGGCAGTGTAGGTGGTCTTGCTGGGGCTGGTGTTTCCGGGTTTAGTGCAGTGGTGTTCGGGCAGTGTAGGGGGTCTTGCTGGGGGTGGTGTTTCAGTGTTTAGGGCAGTGCAATGGTGTTCGTGCAGTGTAGGGGGTCTTGCTGGGGCTGATGTTTCAGCGTTTAGGGCAGCGCAGTGGTGTTCGGGCAGTGTAGGGGGTCTTGCTGGGGGTGGTGTTTCAGGGTTTAGGGCAGTGCAGTGGTGTTTGGGCAGTGTAGGGGGTCTTGCTGGGGCTGGTGTTTCAGGGTTTAGGGCAGTGCAGTGGTGTTCGGGCAGTGTAGGGGGTCTTACTGGGGCTGGTGTTTCAGGGTTTAGGGTAGTGCAGTGGTGTTCGGGCAGTGTAGGGGGTCGTGCTGGGGCTGGTGTTTGAGGGATTAGGGCAGTGCAGTGGTGTTCGGGCAGTGTAGGGGGTCGTGCTGGGGCTGGTGTTTCAGGGTTTAGGGCAGTGCAGTGGTTTTCAGGCAGTGTAGGCGGTCGTGCTGGGGGTGGTGTTTCAGGGTTTTGGGCAGTGCAGTGGTGTTCGGGCAGTGTAGGGGGTCATGCAGGGGCTGGTGTTTCAGGGTTTAGGGCAGTGCAGTGGTGTTCGGGCAGTGTAGGGGGTCGTGCTGGGGGTGGTGTTTCAGGGTTTAGGGCAGTGCAGTGGTGTTTGGGCAGTGTAGGGGGTCGTGCTGGGGGTGGTGTTTCTGGGTTTAGGGCAGTGTAGTGGTGTTTTGGCAGTGTAGGGGATCGTGCAGGGGGTGGTGAGTCAGGGTTTAGGGCAGTGCAGTGGTGTTCGGGCAGTGTAGGGGGTCATGCTGGGGGCAGAGTTTTAGGGTTTAGGGAGTGCAGTGGTGTTCGGGCAGTGTAGGGGGTCGTGCAGGGGGTGGTGTTTCAGGGTTTAGGGCAGTGCAGTGGTGTTCGGGCAGTGTAGGGGTCGTGCTGGGGGTGGTGTTTCAGGGTTTAGGGCAGTGCAGTGGTGTTCGGGCAGTGTAGGGTGTCGTGCTGGGGGTGGTGTTTCAGGGTTTTGGGCAGTGCAGTGGTGTTCGGGCAGTGTAGGTGGTCTTGCTGGGGCTGGTGTTTCCGGGTTTAGTGCAGTGGTGTTTGGGCAGTGTAGGGGGTCTTGCTGGGGGTGGTGTTTCAGTGTTTAGGGCAGTGCAATGGTGTTCGCGCAGTGTAGGGGGTCTTGCTGGGGCTGATGTTTCAGCGTTTAGGGCAGCGCAGTGGTGTTCGGGCAGTGTAGGGGTCTTGCTGGGGGTGGTGTTTCAGGGTTTAGGGCAGTGCAGTGGCGTTCGGGCAGTGTAGGGGGTCTTGCTGGGGCTGGTGTTTCAGGGTTTAGGGCAGTGCAGTGGTGTTCGGGCAGTGTAGGGGGTCTTGCTGGGGCTGGTGTTTCAGGGTTTAGGGTAGTGCAGTGGTGTTCGGGCAGTGTAGGGGTCGTGCTGGGGCTGGTGTTTGAGGGATTAGGGCAGTGCAGTGGTGTTTGGGCAGTGTAGGGGGTCGTGCTGGGGCTGGTGTTTCAGGGTTTAGGGCAGTGCAGTGGTTTTCAGGCAGTGTAGGCGGTCGTGCTGGGGGTGGTGTTTCAGGGTTTAGGGCAGTGCAGTGGTGTTCGGGCAGTGTAGGGGGTCGTGCTGGGGGTGGTGTTTCAGGGTTTAAGGCAGTGCAGTGGTGTTCGGGCAGTGTAGGGGGTCGTGCTGGTGCTGGTGTTTCAGGGTTTTGGGCAGAGCAGTAGTGTTCGGGCAGAGTAGGGGGTCGTGCAGGGGGAATGGTGTTTCAGGGTTTAGGGCAGTGCAGTGGTGTTCGGGCAGTGTAGTGGGTCATGCAGGGGTGGTGTTTCAGGGTTTAGGGCAGTGCAGTGGTGTTCGGGCAATGTAGGGGGTCGTGCTGGGGCTGGTGTTTCAGGGTTTAGGGCAGTGCAGTGGTGTTCGGGCAGTGTAGGGGGTCTTGCTGGGGGTGGTGTTTCAGGGTTTAGGGCAGTGGTGTTCGGGCAGTGTAGGGGATCTTGCTGGGGGTGATGTTTCAGGGTTTAGGGCAGTGCAGTGGTGTTCGGGCAGTGTAGGGTGTCGTGCTGGGGGTCGTGTTTCAGGGTTTAGGGCAGTGCAGTGGTTATCGGGCAGTGTAGGGGGTCGTGCACGGGGTGGTGTTTCAGGGTTTAGGGCAGTGCAGTGGTGTTCGGGCAATGTAGGGGGTTGTGCTGTGGCTGGTGTTTCAGGGTTTAGGGCAGTGCAATGGTGTTCTGGCAGTGTAGGGGGTCGTGCTGGGGCTAGTGTTTCACGGTTTAGGGCAGTGCAGTGGTGTTCGGGCAGTGTAGGGGGTCGTGCTGGGGCTGGTGTTTCAGGGTTTAGGGCAGTGCAGTGGTGCTCAGGCAGTGTAGGGGTCGTGCTGGGGGTGGTGTTTATGGGTTTAGGGTAGTGCAGTGGTGTTCGGGCAGTGTAGGGGGTCATGCTGGGGCTGGTGTTTCAGGGTTTAGGGCAGTGCAGTGGTGTTCGGGCAGTGTAGGGGGTCATGCTGGGGCTTGTGTTTCAGGGTTTTGGGCAGAGCAGTGGTGTTCGGGCAGTGTAGGGGGTCGTGCTGGGGGTGGTGTTTCAGGGTTTAGGGCAGTGCAGTGGTGTTCGGGCAGTGTAGGGGGTCGTTCTGGGGGTGGTGTTTCAGGGTTTAGGGCAGTGCAGTGGTGTTCGAACAGTGTAGGGGGTCGTGCAGGGGCTGGTGTTTCAAGGTTTAGGGCAGTGCAGTGGTGTTCGGGCAGTGTAGGGGGTCGTTCTGGGGGTAGTGTTTTAGGGTTTAGGGTAGTGCAGTGGTGCTTGTCTAGTGTAGGGGGTCGTGCTGGGGGTAGTGTTGTAGGGTTTAGGGTAGTGCAGTGGTGTTCAGGCAGTGTAGGGGGTCTTGCTGGGGGTGGTGTTTCAGGGTTTAGGGCAGTGGTGTTCGGGCAGTGTAGGGGGTCTTGCTGGGGGTGATGTTTCAGGGTTTAGGGCAGTGCAGTGGTGTTTGGGCAGTGTAGGGGGTCGTGCTGGGGATGGTGTTTCAGGGTTTAGGGCAGTGCAGTGGTGTTCGGGCAGTGTAGGGTGTCATGCTGGGGGTGGTGTTTCAGGGTTTAGGGCAGTGCAGTGGTGTTCGGGCAGTGTAGGGCGTCGTGCATGGGGTGGTGTTTCAGGGTTTAGGGCAGTGCAGTAGTGTTCGGGCAGTGTAGGGGTTGTGCTGGGGCTGGTGTTTCAGGGTTTAGGGCAGTGCAATCGTGTTCTGGCAGTGTAGGGGGTCGTGCTGGGGCTGGTGTTTCACGGTTTAGGGCAGTGCAGTGGTGTTCGGGCAGTGTAGGGGTCATGCTGGGGCTGGTGTTTCAGGGTTTAGGGCAGTGCAGTGGTGTTCGTGCAGTGTAGGTGGTCGTGCTGGGGCTGGTGTTTCAGGGTTTAGGGCAGTGCAGTGGTGTTCGGGCAGTGTAGGGGGTCATGCTGGGGCTGGTGTTTCAGGGTTTAGGGCAGTGCAGTGGTGCTCAGGCAGTGTAGGGGGTCGTGCTGGGGGTGGTGTTTCTGGGTTTAGGGTAGTGCAGTGGTGTTCGGGCAGTGTAGGGGTCGTGCTGGGGCTGGTGTTTCAGGGTTTAGGGCAGTGCAGTGGTGTTCGGGCAGTGTAGGGGGTCGTGCTGGGGCTGGTGTTTCAGGGTTTTGGGCAGAGCAGTGGTGTTCGTGCAGTGTAGGGGGTCGTGCTGGGGGTGGTGTTTCAGGGTTTAGGGCAGTGCAGTGGTGTTCGGGCAGTGTAGGGGGTCGTGCTGAGGGGTGGTGTTTCAGGGTTTAGGGCAGTGGTGTTCGGGCAGTGTAGGGGGTCTTGCTGGGGGTGATGTTTCAGGGTTTAGGGCAGTGGAGTGGTGTTTGGGCAGTGTAGGGGGTCTTGCTGGGGATAGTGTTTCAGGGTTTAGGGCAGTGCAGTGGTGTTTGGGCAGTGTAGGGGGCCGTGCTGGGGTGGTGTTTCAGGGTTTAGGGCAGTGCAGTGGTGTTCGCGCAGTGTAGGGGGTCGTGAAGGGGTGGTGTTTCAGGGTTTAGGGCAGTGCAGTGGTGTTCGGGCAGTGTAGGGGTTCGTGCTGGGGGTGGTGTTTCAGGGTTTAGGGCAGTGCAGTGGTGTTCGAACAGTGTAGGGGGTCGTGCAGGGGCTGGTGTTTCAAGGTTTAGGGCAGTGCAGTGGTGTTCGGGCAGTGTAGGGGGTCGTTCTGGGGGTAGTGTTTTAGGGTTTAGGGTAGTGCAGTGGTGCTTGTGTAGTGTAGGGGATCGTGCTGGGGTAGTGTTTTAGGGTTTAGGGTAGTGCAGTGGTGTTTGTGTAGTGTAGGGGGTCATGTTTTAGGGTAGTACAGTGGTGTTTGGGTAGTTTAGGGGGTCGTGCTGGGGGTATTGTTTTAGGATTTAGGTTAGTGCAGTGGTGTTTGGGTAGTGTAGGGGATCGTGCTGGGGTAGTGTTTTAGGGTTTAGGGTAGTGCAGTGGTGTTTGTGTAGTGTAGGGGGTCATGCTGGGGGTGTTATTTTAGGGTTTAGGATAGTGCAGTGGTGCTTGTGTAGTGTAGGGAGTCGTGCTGGGGTAGTGTTTTAGGGTTTAGAGTAGTGCAGTAGTGTTTTGTAGTGTAGGGGGTCATGTTTTAAGATGCAACGCTCCAATACCTGACCAGTCTGCACTACATAAAACTGCAAAAACTAAAAATAAAAAGTGTTTTGCACACTTTTGTCATTGGGTTATATGTGGGCTACATCTGGGTAATATTTGTGCTACATTTGGGCTCTTTTTTCTCTGGTGGCCATCTTGGAAGACTTCTTTGTTATGAAGTTTCCTAATTTCCTCATTTACTGTAGTCTCCTCAGTAGGAAATGCTTTCAGTTTTTTACTTTGATTCCATCAAGAAGGCATTCAGATGTGTCTCACATTTGCCATAAATTCAGAATGTTAGCACTCTAGTTGCTCATTAGATCACTGTACTAAAGCTACTGCTCACCAGGGAGTTAACTGGAAGTCTGCTGCTGGTATTGAAAGTGATTGTTTCAGTCTGCATGTCAGAATTTTCTAATGAAATAGAAGAGGATTTGAGATCTCACTTAAAACATGCCCTCATTTTTCTTTCTGCAGCACTAACCATAATTTCTATTTAAAAAAGAACCCCTCATTTTGTTCCTTTTTAAATTAAATGTTTTAAGTATTAACGGTTTATTCCAATCAAGATGGCTTCCGGTGTGCCATACTTTTGTCATAAGTAAGGCTGTTAGCGCTCTAGTTGTTCTTTAGAACACTCTGGGAAGCTGCAGTAGAACACAAAGGCATCAACTGGCAGGCTGCTCCTGTTGAAATATAACAGGAAGATATTTGAGATCACACTTGAAACATGTCCTAATTTTTCTTTCTACAGCACTACCCATAATTTTTATGACAAAATTAACCCCATCATTTTGTTCCTTTTTAAATTAAATGTTTTAAGTGTTACCAGTTTATTCCAATCAAGATGGCTTCAGGTGTGCCATACTTTTGTCATAAGTAAGGCTGTTAGCACTCTAGTTGTTCTTTCGAACACTCTGGGAAGCTGCAGTAGAACACAAAGGCATCAACTGACAGGCTGCTCCTGTTGAAATATAACAGGAAGATATTTGAGATCTCACTTGAAACATGTCCTAATTTTTCTTTCTATAGCACTAACCATAATTTCTATGCCAAAATGAACCCCATCATTTTGTTCCTTTTTAAATTAAATGTTTTAAGTGTTACCAGTTTATTCCAATCAAGATGGCTTCAGGTGTGCCATACTTTTGTCATAAGTAAGGCTGTTAGCACTCTAGTTGTTCTTTAGAACACTCTGGGAAGCTGCAGTAGAACACAAAGGAATCAACTGACAGTCTCTGCCCTTGTTGGATGTACATGTTTTACTGAGAATGTCAGACTTCATTCTCACATGACTGAGAAAGATAATGTGAATTTACAGAAAATATGCTCTCATTTTAGCTTCTGGAGCACCTTCCAAAACTGTATGGGACAAGCATGTGAAAATAGTTTTCTCTCAAACATGATTCATGATATCCCAGCAGAAGGTTTTTCACAGGGTAAAATCACCTTAGAACACACCACAATTCCTGAAATTAGTATGGTACCATCAACAAATGAATTCTAATGTAACTAAAGTCTGTTATCACCCTTAATAGTTCTCCTTTTGGTAACCCTCAAAATCTTTGATTCACTACAAGGCATTTCAATGGGGTACTATCATGTATATTGGTCTCAAGATGGCTGCCAGCAATTCCAGGATGAAGTGCTGACAGCCAATCAGATCTCACGATGACATGTGTGGTTAGGCTCCGCCCAGATATATATGTGTTTTTACTTTTGATTTTCTCAGCAACTACTGAACGAATTTACACCATTTAACAAAAGGGTTCTTTCTGAACCAAGAACTACCTCTTTGCCAAATTTGGTGTAATTCCGTTCAGCAGTTCGGGCTGTAGCCTTGCATAAAGTTTCCTATGGGAAATTGATTTTTTGACTCTTATTTTTTTAATTTCTCTGCAACTACTGAACGGATTTACACCATTTAACAAAAAGGGTTCTTTCTGAACCAAGAACTACCTCTTTGCCAAATTTGGTGTAATTCCGTTCAGCAGTTCGGGCTGTAGCCGTGTCTAAAGTTTCCTATGGGAAAATGAATGGGGAAAACACGCTTTGGGACCCCCCTTTTTCTCGGCCCCCGCTTGATGAATCACCCCGAGACTTTCAGGGTAGGAGCGGACCGGAGCGGGCCATAAAGTTTGAAAATTTCGAGAAGATTCGTCAACCGGCAAGAGAGTTATTTCAAATAGAATGTCGCGGATTTCCTATGGAAAATAGGTCCTACCTATAACTATCTACTGGCGACCGCCAGTAGATAATATACTCATATATGCACATATATATACACACATACATACATAGACCCAGACGAAGGCCTCTGTCCGAAACGCGTGGGTCGTTTGTTTGTTCCTTGATGCACTTGGCACTTTGCACGCTTTACAAAGACAATCAAATGGAGAAAGATAACTGAAAAAATAAAAATGGTAAACGCTGAACAACTTTAACTTGCCTGCGTGTTTGCTGATGAGAGTGCTGCCTTTCTGTGACCCTCTGGAACTCTTGGTGCTTATGGTTCGAGGAAAACACAGGAAATACCTTTCCACATACATACATATATACACACAAACATTTATATATACATACAAAAATATATACATATATACAAATATATATAGACATACACACACACATATATATATAAAAAGCTTGACCTTGTAGCTCTCACTTTTTACTCTTCGTACTTCTTGAATATCAGACAATTAGAATTCTACATTCCGAATCTTATGTAACAAAGAATGATTCATTTTTATCTAAAGTGAACAGGCGCAATGAGTGAAGTGTACTTTAAAAATATTTTTTTAAAACATTTTGTATAAACTTGCACAGTAACATACTAATCTATACGTATTCATCTCA
The DNA here is from genome assembly GCA_963921515.1 of Calotriton arnoldi. Classification (NCBI taxonomy): domain Eukaryota; kingdom Metazoa; phylum Chordata; class Amphibia; order Caudata; family Salamandridae; genus Calotriton; species Calotriton arnoldi. The sequence goes on from CAWUFW010003592.1 coordinate 398,235, forward strand.
ACTGGAATTGGAATGGATTGTAATATATGTACTATTTGTTAGGATTTTTCAAGCCTAGTCTTTCTTCTAATAGAAAGAATTGTAGTTAAACGCACTGAGCACTTTAAAAAGACTTTCTAGGCATCAGGACTCTATGGTCCAGTAGAAGGCTGGGAGCCGAAACGCGTAGACCGTCCTCTACCGTTTTTCTTTTAATGTATAATGGTTTAAAATAATAAAAACAGCACGTACTTGAAACCTCTGAGTGTGGTGCTGTGATCCTTCACCGAGTGATTGGAGCGGAGGAGTTTGGAGCATATATATACATATATGTACATATACATATATATTTATTTATATATACACATATATATGTATATATACATATGTATATTCAATGAAAAAACCACAGGTTTCAGGGATGTTATAGTTAGTTGGACATTTCCCTCGTACAAAACCAGAGAAATTTGGCCGTTATAGTTAGTTGAGCTAACTATAACTCGTGCCCCCGCAATGCACTTCTGATGACATCACATATTATATCACTCATGACATGGTCAGTGACATCACTGATGACATATCAAATGACATCACTGATGACATTATCCAGTGACTGAGTGTTTTTAAAAAGTTTAAGAATGTTATATATATATATATATACACCAAGGTGTATTGGAGAATGAATGGGTGTATGAGTGTCTGAATGGGTGATTTAGTGGGTGCGTGACTGACTGTATAAGTGAGTGATTGTACGTGTTTTGCTGAATGCATGGGTGAATGACTAATCTGTGTGAATGTCTGCATCAGTCTGTCAGTTGGTATGTAAGCAGCTGCATGGGTGGAGTAGCTACATGAGTGTCTATATTGGTTATTGATTGGTTGTCTGAGTATCTGTATGGGTGCCTGAGTGTCTGTGTGGGTGGGTGGGGTGTGTGTGATGTCCTGCATGGATGTGTGAGTGGGTGATTCCCTGGGTGTATGGGTTCATGAGTATGTTTGTTAGGGGTTGTATGGGTGAATGAGTGTGCGTATAGCTGTGTTGGTGAGTGAATGGATGTCTCAGTGGTACATGGGTGAGTAACTACACATGTGAAAGGCAGTATATTTGAGTGTTGGAGTATATAAGTGACTATATGTGAGAGTGAGTGATTGTGAGAGTGGCTGCATGGATGAGTGTGTGCTTGTGTCAGTGATTGAATAAGAGAGTAAGTATGTGTTAGTATCTGTAAAAATAAGTGAGGTGGTGTGTGTATAACTGTGTAGGTGAGTAAATGGGAGTGTGATTGATTCTTTGCATGACTGACTAGGTGTGTGAGTAACTCTATGAGTGATATGATACTGGCTGTATTGATGAGTGACTGCATGTATGAGTGACTGTATGGATGAGGGAGTGGATGTGTGTGTAGACCTAGGAATCAGTGAGTGGGTATGTAGTAACTGGTATTGGTGTGTCTATGGTTTCAATTATGGCAGTCTGTAATTTAGAGTGGGTGTATCAAAGGGTATATTAGGCTGTGAGGAGGTGCATCAAATTATCACGTGGATGATGTCATCCGTGATGTCATTCGAGATGTCATCTGTGATGTCATCAGTGATGTCACTGACCATGTCATGAGTGATGTAATATGTGATGTCATCAGCAGTGCATTGCGGGGGCGCAAATTATAGTTAGCTCAACTAACTATAACGGCCGAATTTTTCTGGTTTTGTACGAGTGAAATGTCCAACTAACTATAACTTCCCTGAAACCTGTGGTTTTTTCAGTGAATTTCAAAGGTTTTTTAAATGCTAAATTCTAACTATAACCTCCCTGCAACCTGTGGTTTTTTCAGTGAATTTCAAAGGTTTTTCAATTGAAAATTTCTAACTATAACGTCCCTGAAACCTATGGTTTTTTCAGTGAATTTCCAAGGTTTTTTAAATGAAAATTTCTAACTATAATGTCCCTGAATCCTTTGGTTTTTTCAGTGAATTTCAAAGGTTTTTTAAATGCTAATTTCTAAGTATAATCTCCAAAACATAATTTTTCTTAATTTTTTAATTTTTATAAAAATAATGTAATGTTTTCTCTTTTCTAAAATAGAAATATATATATATATTTTTTTAAAGTGGATTCGCGTATCGATCGTGTACCAGTCTCGGTGGGTGCGCGAATCCAAGAATTTTGCCGCCATATTGGTTAATTCGTGTACGATGCGCGTCTGGTATGGGAAGGGTGCGCGGTTCTCAGCCCTGTGTAACGTCACGTACGTATTTCCGGGGGTCGCGTCAGGTGCGCGAATCCACTGCAAATTGTTAAGTTTTAAAAGTATATGTATATAACTTTTATATGTATATTATACCTTGAGATTATTTAACATAATTGTAAATATCATATATTTGTAACTGGAATAAAGATATATTATTGTTAAATATATTTTTCAAGAATCGCGAATCCCATGTGACTTCAAAAGAAAGCATATCATTGGTTAAGAAGCTTTTGATTCTTGAACTTGAAGGACCCCACCCATTTTTTTCATTCTTTCAAGTGCATTTCAGAAGACACACCTGTTGTCTTTTGCTTCTCTTCTTTGTCTCTTTTTGGTGTTTTTTTTGTTGCATCGAAAAATGGCAGCTGGAAATCCACCACAGCAGCTTCCACCTGAAGAGGAATCCCATCAAAATCCGGTATGAGAGTATCGTGTGGGCATTTTTCTCCATACCACCTGGGGAGAAAAAGTGAATGCCCATAAGGTGACATGCATCATTTGTGAAAAGGTCCTCTCACGAGGGTCAGAAAAAAAAATATTCTTGCTGGACGTCATCTATGCGGAAGCATTTACAGACAATGCACCCTCGGCGTCTCACAAGAGAACAACTGCAAAAAGCAGTCAACTGAGGAGAACACTGCTGGACCCAGCACCTCGTCTGCTGCCACAATAACTGCTCCAACAAACATCTTCCCTGACTTTGCTAGAGTGGAGCAGCGTTGTATAAAATGTAAGAAGACCTTATGTGTTGGTGAGCAATCAGTGAATGCTATCCTGGTTGCCATCAAGAACCACCAGTGTTAATATTTTTTTTTGTTTATGCAATGATTTTCTAATTGCATAATTTTTTCAATGTTTTTACTGTTGGTTCTGTTTGTTTTTTCATTTTTTAACAAATTTCTTTTTTTAAAAAGAGTTAAAAAAACACAAAAAAAATATAAAACAAAAAAAGAAGAAAAAAATGGCTCTTTTCAGAACCGCCTATTTGGTTAAAAATAGACAAATTTGTAAGTGTTGTATGAATTGTGCAAAGTGGAATATATGGAGAAGTGTATGGGTAGTGCATGTGTGACTGCAGAAGTGCATGTGTACTACCTGAGTGATTCCATGAATACATGTGTAATGCTTCGGTGATTGTAAGAGCGCATGAGTAATGTGTAGGTGCATCAAGGAGTGTATCAGTAGTGCTTGTGTGATTGCATAAGTGCATAGATAGTGCCTGGATGATTTTTATAAGTGCATGGGTACTGCCTGAGTGATTAAAGGAGTGCATGTGTAATCCCTGGTTGATTGCATAAGTGCAGGGGTAATGTCTGGGTGATTGGAGGAGTGCATGGGCACTGCCTGAGTGATTGAAGGAGTGCATGGGTAATGCCTGTGTGATTACATAAGTGCAGGGGTAATGTCTGTGTGATTGGAGGAGTGCATGGGCACTGCCTGAGTGATTGGAGGAGTGCATGGGTAATGCCTCGGTGATTGCATGAATGCAGGGGTAATGCCTGGGTGATTGGAGGAGTGCAGAGATAGTGCCTGGGTAAATAGAGGAGTGCATAGGAAGTGCCTGGATGATTTTATAAGTGGGTAGGGGCTGGGTGATTGGAGGAGTGCATGGATGCTGCCTGGGTGACTGAAGGAGTGCAAGGGTAGTGTCTGGGTTATTCCATGAGTGCATAGGTAGTGCTGGGTGATTACATGACTGCAGGGGTAGTGCATGAGTGATTGAAAGAGTGCATGGGTAATGCCTGTGTGATTGCATGAGTGCAGGGGTAATGTCTGGGTGATTGAAGGAGTGTATGGGTAATGCCTGGGTGCATGGAGGATTGCATGGGTAATGTCAGGGTGATTGTAAGAGTGCAGGGGTAATATCTGGGTGATTGGAGGAGTGCATGGGTAATGCCTGGGTGCATGGAAGAGTGCATGGGTAGTGCCTGGGTGCATGGAGGAGTGCATGGGTAGTTCCTGGGTGATTGGAGGAGTGCATGAGTAGAACCTGGGTGATTGCATGAGTGTACGGGTAGTGCCTAGATGATTGGAAGACTACATAGGTAGTGCTTGGTTGATTGTGCAGCAGAAGTACCTGAGTGCATGTATGAGTGCATGGGTAGTGCCTGGGTGATTGAAGGAGTGTATGGGTAGTGCTTGGGTTATTGCATGAGTGCATAGGTAGTGCCTGGGTGATTGCATGAGTGCACAGGTAGTATCTACATGTTTTTATAAGTGTATGGATATTGCCTGGGTAATTATATAAGTACAGGGGTAGTGCTTGAGTTATTGGATGAGTGCAAGAGTAGTGCCTGCGTAATTGAAGGAGTACATAGATAGTGCGTTGCTGATTAGAGGAGTGCATGGGTAATGCCTAGGTGCATCGATGAGTGCATCAGTACTACCTCTGTGATTCCATGAGTGCATAGGTAGTGTCTGGATGATTTTATAAGTGCATGGGTACTGCCTGAGTGATTGAAGGAGTGCATGGGTAATGCCTGGGTGATTGCATAAGTGCAGGGGTAATGTCTGGGTGATTGGAGGAGTGCATGGGCACTGTCTGAGTGATTGAAGGATTGCATGGGTAATGCCTGGGTGATTGTATGAGTGCAGGGGTAATATCTGGCTGATTGAAGGAGCGCATGGGTAATGCCTGTGTGATTGCATGAGTGCAGGGGTAATGTCTGGGTGATTGTAGGAGTGCATGGGTAGTGGCTGGATGATTGCAGCAGTGCAAGAGTAGTGCCTGGGTTATTCTATGAGTGCACAGCTAGTGCCTGGGTGATTGCATGAGTGCAAGAGTAATGTCTGGGTGGTTGCATGAGTGTAGTGGTAGTTCCTGGGTGATTGCAGAAGTGCAGAAGTAGTGCCTGGGTTAATGCATGAGTGCATAGGAAGTACCTGGATTATTTTATAAGTGCATGAGTACTGCCTGAGTGATTGAAGGACTGCATGGATAATAGGTAGGTAATTTCATGAGTGCAGGGTAAATGTCTGGGTCATTGGAGGAGTGCATGTGTAATGCCTAAGTGATTGCATGAGTGCATGGGTAATGTGTAGGTAATTGGAGGAGGGCATGAGTAATGTCTGCATGATTGCATGAATGCAAGAGTAATGTGACGCTTGTTGCATGACTGTAGTGGTAGTGCCTGGGTGATTTTTTAAGTGCATGGGTACTGGCTGGATGATTGGAGGAGTGCATGGATACTGCCTGGGTGATTGCAGCAGTGCAAGAGTAGTGCCTGGGTTATTCTATGAGTGCATAGCTAGTGCCTGGGTGATTGCATGAGTGCAAGAGTAATGTCTGGGTGGTTGCATGAGTGTAGTGTTAGTTCCTGGGTGATTGCAGGAGTGCATAAGTAGTGCCTGGGTGATTGGAGCAGTGGATAGGTAATACATTGGTGATTCCATGAGTGCAGGGGTAATGTCTATGGGATTAGGGGAATTCATAGGTAATGCCTGGGTAATTGCATGAGTGTACGGGTAGTGCCTGGCTGATTTTATAAGTACATGGGTATTGCCTGGCTAATTATATGAGTACAGCAGTAGTGCCTGAGTTATTGGAGGAGTGGAAGAGTAGTGCCTGGGTGATTGAAGGAGTACATGGATACTGCATGGCTGATTAGAGGAGTGCATGGGTAATGCCTAGGTGCATCGAGGAGTGCATCAATCGTGCCTGGGTTAATGCATGAGTGCATAGGTAGTGCCTGGATGATTTTATAAGTGCATGGGTACAGCCTGAGGGATTGAAGGACTGCATGGGTAATAGCTAGGTGATTGCATGAGTGCAGGGGTAATGTCTGGGTCATTGGAGAAGTGCATGGGTAAAGCCTAAGTGATTGCATGAGTGCAGGGGTAATGTGTAGGTAATTGAAGGAGTGCATGAGTAATGTCTGACTGATTGCATGAGTGCAAGAGTAATGTCTGGGTCATTGCATGAGTGTAGTGGTAGTGCCTGGGTGATTGGAAAAGTGTATTAGTAGTGGATGGGAGATTTTTTAAGTGCATGGATACTTGCTGGATGATTTGAGGAGGGCATGGATAATGCCTGGATGATTGCAGCAGTGCAAGAGTTGTGCCTGAGTTATTGTATGAGTGCATAGCAAGTGCCTGCGTGATTGCATGAGTGCAACAGTAATGTATGGGTGGTTGCATGACTGTAGTGGTAGTTCCTGGGTGATTGCAGGAGTGCATAAGTAGTGTCTGGGTGATTGCATGAGTGCATAGGTAGTGCCTGGATGATTTTATAAGTGCATGGGTACTGCCTGAGTGATTGAAGGACTGCATGGGTAATAGCTAGGTGATTGCATGAGTGCAAGGGTAATGTCTGCATCATTGGAGGAATGCATACATAATGCCTAAGTGATTGCATGAGTGCAGGGGTAATGTCTAGCTGAATGCATCAGTGTAGAGGTAGTGCCTGGGTGATTTTATAAGTGCATAGGTACTGGCTGGGTAGTTGCATGAGTACAGGGATAGTGCCTGGGTGATTGGAAGAGTGCAAGGGTAGTGCCTGGGTGATTGAAAGAGTGCTTGGGTAATGCCTGGGTGATTGTATGAGTGCAGGGATAATGTGTAAGTGTTTGAAGAAGTGCATGAGTAATGTCTGGGTGATTGCATGACTGCAGGGGTAATGTCTGAGTGATTTCATGACTCCAAGCGTAATGCCTGAGGATTAGAGGAATGCATACGTAATGCCTGGGTAATTGCATGAGTGTAGAGGTAATGTCTTGCTGATTGTATTAGTGTAGGGATAGTGTCTGGGTGATTTTATAACTTGAAGGGTTCTGTCTGGGTGATTGAAGGAGTACAGGAGTAGTACCTGGTTGATTGGAGGAGTGCATAGATAGTACCTGGGTGATTTTATAAGTGCATGTGTACTGCCTGAGTGAATAGAGCATTGTGTAGATACTGGCTGGATGATTGAAAGAGTGCAAGGATAGTGTCTGGGTGATTGCATGAGTGCAGGGGTAATGTTTAGGGAATTGGAGAAGTTATAGGTACTACCTGGGTGATTGGAAGAGTGTACGGGTAATGTCTAGCTGATTGTATGAGTGTACAGATTGTGCCTGGATGATTGGAAGAGTACATAGGTAGTGTCTGGGTGATATTAGAGCTGTATGGGTACAGGCTAGGTGATTGGAGAAGTGCATGGATAGTGCTTGGGTGATGGCAGGAGTGTGGGAAAAGTGCCGAACTGTATAGATGAGTGCATGGGTAGTGTTTGAAAAAATGGATGAGTGCAGTAAAAGCGACTGTAAACATTAGTTCATATTATCATGCTTATTACAATACTTCATCTTACCTTTTTTATTAAAGAAGATACAAAACTCAGTGAAACTATTTTACAGTAGTTTTGTTGTAAACTGAATTTAAAATCTTTTCAAACTTTAGTATTACTTTCTGTAAAAAAAGGAGAAAAACTGTTATTGCATATAATATTATACTTTTAACAACACAACATAATTTTAGAATTACATAACATATTCAGTTTCCCTTTTTGCTGTTCTCAGATTCTACTGAAGTTCACCATACACAGTGATTTCAATGTAGATCATCATATAACAGCGGGGAAAAAATACAATCAATGAGATTGTAAAAAAAACAAAATCTGCATTGAAAATATTTACAAGTTCAACTATCTGTTTACCTATCTACAGTTTCTAAATTACATTCTTCAACTATATTAATTCATTTCTTGCTCTGAAGTACATTTTCTAAAATATACACTCTCATTTACATCGCGTATAATATAAAGATCAAATATATAAACTACTTCTTTCAAACACAATTTTGCAAATGCAATAAGAATTAGCACAAACAATAATCCAAACAGTAATTGTTCACATCTTCCCAATAGGCCGAATAATGTTTCCAAATCCATTTGCACTAAAAATATCCCAAATAAAGTCATTAATTTGTGTTCACATCTTCCCAATAGGCTGAATGATGTTTTCAAACTTTGGTTTAAAAAATATCAGATATGAATTTGGTAATTCGTAAGGCAACCTACATTTGAATTCCAAATGGGCATCATTGCAATATGTCCATCCTTTATTGCACTTTAAATACACAGTATAGTGTCCAGATGTTGTAGTAGGTCAATCATGGAAAATAATAGCCACTGCTTTAAAAGTTCTTCCAAAAATTGATACTTGACTTGCCACAAACTTTTTTAATTTTGGTTTCCAATTTTCTTCCATCTGCTCTACAACGTTGTAGCATAAAAATGACATATTGTCCAAATCTTTCTATAAATAATGTTGACAACATTTCTGATTTACAATGAGAACATTTCATATCTTGATTAGCTGTTTTTAGTAACTTGTTAAAAGACACTGATTTGCAATCTGGTATTGTCAAATATATGAATCGTTCAGTGTCTATTTCAGTGGTAGAAGAAAATGAACACTCTTCACATTTGTGATCCCATCTGTAACTTAGTCGAAACAAATTTTTAATTTCTATTCCTTCATCTTCCAATACTGTAATCATAAACATAAGACATTCTTGTGCATCTTGTTGTACATTCAATGTAAATTTCAATGATCCAGTACATATATCCAAAAGATGCCGAATGCCAGAAGCAGTATGGATTTTAGTTCTATCAGTTATCAACTTTTCAAAAATATAATGTAGTAAAGAACAGAATCTTTTTCTTGATTTTCCATAATTTCGTGATGAAGATCCTCTAGATAAAACACAACATTCACAATTACATTAGCATAGCAGTTGATACCTGAACTATTTTCTAACTGGTTTCCTATAATATCATCAACTGTGTCCATTTTCATTTCTTTGCAGTTTTATCATTCTCTTGAATTCTTTTTTTTTTTTTAATCTCAGTGAAATATTTGTCATTTTTCCGTTTTGGACACACTATACGTTTCTCATATACGGGATATTTACCTAAGTTAGGAGCATAAAGTCTTCTTAACCGATTGTACTCGCTTACACAATTTGCATCAGCACTAATCTTTTTGTCATCAAAATCAATCAAATACAAACAAGATAATGTTCTTTCTCGAGACAAGGCAACGTATGCCATGCCCTCTTTGAACACTGTACTTCCAATATTTACCAAAGCATTGTCTACACTTAAACCTTGAGATTTATGAATGGTCACTGCATATGCTAAAGAAAGAGGAAACTGTTTTCTACGAACATACAAGTCTTTTACAAGCAAAAAACGAACAGCACAGCGTCCAATCTGTTTTACTTCTTCAATCTGATCAAATTTAATCTTCAAAAATTCAATTCCATCTCTGTTCTGATATTTATTTATTTATGTATTTGTATAGCGCACTAATACCGGGAGGCATCTACGCGCTGACATCACTGTCTCCAGCCGGCCACAGGGCATCAAGAGAAGAAAAATAATCACTGCATAGCTTTAGGTATGAGAAAGCCAGGTCTTTAAGCTTTTCCTGAATGATATCAGGTCTGGTGAGTTTTTCAATGGGAGTGGCAATTGATTCCAAAGTCTGGTGGTAATGTAAAAGAAGCCTTTCCCTCCCCAATTGGTGAGGCGTGCCTTGGGAACCTCCACCAGTCGAAGGGAAGCAAACCGCAACATTCTAGCAGGAGTGTACCAACAAAAATGGTCAATAAAATAGGCAGGACCCTGCTTGTGCAGAGCCCTAAAGGCGATGCAAAGGGCCTTAAACTTAATCCTCTTATCCACCGGCAGCCAGTGGATGGAATTAAGGGCCGCTTTTGCAGACACGTATTTAGGCAGTTTGAATAGCAGGCGGGCAGCTGAATTCTGCAGGACTTGCAACTTGGTAAGAAGGGCTTTATTCATACCAATCAGGAGGCCGTTGCAGTAGTCCAGCCTAGACAACACTAGTGCTGAGACTACTGTTTTCTGTAAGTCGGATGCTATGGAGCAGAAGATTTTTCTTAAACTTTTTAAGATGAACCAGATGGCTGATGTGATTGCATTCACATGATGGGAGAATGAGAGAGTCGTGTCGACGATGACTCCCAGGTTCCTGGCCTTGGGGACTGGCATGGGAAGAGGGCCAAGTTCACTGGGCCACCAGTCTGAGGACCAATGGGAGACATCCCTGCCAAAGAGAAGAACCTCCGTTTTATTGGAGTTCAGTTTAAGGCAGTTTTCAGACATCCATTGGCTCAACTGTCTCATACAGGCATGAAAGTTGTGGATGGTACTACGAGGGTCCTCTGAGATGGACACTATAATCTGCGTGTCATCGGCGTAAGACACCATGGTGAATCCGAAGGATTTAATAAGCCTGGCCAGGGGAACCACATACAAATTAAAAAGGGTTGGGCTGAGAGACGAGCCCTGTGGAACCCCACAAGGAAGAGTAAAACTCTGAGAACTCAGGCCGTCCACCTCCACAGATTGTTCGCGGTTAAAAAGGAAGGAATTGAACAGTTGTAGGGCGGTACCGGCGATGCCTGTTTCTTGAAGGCGACGAAATAGGAGGCCATGGTCCACCGTGTCGAATGCTGCCGACAGGTCAAGAAGGATCAGTGCCGCCATGCCTCCCTTGTCTACCGAGCGCTTAATTTCTTCCGTGGCCATGATCAAGGCAAGTTCCGTACTGTGGCCGCCGCGAAAACCGTATTGAGAGGGATCCAGAATGTTATTGTGATTGATAAACATAGTAAGTTCTTGATTCAGGTATTTGTCAAGGACTTTTGCTGGCAGAGGCAGACGAGCTATAGGACGATAGTTGGCTGGATCTGATTTATCCAAATTAGTTTTTTTTAAAAAGTGGTAGGATGGAGGTCTTTTTCCATAACTCGTGGAAAATACCTGTTTTCAAAACAAGATTCAAAAGCTCAGTAAGATGGCTGGCTATCGGTTCAATCACTAAAGTTAAAATCTTGGGGGGGCAGGAAGCCGATGGAGAGCCTGATTTGGCAGCAGCAAGAAGTTTGAACGCCTGCTCGTAAGTAATAGGAGGGAACTATTGCACCATTTACTAAACCTTTTTCTACATCCAAATTACGCCGTAAAATTACCCGACAGTTTTCACATACATATAAAGTATTTTCTAAACCTGCAGTCTTAGACACCGACTTTTCCAAAGAATCCAATTTTTACTGTAATTTCTCTGAGAGAAGAATAGTAACTCCTTCGTATTCTATTTTATCAATGGCTTCCATTTTCACTATTGGTTGTTTTTCCAGTTTCAAAAGTTCTTGATTGAATGTAGAACACTCTTGCAGTGTTAGCATTAGGCAAACTATAGAGTTCTTTTCTCCAATTTTTTTGTACATTATTTCAGGTGCTATGTTTTCATTTGAAAACAAGTTTGTTAGTAGCCGACTTTGTAAAGCTTCTTTTCCATGTTTTGTCAAAACACCAATTCTTATATCTTGAAGAATGTTTCCATAATGTTCATCACTTGCTTGTCGCATATTCTTAATAAGTTCTTTAATTCAAAATGAGACCAAATGTTTACATTTCCAATACTTCCCAAAGATTTCCTAGTGTCTTCATGGACAAGTGCTTTAAAAACTGGTTGTCCTTTCACAGGAGTAAGTTGTAGTAGATCACCGAATACAATTACATGTTTTCCTCCAAATAAAACATCATAATCTGTTTTTAAAATCTGTTGCATTCTTAAATGTACAAAGGCAAGCATTAAGTTTGAGACCATGCTCACCTCATCAATGATCAGAAGTTTCATTTTATTTAGTACTCTTGAGACTTCATAACAAGCTTCTCCAGATAGCTTGTGATAATCCAACTTATTTTCATGTTCAACTGGTAGCATGAGTAATCGATGTAATGTAATCCCTTTAATGTTGTGTGCTGCTAACCCAGTTGGAGCGGTTACACCACAAGATAAATGTGATTCAGTGGTTTTCTGTAGATAACTGGTCAAAACTTTAATTAAGAAACTTTTTCGTGTTCCAGCTTGACCACTGATATACATTAGAATAGGTTTAAATGATGTGCATTGCATTCTTTTTTTTCATGCAGTAAACAATGCTGAATCTGTTCTGTCACTTGCTGATATATTTCTTTTTGTTTAATATTTAGTTGTTCTTCCAAGTTTCCCAACTCAATAATATCCTGTTGTGCTTGTTGCATAGCTGTTTCTACTTCATTCATGGATATTGCTGCCTCATTTTCAAGAAGTGGTTGTCCTAATGGATCTTGACTTAGTGGAGCAGAACTTTGACTATCTTGAGAACTGTCTCTAGCTATTTCAGTTGCAATAGTAGTTTCTTGTTCAATCTCTTCATTTAACATTTGTAGATAATTTGGAAAAATTGTGCATTGAATGCTATCTTTACATGAATTAAAAGAATCGTCATAGCAGTCAAAATCTCCAAGTAATTCCATTTCACTACGCCAAGGCTTGAAAAGTTGCCAAATAGAAAAATTCCCTTTTATCTGGAGTTTCGCAACTGAATTTCTTGTGGTTAATAAGATTTCCTTTGGCATGTTTTACCAAACATCCTTCACATCCAATTACTGCATATTTTTCTTCATTTATATTTTCTGTAACATTTCTCTTAAAGCTGTAATGTTGCAGTACTTCATAGAGACATATGTTTTCTAGATGTGGACGACTTTTAGGATAGTACGTATCCAACATATTCGTTTTAACAATATCTGTACTTTCCGGTTCATTTAATGCTAAGTATTCAATTTCTTGTACAGATTTCAATACTCGATTTCGTGTTGCAGCAAGACCTAGACTTACCCAAATGATTCCTCTTGACTTTGAATATAAACTTGCAGAGGTCAACTGATCCGAACATTCGTAGGATCCAATCCCTCGATGGGAAAGGATCTTCAAACTAAAGCTGTACAATTTGTTACTAAGAGTCTTCTCTTGTGAAATTTCTTCCCACATTTATTTCAACTCCGTCTTTTCAGATTTGGTTATATATGACGTAACATAGCGAGCAACAGCAATCGAATTATCTGCAACATACTGGATATCCACATTTGCATTAAACATTGTCAAAATCACTGGATTGTAGTCATTAATATACTTTGAATCTTCAGTTCTTTTCATGTTGTAAGCAGGCCTGAGCGTAGTTCGTGGAGTTTTGCTACAAGGAACTCCGCGAAGTTACAAAAAAACTCTGTGGAGTTCCGCAAGTGGCGGAGTGCAGTGCGAAGTGCAGTTAGTGCTGGTATTCCTTCCGATCGGGTAGAAATTCTACCCTAGCGGCAGCTCGCGCTCGCGAACTTACTGTTCGCGATCGCGAGCGGGGAAAAAACTCCGCTGCACTACATGAAGCAGAATTTTCTGCACTCCGCGAGCTCCGCGGAGCGCAGAGTGCAGAAAACTCCGCAAACTCCGCGAACGGAGCGGAGTTCGCCACCCAGGCCTAGTTGTAAGTATTCTTCGGAGATTTTCGAGTTATAGTATGCCTTACTGCTGACATGAACCTGTTGACTCTTCCTCTTGAAATTACTGGACGTGGGAATCCAAAACAACATTTTGTATAAAATTTTCCCTTTGACTTGTATTTCCGTCGACAGTATTTCTCACATCGATGACTTTGAAACCGTAAAACTCGCTGTCTCAAGTTGTTTTCTCCTCCTTCTTTTGGAATGACAGAGGTAACATATTTTTCAATGAAAGACAAAACACTTTCATCAGTATCAGTTCCAAATGTTGGTGCATCCTTGATCCATAATAACATGTGTATATGAGGAGCACCTCTGGCGTGGAACTCCTTTCTCCAAAAGAATTCAATAACTTCTCCAAGAGGTGCATTATTTTTATTGCAGATAAAAGACATCATAGCTTGAAACCTATGATTAAAATATCTGCACACATTTACAGGATCCAAGGAACACAGTTCTCCAGCTGTCTTCAATTCAATATTTTTTACATTTGAATTTGCTTGTTGTAGAAATTCAAGTAAATCGTCCCATGCGTATTCAGCACAGCTAAGCGTAACAAACCATGTAGGGGTTCCTAAGTTCCATTAACATACATTTAAGTTCTCCGTGACGACAATACCAATACTCATTAGTACCACGTTGACACGCCATCAAATTAATTAACTGAGATTCTAAAAGATCATCTCTTTGTTGAACTTTGTCCAAAAATTCCTTTGCAGAAACATGTGTAAGATGAACTCCTGTTTTTAATATGTGGTTCACTGCATATGAAAGTCCAGACAAGTCACTTTCAAACAGAAGATGAAATAATATGGAATACACTGACGAAATCTTGGATCTTCTGAGTATAATCTTGTTGTACGATATTCTGAATCTGGAATCTGCACGGGTCGTTCATCATATCGTCCACCTTTTCCAGTGGGGAAGAGCTGTGGAAAACAACGAGCTTCCAAACTTTTTCCCATACACTCATGGGAGTTCCCTTCGCTTTCTTCATTTGAATAATTCAATAGTGTTTCCTATCACTTCTTTTGAATGTAGAGGATGTATACTATAATGTTCATAAATTTCTTCACTCCTCGAGTTATCAACTTTTTCTATTTGGCCAGTTGAAATTTCTCTTTCATCTTCTAAAGATATTTCTTGTTCTTCCACATATATATTTTTATAATAAATATTGTTTTGTACAAGATATAATGTAGCCTTTTGAAGTTTGGTGACATCTACTAACTCTTGCCATATTTTCCGACTCTTTGTTGGTACACCATTAACTAGAATAACTACAGGTTCACTTTCCTCTCTCTCTACACCAACAGTTTCAATATTTTTCTTAAAATCTAAAGGTAAATACACAACTCTTCCTTTTAAACCTCTTTGTAAATCTGTTGGAGGCAGCTTACCTGTTTTAGGCTCCATACGAACTATAGCGTGAAACGGGTGCACAGATTGAATAAGAATGGACTCATATGTATTTAAATCTACCATTTCCGGAGGAATAGCTACCAACTCTAAGTTGTTATGTACAGCTCTAGCTGGTATTTTGTTCTCTTCTAATTTGTTGTAACAATATTTACAAATACGTTGATCACTACCCAACTCAAAACGACCTTCCACCACCAAATAAGCACCAAATTGTTCCCACTTATCATTGTTTTCCTTTTCACTTTTAAATACACATCAACATTCCTAGTTTGACTTCTATAGTGAGTAAGTCGACAACAAATACAAACATAGTTTGGATTTTTACAAGAAACTACCTTAAACTTTGTAATTTCTTCTACAAACTTCACAGTAGTAGTATCTGCCATCTCTTCTTCAACACCTACACTTATTAAACTCTCACTTTCTCTACACTCCTCTTGAGGACCAAAGAAACGAAACTCTATATCATCAGAATTTTTTTTGCATCCAACACTGAACCATGCAAAAGAGATGTGTTTATTTCACTTAAAGATAATGCAGGACTTTTTACATAGTACAATCTTCCTACTAACTTCCGCATTTCAGAGTGATGTACTGCTAACATTCTTAAATGATGAAAAGTACTTTGACACACTTTTCTAGAAAGACAAGCCAGAGAATGACCCTGCAAGTTAGTATATTTTCTCACTTTACAAGGATCTAGTCCTTGCAACATCTTAATCTTCTATTTAACCCTTTTTTTACCATAATCTCAGTAAGAAATTTCGTAATATATCAATAGATTCCTGTCGTATACTACAAATACTACTACAATCCTACTTATACATATTACTTCTTCCACATTTCTAGGAACCATCTTTTCTTTTTCAATTGGACAACCGTTTTTAACTTCATAACAATGACCACTGGTATAGACTGCATGAACTAATGTATTTTGTTGAAAATAGCATTCTTCATTAAAAAAAGGTTCAGTACTAGAAGTATGCTTCCATTCACCTGAATTTTTTTGCAAAAGTTAGTTCTATTAACCAGTCTTTTTCTTTTACTTTTCTCCTTCATAAAGTGCATTGTTTTATTCAATGTTTTCATTCTCTTCAATACCAATATAAACAATTTTCTTTTCAATTCAAAAGGCTTTTCGACTACACTTTCAATATGTTGTTTCTTCTTGTGAAATGCAGATCTTCTTTTATATTTTTTGCAATCTTTCAATAAATTTTGTAGTACTCTACTTTTATACATTCTCTTCTTAATGTATTTATATTGTTTCATCCTTTTTTCAACATGGATTGTTTTCCTATAACCTGATTTTCCATTAATTTCTCCTTTTTTTTATTTCCTTCTGATTACTTGTAGTATTTTTCTTTCTCTATTCCCCATTTTGAAAAATGATTACATTTTTTAATAGACTTTTAACAAATTTTTTCATTTTCTTAAAAGAAGACTTTTTCCTCAACGTCACATGTTGTACTTCATCTAATTTCTGCTTTTCTCTCTCCTTTAAATAGTTCTGTTTTCTTTGTTGTCTTTTCTTTTCAACTTTTCTTGTCATACTGAATGTTTCTTAATAATTATGAATAATATCTAAAAACAAAGAAAAGTTTATAAACTTTCTAAAAATTATTTAATATTATTAAAATAATTATATACAAATATTGTTATCTATAAATAAAGAAATACATTGAGTAGTGCCTCAGTGAATAGATCAGTGCAACAGTAGGGCCTGGGTGATTCTACGACTGCAAGGATAGTGCCTGGGTTATTACATGAGTGCATAGGTACAACCTGCATGATTGCAAGACTGCAGGGATAGCCCATAACTAGGGGCTGGGTTATTGCATGACTGCAGAGGTAATATCTGCAGGGTTTACTGTAGTGCATAGAAAGTGAGTGAGTGATTTTATAAGTGCATGAGTACTGGCTGAGTGATTACATAAGTACAAGAGTAGTGCGTGCGTTATTGAAAGAGTGCAAGGATAGTACCTGGGTGGTTAAAGCACTGTATAGCTAATGCATTGGTGATTGCATGAGTACAGGGGTAACGTCTGGGGGATTAAAGGAGTACATAGGTAACGCCTGGGTGATTGCATGACTACGGGGGTAATATCTGGGGATTTACATGACTACATAGGAAGTGACGGGGTGATTTTATAAGTTCGTGGGCTCTTCTTGGGTGATTACAGGACTACTGAGGTAGTGTCTGACTGAATAAATAAGTGCATAGGTAGTGCCTGGGTGATTTCATAACAGCATGACTACTGGCTGAGTGATTACATAAGTACAAAGGTAGTGGCTCCGTAATTGAAAAAGTGCAACGGTATTGCCTGGGTGATTATATAAGTGCATGAGCAGTGACTACATGATTCAAACAGTGCATGGGTAATACCTTGGTGATTGCATGAGTGCAGCAGTAATGCCTGAGTGATTACAGCAGTGCATGTGAGGTGACTGGATCATTGGAAGACTGCATGGCAAGCACTTGGGTGTTTTTATAACTGCATGAATGTTGCGCCTAGCCAAATATAAAGCAGCAGACTATTACATGACTCAACCATAAGTCTATCCATATTGTTAAAAGCATGCATACATATGTCTCTACCTTTTCAAAACATCATGATATCTAAAAGAAATATATAAACAATATTTCTAGAGTATAGTGAAACCTAGAAACTGAGACATGTAATAGATCTGCCTGACTGATTGCATAACTGCATGGGTAGTGCTTGGGTGATTGTATGAGTGCAAGGGTAGTCGCTGGGTAATTAAAGAAGAAGATGGATAGTGACTAGCTAATTGCATGAGTGCACACATAGAGTTTGAGTGCATGGATAAGTGTATAAATAGCACCTGAAGGCATAGATGAGTCATGGAGTAATGTCTAGGTGAATAGATGAGTGCAACAGTAGGGCCTGGGTGAGTCTACGACTGCAAGGCTAGTGGCTGGGTTAATACATGAGTGCATAGGTACAACCTACATGATTGCAAGACTGCAGGGATAGTACATAAGTAGTGCCTGGGTTATTGCATGACTACAGGAGTAATATTTGGGGGATTACTGGAGTACATAGGAAGTGAGTGGGTGATTAAAGCACTGTATAGCTAATGCATTGGTGATTGCATGAGTACAGGGGTAACGTCTTGGGGATTAAAGGAATACATAGGTAACACCTGGGTGATTGCATGACTACAGGGGTAATATCTGGGGATTTACATGACTACATAGGAAGTGACGGGGTGATTTTATAAGTGCATGGGTACTGGCTAAATGATTGGACGAGTGCATAGATCCTGAGAGGGTGATTGGAGGAGTGTAAGGGTAGTGCCTGGGTGATTGAACAACTGTATAGCTAATGCACTGGTGATTGCATGAGTGCAGGGGTAATATCTAAGGGATTACAGGAGTACATAGGTAATGTCTGGCTGATTCATAAGTTAAGGGATAATATCTGAGACATTATAAGAGTACATAGGAAGTGCCTAGGTAATTTTATAAGTGCATCGACACTGCGTAGGTGATTAGAGTACTGCCTGGGTGATTTTATAAGTGCATGGGCACCAGCTAAGTGATTGGACAAGTGCATAGATCCTGAAAAGGTAATTGGAGGAGTGCATGGGTATTGCCTGGGTGATTGAACCAGTGTATAGCTAATGCATTTGTGATTGCATGATTTCAGAGGTAATATCTGGGGACTACAGGAGTACATAGAAAGCGCCTGGGTGATTTGATAAGTGCATCAGTACTGCCTGGGTGATAGGAGTAATACTGTAGTACTGCATCAGTGACTGGAAGAGTGTAAAGGTAGTGCCTGGGTGATTTTATAAGTGCATAGGCACTAGCTAAGTGATGGGAGGAGTGCATAGAACCTGACAGAGTGATTGGAGGAGTGGAAGGGTAGTGCCTGCATGATTAAACCAGTGTATAGTTAACGCATTGGTGATTGCATGATTGCACGAGTTATGTCTGGGGGATTAGAGGGGTACATAGGTAATGACTGGTGATTCTATTATTACAGGGGTAATATTAGGAAGATTACAGGAGTATATAGGAAGTGCCTGGGTAATTTTATAAGTGCATGTGTACTGCCTGGGTGATTGAAGTAGTACTGCAGTAGTGCCTGAGTGATTGGAGGAGTGCAAGGGTAGTGCCTGAGTGATTGAATCAGTGTATAGCTAATATATTGGTGGTTACATGAGTGCAAATGTAATGTCTGGGGAATTAAGGAGTACATACATAATGCCAGGGTGTTTGCATAAGTTGAGGGGTATATCTGGGGCATTATAAGAGTACATAAGAAGTGCCTGGGTGATTTTATAAGTGCATGGGTACTGCCTAGGAGATTGGAGTAGTACTGTGGTAGTGCCTGAGTGAGTGCAAAAGTGCAACACCTGAAAGCATGCATGCATATGTCTCTATCACAACACTATGCACACCTCAAAAATTCACAAAACAAATTTCAAATTTGAAGCAAACACCAAAAACTATGTGGCATATTTCAACAGTACCTCTCTAGAGACTTATAAAAAGTAGTGTAGTCACTAATACCTTATCTCAACATCTTTTAAACCACACTATTATACTGCATCTTCACCATTCTACTACTACCCACAGTCTTGAGCCTACCACATAAAAACCAACAACACCTTTTTGTTATACATCATGCACCTTCAAATGTATGACATATACATTTACATATACAACTAGAGACATACTTCAGACAGAAGTCCATGTACACCTTAAAACTTACCAGATTGCACTTCCAATTTTAAAGCAACACCTAAAATGATGTGGTATACTACAACTGTACATATGCACACACTAAAATAAACTACCATAATCACTAATCCATCTTACAATATACACATATTACTATACAAAATCTATTTCAAACAACATTTAACTACATTAAAACAAACTACAATACACATCTCTACATTTAATAATATATTTCAAACATCACATTTCTTCAATAATTTATAAAGTTTAAAAATAAAGCTAATACATAATACACCTCACAAATATATAACTCACCTTCCAAATTGATTTGTAGAATATGAAATATCAGAAACTCATAAAAGATTTTCTTATGCACACAATCAATGTAATGCACCTCTCTCAACAAGGTAAAACCAGTAATGGCAAACTTTCCCTCTCTTTCTCCACACAAATAAATGTTAGTAACAAATCACATTGCTTCCTACATAATTTCAAATTGTAAAACAGATTTCTATTGGTTAGACATATTATCCCTTACCAACTGACTTCTAAAAGTGCCCAAACTAGTTCTGGAATTTTTTGGAGTTGCGATTCCACCGTGCACCAACGCGATGGAGTCGCGAATCCATACAGGAGTGCAAAAATATATTACAAATAAAAATACCACTATTTTTTAAGATTACACCACTACTAAAGAAAGTACTGACTTGGGAAATTTTACTTTAATAACATATCACTTATATATGAATTACAATTCCACATTTTAAAACCACAGATAACAGTCAACCCTTCCCCCTTCTGCCTAATGCCTGTTTCCATAGCAACAGATCATGGAACATTCAACTGAACTGACAGGTCACAGGTTCAGCACACAAGCTTACAAATGCAAACAGCAGGTGTGGTTGAGTTCTGAAAAATATGACCTTATCCTATCTACTGTACCTTTCAAACATTTTTAACAAACCAATAAGAAACATGCTTTTTAAAGAGAGTAACATGCACCCTATTTTTGAGTGTACAATGTTCATAAACAGCCAATCAATTATCTACTTTTTAAAAAAACAGCATCTTGTCCACCATTTTAGATACCTCTCATTCTACCAACTGACTATCTCAGCTACAGACTTCTTTTCATTACTTCCAGACATCCCTTCAAGATGCTTACAGTATGGATTGTTAGGCACAGCTATGTTTTCTGGTGCAAAAGGTATGCTGAACACAGAGGTATTGACAAAGACCTTGCTTTGCAAAATGTGGATATTAAATGGATTGCACAGAGAGGATTAAAGTGGCACCAATTGATGCCTTTGGTTAAAATGTTTTTGTATCTCCAACCCCCTGACCTCATGATTGTGCACTGTGGTGGCAATGACCTAGGCACATTGACTGGGGTAGGACTGGAAATGCTAATGAAGGACACCTTTGCACAATTGATGTTGATTTTACCTCAAACTGTCTTTGTATTTTCTAATATATGCCAAAGACAGAAATGGAAGTGGTCAAATCAATCAATCAATCAAATTAGCTTTATTCGACAGATATATCATCAAAGCATGATACAAAGAAAAATTCTTAAAACACGTAAATAAACACAATTAAAAAACCCCGTTGCTGTTAAAATGATTAAAAATCTGTCCTCTTAGCTAATGAAATTCAATAAAACAAATTTAAAACATCTGAGTATATTAATGCTTTAAAACCCTGGGTATTTTACAATTCATTGTGCTATTAACCACAAGGGCGCCAGTATTTACATTGCTAGCATGCCAGACCATACCAGACAGTACCACTGCATCTATCATGCGGGAGGCCAGCTTCATGAATTCTTATACAGAAGGCTAATACAGAAACAAATGCAGACCTTCACCCTACGAGAAGTACCTGAGATCTAATGGCCCATGCCCATCCCAGAAATGTTGCCAAGGCAATGACGATAGGTGTTAAAGTTTCCGAGCGCAGTAATCTTAGCGCAACGTCATTCCTTCTGGTGCCCAGTAATCTACAAATTGGTGTCAGCCACACTCGGCGTGCGGCGTCATAAGCTGGGCAAACAAACAGCAGGTGGGCAGGAACTCCAATTGGGCGTGACAAGTGGCACAGGATTCGTCGCCTAGAATACCCCATCTTGCTGTGAACGACCTTACTGGTAATGAGCCTATCCTGAATTGAAAGTATAACTTCCAATCATGCAGCTTAGTTATAGTATCCCAGTACTGTTCCCACTTTGGGGAAGGCTTTACATCTAGGAAACTTCCCGTGAGTGAAGAAGAGTCACTATTCCTATAAATGTTATGGGTCACCCAATCCCAGTACTTTTCTTTTAAAGTCGCTTTAGGGGGGAATGGGGTACTTGCTGGGTTCTCCCATAGTCCTGCCATACCAATACTTGTTAGGGATACTCTAACCTTCTGCAGCCATTTTATTTTGTTGAAACGGTCTGCTCTGATTAGATCCTTGAGACCTGCAGCATAGGATGCCAGTTCCGATGTGGACCAGATTCTCCGCCAATAAAGTAGGGGACGCAGTCTAGCTATGTCAGCCAGTGCCTTCCTACCTAGGTCATGAAGCAGTGGGCGTACTGGGTTGCTTTGCAGGAGGTTAGTGATCTTATGCAAGAACCTGTTTTCTGCTGCAGTTCATTTGGAAAGATTCTCGAACCCCCAAAGCTCAACCCCATATAAGGTAGAGTTAACAACTTTCATGTTATATATTTGCAGGACTGGGCGAACTGGTTTAGTAAGGGAGGTGTTAAACTCAATTTGCAAGGTTCCAGCCAGTTGCCGATGCTTCAACGAAGCCATATCAAGCTGCCGATTCCACCTCATATCCCTCTGCATGATAACCCCCAAGTATGTAAAGTCGGTTACCTGTTCTAAGGGCCGCTTATTTAACAATATGCTTCCTCTAAATACTCTATGAGGGTTAAAAGACATGAATTTCATTTTTGACACGTTAATTTCCAGGCCCCGTAGATGGCAAAACTCCTCAAAGAGTAGCAGAACTCGTTGGAGGCCGCTCGGTGTTTTTGAGATAATCAACATGTCATCCGCAAACATTAAAATGGGAATTCTAACACCAGCTAGAGCTGGGGCATCAGTGGGGGTAGACTCCAGGAATTTTGCAATCCCGTTGATAAACAGAGAAAAAAGAGTGTGGGTGCAATTACGCAACCTTGGCGCACACCTTTCTCTATGGGAAAGGGATTCGTAACATTGCCCTGCGAGCCCCATCGAATTTGGGCATAATTATCCTCATGAAGTCTGGCAATAAGGGATAACAATTCGGGGGACATCCCCATCTCTTGCAGTACTCCCCATAGTTTGCTACAGGAGCCGAGGTCAAAAGCTGACTTAAGGTCCACAAAGGCAGCATACAAGCTACCCTTGTCCAAGACCACCGTCTTCCAATACAGCAAAATGAAACGAAATACCTGGTCGTTAGTACTGGTGCATGCCCGAAAGCCAGCCTGAAGAGGAGATAAAATGCCCTGCTCGTCTATGCAGTCCTGGACCTTATTTAAAACTAACCGTCCCATAATCTTTTGGAGGGAGTCTATTAGGCTAATTGGCCTATAGTTTCCAGGGTGGGATTTATCCCCTTTTTTAAAACGGGGATAATCTCAGCCCCTTTCCAGGAGTCTGGGACTGGTGCACCCTTGGCAATTGCATTAGCCAGCAGCACAATTTACCGACACCATTTGGACTTATCAAAAAGGAATATGTTGGCCGGGATTCCATCTGGGCCCGGTGCTTTTCCTCCCATTACTGCCCTCAAGGCAAGGCTGACATCCGCCTCGTCGAAAGCCGAACCGTGGTCAAATCAATTCTGTCCACAGATTGAGAAAGCTAGAAAGAATGTCAAGAAAGCTGTTTCTGCATACCTCAGAGATCATAGAATGGGGTCCATCTACAACAACAATATACTTTTTGATATGGACGACATCTACAGAAGTGATGGAGTGCACTTCCCAGATCAAGGGAACAGAGTCTTCCTCAACAACCTTAAGCTGTGTGTCCGCACTTACATGTAGCTTCAACAAAGTCAAAGTAAAAACAAGGGCTCTTTTTATAGAGCCACCCTATAACCCAACATATAATCTTACTTTTTCAAAAACATATATACTCTTCTTTTTAATTTTGCATGGAGTCGCGAATCTAAAGCAACATTACACGGGGGGCCGTGCTGAGAGCCGCGTTGGAGTCGCGAATCCAAACTCGAAAAATAAAAATACCCCACTTCCATCATTTGGTATTCGCCCGGGGGACCCATCCCCCGGGGCCTGCCAGCATTTATTTATTTTAAATAAGGAGGGGGACCGTATGGCCCCCCTCCTGAGGCCAATAATGGCCCGGGGACCCCATCCCCTAGGCCTGGCCTCCTTGATGGGGACCACGGTGGGAGCCCCAATGCCCCTGCGGTCCCTGCCGGCTCCCTGCCTCCTGCGGGAGCCTGCATTGCTTTGGGCAAGGGAGCTGCTAACATGCAGCTCCCTTGCCCAAAAGCACTTCTGCTTTGCTTGGAAGCGAGAGCAGGTTTCCTGCTCTCGCTCCAAGAAGCAATGCAGTGTTTGCTATGACAGGGCGGGAGCAAACTGCAATGTCCCGGGGGTGAGCACCCCAGGACATTGCAGCAGCTGGCCCTGGGGGTGGCCCCCTCCCATCATGTGTGAAGCCCCGGGGAGGTGGTGGTCCCCGGGGCATGGGGGGCCCATGAGCCCCCCGATATTGAAGAAAGCCCCGGGGAGGTGGTAGTCACTGGGGCTTGGAAAGGCCTGTGAGGCCCCCTGCAAATAATTAACCAAAGCCCCGGGGAGGTGCGGTCCCTGGGGCTTGGGGGGCCCGTGAGGCCGCACAACCTACAACTGAAGCACCGGGGAGGTGGCGGTCCCCGGGGCTGCGGGGGGGCCACGTGCCCCCCCATGCATAATTAAATAAAGCCCCGGGGAGGTGGCTGTCCCCGGGGTTTGGGGGACCTGGGATGCCCCCCCACCCCTTATTAAACAAGACCCGGGGAGGTGGTGGTCCCCGCATATATTTACATATTGCCCCAGGGACCTGGCCCACCCGGGGGCTCATTAAAACAAACCGCGGGAGCCCGCGCTTTGTTTTTTTTTTATTTTCTCTGCCGGATTTGCGCACCCAGCGCGACTTCGGCTGATTTGTTTTTAAAAAAAATGCTTTTTGGGCCCTGGGGGTCTTAGTGGGGCCCACTGAGCAGGCCTAGGGGGTCAGGGTGTATCTACCCTGCCCCCTTTTCTTGTTTTTTAATGTTTTTTCTACTGTTTTCTTGTGACTCGGTTACCGAGTTACAAGATGGCTGCCAACACATTCTGGTTTGAGGCGTTGGCATCCAATCAGAATTAAGCTCGTGCTCGGGAGGGTTTGCGAACCCTCCTCCGTGCTCAGATATATACATTTTTATTTTTTGAATTTCTCAAGAACTACTGAACGGATTTACACCATTTTTAAAAAAGGGCACTTTCTGAACCAAGAGCTACCTTTTTGCCAAATTTGGTGTAATTCCGTTCAGCAGTTCAAGCTGTAGCCTGTTCCAAAATTCCTATGGAAATTAACATGGGGAAAAAATGTTTTGGGGCTGCCCTTTTTTCTCGGCCCCTGCTTGACGCATCACCCCGAAACTTTCAAGACAGGAGCTGACCTCAGCGAACCATTAGTTTTGAAAATTTCACGAAGATTCGTCAAACGGCGCCAAAGATATTGGCAAAAGAAAAACGCTTTTTGAATAGAAACAAGGTCCTAACTATAACTACCTACTGGCGACCGCCAGTAGGTAATGTGTATACATGAATATATATGTATATATGTATACATATGTATATATATATATGTATATATATGTGCAGATGTATATATTTATATACACATATACATACATATATATATTACATACGATTTTTGACTTGCCTATAACTTTAGCGCCGTTTAACGAATCTTCACAACACTTTCCTAAAAAAGTGCGCTGGTGATTCCTAAATGACCATGGAAAGTTTTGGGGTGATCTGTCCAGGGGGGACCGAGAAAAAGGGAGGGTCAACAAAGTGCGTTTCCCATGTTAATTCTCATAGGGATTTTGAACACAACTACAGCCCGAACCACTGGAAAGAATTACACCAAATTTAGCAGAAGCTAGTTCTTGGTCCAGAAAGAGTGCTTTTTCTTATTTGATGTAAATCCATTCAGCAGTTTTATCATTTTTAAAAGAAATCCAAAATTGTACATCTAGGGGTGCAAAGGATCCACAAACTCTCCCGATCTCGTGCAGAGATCTGATTGGCTGCCAACACTTCAACCAGGAAGTGTTGGCAGCCATCTTGGGACTCAGCTTCAGGCAAGTCCCAGAAAAAAATGTTAAAGAAAAAGAAAAGGGGCAGTGTAGGAATACCCTGACCTTTTAGCTCTTGTCCTAGGGTCTCAGAGGGACCCTCTAAAGCAAAAAAGCATTTCTATTTTTTAAAAATTGTGAATCCGCAGCAAAAAAAATAAAAAAACAAGCGTGGCCTCTCGCACTTGTTTTGAAAAGATCCTCTCAGGAATGTGCTGTGCCTCTCTGGAGAACCCCCACTATGACCCTGGTGACCTGTTCTCAACACACTGCTGACCACCAGGACAAGTAAATACTTCAAGTTCACTCTGCTCCTCAGAGGCTGTGCTACCGGAAGCCGAGGAGAAAGCCTCGGCCAAACCATCATGCGCACCTTCCATGTTCTCCACCCAGGCTGTATTACAGCCTGAGTGGAGAATATGCCCAGGCTCCCATTCCCTGGCTGAGCGCCGAACCACAGCACTCAGACCAATCACAATGCTGCATTGCAGCGTTGTGATTGTTTAGGGGAGCCTGAGTGTGCTTCCTGGTTCCTGTTTGGCTGGGAGAGAAGACAGAGGAGAGACGCGGCAAAAAGTAAGTTTTTCTTCTTTTCTTTTACAACCCCTTACCCCCACCCACCCTATTGCCCCCGATCTGTGGCGGCCGCCACTGTGGTAGTTTAGATTAACCCCAGCACCACCAGGGCTTGCAAGTGTACTTACGCACTGTGCTTTGCACTGCGGCCATGCCTACTCACGCTCACCCCTAAAGCACCCTTCATTCAAACATGATGTCTTCATAAGTGGGCAGTGCTGGGCACCCACAGTGTAAATGCACAGTATGTACTAATTTAAGTATTTAAAAGGTTCAGAATGCACACAGCCCACCTTTTGTCCCAACGTTTTGACAAGTAAAGATAGGTTGCTAGTGTTGGCGAAATATGAAAGTATTCCCTAAACATGCCTCGAGTCGTCACAAGAGCAGTCAGGGTGTTTCAAGCAGGGTTTAGACAACTCATGGCTGACCATGCAGCCCTCACTGTTATAGCATATACATCGCTGGCTCACGTCCATGTCTATCAATCTGGACACTGCTGCCACATGAAACTGCTTTGGTCGCCTAGTGTGAGGGGCTGCTCATTGAGCCTCTCACCCATGTCCCTCATCCTCTGCTCTGAAAGGGAGAGGGCTTTCTGAAAGCTGATCCCTGGCTATTTTGGGCTCAGGTTAGTGTGAAAGGGACAGAGAGTTCACTTTACATCTGCTTTTTTCTGCTCCCATTTTCTCTTTGGATCAGCAACTTTCAATAAACACCATCTAAAGGCTGAGAATAGAGAGCGAGAGTCTGCCAGGAAGAAAATAGAATGTGGCCACCCCTGACATAGAGCTTGTTTGGCGATAGATAGATAGATAGATAGATAGATAGATAGATAGATAGATAGATAGATAGATAGATAGATAGATAGATAGATAGATCCTGGAAACAGTTATACTACATCTATTTTCACACATTTATTCCTAGAGCCGCTATAGTGCACACACACACATTTATCTGCATGTTTTTTGTGTGTATACATTTGTTTTTATCAATATTTCCATACCTTTCTATGCCTGTCTTACGCACATCGAGAACAAGAGACAAGGGAGACCCTACTCACAAGGAACCAGGGTAGTATAAGTGTAAACAGAAACAACGGTTCCTGTGGAATAATATAGTAAATAATAATACTACTTTCATGCGCAATCACAATAAACAGGGTTAGGTCGGTATCCAAAGGAGAAGAAACCATACACACCTTAGTTTCTGTTAATAACAATCGTTATTTATGTATATAATAACACAGATTATTTACAAAAAAGTAATCAACAGAGCAATAGTGCGTAGGGTCCCCAGTGAGCATGGAACCTAAAACATTAGTGACATATGCACTTGGTTTCCAATATTTGGGAAGTCGACCATCATAAATGATAGGAAATGTGAACAGCGTCTTTATACAATTATAAGTGCTGATAAATGGTTTGCTTTAGTTTTTGTCGACGACGTTTCAACCCCTTATGTAATGAGGGGTCTCATCAGGACCTAATAATATAGGGACATCTAAGATAGAAGAAAAAGGAAAAATGGAAATTATAAATATGTGGCCTTAATGATAACAACGTAACTTGAAAGGAAACATGTGGGGGCTGCCTGTACCTGAGGCAAAGGTAGTCTGTCAGAGTGAAGGACGTGCACCCCAAGGAAGTGAAAGTGTAAATGTTTACTCACATGGGACCCGGCCGGGCAATGCACATGTGAGGAAGGAAATGGGATTAGGAATGATCCAAATGTGCTTACATGAAAAACCAGCACGCAAATTAAGTGCTTAAGTTGTAGAACTTACCCCAGTGTGAGGGGAGGGAGGCTGACAGTGGGAAAATTAGAGCAATATGACAGCGTATGTATCAAAGGTGGTGGTGCTCAAAGGCACTGGGATCTGTATATTTCTTTTGGTCTCTGTGGGAAAGTAACGTAAGTTAGTATGATGTGTGATGCCTAATGGTAGACCCACATGGTGAATCAAAGATGGGAGAGGGGGATAGAATATCCTTACCAAGGAAGAAGTGAATTCCTGTTGCTCCGACCAGCGGAGTGTTGAATTCCCATTGGTAAATGATTCACACACGGCGGTACGTGTATCAAGAATATTCCGAAACCAGTATTGTTCTGAATTCCAATTGACTCAGACACGACAGTCCGTGTATCTATGGAAAGTGAAAGACAAACGAGGAGTGAAGTAATGACTCGTTGTCGTGTGTCTAAGAGGCCTGCTAACTCCACTAGGGAGAGACGGGCTCTTACCTGTAATTAGATATGACTGCAGAGACCAAAGCGCGTGCGTGTAGAACTGCATATGTCCGTCTACACTCGTCGAATGACAAGGAGCCGGTGTTCCCATTGTGGTTAAGTAATCCTCTGGCTGATCTCACCAGAACAGGATAACAAGGCAGGCATCACTGTTGATAGCCACCTTGGGGTTTGATACAGTTTTCTGTTATCGGTAACGGAAATGGATAAAAGACCGGCGGTGACGACCGCAGAATAAAAGTGAAGCATGGCTAAGTGTGGAATTGTAGAGGGGAAATCAGGGAAGGGATTTTCAAAACTATAGTTGCTACTAGATGCACCCTGCAGTGTTTCCTTTTTTTTTTTTTTTATTATTATTATTTATTTATTTTTCATACCCAGAGAACACCATTTACAAAGATAAATATCAGCTTATCGAATCATAAAAAAGTTAATACAATTCCAAAACATGGGCATCACATATAACCTAATCCAGAATAAGATCAATTGCTAAAATGAGGTTTATACAGTTTAGGAATTAAAAGAATTAAAACCAAGCGTAAAATATCATAAAACCTTACAATTCATTCTTACTATGTAGTATTAACAGGGTTGTGCAAAAATACAATCACAGATACCTCACTTAGATACCTTAGCATCAACCGTAAACTGAACCGGGAAAAGAATGCTTACTAAAACATGGCCTATACAATATGAAATTGATATATAAAACCGAGATAATGTTACCATTCTACCTTAAAGGGCACAGGACCTTACCGACTCTGTTCATTCCACCTAGCAGGAGCATTCAACTAGGGAGGTCTGCCGTCATCACTCTTAATCCCCTCTTCTCTTATTAACATCCCCTGGCTTCCCTGCTCCATTCTGCAATATATGCCCATATTTTACCCCGCGAATTCTGGCCTGCCCGCCCCTACACGCATATAAAGCCGTCTCCTGATTATAAGTTCCTAGGAGCCTGGCAAGCCACATCTGGAAGGTCGGAGGTTCTGCATCCTTCCACCTAGCAGCTAACATTATCCTATAAATTGCTGTTCCCACAAATAAGCAGTACTCTTGTGCGATATTAAGCCCCAGAGAGCTATCGTAGCCTAGAATCATCAAGGTAGGGGTCAATTCCATCCTAGCGCCAAATAATCTTTCCGAGAAGCCAAGCAGCCCCTTTTTTAATAACAACAACTTATCACAATCATAAAACATATGGGTCAATGTGGCCGGTCCTGCCCCGCATCTGGGGCATTTGTCGTCTGCCCTTTTACCCCACTTAAATAATTTAGAAGGTGTAAAATATAGATTAAATATAGTTTTATACAATTGTGCCTTTAAGCTAGTGGATAACAAAATTTTCGCAGTTAAAGATAAACTCATATAAATATCCACATCTGGATTATCCAGTTTCCCTGCCCAGGCTGTCTCAGTCTTTTCTAAATCATCTGGTAATTTATCTAATAGTAAACTATAGATATTCCTGATTTTGCTCGATTTCCTGATAATAGTTTCAATCACTGGTATCCTGTCCAATTTAATCGCTGGTCTGCATGTGGTAAGGATGCTCCTAATCTGTATATATTTAAAATACTGATTACTTGAAATTCCAAAATTCTGCTGTAGCCTAAAGAATTGAGAGATTTGCTCTCCATCATAGAGATCTCTGACTGTATCCACCCCTAGCTCTTCCCATCCTTTCTCCATAACATCATAAAACCCGGATGGGAAGAGCGATGAGCGCCACAGGGGGTATATCGACAAACTTTAGGTATCACCATAAATTTAATCACTTTTTTCCATATCTTCCATGCGCTATGTATTACCTTGAAACGTACCTTTTTATAATAACTCTGCTCCGTATGTCTCAGCAGCATCCTGGGAGCTTTCTTCCCTATGGCTAATTCATATACAGTAGGTATCCTCACACCCCCTTCCGCCTCCTTATCCCTATCTAATATAAACAAGGAGATCATCTGGTGGAGAAGGGCCACCCAGTAGTATAAGGTGATATTTGGGATTGAAAGCCCTCCTCTATCTTGTGGGAGGGTTAAAAATTTTAAAGACCTTCTTACTTTCCCATACTGCCAAATAAAATTAGAGAAAATAGAGTCAAGAGTCTTCAATAAATGGTCATCCACCGCTAACGGAATTGAGCAAAATAAATACAAGATTTTAGGCAGCATAGTCATTTTTAGAAAGTTCCCTCTCCCAATTATAGACAAATGCAACCCATTAACTCTCTTTAAGTCCATAGCTATTGACTTAACTAGGGGATAAAAATTATTTTTCACTATTTCGTCCACTTTCGGGCTAATGCGAACCCCAAGGTAGACTGCAGAGTCTGCTCGCCTAGAATCATTAAAAACTACATTCTCCGTGCAGATAACAATTGTCTTGGCTTTATTCAGTGCATAGCCTGACAAAGTCCCATATCCCTCAGCTATCTGGACAATCTCGCTCACTGCCTCTGTTGGATCTGTGGTTAACACCGCAACATCATCGGCGAATGCCAACACCTCAGTCTCGTACCCCCTAGTTACCACAGGTTTGATCTTCTGACTTTGTAATAGCTTAGCCACCAGGGGGTTTATATACATAGCAAATAGAATGGGGGAACAGGGACACCCTTGCCTGGTTCCCCTTGATATTACAATGCTACCAGACTCCTTCCCCATCAATTGTAACCTGGCTCTTGGGTCGGTATACATAGTTTTAATTGCCCTTATGATATGTGGTCTAAAACCTTTTAACTCCAGTATCCCCCATAGGAAGTTCCAGGATACTCTGTCAAATGCCTTCTCAGCATCAAGGAGGATCATAGCCATCCGGCCCCCGTCCCGGCCATGATGTCAAATAGTGAAATAGCCCTGCGGATGTGGTCTGTTGTTTCTTTACCAGGGATAAACCTGTGCTGCCAGGGGAGACCAGATGTCCTATAACCCTCCCCAACCGGTTGGCCAGTATCTTTGAATAGAGTTTTGTATCTGAATTAATTTGGGATATTGGCGGATATGAGGCTGGATTGTCTATTGGTTTACCTTTCTTTGGAAAAATGATTATATCCATCTCTTTCCAGGATTCTGGAGGACTTCCACTATATTGAACACCCCTGAAAAGATCAAGCAAAAGAGGAGCTATCACATTTCCTAAGATTTTATATACTTCCAGGGGTATCCTGTCAGGGCCAGCAGCCTTCCCTGTAGCCATTCCTTGCAGGGCTACCTGAACTTCTTCTTATGAAATATCCTTTTCTAGGTCTTCTTTAGCTAAACTATCTAGCCCCTCACCAAGTTCCGTATTGGTTACCATGCTTGATATATCCTGAATTGTTCCAGCCGTACCAGTATCCTGATATAATATTTGATAATAATCCTGGAACACCATGATTACTTCATCTATATCAGTATAGGTTTGTCCATTTTTTTTAATAGAGGGTACTAAATTCAAGGATGTTTTCTGCCTGGTGCGAAGGGCTAATCTCCTCCCAACTAGTTCACCGTTTTCATAAGAATTGTTCCGCTGAGATTGATATTCCTCTGCTGATCTCTGCGTTAACCAGCTATTCATGTCCGCTTTAAGGGCAATTATTCGATATTGAGTATGAACCACATCCCGGCCATGCATTATAAATGAAACATGTTCTTCTTCTGCCTCCGATAAATTACACATCAGTTGTTTATTCTTAATCTCCCGAAGTGTCTTTGCCCTAGTGACGAAGCTTATTGTTTCGCCCCTAAGGCCAGCCTTAAACGAATCCCACACAACCCCCCTGCTGGCGCTGTATCTATTTATATCGAAGAACTCTTGTGACCAGTTCTTAATGTGCTCAATATAATCATTATTTACAAGAAGTTTCCTATCGAATGACCATTTACTTCGTACTCTTTTGAATCTTTCAATATCTACCTCCAGAATTAGTGGATTGTGATCAGAGATCACCTTGGGATATTTCCTAATGCTAGCCCCATTAAGTAAATCCCTCATACCGAAAAAGTAGTCAATACTAACATATTTCTTGTGGGGGCAGGAATAATATGTGTACCC
This sequence comes from Calotriton arnoldi, assembly GCA_963921515.1. Taxonomy (NCBI): domain Eukaryota; kingdom Metazoa; phylum Chordata; class Amphibia; order Caudata; family Salamandridae; genus Calotriton; species Calotriton arnoldi. Next base: position 431,134 of record CAWUFW010003592.1, read on the forward strand.
CGGGTTGTTTAAATTTTTCGTAGCCCAGATATCGATCAGCCCATGGCTACTTTTAAGAGATGATAATGCCCTATAAACTCTTGGCTTCCGTCCCTGGTACCCCCCTTGATTTAAATGCCCATGTCGAGGATCTAGGGAGATATTAAAATCTCCACATAAAATTAATGGGCATGGCCATGCCGCAAGCTCCAACTCAAGATCTTCAAAGATCCGAGGATCGTCCAGATTCGATCCATAGATCGAACACACAGTAAGCCCTAACCCTAATTCCACCATTGCCCACCGTCCCAGTCCATCAGAAGCTTTTCGTTTAACCTGTCCCAAAGAATGTTTTGCCAATATTGCTACTCCTCGAATATTTGAGCTTTGAGACGTACATGCTACCATATTATATCCTCCGATATCCATCAAGCCCTTTTTCCCCCATGGGATATGGGTCTCCTGTAGACACACTATGTCAAAAGCATTAGTCCTTACGAATTCTGCCAACCTTAACCTTTTCCCTCTATCATTCAGTCCTGCTACGTTTACTGAACAGATAGTTATCTTCCCCATCTAAGTTCAAGATCATGCCCTCCTTGTACCCCTCTGCTTGTTCTTTTCCCCTCTTTTGGTATTGTTCTTTGGTTAACTCCTTTAATTTTGATTCGTATGAATATTGCATTTTCATCTCTGGGTATGTTATTTTTCCCTAGGATTTTCACCCCCCACTCCCCCTCCCAACCCCTGTCTCCCCGCTCCCCCCTCCCCCTACCCAGCACCCCCTCAAGAGACACTCAGACTTAGGTCTGTGTTCGATGGATGCGCCGCACAGAACCGAGAGCGCTACAATTCATAGCCCTTATATTTCCTAATACATGCTGCATTTAATTCAAAACAAAAACCCCCTGCTTATACACCCCACTTCCTTTCTCACACACACCTTTTTTTTCCCCGATATAAAATAAAGTCACTCGTGTTCCAAATCTATTGCTGAGTTAGAGTAAGCTAATAAGTTCCTATCCTGTCAGGGCGTCCAGGTATTCTTTAGCTTTAATTTCTGACACAAAAAAATCATGTTTGCCCCCCCAAATCACTTTTAGTCGAGCTGGATTGTTCAAGAAGGCTTGTGCATTTTTGTCCTGGAATGGTTTGATCAGCTGCCGCAGCCGCCAGCACCTCTCGACGGTGGTGTGGCAAAAATCTGGACGAACGAAAAAAGAAACTCCATTCCTAGTTCTCTTTGCTTCAGGTCTGTCCTTTTCAAAAATAGCTTGCCGTAGCAAATAGTTACCAAAATATACAAGAATGGCTCGTGGTAATGCTCCTGCTCTCACCGGCTGTTTTTGTACAAAAGGGACTCGGTGGGCGCGTTGCACCTCTTGAGCCCAGTTCCAGTCTGTTTGTTCCAGGAGTGCATCTTTTAACAAATCCACAACATATGAGCGGACATCTGAACCCTCAACCCCTCAGGAACCACGAGCACACGCAGATTATTGCGCCGCTGGCGGTTCTCATGCTCTTCCAGCTTCCATTGTATATCGCATATCTGGGCCTTATGGGATTTTGTTAACGCCTGGGTGGTTGTAAGGTCAGATTCTGTAGTAACAATCCTAAATTCAAGATCGGTCAACCGCTTCCCGATAGCACTACAGGTTTTGGTCAGCTTCCGTACCACCCCCTGGACCTTTCACATTGCTGTCTGGGCCTTACGTCTGTCTTGACGCGTCTCATCGCGATGCATCGAAATGGCCTGAAAGATGGCTTCTAGCGTCGGGGGGTTGGTCCACTTGGGTCCGAGATTGGATGCCCACCGGGCGGGGGACCTGTAAGTTGATTTATAGGAGTGTAGTCCCAGGTGAGATCTTTATCTCCCGGCTTCCTTTTTTTCTCAGGACAGTTTTTGACTTGGCACCATCAGCCTCATCAATATCGCTGTTACTCACATCCGTAGTATTGGCCGAGGTGTCGGCCGAGCCATCCTCCGACCACTCACCCCCATCTGATACAGAGAAAAAATAGTCGCTGTGCTCCTTATCTAAATCTTTATCCAGGTCCTTATCCACATTTCCCTTATCAGCCATATACGCTTCCTGGGACCTCTCTGTCAGAGTAAAACCAGCTGTGTTTAATAAGTCTCCCGGCCTGTGACTAATCGCTGACTGAGAAGGAGTTAATGCAACAGGCTGAAGGAATACCTCCTCGCCCCCATCTGTATTCGCCTCACATAGGCTGGTTTCGATGTTTTCTGTACTGAAAGTACCGGTGCCACTTTCTCCCCCTTCCCGTTAGTTGTCAGTTGGGGAGGGGGGTTATCTCCAGGCCTACCTTCTTTCTCGGCTGAATTCAAGTCCTGTTGGTCGTCTATCTGTGCCGGAAAGTCACCTTCCTCTCTCCACTCTCTTCCACAGTGTATCCTCTCAGTAGATCAACCACTGTAGGGCCGGCCGGGTGTACCTTCGCTGCAGCCCGCCTCTTCCTTTCTTCTCCAGGGTTAGCCCGGCTTGCTGCCCGCGGCGCCCCTGCCGAGGCGTCTGTACTGGCGAGGCTACTGCAGCCGCTACCGCGGCTTCCACGCTCAGCTCCCCAGCCTCCGGCTGACCCTTCAGCGCGAGACGCGCTGCCCTGGTTTCGGCCCCATTTCTACAGCTTCTGCTTCTGTGGATGAAGATGCCGGTGCCAATGCTGATGCCGATGCTGACGCCGATGCAAGCAGGTCCAGCTTACTGACCTGACATTCAGGTGCCGCTGTAATCAGTTTGTTGAAATGTCTCAACACTGCCAGTCCGATAATCGTCCCTATTAGGTGCAGATAGCTCCCGAAAGCTCTTGAGGGGCCTCGTAGTGCTTCGCTCGGACCTCAGGGGTCATCACCGCATATCACCTCCTTCTTATTGCAGCATTCAATCTGGCACTGGCTCTCTCCTGGTCTGTGCGCAGCTACGGTCTCAGACGACCGCCATCTTGCCTCTCACACACGTAATACACAATGATGTCATGGGTAATCCAAAAGGTAGGTATGTCGCACCCTGCATGTAGAACTGCATATGTCCATCTACACTCATTGAATGACAAGGAGCCGGTGTTCCCATTGTGGTTAAGTAATCCTCTGACTGATCTCGCCAGAACAGGATAACAAGGCAGGCATCACTGTTAATAGCCGCCTTGCGGTTTGATCCAGTTTTCTGTTATCGGTAACGGAAATGGATAAAAGACCGGCGGTGACGACCGCAGAATAAAAGTGAAGCATGGCTAAGTGTGGAATTGTAGAGGGGAAATTAGGGAAGGGATTTTCAAAATTATAGTTGCTACTAGATGCACCCTGCAGTATTTTCTTTGCGGTGTAATGACGAATATCATTACAAGAGTAACGGTATCTTGCGTTTAACCTAAGGGAAAGAAAACAGTTACTATTACATGACAGTCGTGTATGGTAGCCGAGTGGTGGCTGTAATACAATCTAATTATGGTAACATAACAAAATGTAAAACAATTTGATAATTACATTGAAATCTGTTTCTTTGAAAAGAATAATACTAAATACATCACAACCACCTCGTTGTCTGCAATTTACATGCGAGAATTGGAAGCCTCATAGTTAGCAATCTGGTACAGCAGCTTACGTGGTTAACTTGTGCGTGTGTGCATACTAATGTTGTCACGCGTTTTGTAAGATGTATATGATTGATAAGGAGTACACATGTTGCCACGTGAAATGTTTGTGATAGATAAGGAGTATACACATTAAAACATGTCATCGTTCCTGGACCTTAGGAGTGGGAAAGTACAATGTGCATTAAAAAGGTGGAAGTATCATTCAGCAGTTACCACACAATTTTAGTACAGCAGTGAGGACACAAAGCCCCGCCACTCTTTGGCAGAGTTCAGTCCACGGGCTATGGAATTCGTCCTTTCTATCCAACGGCATTCTAATCTTTGCAAAATCTGTGTTAGATCACCCCTCTTCGCGAGATTTTTATAACTCGTAGCCCGCTCCGGTCAGCTCCTGTCTTGAAAGTTTCGGGGTGATTCGGCAAGCGGGGGCCGAGAAAAAAGGGGGTCCCAAAACGTGTTTTCTCCATGTTATTTTTCCATAGGAAACTTTAGACACGGCTACAGCCCGAACTGCTGAACGGAATTACACCAAATTTGGCAAAAAGGTAGCCCTTGGTTCGGAAAGAGACCTTTTTGTTAAAAGGTGTAAATCCGTTCAGTTTCGATATATAGAGGCACGGAGGATCCGCGCACCCTCCCGACCACGAGCTTTATTCTAATTGGCTGTCAACACTCCAAACCAGAAAGTGTTGGCAGCCATCTTGTGACTTGGTAGAACCGAGTCACAAGAAATCAGAATAAAAAATGCGAAAAAAAAGAAAAGGGGGCAGGGTAGAAACACCCTGACCCCCTAGGCCTGCTCAGGGGGTCCCACAAGGACCCCCAGGGCCAAAAAAAGAATTTAAAAAAAAAAAAATCGGCGAGATTCGCGCACCCAGCGCGAATTTCGACCGAAAATTTTAAAAAAACGAAGCTCCCGCGCTTCGTTATTATTTAGCCCCCGGGTGGGCCAAGTCCCGGGGGCATGACACATTATAATTGCGGGGGCCCAGGGGGGCCCCCGCAGCCCCGGGGACCGCCACCCCCGGGGCTTTCCTAAAATATTTGCGGGGGCACACGGCCCCCCCGCAGCCCCAGGGACCGCCACCCCCCGGGGCTTGTTTTATTTGATGTGTGGGGGGGCCTCCAAGGCCCCTCCAAGCCCCGGGGACCGCCACCCCCGGGGCTTTTCTTAAATATTTGCGGGGGGCACATGGCCCCCCCGCAGCACCGGGGACTGCCACCCCCCGGGGCTTGCTTTTTAAAAAATAAAGAACCTGTGTGGGGGACTCGAGCCCCCCACACGCCCCGGGACCGCCACCTCTTCGGGGCACTAAGTATTTAAATTCGGGGGTCCGTAACGGACCCCCGCCCCAGGGACCACCACCTCCCCGGGGCTTTGTCAATGTTGGGAGGGGGGCCACGCGGCCCCCCTCCTGGAGACTGTGATGGCCCTGGGGACCGCCACTCCCCAGGGCCGGCTCCTGCAGTGTCCCGGGGTGCCCACCCCCGGGACACTGCTGTTTGCACCTCTTGAGCCCAGTTCCCGCCCTGTCATTGCAAACTGCTTTGCTTCATTGAAGCGAGAGCAGGGCAAGGGGAGCTGCATGTCAGCAGCTCCCCATGTGGAAAAGCAATGCCGGCTCCTGCAGGATGCGGGGAGCCGGCGGCACTGTGGGGGCATTGGGGCTCCCCCCACGGTCCCCAACGGAGAGGGCCAGCCCCGGGGGATGGGGTCCCCGGGGCCAGCAGTGGCCCAGGAGGGGGGCCATGTGCCCCCCTCCCCCCAAAAAATAATTTAAAAAAATAAAATAAAGGCCGACCCTGGGGGATGGGGTCCCCGGGGCCAATAGAGGCCTCAGGACGGGGGCCACGCAGCCCCGCTCCATAAAAAAATAATAATATTTATGTGGCCATGCCCCGGGGGATGGCTGGAATTGGCCACGGGAGGGGGGCCCACGCGGCCTCCTTCCCGTTCAAATTTATTTATTTTTTAAAAAATGGGGGTAAGGCCCTGGGGGATGGGGTCCCCAGGGCCCCAAAAAAGTAAAAAGAAGGGGGGCCGCACAGCCCCTCTTTGAAAAAAAATAATTACTAAAATAACCGCGATCGTGCCGGAGGCCCCGCCCCCTCCCAGCAACACTCTGCAAAAACGCCCTGTGGCGCGTTTTAAATTGGGGAATTAATTCCCCTTCAATACTGGGGGTCCCTGGGGGCCAACTAGCCCACCAGGTACCTTCAGTAAGCGCCACAGGGCTTTGTTGCAGAGAGGTGGTCCAGGCCATGCCCCTTTTTACACCTCTCTGCAACGCAGCTCTGTGGCACTTACTGGAGGTACCTGGTGGGCTAGTTGGACCCCAGGGACCCTCAGGATTCAAGGGGACTTAATCCCCCAACTTAAAACGCACCACGGGGTGCGTTTGCACAGTGGTGAAGGGAGTGGGCGGGGCCTGAGGTGACATGTGTGCAAACACGCCCTGTGGCGCGTTTTAAGTTGGGGAATTAATTCCCTTCAATCCTGAGGGCCCCTGGGGCTAACTAGCCCACCAGGTACCTCCAGTAAGCGCCGCTGCATTGCAGAGAGGTGGTCCAGGCCACGCCCCTTTTTACACCTCTCTGCAATGCAGCTCTGTGGCGCTTACTGGAGGTACCTGGTGGGCTAGTTGGACCACAGGGACCCTCAGGATTCAAGGGGACTTAATCACCCAACTTAAAACGCGCCACGGGGCGCGTTTGCACAGTGGTGAAGGGAGGGGCGGGGCCTGAGGTGACATGTGTGCAAACACGCCCTGTGGCGCGTTTTAAGTTGGGGAATTAATTCCCCTTCAATCCTGAGGGCCCCTGGGGCCAACTAGCCCACCAGGTACCTCCAGTAAGCGCCACAGGCCTGCGTTGCAGAGAGGTGGTCCAGGCCACGCACCTTTTACACCTCTCTGCAACGCAGCTCTGTGGCGCTTACTGGAGGTAGCTGGTGGGCTAGTTGGACCCCAGGGACCCTCAGGATTCAAGGGGACTTAATCCCCCAACTTAAAACGCTCCAGGGGGCGCGTTTGCAGAGTGGTGGAGAAAAGGGGCATAGTCTTTGTCTACCTCTCACCAATCCCACTGCGTGGGGCTTACTGGAGGTAAAAGGTAGGCTAGTTGGCCCCTAAAGGACCCCCAGCAGTGAAGGGGACTTCAATCCCCATCCAAGAGCGTGCCAGGGAGCGTGTTTGTAGAGTGGTGGGCAAAGTGGGCGTGGCCTGGTACGACTGCTTACCAATGCTGCTGAGTGGGACTGACTGGAGGTAATAGTTTGGGAAGTTGGCCCCCAAGGATGTCCTTGGGGGCCAACTACCCCTCTTGTTACCTCCAGTAAGTCCCACACAGTGGGATTGCTAAGACGTCTTCGGAGGCCATGGCCCCTTTCTCTACCACTCTGCAAATGTGCCTCGTGGCAGACTACGGGATGGGGGATGAAGTCCAATTTAGTCCTGAGGGAGTTTGGGGGCCAAGAATCCCTCCTGGTGCCTCCTGTAAGTCCTACGCAGCGGAATTCCTGAGCGTTCGTTGGACGCCCAGCACCCTTTCTCCACCACTCTGCAAACATGACTACTAGTTAAAGTAGCATATTTCTGCACCTCTGACTTAGAGGTAGTTTTAATCCTCCTGCCCTCTTATGTACTAGGGCCTTACAGAGGAGGTCATGCTAATCACAGGGGTACCCCAACGCATAGTGTTCCCTAGTGTATGTAGGTGTTTTCACTGTATTCTAAGTGTCTTTTAGCATAGCACTGGCTCTAGGCCTGGTTAGTCAGAGTCAGTTGCCACCAGTACCCGTCTGAAAAAGTTGTGGGCACAGGATGATTTTGCAACAAGGCCTCTTTCTGCTCCTCTGTTGGTTCTTTCTGCACATGTCTTGCTTCTTCCTGCACTTTTCTTCGTCTTTGTGGACTTCTGTTGCTTCTTTCTGCATTTCTTTTGCTTCTTTTTGTGCGTTTTTTCTTCTTTCTTCACATGTCCTACCTCTGTAGGCATAGTTAGAAACTAGCATTTAAAAAACCTTTGAAATTCACTTAAAAAACCATAGGTTTCAGGCACGTTATAGTTAGAAATTAGCATTTAAAAAACCTTAGAAATTCACTGAAAAAACCATAGGTTTCAGGGGCGTTATAGTTAGTTGGACATTTCACTCGTACAAAAGCAGTGAAATTCCCCCGTTATAATTAGTTCAGCTAACTATAACTCGCGCCCCCGCAATGCACTGCTGATGATGTCACATATTACATCACTCATGACATGGTCAGTGACATCACTGATGACATCACTGATGACATCTCAAATGACATCACTAATGACATCACTGTGATAATTTCATGCATCTTCTCACACCCTAATATAACTTTTGATACACCCACTCTAAATTACAGACTGCCATTCTCAAAACCTTAGACACTCCAACACCAATAACTACATACCCACTCACTGATTCTTAGGTCTACACACACATCCACTCACTCACCCGTACAGTCACTCATACTTACGGTCACTCAGTACAGGACTATCATATGCACTCATACACCTATATAGACACTCACACACCGCCACTCATCCATAGAGGTACTCACACACCTAGTCAGTCATGCAAATAATTAATCACACTCCCATTTACTCACCTATACAGTTATACAAACACCAGCTCACTTACTCATACAAATACTAGCACATTCTTACGCTCTTATACAATCACTGATACAAGCACACACTCATCCATACAGCCACTCTCACAATCACACACTCTCACTTATAGCCATTTAAATACTCTAACACACATATATACTGCCTTTCAAATATGTAGTTACTCACACATGTACCACAGAGATATACATTCACTCACTAACACACCCATACACACACTCACCCACCCATACAGTCCATCACAGATGCACTCTTGAAACCATGCACCCAGTGAATCACCCACTCACACATCTATGCACAGAGTCACACACACCCCACCCACACAAACACTCAGGCACCCATACAGATACTCACACAACCAATCAATAACTCATATAGACACTCATGTAGCTATTCACAAACCCATGCAGCCGCTTACACACCAACAGACAGACGGATACAGACATTCACACAGTTTAGTCACTAACCCATGCATTCAGTAAGATACGTTTAATCACTCACTTATAGACTCAGTCACGCACCTACTAAATCATCCATTCAGACACTTATACACCCACTCTTTCTTCAATACGCCTTTTCCTATATATATTAAACATATTTAAACTTTACAGAAACACAAAGTCACTGGATGATGTCATCAGTGATGTCATTTGAGATGTCATCAGTGATGTCACTGACCATGTCATGAGTGATGTAATATGTGACGTCATCAGCAGTGCATTGCGGGGCGCGAGTTATAGTTAGCTGAACTAACTATAACGGGGAATTTCACTGGTTTTGTACGAGTGAAATGTCCAACTAACTATAACGCCCCTGAAACCTATGGTTTTTTCAGTGAATATATATATATATATATATATATATATATATATATATATATATATATATATATATATATATATATATATATATATCAAAACCAAAGTGCCCAAAGCAACGGAAGCGCACTCGACTTTCGGAAGAACCAGCTGGTTTATTAACAGGAAAACACACTGCAGCATTTCTGTACTGTTCTTCTCCAACGCGTTTCGAGGCTCCTGCCTCTTAGTCATGGAGTTTGTACATGCTTTCCGCAGATCACTCTCGCAGCCTGCTCATTAAAATATCCTCAGTGGACCTAATTAATCACGTGAGTCCGTGAATGCAGGCTGGAACTTGTAGTCAAGTCGAGAGAAACTTTTTCACCCGCCAGTGGGCTCTGCTTCATGCATGGCATTAAATACATTATTCACCTCAGTAGGCCATAGTGCTGAGCGTATTTGATTTTCTCCGCTTCCGAAGTGCTAACGAGTAAAGGTAAAGTTCCAACTCACAGCCTCCCTGTAGTTTAAGGATGGTGCAGCTTCCCACGGCAGGGCTGCCGTGCAAATATGTCAAAACCAAAGTGCCCAAAGCAACGGAAGCGCACTCGACTTTCGGAAGAACCAGCTGGTTTATTAACAGGAAAACACACTGCAGCATTTCTGTACTGTTCTTCTCCAACGCGTTTCGAGGCTCCTGCCTCTTAGTCATGGAGTTTGTACATGCTTTCCGCAGATCACTCTCGCAGCCTGCTCATTAAAATATCCTCAGTGGACCTAATTAATCACGTGAGTCCGTGAATGCAGGCTGGAACTTGTAGTCAAGTCGAGAGAAACTTTTTCACCCGCCAGTGGGCTCTGCTTCATGCATGGCATTAAATACATTATTCACCTCAGTAGGCCATAGTGCTGAGCGTATTTGATTTTCTCCGCTTCCGAAGTGCTAACGAGTAAAGGTAAAGTTCCAACTCACAGCCTCCCTGTAGTTTAAGGATGGTGCAGCTTCCCACGGCAGGGCTGCCGTGCAAATATGTCAAAACCAAAGTGCCCAAAGCAACGGAAGCGCACTCGACTTTCGGAAGAACCAGCTGGTTTATTAACAGGAAAACACACTGCAGCATTTCTGTACTGTTCTTCTCCAACGCGTTTCGAGGCTCCTGCCTCTTAGTCATGGAGTTTGTACATGCTTTCCGCAGATCACTCTCGCAGCCTGCTCATTAAAATATCCTCAGTGGACCTAATTAATCACGTGAGTCCGTGAATGCAGGCTGGAACTTGTAGTCAAGTCGAGAGAAACTTTTTCACCCGCCAGTGGGCTCTGCTTCATGCATGGCATTAAATACATTATTCACCTCAGTAGGCCATAGTGCTGAGCGTATTTGATTTTCTCCGCTTCCGAAGTGCTAACGAGTAAAGGTAAAGTTCCAACTCACAGCCTCCCTGTAGTTTAAGGATGGTGCAGCTTCCCACGGCAGGGCTGCCGTGCAAATATGTCAAAACCAAAGTGCCCAAAGCAACGGAAGCGCACTCGACTTTCGGAAGAACCAGCTGGTTTATTAACAGGAAAACACACTGCAGCATTTCTGTACTGTTCTTCTCCAACGCGTTTCGAGGCTCCTGCCTCTTAGTCATGGAGTTTGTACATGCTTTCCGCAGATCACTCTCGCAGCCTGCTCATTAAAATATCCTCAGTGGACCTAATTAATCACGTGAGTCCGTGAATGCAGGCTGGAACTTGTAGTCAAGTCGAGAGAAACTTTTTTCACCCGCCAGTGGGCTCTGCTTCATGCATGGCATTAAATACATTATTCACCTCAGTAGGCCATAGTGCTGAGCGTATTTGATTTTCTCCGCTTCCGAAGTGCTAACGAGTAAAGGTAAAGTTCCAACTCACAGCCTCCCTGTAGTTTAAGGATGGTGCAGCTTCCCACGGCAGGGCTGCCGTGCAAATATGTCAAAACCAAAGTGCCCAAAGCAACGGAAGCGCACTCGACTTTCGGAAGAACCAGCTGGTTTATTAACAGGAAAACACACTGCAGCATTTCTGTACTGTTCTTCTCCAACGCGTTTCGAGGCTCCTGCCTCTTAGTCATGGAGTTTGTACATGCTTTCCGCAGATCACTCTCGCAGCCTGCTCATTAAAATATCCTCAGTGGACCTAATTAATCACGTGAGTCCGTGAATGCAGGCTGGAACTTGTAGTCAAGTCGAGAGAAACTTTTTCACCCGCCAGTGGGCTCTGCTTCATGCATGGCATTAAATACATTATTCACCTCAGTAGGCCATAGTGCTGAGCGTATTTGATTTTCTCCGCTTCCGAAGTGCTAACGAGTAAAGGTAAAGTTCCAACTCACAGCCTCCCTGTAGTTTAAGGATGGTGCAGCTTCCCACGGCAGGGCTGCCGTGCAAATATGTCAAAACCAAAGTGCCCAAAGCAACGGAAGCGCACTCGACTTTCGGAAGAACCAGCTGGTTTATTAACAGGAAAACACACTGCAGCATTTCTGTACTGTTCTTCTCCAACGCGTTTCGAGGCTCCTGCCTCTTAGTCATGGAGTTTGTACATGCTTTCCGCAGATCACTCTCGCAGCCTGCTCATTAAAATATCCTCTGTCGAGTGCCCTCCTGAAATGCTTCGGGCAATTGGTGGAACAAATTACAGCAGGGCAGTCCTGTCCTGGGGAGGAGCACCATCTACATAAAGACAGAGAGGCTGTTGCTGAAAACGATTTTCAAGCTGGATACAGCACAGAGTTCCAAGAATATTACAGACCTGCCTGAGTGCCACGAGTCCTACTAAGGAAAATAATGATGCTTTTAAAGAGGACAAAGGGAACTGAACCCACTTAGGGAATAATGGACTTCATGTCCCAGCGTGCCGCTCCACAGAATGCGGGCCAACTATTGGTTGTTAACAAATCACATGCTCATGCCATGAAAATAAAAGAAGGATTGGCCGTTCCTTTTGTTTGAATAAGCAAGCCCCTGACGAAGAGGATCACTTCCTTGAAACGCGTTGGGCAAAAGGTTTAAGCAGCGTGACACGAAGGCAAGTCCAACGCGAAAACCGGATGGTGGGAATTCTGTCGAGTGCCCTCCTGAAATGCTTCGGGCAATTGGTGGAACAAATTACAGCAGGGCAGTCCTGTCCTGGGGAGGAGCACCATCTACATAAAGACAGAGAGGCTGTTGCTGAAAACGATTTTCAAGCTGGATACAGCACAGAGTTCCAAGAATATTACAGACCTGCCTGAGTGCCACGAGTCCTACTAAGGAAAATAATGATGCTTTTAAAGAGGACAAAGGGAACTGAACCCACTTAGGGAATAATGGACTTCATGTCCCAGCGTGCCGCTCCACAGAATGCGGGCCAACTATTGGTTGTTAACAAATCACATGCTCATGCCATGAAAATAAAAGAAGGATTGGCCGTTCCTTTTGTTTGAATAAGCAAGCCCCTGACGAAGAGGATCACTTCCTTGAAACGCGTTGGGCAAAAGGTTTAAGCAGCGTGACACGAAGGCAAGTCCAACGCGAAAACCGGATGGTGGGAATTCTGTCGAGTGCCCTCCTGAAATGCTTCGGGCAATTGGTGGAACAAATTACAGCAGGGCAGTCCTGTCCTGGGGAGGAGCACCATCTACATAAAGACAGAGAGGCTGTTGCTGAAAACGATTTTCAAGCTGGATACAGCACAGAGTTCCAAGAATATTACAGACCTGCCTGAGTGCCACGAGTCCTACTAAGGAAAATAATGATGCTTTTAAAGAGGACAAAGGGAACTGAACCCACTTAGGGAATAATGGACTTCATGTCCCAGCGTGCCGCTCCACAGAATGCGGGCCAACTATTGGTTGTTAACAAATCACATGCTCATGCCATGAAAATAAAAGAAGGATTGGCCGTTCCTTTTGTTTGAATAAGCAAGCCCCTGACGAAGAGGATCACTTCCTTGAAACGCGTTGGGCAAAAGGTTTAAGCAGCGTGACACGAAGGCAAGTCCAACGCGAAAACCGGATGGTGGGAATTCTGTCGAGTGCCCTCCTGAAATGCTTCGGGCAATTGGTGGAACAAATTACAGCAGGGCAGTCCTGTCCTGGGGAGGAGCACCATCTACATAAAGACAGAGAGGCTGTTGCTGAAAACGATTTTCAAGCTGGATACAGCACAGAGTTCCAAGAATATTACAGACCTGCCTGAGTGCCACGAGTCCTACTAAGGAAAATAATGATGCTTTTAAAGAGGACAAAGGGAACTGAACCCACTTAGGGAATAATGGACTTCATGTCCCAGCGTGCCGCTCCACAGAATGCGGGCCAACTATTGGTTGTTAACAAATCACATGCTCATGCCATGAAAATAAAAGAAGGATTGGCCGTTCCTTTTGTTTGAATAAGCAAGCCCCTGACGAAGAGGATCACTTCCTTGAAACGCGTTGGGCAAAAGGTTTAAGCAGCGTGACACGAAGGCAAGTCCAACGCGAAAACCGGATGGTGGGAATTCTGTCGAGTGCCCTCCTGAAATGCTTCGGGCAATTGGTGGAACAAATTACAGCAGGGCAGTCCTGTCCTGGGGAGGAGCACCATCTACATAAAGACAGAGAGGCTGTTGCTGAAAACGATTTTCAAGCTGGATACAGCACAGAGTTCCAAGAATATTACAGACCTGCCTGAGTGCCACGAGTCCTACTAAGGAAAATAATGATGCTTTTAAAGAGGACAAAGGGAACTGAACCCACTTAGGGAATAATGGACTTCATGTCCCAGCGTGCCGCTCCACAGAATGCGGGCCAACTATTGGTTGTTAACAAATCACATGCTCATGCCATGAAAATAAAAGAAGGATTGGCCGTTCCTTTTGTTTGAATAAGCAAGCCCCTGACGAAGAGGATCACTTCCTTGAAACGCGTTGGGCAAAAGGTTTAAGCAGCGTGACACGAAGGCAAGTCCAACGCGAAAACCGGATGGTGGGAATTCTGTCGAGTGCCCTCCTGAAATGCTTCGGGCAATTGGTGGAACAAATTACAGCAGGGCAGTCCTGTCCTGGGGAGGAGCACCATCTACATAAAGACAGAGAGGCTGTTGCTGAAAACGATTTTCAAGCTGGATACAGCACAGAGTTCCAAGAATATTACAGACCTGCCTGAGTGCCACGAGTCCTACTAAGGAAAATAATGATGCTTTTAAAGAGGACAAAGGGAACTGAACCCACTTAGGGAATAATGGACTTCATGTCCCAGCGTGCCGCTCCACAGAATGCGGGCCAACTATTGGTTGTTAACAAATCACATGCTCATGCCATGAAAATAAAAGAAGGATTGGCCGTTCCTTTTGTTTGAATAAGCAAGCCCCTGACGAAGAGGATCACTTCCTTGAAACGCGTTGGGCAAAAGGTTTAAGCAGCGTGACACGAAGGCAAGTCCAACGCGAAAACCGGATGGTGGGAATTCTGTCGAGTGCCCTCCTGAAATGCTTCGGGCAATTGGTGGAACAAATTACAGCAGGGCAGTCCTGTCCTGGGGAGGAGCACCATCTACATAAAGACAGAGAGGCTGTTGCTGAAAACGATTTTCAAGCTGGATACAGCACAGAGTTCCAAGAATATTACAGACCTGCCTGAGTGCCACGAGTCCTACTAAGGAAAATAATGATGCTTTTAAAGAGGACAAAGGGAACTGAACCCACTTAGGGAATAATGGACTTCATGTCCCAGCGTGCCGCTCCACAGAATGCGGGCCAACTATTGGTTGTTAACAAATCACATGCTCATGCCATGAAAATAAAAGAAGGATTGGCCGTTCCTTTTGTTTGAATAAGCAAGCCCCTGACGAAGAGGATCACTTCCTTGAAACGCGTTGGGCAAAAGGTTTAAGCAGCGTGACACGAAGGCAAGTCCAACGCGAAAACCGGATGGTGGGAATTCTGTCGAGTGCCCTCCTGAAATGCTTCGGGCAATTGGTGGAACAAATTACAGCAGGGCAGTCCTGTCCTGGGGAGGAGCACCATCTACATAAAGACAGAGAGGCTGTTGCTGAAAACGATTTTCAAGCTGGATACAGCACAGAGTTCCAAGAATATTACAGACCTGCCTGAGTGCCACGAGTCCTACTAAGGAAAATAATGATGCTTTTAAAGAGGACAAAGGGAACTGAACCCACTTAGGGAATAATGGACTTCATGTCCCAGCGTGCCGCTCCACAGAATGCGGGCCAACTATTGGTTGTTAACAAATCACATGCTCATGCCATGAAAATAAAAGAAGGATTGGCCGTTCCTTTTGTTTGAATAAGCAAGCCCCTGACGAAGAGGATCACTTCCTTGAAACGCGTTGGGCAAAAGGTTTAAGCAGCGTGACACGAAGGCAAGTCCAACGCGAAAACCGGATGGTGGGAATTCTGTCGAGTGCCCTCCTGAAATGCTTCGGGCAATTGGTGGAACAAATTACAGCAGGGCAGTCCTGTCCTGGGGAGGAGCACCATCTACATAAAGACAGAGAGGCTGTTGCTGAAAACGATTTTCAAGCTGGATACAGCACAGAGTTCCAAGAATATTACAGACCTGCCTGAGTGCCACGAGTCCTACTAAGGAAAATAATGATGCTTTTAAAGAGGACAAAGGGAACTGAACCCACTTAGGGAATAATGGACTTCATGTCCCAGCGTGCCGCTCCACAGAATGCGGGCCAACTATTGGTTGTTAACAAATCACATGCTCATGCCATGAAAATAAAAGAAGGATTGGCCGTTCCTTTTGTTTGAATAAGCAAGCCCCTGACGAAGAGGATCACTTCCTTGAAACGCGTTGGGCAAAAGGTTTAAGCAGCGTGACACGAAGGCAAGTCCAACGCGAAAACCGGATGGTGGGAATTCTGTCGAGTGCCCTCCTGAAATGCTTCGGGCAATTGGTGGAACAAATTACAGCAGGGCAGTCCTGTCCTGGGGAGGAGCACCATCTACATAAAGACAGAGAGGCTGTTGCTGAAAACGATTTTCAAGCTGGATACAGCACAGAGTTCCAAGAATATTACAGACCTGCCTGAGTGCCACGAGTCCTACTAAGGAAAATAATGATGCTTTTAAAGAGGACAAAGGGAACTGAACCCACTTAGGAATAATGGACTTCATGTCCCAGCGTGCCGCTCCACAGAATGCGGGCCAACTATTGGTTGTTAACAAATCACATGCTCATGCCATGAAAATAAAAGAAGGATTGGCCGTTCCTTTTGTTTGAATAAGCAAGCCCCTGACGAAGAGGATCACTTCCTTGAAACGCGTTGGGCAAAAGGTTTAAGCAGCGTGACACGAAGGCAAGTCCAACGCGAAAACCGGATGGTGGGAATTCTGTCGAGTGCACTCCTGAAATGCTTCGGGCAATTGGTGGAACATATATATATATATATATATGTATCAGGATCAGAGAGCATAATTCAGTGTAGTAGAAAGTCATTTAAACAAGAGGATCTTGCCGGATGAGGCTGACGATAATATCTCTCCATTCCTTGCCGACTGGATGCTCTCTCCGCTTCACTTTGCTTGACAGCAGGTGGCAAAGCATCTGGATTAGATGGCACAGCAAGCAGACGGTGTCCTTTCGCTTCGGACAGTGGGGGAACCACTCCTGTCGATTCGAGTGAAATAGAATGTTCAGTAGGCAATAGTTCTTCCTCATTAGGCATTTCCAACCCACACGCGGTATCCGGATCTTCCCCAAACCCGCTCGCAGGGGCCTGAAAATTCTTATAGAACAAAACATTCCTCATGACAGTCTCTCCAGCTCTCTGAGCAGTAATCGTAGTTCCTTTCACAGTTTGCACCTTCCAGGGCTGGTGCTCAAAAGGTAGCGTGAACTTCCCTCGGGAATGTCAATTCTTGACCAGTACCAAATCACCCACTTGGATTGAGCTCTGTTTCGCCCAACGAGTCCATGACATGTGCTCATTGCATATTCTGCGTTTTTGCAAATTCTCATCAACCTGTTGGTGCACCGTGGATGACTTTTCCACGGAGGAAATGACATCACCCGTTGTGTGATTCATTCATAGAGAACTTGGACTGACCTGGGTCGTTGTATGGGGTGTCAAGCAAAACTCTCTAAGGAACGCATAGAGAGCACAATCCACATTCTGGCCTTTTGCAACCACAATTCTGAGAACTTTGTTTAGGGTGCACATGAAGCGCGCAGCCTCCCCATTTGCTTGCGGCCATCTAGGTGTGATTTTCCTCTGGGTAACACCCCTGGATTGTAAATATTCATTAAATTCTTGACTTGTAAAGGGGGGGCCATTGTCAGTATGCAATTCTTTCAACAGGCAGTGAGTGGCCGTAATCTTCTCTAAGCGAGGTATGGTTTGGCTAGCAGCGGTGGACTCCATGACCTCAACTTTGGGGAATTTTGAAAAATCATCTATAACCACCAACATGTGCCGACCATCCAGGAAACTACCAAAGTCAGTGCTGGCTCTTTGCAAGGGAAAAGATGAGATCTTCCGTGATGTTAGGCGGGGTGAAACAGCAGGTCCGGCAGCCTGACACAGGGAGCACTGATGCACAGTTCGTTCCACAAGGGCATCCAGATTGTGAAACCAGACTTTGCATCGCAGTCGAGACTTGGTCTTGATGATTTCTTGATGTGCCAAATGGGCGAGGTCCACCACTCATTGTTAGAGAGCTCTAGGAACCACCAGCCAAGGACCCATCATGAGACAGCCTTGTGGGGACACCATCAATTCTGTGCGAACATTGTGCAAGGAAGTTAACATCAACTTCGAGTTGTCTGTACGATATATGGACTTATTCATTAAGATGCCCCATTTTCCAGACCGAACAGCAGATATGCCCAGCTGAATACATTAGTCAGTCAGAGTAGTTTCTATGATCTCTTCTACCGCGATGGGCAGTGGTCAGGAGTGTTCAATGACAAGTCGTATTCTTCCACTTCTTCCCCGTCCCGCTCTTTGCTTTCCTTGGCCAGTCTGGCATAACGGGATAGGTAATCCACTGGGTTTTGAGCACCTGGGCAAAAGTTGACTGTGAAATGATAGTCCTTCAATTGTAAAATCCACTTCTCGATCCAGTGTGGGGGTTTGGAAGATGACCCTATGAACAAAGGGATGAAGAGTTTGTGGTTGGTGTAGACTACAAATGGCTGGCCATATAGATATAGGTGAAAATGACGGCATCCCCAATGTACAGCAATGGCTTCCTTCTCTATGTGGGAATAGCATTGTTCAGTCTCGGTCAGCGCTCAACTTGCATAGGCCACTGGAGCCCACTCCCCATTGCTCTGTTTCTGAGAGAGCACGGCTCCAAGGCCCATGGGACTGGCATCTACAGTTAGCTCTGAATCTTTTTCTGTGTCAAAATAGACCAAAGTTGTGTCAGCCGACAGTGCTTGCTTCGTGGTCTGGAACGCTTCCTCTTGATCATGTCCCCAGTTCCAGGCAGTGATCGCTTTAGTCAGCTCTCTCAATGGGCCAGTGAGGTCTGTGAGCTTACAGATAAATTGACCACAGTAGGTGACCATGCAGAGGAAACTTCTTACCCCGGTCACAGTGATGGGAGCTGGGGCAGCTTGGATGTCCTGGACCTTGCCAGGATCCGGTTGTACACCCTCCTGGGAGAAACAATGCCCAAAAAATGATATCTCTTTTGGAGAAAAGCACACTTTTCTTGGTGAAGGGTGAGACCGTTCTCCTTGAGGCGTTGAAAAGTAGCTCTCAAACAATTGAGATGTTCTTCATGCGTGGGGGCATGGACCAAAATATCATCGCTGAAGTTGAGGACTCTGTCTAAGCCAGCCAGCACACTTCAGAAGGTGTCCTGAAAAACTTCAGCGACACTGGAGATTCCAAAACTAAGACGTTTGTACCTTCTTAATCCTAGATGGGTAGAAAATGTAGTGATAGCTCGAGACTCTGGGTCCAAAATTAACTAGTGATAGCCAGCTCTCAAATCAATCTTTGAGAACCATTTTGATCCACTCACTTCGGATATGATGTCGTCTATGGTGGGCGTCAGATGGCACTCCCGTTTGATAGCCAAATTTGGGAGCCGCATATCTATGCATATTCTGACTTCTCTTGGCTGTTTGGGTTTGCGTGCCATGACAATTGGGGACACCCATGGAGTCGGGCGCTCCACCTTTTTGATAATGTCTGCCTGTTCCAGCTACATCAATTCTTCTTCCACCTTTGGCCTGAGGTGAAAGGCCACTCGTCGATGCTTCAAAGCCACCGGCTGGATCGAGTCATCGATGTGTAGGCAGATCAAACAGCTTTTGAGGCACCCTATACCCTCAAATAATGATGCAAACTGAGTCACCAGATATTCCACACTTTCCTGGTGTATGCTGAAAGTGAACACGGCAAGTTGAAGACGCTCTGCTGTCCGGCAACTCAGTAACATCCCGGGGCCCCCTCTGGTGACATATACCTTGGCCCGAGTTGAGTGAGATTCATAAGCGATCTCGGTTGTGAACACTCCAGCTAGGGAAGGGAAGAAGTGGATCCATAGGTGAACACCTTCTTAGTGGTGGGCTTCAGACTAGGTTGAACAGGAAGTGTGTGCATCAGGGAATGGGCCATGATGTTAATGGAAGCCCCAGTATCGACCAGCGCCTGTACTTGATGACCACCCAGGAGGACGCAGCACCTCAGGATGGGCTTTTGGGGGTGTCCGTCAGGTTGCATGGCATGTATCATGTGAACTGCACCTTCAATGTTATCATCGTCCATGTCCCCTTCGTCCTCTGGGACTTCTGCTGCATGGAGGGCATTGACCGGTTTAGGTCTCTGACTTTTTGGGGGCTCCGACCAACATCAGACCTTGGCAAAGCAGTTCAGTTTGTTGCATGCTGAACATTGCTTTCCTTGCGCTGGGCAGGCCCCTTGATGTGGATAGGGACCTCCACAACCATAGCATGTCTTGGGTGCCACAGTCGTCTTGGTACGGGCCTTTCTTTTGTCTGAGTTTCGGATGGCCACTGCATTGACAGGTTCCATTTTAACCTGGTGGTGTAGTGCCGCCGCCATGTGAGCTACTCGCCCCTTGCACAATTCTTTTGACCTGCCCATGGTTAGCATGTCTGCCATGGGCATCCCTGGGACCTGAAGGATGTTCTTTTGGAGTTTGATTGAGGAACAACCCTGAATAAATTGAGCTTGGATTTCATCATTTGCATCTGGTAGTGTGCACGTGCTAGCTAGCTCCCTCAGACGGGCATAGAAGCCGTCAATGGACTCAGCCGGTAGCTGCCTGGCTTGATGTAGCAAAAATTGTTCATAATCATGATTGTCCAGTAGTTCGAAATGGGCTGTTAATGCCCGCCTAAGGGTATTGTATGTGTAAGGTGGTCCAGCTTCCTCAACCGATTTTCGAAGTTTTTCTATCGCTGGCCCTCCCAGATGTAGAAGCTTGGGGCGTTGTCTGTCGGGATCTAGGTCGATGGCTGCAAAGCAGGTCTCCAGGTGATCCACCCATTCCTTCCACTTTGCAGCGTGTGCAGACGGGGGACCATCGATCAGAAATGGCTCTCCAGGCGGTATTGCCGGCATGGTGGCCATGCGGAACAGTGAAGCTGGTGCGATGAATATGAATATGGTGCACTGTGATCACTCTTTCCTTTGCCCCTACAGAGTCAGGTTGGAAGCAGCCCCCACCAGCAGTAGCCAGAGACAGTTAGCTGTGCCCAGATGACCAGCGGTGGGTCTCGCCTCTGTAAGGGTAAACCGTGCAGAGGGTAGTACAGTGACAGACATTTTCACCCACCTTTGGCTGCAGGAGGTACTGGGTTAGCTGGGTAGTCCTAAGGCAGTAGAGCTGGTGTAGGAACCACAAGGGCCAGCAGAGGACCACCAAACCATATTGCAGGCTGAATCCCAAATGCTGTGGGATGAGGAGAGGCAGGGCCATTGAGGAGGCCAAGAATGTACTGCAAGGGTGGCCTACGGCGTGCAGGAGAAACCACTGGATAGTCCCACCTCCAGGCTTGGCAAAGAAAACCCTGCTGACATCAGTGGACTGGCAACAGGCCACGAATGACGAGGCTCCAGCAGGAGAATACCCAGGCAGGGCGGGGTACCACTTCAGCACATGTTCGCGCATTCGGTTAGCAGGCCAGAGAACGAGCACTGCCGGCTGACACGCCCCACAGAGAGGACGTGCCAGACGAGAAGTACGTCCGTAGAGCCAGAGCAGCCGACACAACAGGTGCCATAGAGCTAGCAGCGCCCCGGCCTTGAAGAAAGTGAAAAGGTGGGTTCAGACCGCCTCCGTCGCCAGTGGTTGAATTGCAGGGCCTGCGGCATGAAAATAGGCGAGGCGTCTTAAAGAAATGATGGAGCCCTGACAGGTGAATGTATAGTACGTACGCTCGGGTCTATCTTCCTCTCGCTCTCTTTATTCCTCATGTCCCTACGTCACGGTCGCTACCATTGTGACTGGACTGGAAGGGACCAAACCCCAAACACCTCTCCAGGGTCCACAGCATTGGATGCACCCACAAATGCAGCATAAGAGTGGTGTGCTGGGGCGGTAAACGTCTTCTTAACGCAAGCTTTCAAGTCACTTACCCAGCTCTGGAAACATGCCTGTCTCTCTTCACCTCACACAGGCCTCACTTTACCACTCACAGGGCTGTGTACCTTTCTTCAATAAACACTGGACTTACTATAAATTTTATTACCACACAAAGGGCTCCCGTACCACACACACATTTCCATTACCACACAGAGGCCCCACTTTACGGCTCAAAGGGCTCTCGACCACTGGACTCCCTATATAATTTATTATCACGCAAAGATTCCCTTAGCACACACACATATACTTCACCTCCCTTTACTACACTCATGGCTCTCTCTACCTCACACGGTACCTTCCTTTACCACATATAGGCTCCAATTTACCGCTTACAGGGCTCTATACCTTTCTTTACCACCCACTACACTCACTATATAATTTATTACCACACAAAGGGCTCCTTTACCACCCACAGGTCTCTGTATCTTTCTTTAGTACACACTTGGTTTATTATATATTTTATTACCTCACATGGTTCCTACTTTACCTAGCACCTTGCAATCCCACAGTGAGTGGGCGTGCTCATGCAGCAGGATTGCAAGGTTCCTATGAAAGGCCCATCTTGGAACAAGGAGCCTAAAGTAATCTGGAACAGGGCACTGCGCAGACCACTGGCTTCCGGAGAGAGAGTAGGACTGTTAGAACTGGGTGAACAACAGTGAAGCATTAACATCTATTTGGCAGTTCCATATTGATTGCAGCCATAATATTTTTAAACATTTTAAATACTTGATGTCAAATTGTGGATATTATATTTTTCTAACATTTATAATGACGGACGCGGTCTCTTTGATGAACAGAGAATATTTCCTCTATGTTTATAGAGGGGGATGTGCTTTATGGCGATTTTCTTAAAAGCAAGATTGAAAAAGGCAGTAAGTGCCGAAACGCGTCTCTTGTGAATTGCATCAATGAAATTGAATTCACCTTTCGAGCGAGTGCACAGACTCTTTGTAGGAAAGGAGCAAGTGGGAACATGTAAGCTCCTGGCAGTATCGCTTTTCCGTGCACCACCTGTGATATGTGATATGGTGCATGCCAGCAAACCACACCTGGAATGTGTGTGTGTGTGTGTATATATATATATATATATATATACCCACACACACACACACACACACATTACCTACTGGCAGTTGCCAGTAGGTAGTTATAGTTAGGACCTATTTTCCACTTTGACTTGGCTATAACTTTGGCGTCGTTTGACCAATCTGCATGAAATTTTGCCCAAAAAGTGTCAAGTGGGTACTATTGATTGGGAAAGTTTGGGGCTGACCCGTGCAGTGGGGACCGAGAATTTGGGGCACGAAATAAGGTTGCTTTTGTAATGTTAATTCCTATAGGAACTTTTAGCCACCTCTACAGCCCGAACCGCTGAACGGATTCACACCAAATTTGGCAGGGAGGTAGATGTTGGTTAAAGAAATAGCCTTTTACTTATTTGGTGTAAATCAGTTCAGTAGTTTTTGAGAAATGTAAGTTAAAACATATAGTGATATCTCTGGCCACAGATATTTCGCAGTGGTTTCGCGATTAATCGCCAATGCACGCGCCAACGGGGATGCTCTGATTGGCTGGACACAACCTGAATAGAAAGTTGTGGCTGCATTTAATCTATAGGGAATGCTTCCCAGGGCTGAAAATCTATGTGAAAACCGACATACGGGGTCAGGATGGAGATACTCTGACCCCTTGGTTGAGAAATGGAGGTGTTAGTGACACAAGTTATATGCTCAAAATTGATTTTTTTAATTGCACGTGATATTCGAGACGACGCCTCGACCGCCAGCATGGCCGCCGTGTACCATCGCGGGGACATCGCGACTATCAACGTTGTCGCGAATATTGGTGAAAATATTAAAAAATTATATCAATGAAGCATTAGTATGCTTTGTTATAAAGATATTGATAAATGTTTTTATAGAGTTATTTATATAGTGAGTTATCAATCAATCAATCACAGAATTTGTAAAGCGCACTACTTACCCGTGAGGGTCTCAAGGCGCTAGGGGAAAAAGAAAAGGGGGGGGGTGCCGCTAATGGTCGAACAACCAGGTCTTGAGTAGCCTCCTGAAGGTCAACAGGTCTTGGGTCTGTCGTAGGCTTAGTGGAAGGGTGTTCCAGGTCTTGGCGGCGAGGTGGGAGAAGGATCTGCCACCGGTGGTAGTTCTTCGAATGTGAGGGACGGTGGCGAGGGAGAGGTCGGCGGAGCGGAGTTGGCGGTTGGGGACGTAGAAGAGGAGTCGTCTGTTGAGGTAGGCTGGGCCAGTCTTGTGGAGTGCCTTGTGTGCGTGGATGAGGAGTTTGAAGGAGATTCTCCTGTCGACGGGGAGCCAGTGCAGGTTCCTCAGGTGGGGGGTGATGTGGCTGTGGCGTGGTACATCGAGGATCAGGCGTGCGGAGGAGTTTTGTATGCGTTGCAGCCGCTTGATGAGCTTGGCCGGGGCTCCCGCGTAGAGGGCGTTCCCATAGTCAAGTCTGCTACTGACGAGGGCCTGGGTGACTGTTCTTCTTGTGTCTGTCGGGATCCACCTGTAGATCTTGCAAAGCATGCGGAGGGTGTTGAAGCAGGAGGATGAGACTGCGTTGACTTGCTTGTCCATGGAGAGCGTTGAGTCGAGGATGACTCCCAGGTTGCGTGCGTGGTCGGTGGGTGTCGGGGCTGCTCCCAGCGTCGTTGGCCACCAGGAGTCGTCCCAGGCTGAGGGGTTGGAGCCGAGGATGAGGACCTCTGTCTTGTCCGTGTTCAGTTTTAGTCGGCTGATCTTCATCCAATCGGCGACGGCCTTCATTCCTTCATGGAGGTTGGATTTGGCGGCGAGGGGGTCCTTGGTGAGGGAGAGGATCAGTTGAGTGTCGTCGGCATAGGAGATTATGTTGAGGTCGTGTTGTCTGGCGATGCGTGCGAGCGGGGTCATGTAGATGTTGAACAGTGTTGGGCTGAGGGACGATCCCTGGGGTACGCCGCAGATGATCTCGGAGGCTTCGGATCGGAATGGTGGGAGGCGGACTCTCTGGGTTCTGCCGGCGAGGAAGGAGGTGGCCCATTCCAGGGCCTTGTCTCGGATCCCTGCGTCGTGGAGGCGTGTGCGTAGAGTGCGGTGGCAGACAGTGTCGAAGGCGGCGGAGAGGTCCAGCAGGATGAGGGCTGCGGTCTCACCATTGTCCAGCAGGATCCTGATGTCGTCGGTGGCGGCGATGAGGGCAGTCTCAGTGCTGTGGTTGCTGCGGAACCCCGATTGGGATGGGTCCAGGATGCTGTTTTCTTCGAGGTATCGGGTTAGCTGTTTGTTGACGATCTTCTCGATGACCTTGGCTGGGAACGGAAGCAGGGAGATGGGCCGGAAGTTCTTGAGGTCTCTCGGGTCCGCCTTGGGTTTTTTGAGTAGGGCGTTGATCTCTGCGTGTTTCCAGCTCTCTGGGAAGGTCGCGGTCTCGAAGGAGAGATTGATGACGTTGCACAGGTGGGGTGCGATGGAGCTGCTGGCTTTGTTGAAGATGTGGTGCGGGAAAGGGTCTGACGGGGAGCCGGAGTGTATTGTGCTCATGGTCTTGATGGTGTCCTCGATGTTCACGCTGGCCCAGGATGGCAGGGGGTCGTGGTCGATGGTGTGCGGCGGGTCTGGTGCATCGATCTTAGTTGGGGCTGTCTGGGTGTTGAAGCTGTCGTGGATGTCGGCGATCTTGCGGTGAAAGAAGGTGGCGAGGGAGTCGCACAGGGGTTGCGATGGCGGGATGTCGTTGGTGTTGGAGCTGGGGTTGGAGAGTTCCTTCACTATGTTGAAAAGCTCCTTGCTGTTGTGTGCGTTGTTGTCGAGGCGGTCTTTGAAGGAGATTCTCTTGGCGGACCTGATGAGGTGGTGGTGGTTACGGATGGCGTCTTTGTGGGCTGTGTGGCTGTCCGGTGTCTTATCACTGTGCCATTTCTTCTCTAGTTTCCGGCAGGTACGCTTGGAAGCTAGGAGTTCCGAGGTGAACCAGCTGGCTCTTTTGGTGGTGTCACTGTAGGTGAGCTTTTTCAGCGGGGCGAGGGTGTTGGCTCAGTCGTCCATCCATCGTCTGAGGTTGCAGGCAGCGTCGTCGGTGTTGGATGGGTCGGAGGGAGGGCTGAGAGCGAGGGTTGCCCGAAGTTCGTCTTCGGTGACTTTGCTCCAGCAGCGGCGTGGGATCTGTAGGGTGCGGTGGTGTGTGGTGGGTTTCTGGAAGGTGAAATGGATGCAGCGGTGGTCGGTCCTGAGGAGTTCCGTGGTGTGGCTGAAGGAGACGTGGGAGCTTGAGGAGAAGATGGGGTCAAGCGTGTGGCCGGCGGAATGGGTCGGTGTTGTGACGAGCTGGCTCAGACCGAGGTTGGCGAGGCTGTCGATCAGTGTGGTGGAGTTGCTGTCGTTGTTGTTCTCCAGGTGAAAGTTCAGGTCTCCGAGGAGGATGTAGTCGGTAGAGGTCAGGGCGTGCGTGCTGATGAAGTCGGCGATGGAGTCGCTGAACTGGGGTCGGGGCCCAGGGGGTCTGTAGACAAGGGTGCCTCTAAGGGTGGTGTTGGGGTCCGTGTGGATCTGGAAGTGCATGTGTTCGGCGGTGCTGAGAGTGTCGTCGGTGCTGGTCGAGACCCTGATGGTGTTCTTGTGGACGATGGCGATTCCTCCTCCTACTGCGTTGATGCGGTCTCTGCGGGTGATCTTATAGCCGTCTGGGATGGCTATGGCGATGTCGGGGGCGGAGGAGTCGTTCATCCAGGTCTCAGTCAGGAAGGCGACGTCTGGTGATGATGTGTCGAGCAGGTCCCAGAGCTCAACGGCGTGTTTGCGTGCGGAGCGGGTGTTCAGTAGGATGCACCGGAGGTGGTTGAGGTCCTTCTTGGCGGGCGCCTCGGTGGCTCTGAGGCTGGTGTAGCTGCAGTTCCGGCAGGTGAAGGGACCATGGGTGCGTTTCGGGGCGGCCTTGAAGCAGTTGTGCGTCCGTCCGGGGTTGAGAGCGTGGAGTGTGGTGGCATCGTATCGGCGTCGATCCTCGAGGCTGGTGCGGGGGGCGCGCGGCCCAGGGGTTCTGGTGCTGGGCGCGGTCCAGTCATGGACGGGCGCAGACGGGCTTGCCTTAGGCGCGCCTTCGACCAACTACCCAACTCAAAACGACCTTCCACCAACAAATAAGCACCAAATTGCTCCCACTTATCATTGTTTTCCTTTTCACTTTTTAAATACACATCAACATTCCTAGTTTGACTTCTATAGTGAGTAAGTCGACAACAAATACAAACATAGTTTGGATTTTTACAAGAAACTACCTTAAACTTTGTAATTTCTTCTACAAACTTCACAGTAGTAGTATCTGCCATCTCTTCTTCAACACCTACACTTATTAAACTCTCACTTTCTCTACACTCCTCTTGAGGACCAAAGAAACGAAACTCTATATCATCAGAATTTTTTTTGCATCCAACACTGAACCATGCAAAAGAGTTGTGTTTATTTCACTTAAAGATAATGCAGGACTTTTTACATAGTACAATCTTCCTACTAACTTCCGCATTTCAGAGTGATGTACTGCTAACATTCTTAAATGATGAAAAGTACTTTGACACACTTTTCTAGAAAGACAAGCCAGAGAATGACCCTGCAAGTTAGTATATGTTCTCACTTTACAAGGATCTAGTCCTTGCAACATCTTAATCTTCTATTTAACCCTTTTTTTTACCATAATCTCGTAAGAAATTTCGTAATATATCAATAGATTCCTGTCGTATACTACAAATACTACTACAATCCTACTTATACATATTACTTCTTCCACATTTCTAGGAACCATCTTTTCTTTTTCAATTGGACAACCGTTTTTAAGTTCATAACAATGACCACTGGTATAGACTGCATGAACTAATGTATTTTGTTGAAAATAGCATTCTTCATTAAAAAAAGGTTCAGTACTAGAAGTATGCTTCCATTCACCTGAATTTTTTTGCAAAAGTTAGTTCTATTAACCAGTCTTTTTCTTTTACTTTTCTCCTTCATAAAGTGCATTGTTTTATTCAATGTTTTCATTCTCTTCAATACCAATATAAACAATTTTCTTTTCAATTCAAAAGGCTTTTCGACTACACTTTCAATATGTTGTTTCTTCTTGTGAAATGCAGATCTTCTTTTATATTTTTTGCAATCTTTCAATAAATTTTGTAGTACTCTACTTTTATACATTCTCTTCTTAATGTATTTATATTGTTTCATCCTTTTTTCAACATGGATTGTTTTCCTATAACCTGATTTTCCATTAATTTCTCCTTTTTTTATTTCCTTCTGATTACTTGTAGTATTTTTCTTTCTCTATTCCCCATTTTGAAAAATGATTACATTTTTTAATAGACTTTTAACAAATTTTTTCATTTTCTTAAAAGAAGACTTTTTCCTCAACGTCACATGTTGTACTTCATCTAATTTCTGCTTTTCTCTCTCCTTTAAATAGTTCTGTTTTCTTTGTTGTCTTTTCTTTTCAACTTTTCTTGTCATACTGAATGTTTCTTAATAATTATGAATAATATCTAAAAACAAAGAAAAGTTTATAAACTTTCTAAAAATTATTTAATATTATTAAAATAATTATATACAAATATTGTTATCTATAAATAAAGAAATACATTGAGTAGTGCCTCAGTGAATAGATCAGTGCAACAGTAGGGCCTGGGTGATTCTACGACTGCAAGGATAGTGCCTGGGTTATTACATGAGTGCATAGGTACAACCTGCATGATTGCAAGATTGCAGGGATAGCCCATAACTAGGGGCTGGGTTATTGCATGACTGCAGAGGTAATATCTGCAGGGTTTACTGTAGTGCATAGAAAGTGAGTGAGTGATTTTATAAGTGCATGAGTACTGGCTGAGTGATAACATAAGTACAAGAGTAGTGCGTGCGTGATTGAAAAACTGTAAGGATAGTACCTGGGTGATTAAAGCACTGTATAGCTAATGCATTGGTGATTGCATGAGTACAGGGGTAACGTCTGGGGGATTAAAGGAATAGATAGGTAACATCTGGGTGTTTGCATGACTACAGGGGTAATATCTGGGGATTTACATGACTACATAGGAAGTGACGGGGTGATTTTATAAGTGCATGGGTACTTCTTCGGTGATTACAGGACTACTGAGGTAGTTCCTGAGTGAATAAATAAATGAAAAGGTAGTGCCTGGGTGATTTCATAACAGCATGACTACTGGCTGAGTGATTACATAAGTACAAAGGTAGTGGCTCCGTAATTGAAGGAGTGCAACAGTAGTTCCTGGGTGATTATATTAGTGCATGAGTAGTGGCTAGATGATTCAAAGAGTGCATGGGTAATACTTGGGGGATTGCATGACTGCATAAGTAGTGCCTGCATTATTTGCATAAGTGCAGGAGTAATGCCTGAGTGATTACAGCAGTGCATATGTAGTGCCTGGATCATTTGAAGACTGCATGGAAAGTACTTGGGTGTTTTTATAACTGCATGAATGTTGGGCCTAGCCAAATATAAAGCAGCAGAGTATTACATGACAACTATAAGTCTCTCCATATTGTTAAAAGCATGCATACATATGTCTCTACCTTTTCAAATCATCATGATATCTAAAAGAAATACATATACAATATTTCTGGAATATAGTAAAACCTAGAAACTGAGACATGTAATAGATCTGCCTGAGTGATTGCATAACTCCATAGGTAGTGCTTGGGTGATTGTATGAGTGCAAGGGTACTCAATGGGTAATTGCAGGAAAAGATGGATAGTGACTGGCTAATTGCATGAGTGCACACATAGAGTTTGAGTGCATGGATAAGTGTATAAATAGCACCTGAAGGCATAGATGAGTCATGGAGTAGTGCCTAGATGAATAGATGAGTGCAACAGTAGGGCCTGGGTGATTCTACAACTGCAAAGCTAGTGCCTGGGTTAATACATGAGTGTATAGGTACAGCCTGTATGATTGCAAGACTGCAGAGATAGTACACAAGTATTGCCTGAGTTATTGCATGGCTGCAGAAATAATATTTGGGGGATTACTGGAGTACATAGTAAGTGAGTGGGTGATTTTATAAGTGCATGAGTACTGCCTGGGTGATTACAGAAGTACTAAGGTGGTGCCTGAGTGATTACAAGAGTGCAAATGTAGTGCCTGAGTGATTTTATAAGTGCATGAGTACTGGCTGAGTGATTACATAAGTACAAGAGTAGTGCGTGCGTTATTGAAAGAGTGCAAGGATAGTACCTGGGTGGTTAAAGCACTGTATAGCTAATGCATTGGTGATTGCATGAGTACAGGGGTAACGTCTGGGGGATTAAAGGAGTACATAGGTAACGCCTGGGTGATTGCATGACTACAGGGGTAATATCTGGGGATTTACATGACTACATAGGAAGTGACGGGGTGATTTTATAAGTTTGTGGGCTCGTCTTGGGTGATTACAGGACTACTGAGGTAGTGTCTGACTGAATAAATAAGTGCATAGGTAGTGCCTGGGTGATTTCATAACAGCATGACTACTGGCTGAGTGATTACATAAGTACAAAGGTAGTGGCTCCGTAATTGAAAAAGTGCAACGGTATTGCCTGGGTGATTATATAAGTGCATGAGCAGTGACTACATGATTCAAACAGTGCATGGGTAATACCTTGGTGATTGCATGAGTGCAGCAGTAATGCCTGAGTGATTACAGCAGTGCATGTGAGGTGACTGGATCATTGGAAGACTGCATGGCAAGCACTTGGGTGTTTTTATAACTGCATGAATGTTGCGCCTAGCCAAATATAAAGCAGCAGACTATTACATGACTCAACCATAAGTCTATCCATATTGTTAAAAGCATGCATACATATGTCTCTACCTTTTCAAAACATCATGATATCTAAAAGAAATATATAAACAATATTTCTAGAGTATAGTGAAACCTAGAAACTGAGACATGTAATAGATCTGCCTGACTGATTGCATAACTGCATGGGTAGTGCTTGGGTGATTGTATGAGTGCAAGGGTAGTCGCTGGGTAATTAAAGAAGAAGATGGATAGTGACTAGCTAATTGCATGAGTGCACACATAGAGTTTGAGTGCATGGATAAGTGTATAAATAGCACCTGAAGGCATAGATGAGTCATGGAGTAATGTCTAGGTGAATAGATGAGTGCAACAGTAGGGCCTGGGTGAGTCTACGACTGCAAGGCTAGTGGCTGGGTTAATACATGAGTGCATAGGTACAACCTACATGATTGCAAGACTGCAGGGATAGTACATAAGTAGTGCCTGGGTTATTGCATGACTACAGGAGTAATATTTGGGGGATTACTGGAGTACATAGGAAGTGAGTGGGTGATTTTATAAGTCCATGAGTACTGCCTGGGTGATTACAGAAGTACTAAGGTAGTGCCTGAGTGATTACAAGAGTGCAAATGTAGTGCCTGAGTGATTTTATAAGTGCATGAGTACTGGCTGACTGATTGCATAAGTACAAGAGTAGTGCGTGCGTGATTGAAAGAGTGCAAGGATAGTACCTGGGTGATTAAAGCACTGTATAGCTAATGCATTGGTGATTGCATGAGTACAGGGGTAACGTCTTGGGGATTAAAGGAATACATAGGTAACACCTGGGTGATTGCATGACTACAGGGGTAATATCTGGGGATTTACATGACTACATAGGAAGTGACGAGGTGATTTTATAAGTGCATGGGTACTGCCTAATGATTGGACGAGTGCATAGATCCTGAGAGGGTGATTGGAGGAGTGTAAGGGTAGTGCCTGGGTGATTGAACAACTGTATAGCTAATGCACTGGTGATTGCATGAGTGCAGGGGTAATATCTAAGGGATTACAGGAGTACATAGGTAATGTCTGGCTGATTCATAAGTTAAGGGATAATATCTGAGACATTATAAGAGTACATAGGAAGTGCCTAGGTAATTTTATAAGTGCATCAACACTGCATAGGTGATTAGAGTACTGCCTGGGTGATTTTATAAGTGCATGGGCACCAGCTAAGTGATTGGACAAGTGCATAGATCCTGAAAAGGTAATTGGAGGAGTGCATGGGTATTGCCTGGGTGATTGAACCAGTGTATAGCTAATGCATTTGTGATTGCATGATTTCAGAGGTAATATCTGGGGACTACAGGAGTACATAGAAAGCGCCTGGGTGATTTGATAAGTGCATCAGTACTGCCTGGGTGATAGGAGTAATACTGTAGTACTGCATCAGTGACTGGAAGAGTGTAAAGGTAGTGCCTGGGTGATTTTATAAGTGCATAGGCACTAGCTAAGTGATGGGAGGAGTGCATAGAACCTGACAGAGTGATTGGAGGAGTGGAAGGGTAGTGCCTGCATGATTAAACCAGTGTATAGCTAACGCATTGGTGATTGCATGATTGCACGAGTTATGTCTGGGGGATTAGAGGGGTACATAGGTAATGACTGGTGATTCTATTATTACAGGGGTAATATTAGGAAGATTACAGGAGTATATAGGAAGTGCCTGGGTAATTTTATAAGTGCATGTGTACTGCCTGGGTGATTGAAGTAGTACTGCAGTAGTGCCTGAGTGATTGGAGGAGTGCAAGGGTAGTGCCTGAGTGATTGAATCAGTGTATAGCTAATATATTGGTGGTTACATGAGTGCAAATGTAATGTCTGGGGAATTAAGGAGTACATACATAATGCCAGGGTGTTTGCATAAGTTGAGGGGTATATCTGGGGCATTATAAGAGTACATAAGAAGTGCCTGGGTGATTTTATAAGTGCATGGGTACTGCCTAGGAGATTGGAGTAGTACTGTGGTAGTGCCTGAGTGAGTGCAAAAGTGCAACACCTGAAAGCATGCATGCATATGTCTCTATCACAACACTATGCACACCTCAAAAATTCACAAAACAAATTTCAAATTTGAAGCAAACACCAAAAACTATGTGGCATATTTCAACAGTACCTCTCTAGAGACTTATAAAAAGTAGTGTAGTCACTAATACCTTATCTCAACATCTTTTAAACCACACTATTATACTGCATCTTCACCATTCTACTACAACCCACAGTCTTGAGCCTACCACATAAAAACCAACAACACCTTTTTGTTATACATCATGCACCTTCAAATGTATGACATATACATTTACATATACAACTAGAGACATACTTCAGACAGAAGTCCATGTACACCTTAAAACTTACCAGATTGCACTTCCAATTTTAAAGCAACACCTAAAATGATGTGGTATACTACAACTGTACATATGCACACACTAAAATAAACTACCATAATCACTAATCCATCTTACAATATACACATATTACTATACAAAATCTATTTCAAACAACATTTAACTACATTAAAACAAACTACAATACACATCTCTACATTTAATAATATATTTCAAACATCACATTTCTTCAATAATTTATAAAGTTTAAAAATAAAGCTAATACATAATACACCTCACAAATATATAACTCACCTTCCAAATTGATTTGTAGAATATGAAATATCAGAAACTCATAAAAGATTTTCTTATGCACACAATCAATGTAATGCACCTCTCTCAACAAGGTAAAACCAGTAATGGCAAACTTTCCCTCTCTTTCTCCACACAAATAAATGTTAGTAACAAATCACATTGCTTCCTACATAATTTCAAATTGTAAAACAGATTTCTATTGGTTAGACATATTATCCCTTACCAACTGACTTCTAAAAGTGCCCAAACTAGTTCTGGAATTTTTTGGAGTTGCGATTCCACCGTGCACCAACGCGATGGAGCCGTGAATCCATACAGGAGTGCAAAAATATATTACAAATAAAAATACCACTATTTTTTAAGATTACACCACTACTAAAGATAGTACTGACTTGGGAAATTTTACTTTAATAACATATCACTTATATATGAATTACAATTCCACATTTTAAAACCACAGATAACAGTCAACCCTTCCCCCTTCTGCCTAATGCCTGTTTCCATAGCAACAGATCATGGAACATTCAACTGAACTGACAGGTCACAGGTTCAGCACACAAGCTTACAAATGCAAACAGCAGGTGTGGTTGAGTTCTGAAAAATATGACCTTATCCTATCTACTGTACCTTTCAAACATTTTTAACAAACCAATAAGAAACATGCTTTTTAAAGAGAGTAACATGCACCCTATTTTTGAGTGTACAATGTTCATAAACAGCCAATCAATTATCTACTTTTTTAAAAAACAGCATCTTGTCCACCATTTTAGATACCTCTCATTCTACCAACTGACTATCTCAGCTACAGACTTCTTTTCATTACTTCCAGACATCCCTTCAAGATGCTTACAGTATGGATTGTTAGGCACAGCTATGTTTTCTGGTGCAAAAGGTATGCTGAACACAGAGGTATTGACAAAGACCTTGCTTTGCAAAATGTGGATATTAAATGGATTGCACAGAGAGGATTAAAGTGGCACCAATTGATGCCTTTGGTTAAAATGTTTTTGTATCTCCAACCCCCTGACCTCATGATTGTGCACTGTGGTGGCAATGACCTAGGCACATTGACTGGGGTAGGACTGGAAATGCTAATGAAGGACACCTTTGCACAATTGATGTTGATTTTACCTCAAACTGTCTTTGTATTTTCTAATATATGCCAAAGACAGAAATGGAAGTGGTCAAATCAATCAATCAATCAAATTAGCTTTATTCGACAGATATATCATCAAAGCATGATACAAAGAAAAATTCTTAAAACACGTATATAAACACAATTAAAAAACCCCGTTGCTGTTAAAATGATTAAAAATCTGTCCTCTTAGCTAATGAAATTCAATAAAACAAATTTAAAACATCTGAGTATATTAATGCTTTAAAACCCTGGGTATTTTACAATTCATCCTGCTATTAACCACAAGGGCGCCAGTATTTACATTGCTAGCATGCCAGACCATACCAGACAGTACCACTGCATCTATCATGCGGGAGGCCAGCTTCATGAATTCTTATACAGAAGGCTAATACAGAAACAAATGCAGACCTTCACCCTACGAGAAGTACCTGAGATCTAATGGCCCATGCCCATCCCAGAAATGTTGCCAAGGCAATGACGATAGGTGTTAAAGTTTCCGAGCGCAGTAATCTTAGCGCAACGTCATTCCTTCTGGTGCCCAGTAATCTACAAATTGGTGTCAGCCACACTCGGCGTGCGGCGTCATAAGCTGGGCAAACAAACAGCAGGTGGGCAGGAACTCCAATTGGGCGTGACAAGTGGCACAGGATTCGTCGCCTAGAATACCCCATCTTGCTGTGAACGACCTTACTGGTAATGAGCCTATCCTGAATTGAAAGTATAACTTCCAATCATGCAGCTTAGTTATAGTATCCCAGTACTGTTCCAACTTTGGGGAAGGCTTTACATCTAGGAAACTTCCCGTGAGTGAAGAAGAGTCACTATTCCTATAAATGTTATGGGTCACCCAATCCCAGTACTTTTCTTTTAAAGTCGCTTTAGGGGGGAATGGGGTACTTGCTGGGTTCTCCCATAGTCCTGCCATACCAATACTTGTTAGGGATACTCTAACCTTCTGCAGCCATTTTATTTTGTTGAAACGGTCTGCTCTGATTAGATCCTTGAGACCTGCAGCATAGGATGCCAGTTCCGGTGTGGACCAGATTCTCCGCCAATAAAGTAGGGGACGCAGTCTAGCTATGTCAGCCAGTGCCTTCCTACCTAGGTCATGAAGCAGTGGGCGTACTGGGGTGCTTTGCAGGAGGTTAGTGATCTTATGCAAGAACCTGTTTTCTGCTGCAGTTCATTTGGAAAGATTCTCGAACCCCCAAAGCTCAACCCCATATAAGGTAGAGTTAACAACTTTCATGTTATATATTTGCAGGACTGGGCGAACTGGTTTAGTAAGGGAGGTGTTAAACTCAATTTGCAAGATTCCAGCCAGTTGCCGATGCTTCAACGAAGCCATATCAAGCTGCCGATTCCACCTCGTATCCCTCTGCATGATAACCCCCAAGTATGTAAAGTCGGTTACCTGTTCTAAGGGCCGCTTATTTAACACTATGCTTCCTCTAAATACTCTATGAGGGTTAAAAGACATGAATTTCATTTTTGACACGTTAATTTCCAGGCCCCGTAGATGGCAAAACTCCTCAAAGAGTAGCAGAACTCGTTGGAGGCCGCTCGGTGTTTTTGAGATAATCAACATGTCATCCGCAAACATTAAAATGGGAATTCTAACACCAGCTAGAGCTGGGGCATCAGTGGGGGTAGACTCCAGGAATTTTGCAATCCCGTTGATAAACAGAGAAAAAAGAGTGTGGGTGCAATTACGCAACCTTGGCGCACACCTTTCTCTATGGGAAAGGGATTCGTAACATTGCCCTGCGAGCCCCATCGAATTTGGGCATAATTGTCCTCATGAAGTCTGGCAATAAGGGATAACAATTCGGGGGACATCCCCATCTCTTGCAGTACTCCCCATAGTTTGCTACAGGAGCCGAGGTCAAAAGCTGACTTAAGGTCCACAAAGGCAGCATACAAGCTACCCTTGTCCAAGACCACCGTCTTCCAATACAGCAAAATGAAACGAAATACCTGGTCGTTAGTACTGGTGCATGCCAGAAAGCCAGCCTGAAGAGGAGATAAAATGCCCTGCTCGTCTATCCAGTCCTGGACCTTATTTAAAACTAACCGTCCCATAATCTTTTGGAGGGAGTCTATTAGGCTAATTGGCCTATAGTTTCCAGGGTGGGATTTATCCCCTTTTTTTAAAACGGGGATAATCTCAGCCCCTTTCCAGGAGTCTGGGACTGGTGCACCCTTGGCAATTGCATTAGCCAGCAGCACAATTTACCGACACCATTTGGACTTATCAAAAAGGAATATGTTGGCCGGGATTCCATCTGGGCCCGGTGCTTTTCCTCCCATTACTGCCCTCAAGGCAAGGCTGACATCCGCCTCGTCGAAAGCCGAACCGTGGTCAAATCAATTCTGTCCACAGATTGAGAAAGCTAGAAAGAATGTCAAGAAAGCTGTTTCTGCATACCTCAGAGATCATAGAATGGGGTCCATCTACAACAACAATATACTTTTTGATATGGACGACATCTACAGAAGTGATGGAGTGCACTTCCCAGATCAAGGGAACAGAGTCTTCCTCAACAACCTTAAGCTGTGTGTCCGCACTTACATGTAGCTTCAACAAAGTCAAAGTAAAAACAAGGGCTCTTTTTATAGAGCCACCCTATAACCCAACATATAATCTTACTTTTTCAAAAACATATATACTCTTCTTTTTAATTTTGCATGGAGTCGCGAATCTAAAGCAACATTACACGGGGGCCGTGCTGAGAGCCGCGTTGGAGTCGCGAATCCAAACTCGAAAAATAAAAATACCCCACTTCAACATTTGGTATTCGCCCGGGGGACCCATCCCCCGGGGCCTGCCAGCATTTATTTTTTTTAAATAAGGAGGGGGACCGTATGGCCCCCCTCCTGAGGCCAATAATGGCCCGGGGACCCCATCCCCTAGGCCTGGCCTCCTTGATGGGGACCACGGTGGGAGCCCCAATGCCCCTGCGGTCCCTGCCGGCTCCCCGCCTCCTGCGGGAGCCTGCATTGCTTTTGGGCAAGGGGAGCTGCTAACATGCAGCTCCCCTTGCCCAAAAGCAATTCTGCTTTGCTTCTTGGAAGCGAGAGCAGGTTTCCTGCTCTCGCTCCAAGAAGCAATGCAGTGTTTGCTATGACAGGGCGGGAGCAAACTGCAATGTCCCGGGGGTGAGCACCCCAGGACATTGCAGCAGCTGGCCCTGGGGGGTGGCCCCCCTCCCATCATGTGTGAAGCCCCGGGGAGGTGGTGGTCCCCGGGGCATGGGGGGCCCATGAGCCCCCCGATATTGAAGAAAGCCCCGGGGAGGTGGTAGTCACTGGGGCTTGGAAAGGCCTGCGAGGCCCCCTGAAAATAATTAACCAAAGCCCCGGGGAGGTGCGGTCCCTGGGGCTTGGGGGGCCCGTGAGGCCGCACAACCCACAACTGAAGCACCGGGGAGGTGGCGGTCCCCGGGGCTGCGGGGGGGCCACGTGCCCCCCCATGCATAATTAAATAAAGCCCCGGGGAGGTGGCTGTCCCCGGGGTTTGGGGGACCTGGGATGCCCCTCCACCCCTTATTAAACAAGACCCGGGGAGGTGGTGGTCCCCGCATATATTTACATATTGCCCCAGGGACCTGGCCCACCCGGGGGCTCATTAAAACAAACCGCGGGAGCCCGCGCTTTGGTTTTTTTTTATTTTCTCTGCCGGATTTGCACACCCAGCGCGACTTCGGCTGATTTGTTTTTTTTAAAAATGCTTTTTGGGCCCTGGGGGTCTTAGTGGGGCCCACTGAGCAGGCCTAGGGGGTCAGGGTGTATCTACCCTGCCCCCTTTTCTTGTTTTTTAATGTTTTTTCTACTGTTTTCTTGTGACTCGGTTACCGAGTTACAAGATGGCTGCCAACACATTCTGGTTTGAGGCGTTGGCAGCCAATCAGAATTAAGCTCGTGCTCGGGAGGGTTTGCGAACCCTCCTCCGTGCTCAGATATATACATTTTTATTTTTTGAATTTCTCAAGAACTACTGAACGGATTTACACCATTTTTAAAAAAGGGCACTTTCTGAACCAAGAGCTACCTTTTTGCCAAATTTGGTGTAATTCCGTTCAGCAGTTCAAGCTGTAGCCTGTTCCAAAATTCCTATGGAAATTAACATGGGGAAAAAATGTTTTGGGGCTGCCCTTTTTTCTCGGCCCCTGCTTGACGCATCACCCCGAAACTTTCAAAACAGGAGCTGACCTCAGCGAACCATTAGTTTTGAAAATTTCACGAAGATTCGTCAAACGGCGACAAAGATATTGGCAAAAGAAAAAACGTTTTTTGAATAGAAACAAGGTCCTAACTATAACTACCTACTGGCGACCGCCAGTAGGTAATGTGTATACATGAATATATATGTATATATGTATACATATGTATATATATATATGTATATATATGTGCAGATGTATATATTTATATACACATATACATACACATACATATATATATTACATACGATTTTTGACTTGCCTATAACTTTAGCGCCGTTTGACGAATCTTCACAACACTTTCCTAAAAAAGTGCGCTGGTGATTCCTAAATGACCATGGAAAGTTTTGGGGTGATCTGTCCAGGGGGGACCGAGAAAAAGGGAGGGTCAACAAAGTGCGTTTCCCATGTTAATTCTCATAGGGATTTTGAACACAACTACAGCCCGAACCACTGGAAAGAATTACACCAAATTTAGCAGAAGCTAGTTCTTGGTCCAGAAAGAGTGCTTTTTCTTATTTGATGTAAATCCATTCAGCAGTTTTATCATTTTTAAAAGAAATCCAAAATTGTACATCTAGGGGTGCAAAGGATCCACAAACTCTCCCGATCTCGTGCAGAGATCTGATTGGCTGCCAACACTTCAACCAGGAAGTGTTGGCAGCCATCTTGGGACTCAGCTTCAGGCAAGTCCCAGAAAAAATGTTAAAGAAAAAGAAAAGGGGCAGTGTAGGAATACCCTGACCTTTTAGCTCTTGTCCTAGGGTCTCAGAGGGACCCTCTAAAGCAAAAAAGCATTTCTATTTTTAAAAAATTGTGAATCCGCAGAAAAAAAAAAAAAAAAACAAGCGTGGCCTCTCGCACTTGTTTTGAAAAGATCCTCTCAGGAATGTGCTGTGCCTCTCTGGAGAACCCCCACTATGACCCTGGTGACCTGTTCTCAACACACTGCTGACCACCAGGACAAGTAAATACTTCAAGTTCACTCTGCTCCTCAGAGGCTGTGCTACCGGAAGCCGAGGAGAAAGCCTCGGCCAAACCATCATGCGCACCTTCCATGTTCTCCACCCAGGCTGCATTACAGCCTGAGTGGAGAATATGCCCAGGCTCCCATTCCCTGGCTGAGCGCCGAACCACAGCACTCAGACCAATCACAATGCTGCATTGCAGCGTTGTGATTGTTTAGGGGAGCCTGAGTGTGCTTCCTGGTTCCTGTTTGGCTGGGAGAGAAGACAGAGGAGAGACGCGGCAAAAAGTAAGTTTTTCTTCTTTTCTTTTACAACCCCTTACCCCCACCCACCCTATTGCCCCCGATCTGTGGCGGCCGCCACTGTGGTAGTTTAGATTAACCCCAGCACCACCAGGGCTTGCAAGTGTACTTACGCACTGTGCTTTGCACTGCGGCCATGCCTACTCACGCTCACCCCTAAAGCACCCTTCATTCAAACATGATGTCTTCATAAGTGGGCAGTGCTGGGCACCCACAGTGTAAATGCACAGTATGTACTAATTTAAGTATTTAAAAGGTTCAGAATGCACACAGCCCACCTTTTGTCCCAACGTTTTGACAAGTAAAGATAGGTAGCTAGTGTTGGCGAAATATGAA
Organism: Calotriton arnoldi; assembly: GCA_963921515.1. NCBI lineage: Eukaryota > Metazoa > Chordata > Amphibia > Caudata > Salamandridae > Calotriton > Calotriton arnoldi. The sequence continues at coordinate 471,192 of CAWUFW010003592.1, forward strand.
AGTATTCCCTAAACATGCCTCGAGTCGTCACAAGAGCAGTCAGGGTGTTTCAAGCAGGGTTTAGACAACTCATGGCTGACCATGCAGCCCTCACTGTTATAGCATATACATCGCTGGCTCACGTCCATGTCTATCAATCTGGACACTGCTGCCACATGAAACTGCTTTGGTCGCCTAGTGTGAGGGGCTGCTCATTGAGCCTCTCACCCATGTCCCTCATCCTCTGCTCTGAAAGGGAGAGGGCTTTCTGAAAGCTGATCCCTGGCTATTTTGGGCTCAGGTTAGTGTGAAAGGGACAGAGAGTTCACTTTACATCTGCTTTTATCTGCTCCCATTTTCTCTTTGGATCAGCAACTTTCAATAAACACCATCTAAAGGCTGAGAATAGAGAGCGAGAGTCTGCCAGGAAGAAAATAGAATGTGGCCACCCCTGACATAGAGCTTGTTTGGCGATAGATAGATAGATAGATAGATAGATAGATAGATAGATAGATAGATAGATAGATAGATAGATAGATAGATAGATCCTGGAAACAGTTATACTACATCTATTTTCACACATTTATTCCTAGAGCCGCTATAGTGCACACACACACATTTATCTGCATGTTTTTTGTGTGTATACATTTGTTTTTATCAATATTTCCATACCTTTCTATGCCTGTCTTACGCACATCGAGAACAAGAGACAAGGGAGACCCTACTCACAAGGAACCAGGGTAGTATAAGTGTAAACAGAAACAACGGTTCCTGTGGAATAATATAGTAAATAATAATACTACTTTCATGCGCAATCACAATAAACAGGGTTAGGTCGGTATCCAAAGGAGAAGAAACCATACACACCTTAGTTTCTGTTAATAACAATCGTTATTTATGTATATAATAACACAGATTATTTACAAAAAAGTAATCAACAGAGCAATAGTGCGTAGGGTCCCCAGTGAGCATGGAACCTAAAACATTAGTGACATATTTGTGACATATGCACTTGGTTTCCAATATTTGGGAAGTCGACCATCATAAATGATAGGAAATGTGAACAGCGTCTTTATACAATTATAAGTGCTGATAAATGGTTTGCTTTAGTTTTTGTCGACGACGTTTCAACCCCTTATGTAATGAGGGGTCTCATCAGGACCTAATAATATAGGGACATCTAAGATAGAAGAAAAAGGAAAAATGGAAATTATAAATATGTGGCCTTAATGATAACAACGTAACTTGAAAGGAAACATGTGGGGGCTGCCTGTACCTGAGGCAAAGGTAGTCTGTCAGAGTGAAGGACGTGCACCCCAAGGAAGTGAAAGTGTAAATGTTTACTCACATGGGACCCGGCCGGGCAATGCACATGTGAGGAAGGAAATGGGATTAGGAATGATCCAAATGTGCTTACATGAAAAACCAGCACGCAAATTAAGTGCTTAAGTTGTAGAACTTACCCCAGTGTGAGGGGAGGGAGGCTGACAGTGGGAAAATTAGAGCAATATGACAGCGTATGTATCAAAGGTGGTGGTGCTCAAAGGCACTGGGATCTGTATATTTCTTTTGGTCTCTGTGGGAAAGTAACGTAAGTTAGTATGATGTGTGATGCCTAATGGTAGACCCACATGGTGAATCAAAGATGGGAGAGGGGGATAGAATATCCTTACCAAGGAAGAAGTGAATTCCTGTTGCTCCGACCAGCGGAGTGTTGAATTCCCATTGGTAAATGATTCACACACGGCGGTACGTGTATCAAGAATATTCCGAAACCAGTATTGTTCTGAATTCCAATTGACTCAGACACGACAGTCCGTGTATCTATGGAAAGTGAAAGACAAACGAGGAGTGAAGTAATGACTCGTTGTCGTGTGTCTAAGAGGCCTGCTAACTCCACTAGGGAGAGACGGGCTCTTACCTGTAATTAGATATGACTGCAGAGACCAAAGCGCGTGCAACCACTACGCGTGCGTGTAGAACTGCATATGTCCGTCTACACTCGTCGAATGACAAGGAGCCGGTGTTCCCATTGTGGTTAAGTAATCCTCTGGCTGATCTCACCAGAACAGGATAACAAGGCAGGCATCACTGTTGATAGCCACCTTGGGGTTTGATAGAGTTTTCTGTTATCGGTAACGGAAATGGATAAAAGACCGGCGGTGAGGACCGCAGAATAAAAGTGAAGCATGGCTAAGTGTGGAATTGTAGAGGGGAAATCAGGGAAGGGCTTTTCAAAACTATAGTTGCTACTAGATGCACCCTGCAGTGTTTCCTTTTTTTTTTTTATTATTATTTTTATTTTCATACCCAGAGAACACCATTTACAAAGATAAATATCAGCTTATCGAATCATAAAAAAGTTAATACAATTCCAAAACATGGGCATCCCATATAACCTAATCCAGAATAAGATCAATTGCTAAAATGAGGTTTATACAGTTTAGGAATTAAAAGAATTAAAACCAAGCGTAAAATATCATAAAACCTTACAATTCATTCTTACTATGTAGTATTAACAGGGTTGTGAAAAAATACAATCACAGATACCTCACTTAGATACCTTAGCATCAACCGTAAACTGAACCGGGAAAAGAATGCTTACTAAAACATGGCCTATACAATATGAAATTGATATATAAAACCGAGATAATGTTACCATTCTACCTTAAAGGGCACAGGACCTTACCGACTCTGTTCATTCCACCTAGCAGGAGCATTCAACTAGGGAGGTCTGCCGTCATCACTCTTAATCCCCTCTTCTCTTATTAACATCCCCTGGCTTCCCTGCTCCATTCTGCAATATATGCCCATATTTTACCCCGCGAATTCTGGCCTGCCCGCCCCTACACGCATATAAAGCTGTCTCCTGATTATAAGTTCCTAGGAGCCTGGCAAGCCACATCTGGAAGGTCAGAGGTTCTGCATCCTTCCACCTAGCAGCTAACATTATCCTATAAATTGCTGTTCCCACAAATAAGCAGTACTCTTGTGCGATATTAAGCCCCAGAGAGCTATCGTAGCCTAGAATCATCAAGGTAGGGGTCAATTCCATCCTAGCGCCAAATAATCTTTCCGAGAAGCCAAGCAGCCCCTTTTTTAATAACAACAACTTATCACAATCATAAAACATATGGGTCAATGTGGCCGGTCCTGCCCCGCATCTGGGGCATTTGTCGTCTGCCCTTTTACCCCACTTAAATAATTTAGAAGGTGTAAAATATAGATTAAATATAGTTTTATACAATTGTGCCTTTAAGCTAGTGGATAACAAAATTTTCACAGTTAAAGATAAACTCATATAAATATCCACATCTGGATTATCCAGTTTCCCTGCCCAGGCTGTCTCAGTCTTTTCTAAATCATCTGGTAATTTATCTAATAGTAAACTATAGATATTCCTGATTTTGCTCGATTTCCTGATAATAGTTTCAATCACTGGTATCCTGTCCAATTTAATCGCTGGTCTGCATGTGGTAAGGATGCTCCTAATCTGTATATATTTAAAATACTGATTACTTGAAATTCTAAACGTCTGCTGTAGCCTAAAGAATTGAGAGATTTGCTCTCCATCATAGAGATCTCCGACTGTATCCACCCCTAGCTCTTCCCATCCTTTCTCCATAACATCATAAAACCCGGATGGGAAGAGCGATGAGCGCCACAGGGGGTATATCGACAAACTTTAGGTATCACCATAAATTTAATCACTTTTTTCCATATCTTCCATGCGCTATGTATTACCTTGAAACGTACCTTTTTATAATAACTCTGCTCCGTATGTCTCAGCAGCATCCTGGGAGCTTTCTTCCCTATGGCTAATTCATATACAGTAGGTATCCTCACACCCCCTTCCGCCTCCTTATCCCTATCTAATATAAACAAGGAGATCATCTGGTGGAGAAGGGCCACCCAGTAGTATAAGGTGATATTTGGGATTGAAAGCCCTCCTCTATCTTGTGGGAGGGTTAAAATTTTTAAAGACCTTCTTACTTTCCCATACTGCCAAATAAAATTAGAGAAAATAGAGTCAAGAGTCTTCAATAAATGGTCATCCACCGCTAACGGAATTGAGCAAAATAAATACAAGATTTTAGGCAGCATAGTCATTTTTAGAAAGTTCCCTCTCCCAATTATAGACAAATGCAACCCATTAACTCTCTTTAAGTCCATAGCTATTGACTTAACTAGGGGATCAAAATTATTTTTCACTATTTTGTCCACTTTCGGGCTAATGCGAACCCCAAGGTAGACTGCAGAGTCTGCTCGCCTAGAATCATTAAAAACTACATTCTCCGTGCAGATAACAATTGTCTTGGCTTTATTCAGTGCATAGCCTGACAAAGTCCCATATCCCTCAGCTATCTGGACAATCTCGCTCACTGCCTCTGTTGGATCTGTGGTTAACACCGCAACATCATCGGCGAATGCCAACACCTCAGTCTCGTACCCCCTAGTACCACAGGTTTGATCTTCTGACTTTGTAATAGCTTAGCCACCAGGGGGTTTATATACATAGCAAATAGAATGGGGGAACAGGGACACCCTTGCCTGGTTCCCCTTGATATTACAATGCAACCAGACTCCTTCCCCATCAATTGTAACCTGGCTCTTGGGTCGGTATACATAGTTTTAATTGCCCTTATGATATGTGGTCTAAAACCTTTTAACTCCAGTATCCCCCATAGGAAGTTCCAGGATACTCTGTCAAATGCCTTCTCAGCATCAAGGAGGATCATAGCCATCCGGCCCCCCGTCCCGGCCATGATGTCAAATAGTGAAATAGCCCTGCGGATGTGGTCTGTTGTTTCTTTACCAGGGATAAACCTGTGCTGCCAGGGGGAGACCAGATGTCCTATAACCCTCCCCAACCGGTTGGCCAGTATCTTTGAATAGAGTTTTGTATCTGAATTAATTTGGGATATTGGCGGATATGAGGCTGGATTGTCTATTGGTTTACCTTTCTTTGGAAAAATGATTATATCCATCTCTTTCCAGGATTCTGGAGGACTTCCACTATATTGAACACCCCTGAAAAGATCAAGCAAAAGAGGAGCTATCACATTTCCTAAGATTTTATATACTTCCAGGGGTATCCTGTCAGGGCCAGCAGCCTTCCCTGTAGCCATTCCTTGCAGGGCTACCTGAACTTCTTCTTATGAAATATCCTTTTCTAGGTCTTCTTTAGCTAAACTATCTAGCCCCTCACCAAGTTCCGTATTGGTTACCATGCTTGATATATCCTGAATTGTTCCAGCCGTACCAGTATCCTGATATAATATTTGATAATAATCCTGGAACACCACATCTATATCAGTATAGGTTTGTCCATTTTTTTTAATAGAGGGTACTAAATTCAAGGATGTTTTCTGCCTGGTGCGAAGGGCTAATCTCCTCCCAACTAGTTCACCGTTTTCATAAGAATTGTTCCGCTGAGATTGATATTCCTCTGCTGATCTCTGCGTTAACCAGCTATTCATGTCCGCTTTAAGGGCAATTATTCGATATTGAGTATGAACCACATCCCGGCCATGCATTATAAATGAAACATGTTCTTCTTCTGCCTCCGATAAATTACACATCAGTTGTTTATTCTTAAACTCCCGAAGTGTCTTTGCCCTAGTGACGAAGCTTATTGTTTCGCCCCTAAGGCCAGCCTTAAACGAATCCCACACAGCCCCCCTGCTGGCGCTGTATCTATTTATATCGAAGAACTCTTGTGACCAGTTCTTAATGTGCTCAATATAATCATTATTTACAAGAAGTTTCCTATCGAATGACCATTTACTTCGTACTCTTTTGAATCTTTCAATATCTACCTCCAGAATTAGTGGATTGTGATCAGAGATCACCTTGGGATATTTCCTAATGCTAGCCCCATTAAGTAAATCCCTCATACCGAAAAAGTAGTCAATACTAACATATTTCTTGTGGGGGCAGGAATAATATGTGTACCCCGGGTTGTTTAAATTTTTCGTAGCCCAGATATCGATCAGCCCATGGCTACTTTTAAGAGATGATAATGCCCTATAAACTCTTGGCTTCCGTCCCTGGTACCCCCCTTGATTTAAATGCCCATGTCGAGGATCTAGGGAGATATTAAAATCTCCACATAAAATTAATGGGCATGGCCATGCCGCAAGCTCCAACTCAAGATCTTCAAAGATCTGAGGATCGTCCAGATTCGATCCATAGATCGAACACACAGTAAGCCCTAACCCTAATTCCACCATTGCCCACCATCCCAGTCCATCAGAAGCTTTTCGTTTAACCTGTCCCAAAGAATGTTTTGCCAATATTGCTACTCCTCGAATATTTGAGCTTTGAGACGTACATGCTACCATATTATATCCTCCGATATCCATCAAGCCCTTTTTCCCCCATGGGATATGGGTCTCCTGTAGACACACTATGTCAAAAGCATTAGTCCTTACGAATTCTGCCAACCTTAACCTTTTCCCTCTATCATTCAGTCCTGCTACATTTACTGAACAGATAGTTATCTTCCCCATCTAAGTTCAAGATCATGCCCTCCTTGTACCCCTCTGCTTGTTCTTTTCCCCTCTTTTGGTATTGTTCTTTGGTTAACTCCTTTAATTTTGATTCGTATGAATATTGCATTTTCATCTCTGGGTATGTTATTTTTCCCTAGGATTTTCACCCCCCACTCCCCCTCCCAACCCCTGTCTCCCCGCTCCCCCTCCCCCTACCCAGCACCCCCTCAAGAGACACTCAGACTTAGGTCTGTGTTCGATGGATGCGCCGCACAGAACCGAGAGCGCTACAATTCATAGCCCTTATATTTCCTAATACATGCTGCATTTAATTCAAAACAAAAACCCCCTGCTTATACACCCCACTTCCTTTCTCACACACACCTTTTTTTTTTTTCCGATATAAAATAAAGTCACTCGTGTTCCAAATCTATTGCTGAGTTAGAGTAAGCTAATAAGTTCCTATCCTGTCAGGGCGTCCAGGTATTCTTTAGCTTTAATTTCTGACACAAAAAAATCATGTTTGCCCCCCAAATCACTTTTAGTCGAGCTGGATTGTTCAAGAAGGCTTGTGCATTTTTGTCCTGGAATGGTTTGATCAGCTGCCGCAGCCGCCAGCACCTCTCGACGGTGGTGTGGCAAAAATCTGGACGAACGAAAAAAGAAACTCCATTCCTAGTTCTCTTTGCTTCAGGTCTGTCCTTTTCAAAAATAGCTTGCCGTAGCAAATAGTTACCAAAATATACAAGAATGGCTCGTGGTAATGCTCCTGCTCTCACCGGCTGTTTTTGTACAAAAGGGACTCGGTGGGCGCGTTGCACCTCTTGAGCCCAGTTCCAGTCTGTTTGTTCCAGGAGTGCATCTTTTAACAAATCCACAACATATGAGCGGACATCTGAACCCTCAACCCCCTCAGGAACCACGAGCACACGCAGATTATTGCGCCGCTGGCGGTTCTCATGCTCTTCCAGCTTCCATTGTATATCGCATATCTGGGCCTTATGGGATTTTGTTAACGCCTGGGTGGTTGTAAGGTCAGATTCTGTAGTAACAATCCTAAATTCAAGATCGGTCAACCGCTTCCCGATAGCACTACAGGTTTTGGTCAGCTTCCGTACCACCCCCTGGACCTTTCACATTGCTGTCTGGGCCTTACGTCTGTCTTGACGCGTCTCATCGCGATGCATCGAAATGGCCTGAAAGATGGCTTCTAGCGTCGGGGGGTTGGTCCACTTGGGTCCGAGATTGGATGCCCACCGGGCTGGGGACCTGTAAGTTGATTTATAGGAGTGTAGTCCCAGGTGAGATCTTTATCTCCCGGCTTCCTTTTTTTTTCTCAGGACAGTTTTTGACTTGGCACCATCAGCCTCATCAATATCGCTGTTACTCACATCCGTAGTATTGGCCGAGGTGTCGGCCGAGCCATCCTCCGACCACTCACCCCCATCTGATACAGAGAAAAAATTGTCGCTGTGCTCCTTATCTAAATCTTTATCCAGGTCCTTATCCACATTTCCCTTATCAGCCATATACGCTTCCTGGGACCTCTCTGTCAGAGTAAAACCAGCTGTGTTTAATAAGTCTCCCGGCCTGTGACTAATCGCTGACTGAGAAGGAGTTAATGCAACAGGCTGAAGGAATACCTCCTCGCCCCCATCTGTATTCGCCTCACATAGGCTGGTTTCGATGTTTTCTGTACTGAAAGTACCGGTGCCACTTTCTCCCCCCTTCCCGTTAGTTGTCAGTTGGGGAGGGGGGTTATCTCCAGGCCTACCTTCTTTCTCGGCTGAATTCAAGTCCTGTTGGTCGTCTATCTGTGCCGGAAAGTCACCTTCCTCTCTCCACTCTCTTCCACAGTGTATCCTCTCAGTAGATCAACCACTGTAGGGCCAGCCGGGTGTACCTTTGCTGCAGCCCGCCTCTTCCTTTCTTCTCCAGGGTTAGCCCGGCTTGCTGCCCGCGGCGCCCCTGCCGAGGCGTCTGTACTGGCGAGGCTACTGCAGCCGCTACCGCGGCTTCCACGCTCAGCTCCCCAGCCTCCGGCTGACCCTTCAGCGCGAGACGCGCTGCCCTTGACTTCGCGGCGCCTCCCGCTGGTTTCGGCCCCATTTCTACAGCTTCTGCTTCTGTGGATGAAGATGCCGGTGCCAATGCTGACGCCGATGCTGACGCCGATGCAAGCAGGTCCAGCTTACTGACCTGACATTCAGGTGCCGCTGTAATCAGTTTGTTGAAATGTCTCAACACTGCCAGTCCGATAATCGTCCCTATTAGGTGCAGATAGCTCCCGAAAGCTCTTGAGGGGCCTCGTAGTGCTTCGCTTCGGACCTCAGGGGTCATCACCGCATATCACCTCCTTCTTATTGCAGCATTCAATCTGGCACTGGCTCTCTCCTGGTCTGTGCGCAGCTACGGTCTCAGACGACCGCCATCTTGCCTCTCACCCACGTAATACACAATGATGTCATGGGTAATCCAAAAGGTAGGTATGTCGCACCCTGCATGTAGAACTGCATATGTCCATCTACACTCATTGAATGACAAGGAGCCGGTGTTCCCATTGTGGTTAAGTAATCCTCTGACTGATCTCGCCAGAACAGGATAACAAGGCAGGCATCACTGTTAATAGCCGCCTTGAGGTTTGATCCAGTTTTCTGTTATCGGTAACGGAAATGGATAAAAGACCGGCGGTGACGACCGCAGAATAAAAGTGAAGCATGGCTAAGTGTGGAATTGTAGAGGGGAAATTAGGGAAGGGATTTTCAAAATTATAGTTGCTACTAGATGCACCCTGCAGTATTTTCTTTGCGGTGTAATGACGAATATCATTACAAGAGTAACGGTATCTTGCGTTTAACCTAAGGGAAAGAAAACAGTTACTATTACATGACAGTCGTGTATGGTAGCCGAGTGGTGGCTGTAATACAATCTAATTATGGTAACATAACAAAATGTAAAACAATTTGATAATTACATTGAAATCTGTTTCTTTGAAAAGAATAATACTAAATACATCACAACCACCGCGTTGTCTGCAATTTACATGCGAGAATTGGAAGCCTCATAGTTAGCAATCTGGTACAGCAGCTTACGTGGTTAACTTGGGCGTATGTGCATACTAATGTTGTCACGCGTTTTGTAAGATGTATATGATTGATAAGGAGTACACATGTTGCCACGTGAAATGTTTGTGATAGATAAGGAGTATACACATTAAAACATGTCATCGTTCCTGGACCTTAGGAGTGGGAAAGTACAATGTGCATTAAAAAGGTGGAAGTATCATTCAGCAGTTACCACACAATTTTAGTACAGCAGTGAGGACACAAAGCCCCGCCACTCTTTGGCAGAGTTCAGTCCACGGGCTATGGAATTCGTCCTTTCTATCCAACGGCATTCTAATCTTTGCAAAATCTGTGTTAGATCACCCCCTCTTCGCGAGATTTTTATAACTCGTAGCCCGCTCCGGTCAGCTCCTGTCTTGAAAGTTTCGGGGTGATTCGGCAAGCGGGGGCCGAGAAAAAAGGGGGGTCCCAAAACGTGTTTTCTCCATGTTATTTTTCCATAGGAAACTTTAGACACGGCTACAGCCCGAACTGCTGAACGGAATTACACCAAATTTGGCAAAAAGGTAGCCCTTGGTTCGGAAAGAGACCTTTTTGTTAAAAGGTGTAAATCCGTTCAGTTTCGATATATAGAGGCACGGAGGATCCGCGCACCCTCCCGACCACGAGCTTTATTCTAATTGGCTGTCAACACTCCAAACCAGAAAGTGTTGGCAGCCATCTTGTGACTTGGTAGAACCGAGTCACAAGAAATCAGAATAAAAAATGCGAAAAAAAAGAAAAGGGGGCAGGGTAGAAACACCCTGACCCCCTAGGCCTGCTCAGGGGGTCCCACAAGGACCCCCAGGGCCAAAAAAAGAATTAAATAAAAAAAAAATCGGCGAGATTCGCGCACCCAGCGCGAATTTCGGCCGAAAATTTAAAAAAAACGAAGCTCCCGCGCTTCGTTATTATTTAGCCCCCGGGTGGGCCAAGTCCCGGGGGCATGACACATTATAATTGCGGGGGCCCAGGGGGGCCCCCGCAGCCCCGGGGACCGCCACCCCCGGGGCTTTCCTAAAATATTTGCGGGGGCACACGGCCCCCCCGCAGCCCCGGGGACCGCCACCCCCCGGGGCTTGTTTTATTTGATGTGTGGGGGGCCTCCAAGGTCTCTCCAAGCCCCGGGGACCGCCACCCCGGGGCTTTTCTTAAATATTTGCGGGGGCACATGGCCCCCCGCAGCACCGGGGACTGCCACCCCCGGGGCTTGCTTTTTAAAAAATAAAGAACCTGTGTGGGGGACTCGAGCCCCCCACACGCCCCGGGGACCGCCACCTCTTCGGGGCACTAAGTATTTAAATTCGGGGGTCCGTAACGGACCCCCGCCCGGGGACCACCACCTCCCCGGGGCTTTGTCAATGTTGGGAGGGGGCCACGCGGCCCCTCCTGGAGACTGTGATGGCCCTGGGGACCGCCACTCCCCAGGGCCGGCTCCTGCAGTGTCCCGGGGTGCCCACCCCCGGGACACTGCTGTTTGCACCTCTTGAGCCCAGTTCCCGCCCTGTCATTGCAAACTGCTTTGCTTCATTGAAGCGAGAGCAGGGCAAGGGGAGCTGCATGTCAGCAGCTCCCCATGTGGAAAAGCAATGCCGGCTCCTGCAGGATGCGGGGAGCCGGCGGCACCGTGGGGGCATTGGGGCTCCCCCCACGGTCCCCAACGGAGAGGGCCAGCCCCGGGGGATGGGGTCCCCGGGGCTAGCAGTGGCCCAGGAGGGGGGCCACGCGCCCCCCTCCCCCCAAAAAATAATTTAAAAAAATAAAATAATGGCCGACCCCGGGGGATGGGGTCCCCGGGGCCAATAGAGGCCTCAGGACGGGGGCCACGCAGCCCAGCTCCATAAAAAAATAATAATATTTATGTGGCCATGCCCCGGGGGATGGGGTCCCCGGGGCTGGAATTGGCCACGGGAGGGGGGCCCACGCGGCCTCCTTCCCGTTCAAATTTATTTATTTTTTTAAAAATGGGGGTAAGGCCCTGGGGATGGGGTCCCCAGGGCCCCAAAAAGTAAAAGAAGGGGGCCGCACAGCCCCTCTTCGAAAAAAATAATTACAAAAATAACCGCGATCGTGCCGGAGGCCCCGCCCTCCCAGCAACACTCTGCAAAACGCCCTGTGGCGCGTTTTAAATTGGGGAATTAATTCCCCTTCAATACTGGGGGTCCCTGGGGGCCAACTAGCCCACCAGGTACCTTCAGTAAGCGCCACAGGGCTGCGTTGCAGAGAGGTGGTCCAGGCCATGCCCCTTTTTACACCTCTCTGCAACGCAGCTCTGTGGCACTTACTGGAGGTACCTGGTGGGCTAGTTGGACCCCAGGGACCCTCAGGATTCAAGGGGACTTAATCCCCCAACTTAAAACGCACCACGGGGTGCGTTTGCACAGTGGTGAAGGGAGCGGGCGGGGCCTGAGGTGACATGTGTGCAAACACGCCCTGTGGCGCGTTTTAAGTTGGGGAATTAATTCCCCTTCAATCCTGAGGGCCCCTGGGGGCCAACTAGCCCACCAGGTACCTCCAGTAAGCGCCGCTGCATTGCAGAGAGGTGGTCCAGGCCATGCCCCTTTTTACACCTCTCTGCAATGCAGCTCTGTGGCGCTTACTGGAGGTACCTGGTGGGCTAGTTGGACCACAGGGACCCTCAGGATTCAAGGGGACTTAATCACCCAACTTAAAACGCGCCACGGGGCGTGTTTGCACAGTGGTGAAGGGAGGGGGCGGGGCCTGAGGTGACATGTGTGCAAACACGCCCTGTGGCGCGTTTTAAGTTGGGGAATTAATTCCCCTTCAATCCTGAGGGCCCCTGGGGCCAACTAGCCCACCAGGTACCTCCAGTAAGCGCCACAGGCCTGCGTTGCAGAGAGGTGGTCCAGGCCACGCACCTTTTTACACCTCTCTGCAACGCAGCTCTGTGGCGCTTACTGGAGGTAGCTGGTGGGCTAGTTGGACCCCAGGGACCCTCAGGATTCAAGGGGACTTAATCCCCCAACTTAAAACGCTCCAGGGGGCGCGTTTGCAGAGTGGTGGAGAAAGGGGGCATAGTCTTTGTCTACCTCTCACCAATCCCACTGCGTGGGGCTTACTGGAGGTAAAAGGTAGGCTAGTTGGCCCCTAAAGGACCCCCAGCAGTGAAGGGGACTTCAATCCCCATCCAAGAGCGTGCCAGGGAGCGTGTTTGTAGAGTGGTGGGCAAAGTGGGCGTGGCCTGGTACGACTGCTTACCAATGCTGCTGAGTGGGACTGACTGGAGGTAATAGTTTGGGAAGTTGGCCCCCAAGGATGTCCTTGGGGGCCAACTACCCCTCTTGTTACCTCCAGTAAGTCCCACACAGTGGGATTGCTAAGACGTCTTCGGAGGCCATGGCCCCTTTCTCTACCACTCTGCAAATGTGCCTCGTGGCAGACTACGGGATGGGGGATGAAGTCCAATTTAGTCCTGAGGGAGTTTGGGGGCCAAGAATCCCTCCTGGTGCCTCCTGTAAGTCCTACGCAGCGGAATTCCTGAGCGTTCGTTGGACGCCCAGCACCCTTTCTCCACCACTCTGCAAACATGACTACTAGTTAAAGTAGCATATTTCTGCACCTCTGACTTAGAGGTAGTTTTAATCCTCCTGCCCTCTTATGTACTAGGGCCTTACAGAGGAGGTCATGCTAATCACAGGGGTACCCCAACGCATAGTGTTCCCTAGTGTATGTAGGTGTTTTCACTGTATTCTAAGTGTCTTTTAGCATAGCACTGGCTCTAGGCCTGGTTAGTCAGAGTCAGTTACCACCAGTACCCGTCTGAAAAAGTTGTGGGCACAGGATGATTTTGCAACAAGGCCTCTTTCTGCTCCTCTGTTGGTTCTTTCTGCACATGTCTTGCTTCTTCCTGCACTTTTCTTCGTCTTTGTGGACTTCTGTTGCTTCTTTCTGCATTTCTTTTGCTTCTTTTTGTGCGTTTTTTCTTCTTTCTTCACATGTCCTACCTCTGTAGGCATAGTTAGAAACTAGCATTTAAAAAACCTTTGAAATTCACTTAAAAACCATAGGTTTCAGGCACGTTATAGTTAGAAATTAGCATTTAAAAAACCTTAGAAATTCACTGAAAAAACCATAGGTTTCAGGGGCGTTATAGTTAGTTGGACATTTCACTCGTACAAAAGCAGTGAAATTCCCCGTTATAATTAGTTCAGCTAACTATAACTCGCGCCCCGCAATGCACTGCTGATGATGTCACATATTACATCACTCATGACATGGTCAGTGACATCACTGATGACATCACTGATGACATCTCAAATGACATCACTGATGACATCACTGTGATAATTTCATGCATCTTCTCACACCCTAACATAACTTTTGATACACCCACTCTAAATTACAGACTGCCATTCTCAAAACCTTAGACACTCCAACACCAATAACTACATACCCACTCACTGATTCTTAGGTCTACACACACATCCACTCACTCACCCGTACAGTCACTCATACTTACGGTCACTCAGTACAGGACTATCATATGCACTCATACACCTATATAGACACTCACACACCGCCACTCATCCATAGAGGTACTCACACACCTAGTCAGTCATGCAAATAATTAATCACACTCCCATTTACTCACCTATACAGTTATACAAACACCAGCTCACTTACTCATACAAATACTAGCACATTCTTACGCTCTTATACAATCACTGATACAAGCACACACTCATCCATACAGCCACTCTCACAATCACACACTCTCACTTATAGCCATTTAAATACTCTAACACACATATATACTGCCTTTCAAATATGTAGTTACTCACACATGTACCACTGAGATATACATTCACTCACTAACACACCCATACACACACTCACCCACCCATACAGTCCATCACAGATGCACTCTTGAAACCATGCACCCAGTGAATCACCCACTCACACATCTATGCACAGAGTCACACACACCCCACCCACACAAACACTCAGGCACCCATACAGATACTCACACAACCAATCAATAACTCATATAGACACTCATGTAGCTATTCACAAACCCATGCAGCCGCTTACACACCAACAGACAGACGGATACAGACATTCACACAGTTTAGTCACTAACCCATGCATTCAGTAAGATACGTTTAATCACTCACTTATAGACTCAGTCACGCACCTACTAAATCATCCATTCAGACACTTATACACCCACTCTTTCTTCAATACGCCTTTTCCTATATATATTAAACATATTTAAACTTTACAGAAACACAAAGTCACTGGATGATGTCATCAGTGATGTCATTTGAGATGTCATCAATGATGTCACTGACCATGTCATGAGTGATGTAATATGTGACGTCATCAGCAGTGCATTATGGGGCGCGAGTTATAGTTAGCTGAACTAACTATAACGGGGGAATTTCACTGGTTTTGTACGAGTGAAATGTCCAACTAACTATAACGCCCCTGAAACCTATGGTTTTTTCAGTGAATATATATATATATATATATATATATATATATATATGTATCAGGATCAGAGAGCATAATTCAGTGTAGTAGAAAGTCATTTAAACAAGAGGATCTTGCCGGATGAGGCTGACGATAATATCTCTCCATTCCTTGCCGACTGGATGCTCTCTCCGCTTCACTTTGCTTGACAGCAGGTGGCAAAGCATCTGGATTAGATGGCACAGCAAGCAGACGGTGTCCTTTCGCTTCGGACAGTGGGGGAACCACTCCTGTCGATTCGAGTGAAATAGAATGTTCAGTAGGCAATAGTTCTTCCTCATTAGGCATTTCCAACCCACACGCGGTATCCGGATCTTCCCCAAACCCACTCGCAGGGGCCTGAAAATTCTTATAGAACAAAACATTCCTCATGACAGTCTCTCCAGCTCTCTGAGCAGTAATCGTAGTTCCTTTCACAGTTTGCACCTTCCAGGGCTGGTGCTCAAAAGGTAGCGTGAACTTCCCTCGGGAATGTCAATTCTTGACCAGTACCAAATCACCCACTTGGATTGAGCTCTGTTTCGCCCAACGAGTCCATGAAATGTGCTCATTGCATATTCTGCGTTTTTGCAAATTCTCATCAACCTGTTGGTGCACCGCGGATGACTTTTCCACGGAGGAAATGACATCACCCGTTGTGTGATTCATTCATAGAGAACTTGGACTGACCTGGGTCGTTGTATGGGGTGTCAAGCAAAACTCTCTAAGGAACGCATAGAGAGCACAATCCACATTCTGGCCTTTTGAACCACAATTCTGAGAACTTTGTTTAGGGTGCACATGAAGCGCGCAGCCTCCCCATTTGCTTGCGGCCATCTAGGTGTGATTTTCCTCTGGGTAACACCCCTGGATTGTAAATATTCATTAAATTCTTGACTTGTAAAGGGGGGCCATTGTCAGTATGCAATTCTTTCAACAGGCAGTGAGTGGCCGTAATCTTCTCAAGCGAGGTATGGTTTGGCTAGCAGCGGTGGACTCCATGACCTCAACTTTGGGGAATTTTGAAAAATCATCTATAACCACCAACATGTGCCGACCATCCAGGAAACTACCAAAGTCAGTGCTGGCTCTTTGCCAGGGAAAAGATGAGATCTTCCGTGATGTTAGGCGGGGGTGAAACAGCAGGTCCGGCAGCCTGACACAGGGAGCACTGATGCACAGTTCGTTCCACAAGGGCATCCAGATTGTGAAACCAGACTTTGCATCGCAGTCGAGACTTGGTCTTGATGATTTCTTGATGTGCCAAATGGGCGAGCTCCACCACTCATTGTTAGAGAGCTCTAGGAACCACCAGCCAAGGACCCATCATGAGACAGCCTTGTGGGGACACCATCAATTCTGTGCGAACATTGTGCAAGGAAGTTAACATCAACTTCGCGTTGTCTGTACGATATATGGACTTATTCATTAAGATGCCCCATTTTCCGGATCGAACAGCAGATATGCCCAGCTGAATACATTAGTCAGTCAGAGTAGTTTCTATGATCTCTTCTACCGCGATGGGCAGTGGTCAGGAGTGTTCAATGACAAGTCGTATTCTTCCACTTCTTCCCCGTCCCGCTCTTTGCTTTCCTTGGCCAGTCTGGCATACCGGGATAGGTAATCCACTGGGTTTTGAGCACCTGGGCAAAAGTTGACTGTGAAATGATAGTCCTTCAATTGTAAAATCCACTTCTCGATCCAGTGTGGGGGTTTGGAAGATGACCCTATGAACAAAGGGATGAAGAGTTTGTGGTTGGTGTAGACTACAAATGGCTGGCCATATAGATATAGGTGAAAATGACGGCATCCCCAATGTACAGCAATGGCTTCCTTCTCTATGTGGGAATAGCATTGTTCAGTCTCGGTCAGCGCTCAACTTGCATAGGCCACTGGAACTCACTCCCCATTGCTCTGTTTCTGAGAGAGCACGGCTCCAAGGCCCATGGGACTGGCATCTACAGTTAGCTCTGAATCTTTTTCTGTGTCAAAATAGACCAAAGTTGTGTCAGCCGACAGTGCTTGCTTCGTGGTCTGGAACGCTTCCTCTTGATCATGTCCCCAGTTCCAGGCAGTGATCGCTTTAGTCAGCTCTCTCAATGGGCCAGTGAGGTCTGTGAGATTACAGATAAATTGACCACAGTAGGTGACCATGCAGAGGAAACTTCTTACCCCGGTCACAGTGATGGGAGCTGGGGCAGCTTGGATGTCCTGGACCTTGCCAGGATCCGGTTGTACACCCTCCTGGGAGAAACAATGCCCAAAAAATGATATCTCTTTTTGGAGAAAAGCACACTTTTCTTGGTGAAGGGTGAGACCGTTCTCCTTGAGGCGTTGAAAAGTAGCTCTCAAACAATTGAGATGTTCTTCATGCGTGGGGGCATGGACCAAAATATCATCGCTGAAGTTGAGGACTCTGTCTAAGCCAGCCAGCACACTTCAGAAGGTGTCCTGAAAAACTTCAGCGACACTGGAGATTCCAAAACTAAGACGTTTGTACCTTCTTAATCCTAGATGGGTAGAAAATGTAGTGATAGCTCGAGACTCTGGGTCCAAAATTAACTAGTGATAGCCAGCTCTCAAATCAATCTTTGAGAACCATTTTGATCCACTCACTTCGGATACGATGTCGTCTATGGTGGGCGTCAGATGGCACTCCCGTTTGATAGCCAAATTTGGGAGCCGCATATCTATGCATATTCTGACTTCTCTTGGCTGTTTGGGTTTGCGTGCCATGACAATTGGGGACACCCATGGAGTCGGGCGCTCCACCTTTTTGATAATGTCTGCCTGTTCCAGCTACATCAATTCTTCTTCCACCTTTGGCCTGAGGTGAAAGGCCACTCGTCGATGCTTCAAAGCCACCGGCTGGATCGAGTCATCGATGTGTAGGCAGATCAAACAGCTTTTGAGGCACCCTATACCCTCAAATAATGATGCAAACTGAGTCACCAGATATTCCACACTTTCCTGGTGTATGCTGAAAGTGAACACGGCAAGTTGAAGATGCTCTGCTGTCCGGCAACTCAGTAACATCCCGGGGCCCCTCTGGTGACATATACCTTGGCCCGAGTTGAGTGAGATTCATAAGCGATCTCGGTTGTGAACACTCCAGCTAGGGAAGGGAAGAAGTGGATCCATAGGTGAACACCTTCTTAGTGGTGGGCTTCAGACTAGGTTGAACAGGAAGTGTGTGCATCAGGGAATGGGCCATGATGTTAATGGAAGCCCCAGTATCGACCAGCGCCTGTACTTGATGACCACCCAGGAGGACGCAGCACCTCAGGATGGGCTTTTGGGGGTGTCCGTCAGGTTGCATGGCATGTATCATGTGAACTGCACCTTCAATGTTATCATCGTCCATGTCCCCTTCGTCCTCTGGGACTTCTGCTGCATGGAGGGCATTGACCGGTTTAGGTCTCTGACTTTTTGGGGGCTCCGACCAACATCAGACCTTGGCAAAGCAGTTCAGTTTGTTGCATGCTGAACATTGCTTTCCTTGCGCTGGGCAGGCCCCTTGATGTGGATAGGGACCTCCACAACCATAGCATGTCTTGGATGCCACAGTCGTCTTGGTACGGGCCTTTCTTTTGTCTGAGTTTCGGATGGCCACTGCATTGACAGGTTCCATTTTAACCTGGTGGTGTAGTGCCGCCGCCATGTGAGCTACTCGCACCTTGCACAATTCTTTTGACCTGCCCACGGTTAGCATGTCTGCCATGGGCATCCCTGGGACCTGAAGGATGTTCTTTTGGAGTTTGATTGAGGAACAAGACTGAATAAATTGAGCTTGGATTTCATCATTTGCATCTGGTAGTGTGCACGTGCTAGCTAGCTCCCTCAGACGGGCATAGAAGCCGTCAATGGGCTCAGCCGGTAGCTGCCTGGCTTGATGTAGCAAAAATTGTTCATAATAATGATTGTCCAGTAGTTCGAAATGGGCTGTTAATGCCCGCCTAAGGGTATTGTATGTGTAAGGTGGTCCAGCTTCCTCAACCGATTTTCGAAGTTTTTCTATCGCTGGCCCTCCCAGATGTAGAAGCTTGGGGCGTTGTCTGTCGGGATCTAGGTTGATGGCTGCAAAGCAGGTCTCCAGGTGATCCACCCATTCCTTCCACTTTGCAGCGTGTGCAGACGGGGGACCATCGATCAGAAATGGCTCTCCAGGCGGTATTGCCGGCATGGTGGCCATGCGGAACAGTGAAGCTGGTGCGATGAATATGAATATGGTGCACTGTGATGACTCTTTCCTTTGCCCCTACAGAGTCAGGTTGGAGGCAGCCCCCACCAGCAGTAGCCAGAGACAGTTAGCTGTGCCCAGATGACCAGCGGTGGGTCTCGCCTCTGTAAGGGTAAACCGTGCAGAGGGTAGTACAGTGACAGACATTTTCACCCACCTTTGGCTGCAGGAGGTACTGGGTTAGCTGGGTAGTCCTAAGGCAGTAGAGCTGGTGTAGGAACCACAAGGGCCAGCAGAGGACCACCAAACCATATTGCAGGCTGAATCCCAAATGCTGTGGGATGAGGAGAGGCAGGGCCATTGAGGAGGCCAAGAATGTACTGCAAGGGTGGCCTACGGCGTGCAGGAGAAACCACTGGATAGTCCCACCTCCAGGCTTGGCAAAGAAAACCCTGCTGACATCAGTGGACTGGCAACAGGCCACGAATGACGAGGCTCCAGCAGGAGAATACCCAGGCAGGGCGGGGTACCACTTCAGCACATGTTCGCGCATTCGGTTAGCAGGCCAGAGAACGAGCACTGCCGGCTGACACGCCCCACAGAGAGGACGTGCCAGACGAGAAGTACGTCCGTAGAGCCAGAGCAGCCGACACAACAGGTGCCATAGAGCTAGCAGCGCCCCGGCCTTGAAGAAGGTGAAAAGGTGGGTTCAGACCGCCTCCGTCGCCAGTGGTTGAATTGCAGGGCCTGCGGCATGAAAATAGGTGAGGCGTCTTAAAGAAATGATGGAGCCCTGACAGGTGAATGTATAGTACGTACGCTCGGGTCTATCTTCCTCTCGCTCTCTTTATTCCTCATGTCCCTACGTCACGGTCGCTACCATTGTGACTGGACTGGAAGGGACCAAACCCCAAACACCTCTCCAGGGTCCACAGCATTGGATGCACCCACAAATGCAGCATAAGAGTGGTGTGCTGGGGCGGTAAATGTCTTCTTAACGCAAGCTTTCAAGTCACTTACCCAGCTCTGGAAACATGCCTGTCTCTCTTCACCTCACACAGGCCTCACTTTACCACTCACAGGGCTGTGTACCTTTCTTCAATAAACACTGGACTTACTATAAATTTTATTACCACACAAAGGGCTCCCGTACCACACACACATTTCCATTACCACACAGAGGCCCCACTTTACGGCTCAAAGGGCTCTCGACCACTGGACTCCCTATATAATTTATTATCACGCAAAGATTCCCTTAGCACACACACATATACTTCACCTCCCTTTACTACACTCATGGCTCTCTCTACCTCACACGGTACCTTCCTTTACCACATATAGGCTCCAATTTACCGCTTACAGGGCTCTATACCTTTCTTTACCACCCACTACACTCACTATATAATTTATTACCACACAAAGGGCTCCTTTACCACCCACAGGTCTCTGTATCTTTCTTTAGTACACACTTGGTTTATTATATATTTTATTACCTCACATGGTTCCTACTTTACCTAGCACCTTGCAATCCCACAGTGAGTGGGCGTGCTCATGCAGCAGGATTGCAAGGTTCCTATGAAAGGCCCATCTTGGAACAAGGAGCCTAAAGTAATCTGGAACAGGGCACTGCGCAGACCACTGGCTTCCGGAGAGAGAGTAGGACTGTTAGAACTGGGTGAACAACAGTGAAGCATTAACATCTATTTGGCAGTTCCATATTGATTGCAGCCATAATATTTTTAAACATTTTAAATACTTGATGTCAAATTGTGGATATTATATTTTTCTAACATTTATAATGACGGACGCGGTCTCTTTGATGAACAGAGAATATTTCCTCTATGTTTATAGAGGGGGATGTGCTTTATGGTTATTTTCTTAAAAGCAAGATTGAAAAAGGCAGTAAGTGCCGAAACGCGTCTCTTGTGAATTGCATCAATGAAATTGAATTCACCTTTCGAGCGAGTGCACAGACTCTTTGTAGGAAAGGAGCAAGTGGGAACATGTAAGCTCCTGGCAGTATCGCTTTTCCGTGCACCACCTGTGATATGTGATATGGTGCATGCCAGCAAACCACACCTGGAATGTGTGTGTGTGTGTGTGTGTGTATATATATATATATATATATATACCCACACACACACACACACACACACACATTACCTACTGGCAGTTGCCAGTAGGTAGTTATAGTTAGGACCTATTTTCCACTTTGACTTGGCTATAACTTTGGCGTCGTTTGACCAATCTGCATGAAATTTTTCCCAAAAAGTGTCAAGTGGGTACTATTGATTGGGAAAGTTTGGGGCTGACCCGTGCAGTGGGGACCGAGAATTTGGGGCACGAAATAAGGTTGCTTTTGTAATGTTAATTCCTATAGGAACTTTTAGCCACCTCTACAGCCCGAACCGCTGAACGGATTCACACAAAATTTGGCAGGGAGGTAGATGTTGGTTAAAGAAATAGCCTTTTACTTATTTGGTGTAAATCAGTTCAGTAGTTTTTGAGAAATGTAAGTTAAAACATATAGTGAAATCTCTGGCCACAGATATTTCGCAGTGGTTTTGCGATTAATCGCCAATGCACGCGCCAACGGGGATGCTCTGATTGGCTGGACACAACCTGAATAGAAAGTTGTGGCTGCATTTAATCTATAGGGAATGCTTCCCAGGGCTGAAAATCTATGTGAAAACCGACATACGGGGTCAGGATGGAGATACTCTGACCCCTTGGTTGAGAAATGGAGGTGTTAGTGACACAAGTTATATGCTCAAAATTGATTTTTTTAATTGCACGTGATATTCGAGACGACGCCTCGACCGCCAGCATGGCCGCCGTGTACCATCGCGGGGACATCGCGACTATCAACGTTGTCGCGAATATTGGTGAAAATATTAAAAAATTATATCAATGAAGCATTAGTATGCTTTGTTATAAAGATATTGATAAATGTTTTTATAGAGTTATTTATATAGTGAGTTATCAATCAATCAATCACAGAATTTGTAAAGCGCACTACTTACCCGTGAGGGTCTCAAGGCGCTAGGGGAAAAAGAAAAGGGGGGGGGTGCTGCTACTGGTCGAACAACCAGGTCTTGAGTAGCCTCCTGAAGGTCAACAGGTCTTGGGTCTGTCGTAGGCTTAGTGGAAGGGTGTTCCAGGTCTTGGCGGCGAGGTGGGAGAAGGATCTGCCGCCGGTGGTAGTTCTTCAAATGCGAGGGACGGTGGCGAGGGAGAGGTCGGCGGAGCGGAGTTGGCGGTTGGGGACGTAGAAGAGGAGTCGTCTGTTGAGGTAGGCTGGGCCAGTCTTGTGGAGTGCCTTGTGTGCGTGGATGAGGAGTTTGAAGGAGATTCTCCTGTCGACGGGGAGCCAGTGCAGGTTCCTCAGGTGGGGGGTGATGTGGCTGTGGCGTGGTACATCGAGGATCAGGCGTGCGGAGGCGTTTTGTATGCGTTGCAGCCGCTTGATGAGCTTGGCCGGGGCTCCCGCGTAGAGGGCGTTCCCATAGTCAAGTCTGCTACTGACGAGGGCCTGGGTGACTGTTCTTCTTGTGTCTGTCGGGATCCACCTGTAGATCTTGAGAAGCATGCGGAGGGTGTTGAAGCAGGAGGATGAGACTGCGTTGACTTGCTTGTCCATGGAGAGCGTTGAGTCGAGGATGACTCCCAGGTTGCGTGCGTGGTCGGTGGGTGTCGGGGCTGCTCCCAGCGTCGTTGGCCACCAGGAGTCGTCCCAGGCTGAGGGGTTGGAGCCGAGGATGAGGACCTCTGTCTTGTCCGTGTTCAGTTTTAGACGGCTGATCTTCATCCAATCGGCGACGGCCTTCATTCCTTCATGGAGGTTGGATTTGGCGGCAAGGGGGTCCTTGGTGAGGGAGAGGATCAGTTGAGTGTCGTCAGCATAGGAGATTATGTTGAGGTCGTGTTGTCTGGCGATGCGTGCGAGCGGGGTCATGTAGATGTTGAACAGTGTTGGGCTGAGGGACGATCCCTGGGGTACGCCGCAGATGATCTCGGAGGCTTCGGATCGGAATGGTGGGAGGCGGACTCTCTGGGTTCTGCCGGCGAGGAAGGAGGTGGCCCATTCCAGGGCCTTGTCTCGGATCCCTGCGTCGTGGAGGCGTGTGCGTAGAGTGCAGTGGCAGACAGTGTCGAAGGCGGCGGAGAGGTCCAGCAGGATGAGGGCTGCGGTCTCACCATTGTCCAGCAGGATCCTGATGTCGTCGGTGGCGGCGATGAGGGCAGTCTCAGTGCTGTGGTTGCTGCGGAACCCCGATTGGGATGGGTCCAGGATGCTGTTTTCTTCGAGGTATCGGGTTAGCTGTTTGTTGACGATCTTCTCGATGACCTTGGCTGGGAACGGAAGCAGGGAGATGGGCCGGAAGTTCTTGAGGTCTCTCGGGTCCGCCTTGGGTTTTTGGAGTAGGGCGTTGATCTCTGCGTGTTTCCAGCTCTCTGGGAAGGTCGCGGTCTCGAAGGAGAGATTGATGACGTTGCACAGGTGGGGTGCGATGGAGCTGCTGGCTTTGTTGAAGATGTGGTGCGGGAAAGGGTCTGACGGGGAGCCGGAGTGTATTGTGCTCATGGTCTTGATGGTGTCCTCGATGTTCACGCTGGCCCAGGATGGCAGGGGGTCGTGGTCGATGGTGTGCGGCGGGTCTGGTGCATCGATCTTAGTTGGGGCTGTCTGGGTGTTGAAGCTGTCGTGGATGTCGGCGATCTTGCGGTGAAAGAAGGTGGCGAGGGAGTCGCACAGGGGTTGCGATGGCGGGATGTCGTTGGTGTTGGAGCTGGGGTTGGAGAGTTCCTTCACTATGTTGAAAAGCTCCTTGCTGTTGTGTGCGTTGTTGTCGAGGCGGTCTTTGAAGGAGATTCTCTTGGCGGACCTGATGAGGTGGTGGTGGTTACGGATGGCGTCTTTGTGGGCTGTGTGGCTGTCCGGTGTCTTATCACTGTGCCATTTCTTCTCTAGTTTCCGGCAGGTACGCTTGGAAGCTAGGAGTTACGAGGTGAACCAGCTGGCTCTTTTGGTGGTGTCACTGTAGGTGAGCTTTTTCAGCGGGGCGAGGGTGTTGGCACAGTCGTCCATCCATCGTCTGAGGTTGCAGGCAGCGTCGTCGGTGTTGGATGGGTCGGAGGGAGGGCTGAGAGCGAGGGTTGCCCGAAGTTCGTCTTCGGTGACTTTGCTCCAGCAGCGGCGTGGGATCTGTAGGGTGCGGTGGTGTGTGGTGGGTTTCTGGAAGGTGAAATGGATGCAGCGGTGGTCGGTCCAGAGGAGTTCCGTGGTGTGGCTGAAGGAGACGTGGGAGCTTGAGGAGAAGATGGGGTCAAGCGTGTGGCCGGCGGAATGGGTCGGTGTTGTGACGAGCTGGCTCAGACCGAGGTTGGCGAGGCTGTCGATCAGGGTGGTGGAGTTGCTGTCGTTGTTGTTCTCCAGGTGAAAGTTCAGGTCTCCGAGGAGGATGTAGTCGGTAGAGGTCAGGGCGTGCGTGCTGATGAAGTCGGCGATGGAGTCGCTGAACTGGGGTCGGAGCCCAGGGGGTCTGTAGACAAGGGTGCCTCTAAGGGTGGTGTTGGGGTCCGTGTGGATCTGGAAGTGCATGTGTTCGGCGGTGCTGAGAGTGTCGTCGGTGCTGGTCGAGACCCTGATGGTGTTCTTGTGGACGATGGCGATTCCTCCTCCTACTGCGTTGATGCGGTCTCTGCGGGTGATCTTATAGCCGTCTGGGATGGCTATGGCGATGTCGGGGGCGGAGGAGTCGTTCATCCAGGTCTCAGTCAGGAAGGCGACGTCTGGTGATGATGTGTCGAGCAGGTCCCAGAGCTCGACGGCGTGTTTGCGTGCGGAGCGGGTGTTCAGTAGGATGCACCGGAGGTGGTTGAGGTCCTTCTTGGCGGGCGCCTCGGTGGCTCTGAGGCTGGTGTAGCTGCAGTTCCGGCAGGTGAAGGGACCATGGGTGCGTTTCGGGGCGGCCTTGAAGCAGTTGTGCGTCCGTCCGGGGTTGAGAGCGTGGAGTGTGGTGGCATCGTATCGGCGTTGATCCTCGAGGCTGGTGCGGGGGGCGCGCGGCCCAGGGGTTCTGGTGCTGGGCGCGGTCCAGTCGCGGACGGGCGCAGACGTGCTTGCCTTCGGCGCGCCAGCGGCGCGGCCGCACAGCGGCCGCCATATATGGGGAGGTGGGAGGGAGGAGCAGCTTGGAGGCAGGGGCAGCGAATGGGCAGTCAGGGGGGCGGGGCCGCAGGGGACGCAGCGGCGGGAATGGAGAGAGGCAGCGAGGGGCACAGAAGGCAAAATGGACACAAGGGAGGTGGGGGCAGCGAGGGAAAACAGAGGAAAACAGGGCACAATACAGTGGGGGCAGCGAGGGCACAGAAGGCAAACTGGACACAAGGGAGGTCGGGGCAGCGAGGGAAAACAGAGGAAAACACGGGCGCAATACAGTGGGGGCAGCGAGGGCACAGAAGGCAAAATGGACACAAGGGAGGTGGGGGCAGCGAGGAAAAACAGAGGAAAACACGGGCACAATACAGTGGGGGCAGCGAGGGCACAGAAGGAAAAATGGACACAAGGGAGGTGGGGGCAGCGAGGGAAAACAGAGGAAAACACGGGCACAATACAGTGGGGGCAGCGAGGGCACAGAAGGCAAAATGGACACAAGGGAGGTGGGGGCAGCGAGGGAAAACAGAGGAAAACACGGGCGCAATACAGTGGGGGCAGCGAGGGCACAGAAGGCAAAATGGACACAAGGGAGGTGGGGGCAGCGAGGGAAAACAGAGGAAAACACGGGCGCAATACAGTGGGGGCAGCGAGGGCACAGAAGGAAAAATGGACACAAGGGAGGTGGGGGCAGCGAGGGAAAACAGAGGACAACACGGGCACCGAGGCCACAAGCGGAGGGGCGAGCTTACCAGCAGCAGCAGCGGGCGGACTGTACAGGCGGAGCTGTGTGGTGGGGGAGCGACCTACCTGGCAAGGTCAAGGTTCGCTCTCCTCACCGCGCAGCGGCCGCCATATATGGGGAGGTGGGAGGGAGGAGCAGCTGGGAGGCAGGGGCAGCGAATGGGCAGTCAGGGGGGCGGGCCGCAGGGGACGCAGCGGCGGGAATGGAGAGAGGCAGCGAGGGGCACAGAAGGCAAAATGGACACAAGGGAGGTGGGGCAGCGAGGGAAAACAGAGGAAAACACGGGCACAATACAGTGGGGCAGCGAGGGCACAGAAGGCAAAATGGACACAAGGGAGGTGGGGCAGCGAGGGAAAACAGAGGAAAACACGGGCGTAATACAGTGGGGGCAGCGAGGGCACAAAAGGCAAAATGGACACAAGGGAGGTGGGGGCAGCGAGGGAAAACAGAGGAAAACACGGGCACAATACAGTGGGGGCAGCGAGGGCACAGAAGGCAAAATGGACACAAGGGAGGTGGGGGCAGCGAGGGAAAACAGAGGAAAACACGGGCACAATACAGTGGGGGCAGCGAGGGCACAGAAGGCAAAATGGACACAAGGGAGGTGGGGGCAGCGAGGAAAAACAGAGGAAAACACGGGCACAATACAGAGGGGGCAGCGAGGGCACAGAAGGAAAAATGGACACAAGGGAGGTGGGGGCAGCGAGGGAAAACAGAGGAAAACACGGGCACAATACAGTGGGGGCAGCGAGGGCACAGAAGGCAAAATGGACACAAGGGAGGTGGGGGCAGCGAGGGAAAACAGAGGAAAACACGGGCGCAATACAGTGGGGGCAGCGAGGGCACAGAAGGCAAAATGGACACAATGGAGGTGGGGGCAGCGAGGGAAAACAGAGGAAAACACGGGCGCAATACAGTGGGGGCAGCGAGGGCACAGAAGGCAAAATGGACACAAGGGAGGTGGGGGCAGCGAGGGAAAACAGAGGACAACACGGGCACCGAGGCCACAAGCGGAGGGGCGAGCTTACCAGCAGCAGCAGCGGGCGGACAGCACAGGCGGAGCTGTGTGGTGGGGGAGCGACCTACCTGGCAAGGTCAAGGGTCGCTCTCCTCACCACGCAGCGGCCGCCATATATGGGGAGGTGGGAGGGAGGAGCAGCTGGGAGGCAGGGGCAGCGAATGGGCAGTCAGGGGGCGGGGCCGCAGGGACGCAGCGGCGGGAATGGAGAGAGGCAGCGAGGGGCACAGAAGGCAAAATGGACACAAGGGAGGTGGGGGCAGCGAGGGAAAACAGAGGAAAACACGGGCACAATACAGTGGGGCAGCGAGGGCACAGAAGGCAAAATGGACACAAGGGAGGTGGGGGCAGCGAGGGAAAACAGAGGAAAACACGGGCGCAATACAGTGGGGGCAGCGAGGGCACAAAAGGCAAAATGGACACAAGGGAGGTGGGGGCAGCGAGGGAAAACAGAGGAAAACACGGGCACAATACAGTGGGGGCAGCGAGGGCACAGAAGGCAAAATGGACACAAGGGAGGTGGGGGCAGCGAGGGCTACTATGATGGCTAGATTTAATTATATAGGTATAATAGCTAGAGATGGTTGTTCTAGAAATACACTAGAAAAACATGAGTTTGTAGTTTACAGTAGTGTGTAAAATACTGTAATATGTGTGCATATATGAGTTTTCACATTATCAATCAATCAATCAGAACATTTGTAGAGCGCGCTACTTACCGTGAGGGTCTCAAGGCGCTGGGGGGGATGCTGCTACTGCTTGAATAGCCAGGTCTTGAGGAGTTTTCTGAAGGTAAGCAGGTCCTGGGTCTGCCGTAGGAGGATGGGGAGGGTGTTCCAGGTCTTGGCGGCGAGGTGGGAGAACGATCTGCCGCCGGAGGTCGCTCTTCGGATGTGGGGGATTTGATTGTGGCGAGGGCGAGGTCAGCGGAGCGGAGCTGGTGGTTGGGGGTGTAGAAGCTGAGTCGTCTGTTGAGGTATGCTGGTCCGGTGTTGTGGAGTGCCCTGTGTGCGTGGGTGAGGAGCTTGAAGGTGATCCTCTTGTTGACGGGGAGCCAGTGCAGGTCTCTCAGGTGGGGTGTGATGTGGCTGTGGCGAGGGATGTCGAGGGTCAAGCGTGCAGAGGCATTTTGGATGCGTTGAAGTCATTTCAGGAGTTTGGCCGAGGCTCCTGCGTAGAGGGCGTTTCCGTAGTCCAACCTGCTGCTGACGAGGGCCTGGATGACCGTTCTTCTTGTTTCGGTGGGGATCCACCTGTAGATCTTGCGGAGCATGCAGAGGGTGTTGAAGCAGGAGGACGAGACGGCGTTGACCTGCTTTGTCATGGAGAGAGTGGAGTCTAGGATGACCCCTAGGTTGCGTGCGTGGTCGGTGGGTGTTGGAGCTGTTCCCAGTGCGGTCGGCCACCAGGAGTCGTCCCAGGCCGAGGGGGTGGATCCGAGGACGAGGACTTCCGTCTTGTCCGAGTTTAGCTTCAGTCGGCTGTTCTTCATCCACTCGGCGACAGCTTTCATTCCTTCGTGGAGGTTGGTTTTGGCGGTGAGGGGATCCTTGGTGAGGGAGAGGATCAGCTGGGTGTCGTTGGCATAGGAGATGATGTTGAGGTCGTGCAGTCGGGCGACGTGGGCGAGCGGTGCCATGTAGATGTTGAACAATGTCGGGCTGAGGGATGAGCCCTGGGGTACGCCGCAGATGATCTCGGTGGCTTCGGAGCGGAAGGGGGGGAGGCGGACGCTCTGGGTTCTGCCGGAGAGGAAGGAGGTGGTCCAGTCCAGAGCCTTGTCTTGGATCCCGGCGTCGTGGAGGCGTGTGCGTAGGGTGCGGTGGCAGACGGTGTCGAAGGCGGCTGACAGGTCCAGGAGGATGAGGGCCGCGGTTTCTCCGTTGTCCAGCAGGGCCCTGATGTCATCGGTGGTGGCTATGAGGGCAGTTTCGGTGCTGTGGTTGCTGCAGAACCCGGACTGGGACGGGTCCAGGATGCTGTTCTCCTTGAGGTAGCGGGTCAGTTGTCTGTTGACGGTCTTCTCGATGACCTTCACTTGGGATCGGGAGCAGGGAGATGGGCTGGAAGTTCTTGAGGTCCTTGGGGTCAGCCTTGGGTTTTTTGAGTAAGGCGTTGATCTCGGCGTGCTTCCAGCTCTAAGGGAAGGTCGCTGTCTCGAAGGAGAAGTTGATGGCTTTCCGGAGGTGGGGTGCGATGGTGGTGCTGGCTTTGTTGAAGATGTGGTGAGGGCATGGGTCTGACGGAGATCGGAGTGTATGGTGTTCATGATTTTGATGGTGTCGTCGTCGTTTATGTTGGTCCAGGAGAGCATTATGGAAAAGGAGCGATCGTCACTTTTAAGGATGTTATCCCGACGTCCTGAAAAACCGCGAAAACAGAAAATAGGTCTGAAAGATGGTTTTTAAAGAAACTTAGTACAAAAATAAGAGGTTAAACATGCTTTGAATGAAGTAGAAATATAGTAATATGTGTAGGGCAATGTTCAGAATGGATTTTTTTACATAATATTTGCGGATGTGTTGGTGGCCATTGAATGTCTCCTTTTGTTTTCCGTTCTCACGACTTATTAGCAGGAATCGCGACAATGTTGCATAGATCCCCAAAAACTAAAGAAAAAAAAACCTTTAGAAAAAAACTTATTTCGGGTACTACAGTGGCTCTGCCAAGAGACGTTGTGTTGGTTGTGTGTATATGGGTGCTACACATAAGACCGGATGCAGAGTTTCAAGTTATTTAGAAATATGATGTTGCCTTCATCTGTAAAGTGCACTCCATCATTTCGATAAATTCCATGCATGTCAAAACGCAGATTGTTGTTATAGATACAGCCCATGTGATGGTGTCTGAGGAATGCAGAAACAGTTTTATTAACAAGTTTCCTAGTTTTGTCAATCTGTGGACAGCATTTATTTGACCACTTCCATTTCTGTCTTTGGCATATATTAGATTACACCAAGACAGTGTGAGGGAAAAGTGACATGACATCAGTTCTGCAAAGGTTTCTTCCATTAAGATTTCCAGCCCTACCCGAGTCAATGTGCCTAGGTCGTTGCAACAACAGTGCACAATCATGAGGTGAGGAGCTTGGGAATTCACAATGAATTTAACCAAAGCCAGCAACTGATGAAGCTTTAACCTTCTCTGTCCAAACGAAGTAATCTGAAAATTTGGCAAACCCACACCCCTGTCAACACCTCTCTTTTTTGCAGCCTCTTTAGCCCAATAGATATAGCTGTGACCCGCAATCCATACTCAAAGCATTTTGAAGTGAAGGAGCAATAGTAGTCAGGAGAAGGCTGGCGCTGAATGAGGTAGTTTTCCAAAGGACAAGCAGTTAAAATGGAGGTGTTTTTAATATATATATATATATACATATATATTTTTCCACAAGCGGCGCAATGAAAGCCACAGAAGGACGCACTCGCGGGTCAATCCCTCACGTTTTCTTTATTGTGCGGACCCCCCCCCCCCGCACCGACAGACGCGTTTCGGCGTACGCCTTTCTCATTGACATTGAGAAAAATATATCGCGGCTCACCACCGCGACGACAGCACCCAGGGCAAGTGGTGCGGCGGCGGTGACCTCCGTGATAAAAAAAAAATATATATATATATATACATATATATATGAGAACAAAATCCTGACCCTTCAGTTTCCAAAAGGGAGTACAGAGCAGGTACAGACCACAGCAGGTAGTTCCACAAAGAATTCAAGAAACCAGGTTCACTGTTCCATACTTTAGTTTTAATCACCCATAATGGTTCAGACAAGTGTCCGCCTCAGACGCGTTTCGATCGCCTCCGCGATCTTGTTCACATGACGCGCTGATGCCGGACCACCATATATATATATGCATTTTCATAGATATCCCAGAGGCTGGGGTTGCCGTTCAGTGATTGGTTCACAGTCCCACCAATAAAAGCCATATGAAGGATTTAAATACTGCGAAGCTGTGCTCATTTAATTTGATTTTATGCACTGATGAAGGCCGATGCCGAAATTCAGTTGCATGAGAAAATCAAGTAATTACCCCGAGAGTGCTCCGCATCATGGAAGTAGTTGTTGTGGAACAAAGGCGGTAGCACCCCCCGCCACGGAAGCACCCGCCAAGAGTTCGACTACCAGGGTGGATCGTAGGAAGCTGTGTGTATTGGCAAGTCTGAACCGCTGCTGTCAGGAGCCCGGCAACCAAAAGGCTGTGGACTATACAAGTCCATGGTGCCCTGCCATACGAGGGACACCTACGGGATGACTGTGAACGGCACCATGCAGCAGGCGAGGGAGATGGGCACAGTAAATATATAAAGGAGGTGACTGGAACAGCGGCACAATAAAAGGAAAAACTGTGAGGCAAAAGCAATAACTTACCCGGATTTGGGGAACAATAAATTACGAACATTTACAATGTATTGTGGGACATTGATGTCTTCACGTTTTTCATAGATATCCCAGAGGCTGTGGTTGCCGTTCAGTGATTGGTTCACAGTCCCACCAATAAAAGCCATATGAAGGATTTAAATACTGCGAAGCTGTGCTCATTTAATTTGATTTTATGCACTGATGAAGGCCGATGCCGAAATGCATTTGCATGAGAAAATCAAGTAATTACCCCGAGAGTGCTCCGCATCATGGAAGTAGTTGTTGTGGAACAAAGGCGGTAGCACCCCCCGCCACGGAAGCACCCGCCAAGAGTTCGACTGCCAGGGTGGATCGTAGGAAGCTATGTATATATATATATATATATATTCACTGAAAAAACCACAGGTTTCAGGGACGTTATAGTTAGTTGGACATTTCACTCGTACAAAACCAGTGAAATTCGGCCGTTATAGTTAGTTCAGCTAACTATAACTCGCGCCCCCGCAATGCACTGCTGATGACATCACATATTACATTATTCATGACATGGTCAGTGACATCACTGATGACATCTCAAATGACATCACTGATGACATCACTGATGACATCATCCAGTGACTGTGTGTTTCTATAAAGTTTAAATATGTTTTATATATATGCCAAGGTGTATTGAAGAATGAGTGGTGTATAAGTGTCTGGATGGAGGATTTAGTAGGTGCGTGACTGTATAAGTGAGTGATTAAATGTGTCTTAGTGAATGCATGGGTTAGTGACTAAGCTGTGTGAATGTTATGTTAAAAAGGTTTCTAAAGGTGTCTTGGCGCTGGTTGATTGGCAGTGAGGTGAGGGTACAAGGTGCCTAGATGTTAAAAAGCCAGGTTTTTATTAGCTTCCTAAAACACAGCAATGTTGGAGCTGCCTTGATGCTTATAGGTAAACTGTTCCACAGGACCGGGGCTTCAGTGGTAAAGCAACTGCCTCCCCATTTTAGTCTCTTAAACCTGGGTCAGGGCACTGTCAAAGTATTTTTAGATCAAAGTTCTCTATTTGGGACGTACCATGAGAGAGATTTTTTAAGATAACAGGGACCTACATCATGCAAGGCTTTGTAGATAAGACATAATACCTTAAATTTAATGCTGTTAATTACCGTCAGGAAATGTAGTTCCTTGATGGCCGATGAAACTGGGTGGAATTTAGGCAGGTCGAAAACAAGCCTGGCTGCCGCATTTTGTACACTCTGAAGTTTCTTCATATGTTGTTTTTGAAGCTTGGTAAAAATACCATTACAGTAATCCATTTTCAATAGGTTTAGTAGAGAGACAACTGTTTTTCTGGTGGTCAGAGGGATAAAAGGAAGAATCTTTCTAATAATTCTTAGAGTGTTAAAGCTGGCCGAGACAACTGAGCTAATGTGTTTATTAAAGCTTAGTTTGTCGTCAATTATTATGCCTACGTTTTTTGCTTTATGTACAGGGGTGGGAGAGTTCCCATCTCTGTTGGCCAGCATGCCGGGCTCCAGAATAAAGGATTATTACCAAAGAGTATCACCTCAGTTTTCTCTGCATTTAACTTGAGACAATGCTTCCCCATCCAGCCACTAACTGCTCTCATACAGTTATGAAACTGAGAGATAGTTACTTCAGTGTTGTTCGAGGCTGCCACCACGATTTGGGTGTCGTCTGCATAAGAAGTAGGGGAAAAGCCACAAGATCTGATCAGAGGGGCCAACTCTGAAACATAGACATTAAAAAGCAGAGGACTCAACGAAGATCCCTGTGGGACCCCACATGGGAGTGAGAAAGAATTAGATGAAAAGTTCTCCAGCATGACTGAGTGACTTCTGTTAGTCAGGAATGATTGAAGTAGAGCCAAAGCTTTGTCGGCAATGCCCAATTTTTTGAGACGGTTGACAAGAGTGACATGGTCAACCGTATCAAAGGCCGCCAACAGATCCAGGAGGATAAGTGCTGTGGAGCCCCCCTTATCCAGGATAGTTCTTAACTCATCTGTCGTTTTTATTAGTGCCGTCTCTGTACTATGTTTGGCCCTAAAGCCGAACTGAGATGGATCCAACAGATGGTTATCCTGAATGAACTTTGATAATTGTGTATTGATAAGTTTTTCCACAAGTTTGGCTGGGAATGGTAACCTAGAGATGGGGCGGTAATTGGCTGGGTTGTCCGGGTACAAATTTGATTTCTTTAGGAGTGGTAAAATAGAGGCCCTTTTCCAAAGATCAGGAAAGATACCCGTGCTGAACATCCCATTAAAGATGCCTGATAAGAGTATTGCAATCGGAGCTGGAATCTGTTTTAATATGGAAGGAGGGCATGGGTCAAACGGTGATCCTGACTTAGTGGAATTAAATAAATTAGTGACTTCGTCCGGGGAGGTGGCTGTAAATTGTTTGAGATTAGCAAAAAGACTAGCACTAGCCGTATCTGAGGCACTTGTGGAACCTGTACTAGTACTAAAGTCACAAGAGGCAGAGAATTGATTGTATATTTGTTCCACTTTGTGGCAAAAATGTGAGGCAATTTCTTCACAAAAAGATTGACTAATATTATTACTTTTAGTCTCAGGAAGTTTGGTCAATTTATTTATGACCCAAAAAAGTTCTGTGTCAGTGTGTCTGTTGTTGTGTAAGCTGCTGCATGGGTTGGTGAGTAGCTACATGAGTGTCTATATGGGTTATTGATTGGTTGCCTGAGTATCTGTATGGGTGCCTGAGTGTTTGTGTGGATGGGTGGAGGGTGTGTGACTTTGTGCATAGATGTGTAAGTGGGTGATTCCCTGGGTGTATGGGTTCAAGAGTGTGTCTGTGAAGGGCTGTATGGGTGAGTGAGTGTGCGTATGGCTGTGTTGGTGAGTGAATGGATGTCTCAGTGGTATATGTGTGAGTAACTACATATGTGAAAGGCAGTATATGTGAGTGTTGGAGTATATAAATGACTATATGTGAGAGTGAGTGATAGTGAGAGTGGCTGTATGGATGAGTGTGTGCTTGTGTCAGTGATTGTATAAGAGAGTAAGTATGTGTTAGTATCTGTATGAATAGGTGAGGTGGTGTGTGTATAACTGTATAGGTGAGTAAATGGGAGTGTGATTGATTCTTTACATGACTGACTAGGTGTGTAAGTAACTGTATGGGTGAGTGGCAGTGTGTGACTGTCTGTATAGGTGTATGAGTGCATATGATAGTCCTGTATTGATGAGTGACTGCATGTATGAGTGACTGTATGGGTGAATGAGTGGATGTGTGTGTAGACCTAGGAATCAGTGAGTGAGTATGTAGTAACTGGTGTTGGTGTGTCTATGGTTTCGTAAATGGTAGTCTGTATTTTAGAGTGGGTGTATGAAAGGTTATATTAGGGTGTGAGGAGGTGCATCAGATTATCACATGGATGATGTCATCAGTGATGTCATTTGAGATGTCATCAGTAATGTCATCAGTGATGTCACTGACCATGTCATGAATGATGTAATATGTGAAGTCATCAGCAGTGCATTGCTGGGGCGTGAGTTATAGTTAGCTGAACTAACTATAACGGCCAAATTTCACTGGTTTTGTACGAGTGAAATGTCCAACTAACTATAACGTCCCTGAAACCTGTGGTTTTTTCAGTGAATTTCTAAGGTTTTTTAAATGCTAATTTCTAACTATATCGTGCCTGAAACCTATGATTTTTTCAGTGAATTTCAAAAGTTTTTTGAATGCTAATTTCTAACTATCACGTCCCTGAAACCTATGGTTTTTTCAGTGAATTTCTAAGGTTTTTTAAATGCTAATTTCTAACCATAACGTCCCTGAAACCTATGGTTTTTTCAGTGAATTTCAAAGGTTTTTTAAATGCTAATTTCTAACTATAACGTCCCTGAAACCTATGGTTTTTTCAGTGAATTTCAAAGGTTTTTTAAATGCTAATTTCTAAGTATAATGTTTATGAAACTTGTCTTTTTTTCAGTAAAGTGCAAAGTTTTTTTTGTGATATTTTGTAACTGTAATATCCTATAAATATTTTTTCTTATTTTTTTAAAATTATGTAATGTCTTGTGTTTTCTAAAATATAATCATTTTTTTTTTTTGGGAAAAAAAGTGGAGTCGCGTACCCATCGTGTACCTTTCTCGGTGGGTGCGCGGATTCACGTTTGGTTTGCGACTGGTGCGCAGTGCCGAGCCGCGCATAACGTCATATACGTATGGGGTCGCGCCGGGTGCGCGACTTTCGTAATTTTTGTTATGTGTTAAAACTATGTGTATATAACTGTAATATGTATATTAGAGTAATACATTATCTAAACTAATTATAAAAATCATATATTTGTATTTGCATTGAAGTTATATGATTCTTAAATATATCTTGCGGAAGTCACGTTGTGTGCACGTTTGGTATGCGACGGGTGCGCGGTGCCTGGCCCCGCGTAACGTCATATACGTATGGGTCGCGTCGTGTGCGCGTTTGGTGTGCGACGGGTGTGCGGTGCCGGGCCTCGTGTAACATCATATACGTATAGGGGTTGCGTCGTGTGCGCGTTTGGTGTGCGACGGGTGCGCGGTGCCGGGCCCCGCGTAGCGTCATATACGTATGGGGTCGCGCCAGGTGCACGACCCCCGTAAATTTTTTAATGTTTTAAAGCTATATGTATATTACTTTAATGTGTATATGAGAGCAAGAGATTATCTAAACTAATTATAAAAGTCATATATTTGTAGTTGCAATAATGTTATATTATTGTTTAATATATTTTCGCGGAGTCGCGACGCGTGCTTGCTGGTTACGCGCCGGGTGTGCGACCCCCATGTGACTTTAAAACAAAGCATTTTATTGGTTGACAAGGTTTTCCATTCTAGCAGTTGAAGGACCCCACCCATTTTTGTCATTCTCTCTGCAGCATCACTGGAGACACACCTGCTGTGTTTTTTCAGCTAGTGAGTGAATTTTTTTGGTGTTTGCTGAAAAATTGAACAATGGCTTCTTCAAGTCCTGTTGCAGATCTTCCTTCTGATGATGAAGAGTTTGACCAACCTCTAAAAAAAGGAAGGAATCTATTGTCTGGAAGTTTTTCACCATTCCAGATGGTGAAAAGAAGGTGAACGCTAGAAAGGTGAGCTGTACACTTTGCACAAGAATTTTATCAAGAGGAAGCGATAAGAAATATTCGTTTGGAACATCAAGTATGTTCAAACATCTTCAAACCATCCACTCGAGACATCTGGCACGTGAACAGCTCCGACGTGCACAAGAAGCCATGCAGGAAGGTGACCTGGGAGCTGCTCCCAGCACTTCTGGAGCCTCAAGCTCCTCATCTCGAGGACCGGACATTCGTCCTGAGTTTGCAACCCTTGAACAACATTGCATGAAATGCAAGACTGTATTGTGTTGTGGGGAGCAGTCAGTTGATGCTGTTTGTTCTGTAGCAAGAAACCATCGTTGCTAATTTTTTGATTGTTGTGTTGGAATGACTATTTAATTCCAAAAGTTAACAGTTTTCTCTGTTGTTTTTTGTTTTTCAAAAAACACCCAAAAAATTCCCAAAATAGTTTAAAAAACACAAAAAAATTTAAAAACAAAAAAGAATAAAAAAGAGTTCTTTTCAGAACTACCTTATCCGGTTAAAAAAGAGAAATAACTGCATGCTAATGCCTGGGTGATTGCATGAGTATATGTGTAAAGCTTGATTGATTCAAACAGTGCATGGGTAGTGCATGGGTGATTGAATGAGTGCATGACTAGTGCCTGCATGATTGCACGAGTGTATCTGTAATGCCTGAGTTATTGCATGAGTGGATGGATAATGCCTGGGAGATTGCATTAGTATATAAGTGGTGGTTGGGTGATTGGAAGAGTGTATCGGTAGTGATTGGGTGATTGCATAAGTGCATCAGTAGTGTCTGGGTTATTGCATGAGTACATAGGTAGTGGTTGAGTGATTGAAAGAGTGCATGGGTAGGGACAGGGTGATTGTATGAGTGCATCAGTAGTACATAGGTGCTTGTATGAGTGCATGGGTAGTGCCTGGGTGATTGAAAGAGTGCATGGGTAGTGCTTGGGTGATTGAAAGAGTACATGGGTAGTCCCTGGGTAATTTGAGGATTGCATGAGTAGTGCATGGGTGATTGGAATAGTGTATAAGTAGTGCCTGGGTGATTTCATGAGTGCTTGGGTAGTGGCAGAGTGATTTCATGAGTGCTTGGATACTAATTGGGTGATTGGAGAATTGTATGGGTACTGCATGTGTGATTGCATCAGTGCATGGGTAATGCTTGGGTTATTGCATGAGTACATGGGTAGTGCTTGGGAGATTGGGACAGTGTATGGGTAGTGCCTGGGTGATTTCATAAGTGCTTGGGTAGTTGTGGAGTGATTTCATGAGTGCTTGGTTAGTGGCGGAGTGATTTCATAAGTGCTTGGATACTAATTGGGTGATTGGAGAATTGTATGGATACTGCATGGGTGATTGCATCAGTGCATGGGTAATGCTTGGCATATTGCATGAGTACATGGGTAGTGCTTGGGAGATTGGGACAGGGTATGGGTAGTGCCTGGGTGATTTCATAAGTGCTTGGGTAGTTGTGGAGTGATTTCATAAGTGCTTGGGTAGTTCTGGAGTGAATTAATGAGTGCTTGGATACTAACTGGGTGATTGGAGAATTGCATGGGTCCTGCATGTTTGATTGCATATGTGCATGGGTAATACTTGGGTTATTGCATGAGTACATGGGTAGTGCTCGGGTGATTGGGAGAGTGCATGGGTAGTGGCTGGGTGATTTCATAAGTGCTTGGGTAGTGGCGGAGTGATTTCATGAGTGCTTGGATACTAACTGGGTGATTGGAGAATTACATGGGTACTACATGTGTGATTGCATCAGTGCATGGGTATTACTTGGGTTATTGCATGAGTATATGGGTAGTGCTTGGGTGATTGGGACAGAGCATGGTTAGTGCCTGAGTCATTGCATGAGTACATGGGTACTGACTGGATGATTAGAGTACTGCAAGGAGAGTGTATTGTGAATTTATAAGTGCTTGGGTATTGGCGGAGTGATTGGATAAGTACATGGTATTGGCTGGGTGATTGGAGGAGTGCATGGGTAGTGACAGGGTGATTGCTGGAGTGCATGGGTACTACCTAGGTAATTGAAGGAGTGAATGAGTAGTGTCTAGGTGATTAGAGGACTGCATGGGTACTGCACAGGTGATTGTATCTCTGCATGGTTAGTGCCTGGGTCATTGCATGAGTACATGGGTACTGACTGGATGATTTGAGTACTGCAAGGAGAGTGCATGGTGAATTTGTAAGTGCTTGGGTATTGGCGGAGTGATTGGATAAGTACATGGTATTGGCTGGGTGATTGGAGGAGTGCATGGGTAGTGACAGGGTGATTGCTGGAGTGCATGGGTACTACCTAGGTAATTGAAAGAGTGAAGGAGTAGTTTCTAGGTGATTAGAGGACTGCATGGGTAGTGCACAGGAGATCGTAGCAGTGTATGGTTAGTGCCTGGGTCATTCCATGAGTACATGGGTACTGACTGGATGATTAGAGTAGTGCAAGGATAGTGCATAGTAAATTTGTAAGTGCTTGGGTATTGGCGGAGTGACTGGATAAGTACATGGTACTGCCTGGGTGATTGGAGGTGTACATGGGTATGACAGGGTGATTGGAGCAGTGCATGGGTAGTTCCTGGGTAATTGAAGAAGTGAATGAGTAGTGTCTAGGTGATTAGAGGACTGCATGGGTAGTGCACAAGTGATTGTAGCAGTGCATGGTTAGTGCCTGGGTCATTGGATGAGTACATGGGCACTGACTGGATGATTAGAGTACTGCAAGGAGAGTGCATGGTGAATTTATAAGTGCTTGGGTATTGGCGGAGTGATTGGATAAGTACATGGTACTGGCTGGGTGATTGGAGGAGTGCATGGGTAGTGACAGGGTGATTGCTGGAGTGCATGGGTACTACCTGGGTAATTGAAGGAGTGAATGAGTAGTGTCTAGGTGATTAGAGGACTGCATGGGTAGTGCACAGGTGATTGTAGCACTGCATAGTTAGTGCCTGAGTCATTGGATGAGTACATGGGTACTGACTGGATGATTAGTGTACTGCAAGGAGAGTGCATGGTGAATTTATAAGTGCTTGGGTATTGGCGGAGTGATTGGATAAGTACATGGTACTGGCTGGGTGATTGGAGGAGTGCATGGGTAGTGACAGGGTGATTGCTGGAGTGCATGGGTAGTACCTGGGTAATTGAAGGAGTGAATGAGTAGTGTCTAGGTTATTAGAGGACTGCATGGGTAGTGCACAGGTGATTGTAGCACTGCATGGTTAGTCCCTGGGTCATTGCATGAGTACATGGGTACTGACTGGATGATTAGAGTACTGCAAGGAGAGTGCCTGGTGAATTTATAAGTTCTTGGGTATTGGCGGAGTGATTGGATAAGTACATTGTACTAGCTGGGTGATTGGAGGAGTGCATGGGTAGTGACAGGGTGATTGCTGGAGTGCATGGGTACTACTTGGGTAATTGAAGGAGTGAATGAGTAGTGTCTAGGTGAGTAGAAGACTGCATGGGTAGTACATAGGTGATTGTAGCACTGCATGGTTAGTGCCTGAGTCACTGGATGAGTACATGGGTACTGACTGGATGATTAGTGTACTGCAAGGAGAGTGCATGGTGAATTTATAAGTGCTTGGGTATTGGCGGAGTGATTGGATAAGTACATGGTAGTGGTTGGGTAATTGGAGGAGTGCATGGGTAGTGACAGGGTGATTGCTGGAGTGCATGGGTACTACCTGGGTAATTGAAGGAGTGAATGAGTAGTGTCTAGATGATTAGAGGACTGCATGGGTAGTGCACAGGTGATTGTAGCACTGCATGGTTAGTGCCTGAGTCATTGGATGAGTACATGGGTACTGACTGGATGATTAGTGTACTGCAAGGAGAGTGCATGGTGAATTTATAAGTGCTTGGGTATTGGTGGAGTGATTGTATAAGTACATGGTACTGGCTGCATGACTGGAGGAGTGCATGGGTAGTGACAGGGTGATTGCTGGAGTGCATGGGTAGTACCTGGGTAATTGAAGGAGTGAATGAGTAGTGTCTACGTGATTAGAGGACTGCATGGGTAGTGCACAGGTGATTGTAGCACTGCATGGTTAGTGCCTGGGTGACTTAATCTTACCTTTTTTTAAGTAGATATGAAACTCATTGAAACAATTTTTTCTGTTGTTTTATTATAATCTAAATTTAAAATATTTTCAAACTTTAGAATTAGTGTCTGTAAAAGAGAAGAAAAAATACTGTTATTACATATCATTTTATAGTTTTAAGAACACAACATCATTTTACAATTACATAACATATTCAGTTTGCCTTTTTTGCTGTTTTCAGATTCTATTGAATTTCACCAAACACAGTGATTTCAATGTTGATCATCATATGACAGCGGGCAAAAAAATACAATCAATAAGATTGTTTAAAAAAAACAAATCTGTGTTCAAAATATTTCCAACAAATTCAACTATCTGTTTACATTTTCAAAAATAAACACACTCAATAACATTGCATATAATACAAAGATCAAATATATGAACTGCTTCTTTCAAAAATAATTTTCTAAATACAATATCAAAGAACAGAAACGATAATTGAAACAGTAATTGTTGACATCTTCCCTATAGGCCGAATGATGTTTCTGAAAACATTTGCATTGAGAATATCCAAAATAAACTTCTTAATTCATATTGACATCTTCCCAATAGGCCGAATGATGTTTCTGAAATCGTTTGTATTGAAAATAAACCCATTAATTCATGTTGACATCTTCCCAATAGGCCGAATGATGTTTTCAGAACTTTGGCATTAAAAATATTAGATATGAATTTGGTAATTCATAGCATAACCAACATTTGAATTCTAAATGGGCATCATTACAATGTGTCCATCCTTTATTGCACTTTAAATACACAGTATAGTGTCCAGATGTTGTAGACGGTCCATCGTGGAAAATAATTGCTACTGCTTTATAAGTTCTTCCTGAAATTGACAGTTGACTTGCCACAAAATCTTTCATTTTAGTTTCCAATTTTCTTCCATCTGCTCTACAACGTTGTAGCATTAAAATGACATATTGTCCAAATCTTTCTATAAATAATGTTGATAACATTTCAGATTTGCAGTGAGTACATTCCATATTTTGATTTGTTGATTTTACTAATTTGTTAAAAGACACTGTTTTGCAATCTGGTATTGTCAAATA
The DNA here is from genome assembly GCA_963921515.1 of Calotriton arnoldi. Taxonomy (NCBI): domain Eukaryota; kingdom Metazoa; phylum Chordata; class Amphibia; order Caudata; family Salamandridae; genus Calotriton; species Calotriton arnoldi. The sequence goes on from CAWUFW010003592.1 coordinate 512,965, forward strand.
TATGAATCTTTCAGTGTCTATTTCAGTGGTAGAAGAAAATGAACAATCTTCACATTTATGATCCCATCTGTAACGAAGTCCAAACAGATTTTCAATTTGTATTCCTTCATCTTCCAATACTGCAAGCATAAACATAAGAAATTCTTGAGCATCTTGCTGTACATTAAGTGTAAATTGTGAAGAACCAGAACATATATCCAGAAGATGCCGAATGCCAGAAGCACTTTGGATTTTAGTTTTATCGGTTGTCAAGTTTTCAAAAATAGAATGCAACAAAGAACAAAACCTTTTTTCTCGGTTCTCCATAATTTGTTGTGTAAGATTTTCTAGAAAAAATATGACGTTCACAACTACATTAGCATAGCAGTTGATACCTGAACTATTTTCTAACTGATATCCTACAATATCATCAACAGTGTTCATTTTCTTTTTCTTTGGAGCCTCAACATTCTCTTGATTTTTTTCTTATTTCCAACCTCACTACAGAGTTTCTCATATGTTCGTTTTCGATATACTACACGCTTTTCATATACAGGATATTCACCTAAGTTGGGAGCATACAGTCTTCTTAACCGATTATACTCTCTTACACAATTTGCATCTGCACTAATCTTTCTCTCATCAAAATCAATCAAATACAATCCAGATAAAGTTCTGACTCGGGACAATGCAACATATGCCATGCCCTCTTTAAACACGGTACTTCCAATGTTTACCAAAGCACTGTCTACACTTAAACCTTGAGATTTATGAATGGTCACCGCATATGCTAAAGAAAGAGGAAACTGTTTTCTACGAACATACAAGTCTTTAACAAGCAAAAAACGAACAGACCAACGTCCAATCTGTTTTACCTCCTCTATCTGATCAAATTTAATCTTCAAAAATTCAATTCCATCTCTATTTGGATAATTAACAAAATCAACAACTTTTCCCATTGCTCCATTTACTAAACCTTTTTCCAAATCCAAATTACGCCGTAAAATTACCCGACAGTTTTCACATACATATAAATTCTTTTCTAAACCAGCAGTCTTAGATATAGATTTTTCCAAAGAATCCAATTTTGTTTTTAATTTTCCAGACAAAATAATAGTAATTCCTTTGTGTTCTATTTTATCAATGGCTCCCATTTTAATTATTTGTTGTTTTTCCAACTTCAAAAGTTCTTGATTGAATGTAGAACACTCTCGCAGTGTTGGCATTAGGCAAATTATAGATTTCTTTTCTCCAATTTTTTGTATATTATTTCCAGGGCAACATTTTCATTTGGAAACAAGTTTGTAAGTAGCCGACTTTGCAAAGCTTCTTTACCATGTTCTGTCAATACACCAATTCTTATATCTTGAAGAATGCTTCCATAATCTTCATCACTTGCCTGTCGCATATTTTTAATAAGTTCTTTGTATTCAAAATATGACCAAATGTTGACATTTCCAATACTTCCCAAAGATTTCCTGGTGTCTTCATGCACAAGTGTTTTAAAAACTGGTTCCCCTTTTACAGGAGTAAGTTGCAGTAGATCGCCGAAAACAATCACATGTTTTCCTCCAAATAACACATCATAATCTGTTTTTCAAATTTGCTGCATTCTTAAATGTACAAAGGCAAGCATTAAGTTTGAGACCATGCTCACCTCATCAATTATCAGAAGTTTCATTTTCTTTAGTACTCTTGAAACTTCATAACAAGCTTCTCCAGATAGTTTGTGATATTCCAACTTGTTTTCATGTTCAACAGGTAGCATCAGTAAACAATGTAATGTAATCCCTTTAATGTTGTGTGCTGCTAACCCATTTGGAGCGGTTACAACACATAGATAAATGTGATTCAGTGGTTTTCTGTAGATAACAGGTCAAAACTTTAATTAAGAAACTTTTTTCGTGTACCAGCTTGACCACTGATATACATTTGAATAGGTTTAAATGATGTGCAGTTGCATTCTTTATTTTCATGAAGTAAACCATGGTCTATCTGTTGTGTAACTTGCTTATATATTTCTTTCTGTTCAATATTTAGTTGTTCTTCCAAGTTTCCCAACTCCATAATATCCTGTTGAGCTTGATGCATTGCTGTTTCTACTTCACTCATGGCTAATGCTGCTTCATTTTCAGGAATTGGTTCTCCTAGTGGATCTTGACTCAGTGGAGCAGAACTTTGACTATCTTGAGAACTGTCTCTAGGAATCTCAGCTGCAATAGTAGCTTCTTGTTCAATTTCTTCATTCAACATTTGTAGATAATTTGGAAAAACTGTGCATTCAATGCTATCTTTACATGCATTAAAAGAATCTTCATAGCACTGAAAATCTCCAAGTAATTCCATTTCAGTACGCCAAGGCTTGAACAGTTGCAGAAGTGCTAAATAGTAAAATTCCCTTTTATCTGGTGTTTCGCAACTGAGTTTCCTGTGATTAATGAGATTTCCTTTGGTATGTTTCACCAAACATCCATCACAGCCAATGACTTCCTATTTTTCTTCATTTATGTTCTCTGTAATAGTTCTCTTAAAGCTGTAACATTGCAGTACTTCATAGAGACATATGTTTTCAAGATAGTGACTTCTTTTAGGATAGTACGTATCCAACATGTTTGTTTTAACAATATCTGTGCTTTCTGATTTATTTAATGCTAAATATTCAATTTCTTGTACAGATTTCAATACTCGATTTCGTGTTGCAGCAAGACCTAGACTAACCCAAATGATTCCTCTTGACTTTGAATATAAACTTGCAGAGGTCAACCGATCCGAACATTCGTAGGATCCAATCTTTCGATGGGACAGCATCTTCAAACTAAAGCTGTACAATTTGTTACAAAGAGTCTTCTCTTGTGAAATTTCTTCCCACATTTCTTTCAACTCCGTCTTTTCAGATTTTGTTAAGTATGATGTAACATAACGAGCAACAGCAATGGAATTATCTGCAACATACTGGATATCCATATTTGCATTCCACATCGACAAAATCACTGGATTGTAATCATTAATATACTTTGAATGTTCACTTCTTTTTAAATTGTAAGTATTTTATGGAGATTTTCGAGTTATAGTATGCCTCACTGCTGACATGAAACTTTTGACTCTTCCTGCAGAAATTACTGGACGTGGAAATCCAAAACGACATTTTGTATAAAACTTTTCTTTTGACTTGTATTTCCGTCGACAGTATCTGCCACATCGATGAGTTTGAAACCGTAAAACTTGTTGTCTTAAGGTATTTTCTTCTCCTGTTTTTGGAATACCACATGTAACATAGTCTTCAATGAAAGATAAAACAGTCTCATCAGAATCAGTTCCAAATTTGGGTGCATCCTTGATCCATAAAAGCATATGTATATGAGGAGCACCTCTAGCTTGGTACTCCTTTCTCCAAAAGAAATCAATAACTTCTCCAAGAGGTGGGTTGTTTTTATTGCAGATAAAAGACATCATAGCTTGAAACCTATGATTAAAATATCTGCACACATTTACAGGATCCAAGGAACACAGTTCTCCAGCTGTCTTGAATTGAATGTTTTTAATATTTGAATTTGCTTCTCGAAGAAATTCAAGTAAATTGTCCCATGCGTATTCAGCACAGCTTAGCGTAACAAACCATGTAGGGGTTCCTAAGTTCCTTAACATACATTTAAGTTCTCCATGACGATGATACCAATACTCATTAGTACCACGTTGACACGCCATCAAATTAATCAATTGAGATTCTAAATGATCATCTCTCTGTTGTACTTTGTCCATGAATTCCTTTGCAGAAACATTTTAAAGATGAACTCCTGTTTTTAATATGTGGTTCACTGCATATGAAAGTCCAGACAAGTCACTTTCAAACAAAAGATGAAATATATATGGAATACATTGTCGAAATCTTGGATCTTCTGAGTACAATCTTGTTGTACGATATTCTGATGCTGGAATCTGTACTGGTCGTTCGTCATATCGTCCACCTTTTCCAGTGGGGAAGAGCTGTGGAAAACAACGAGCTTCCAAACTTCTTCCCCAAACACTCATGGGAGTTCCCTTCGCTTTCTTCATTTGGAATAATTCAATAGTATTTCCAATCACTTCCTTTGAATGTAAAGGATGTACACTATAATGTTCATAAATGTCTTCACTTTTGGAGATGTCCACTTTTTCAATTTGGCCACTTGAAATTTTGCTATCATCTCCTAAAACTATTTCTTCTTCTTCCACATACACATTTTTGTAATAAACATTGTTTTTTATCAAATATAACGTAGCCTTTTGCACTTTGCTAACATCTACTAATTCTTGCCATATTTTCCGACTCTTCGTAGGAACACCATTAACTAGAATAACTACAGGTTCAGTTTCCTCTTTCTCTACACCAATAGTTTCAATATTTTTCTTTAAATCTAAAGGTAAATACACAACTCTTCCTTTTAATCCTCTTTGTAAATCTGTGGGAGGCAACTTACCTGTTTTAGGCTCCATACGAACAATAGCCTGAAACGGGTGCACAGATTGAATCAGAATGGACTCATACGTATTTAAATCTACCAGTTCTGGAGGAATACCTACCAACTCTAGCTTATTATATACAGCTCTAGCTGGCATGTTGTTCTCCTCTAATTTGCTATAACAATATTTACAAATACGTTGATCACTACCCAACTCAAAGCAATCTTCCACTAACAAATAAGCTCCAAATTCCTTCCACTTATCATTGTTTTCTTTTTCACTTTTTAAATACAGATCAACATTCCTAGTTTGATTTCTATAGTGAGTACGTCGACAACAAATGCAAACATAGTTTGGTCTTTCACTACAAATTACCTTAAACTTCGTAATTTCTTCTTCAAGCTTCTCAGTACTACTATCTTCCACCTCTTCTTCAACACCTACACTTATTAAACTTTCACTTTCTCTACACTCCTTTTCAGGACCAAAGAAACGAAACTCTATATCATCACAAACTTTTTTTTACATCTGATACTGACCGGTGCAAGATAGCATTGTTTAAGTCACCTAAAATTATTGCAGGACTTTTTACATAGTACAATCTTCTTACTAACTTCCGCATTGCAGAGTGATTTTTTTTTAAACAGATTTTTTTATTAATTGGTAATAAAACAATCAGTAGCAATACAGAGATAAGCCTGAACTTACAGGTCGATTCCAACAAATAGCCACCTACAGCCATACACACGAATCTCGAGCCAATTCCCCCCAGGAGACATTGGTCTTGCTCTAGCGCAAGGAATTGGCGATTCATCTAGTGTAGTTCAGGGTCTTCGGACTTGCCAGACTCCGTACCCCCTTAGGAGACGTGCAGCACCTCAACGTTCTGTTCCATTATTAACCCGTAACAACCAACAGGAGAAAACCCCCCCTCCTCCCTCCCAATACCCACCCTCTCCCGCCCCCCAGGCATGTCGCTTATTCAACCAATTCCCTGCATAACAATGTTAACCAGTCGTACAGGTCGTCAGGCCTGCTATCCCAAGTAGGGTAGTTCCCTAAGAGGCCCGCTCCCACCCGGTCCCCCAACAGGCATCGCAATCTCTTGGGCGGCCATCGTGGTCATTCAATAAATCAGGCACTCAGTTCTCCACATCTGGGTTTGCCCCGTCAGGGGGCACTTCGTTACCGCCGCTCGGCTGCTTTAACACCTCCACTAATGCCACCCACGGTCTCGCCGCCTCCAGTGTCTTTTTGCTTCCAGTCCTCTGGGCCATTTGCAGTCTAAAGATCCCTTCGCAGTCCGCCCACTTTATAAGCTCCCTTGTCCATCTTAGTACGCTAGGGGTGTTTTTCGCCTTCCAGTGGCTAGTGAGTTCCCTTTTGGCTAATACCAACCCAAGGTCTATAAATTTGCTAGTGACCTTATTCCTGGCAGTGTGAGGGAACCAGTGTAGGAGGCAATACCCTGGTGTCAGCGCTATGTCACGTTCTGTTGTGTCCTCTAGTCTAGTCGTTACCCCTCTCCAGAACCCTCCCAGTAGCGGGCAGTCCCAGAACATATGTAAGAACCCCACGTTTTCCAGGTTACATCGTGGGCAGGCGGTTCGGTCCCCAAAATATTCGTTAATCTTGCACAGGGTAAGGTACGCCCTGTGGAGGACAAAAAAGTGTATCAGCTGGAAGCGCGCATTTCTAGAACTTTTCCAAGCCCATTCTACCAATTCTCCCCACGGTTTCTCATCTATGGGCTCGCCTAGGTCCGCTTCCCATTTGAGCCGCAGGGCCGTCAGGGGTCATCGTGTCTCCTGCGTAAGGCGTCGGTAAAGGCAAGTGACTGCCTTAATCGTTACAGCCGCTACTACTATATTCTGACAAGCCAGGGAAGTCGAAGGTTCCGTCAGCCCCTCCTGCCAATGTTTACAGATAGCTGCCATCAGGGCAGCATGCAACAGGAAATCACCTCTGGGGAGGTTGTATCGATCTAGTAGATCATTAAAAGGGAGTAAGGTATTGTCCTCATAGAGATCTCCAATAGTAGAAATCCCCCCTCCTTCCATGCTCTTAGCCTATGCCAGTCCCCATCATGGGGTAAGGCCTCGCAGATCAGCAGCGGGATCTCTGGCGCATACGGGGATCCTAGCCGTGCCCGCCCACAAGCCCGATTCCAGCATCAGCGCATCACCCATAGGTCCGCTGGGGCTTCCCCATCCCTCAAAGGGAGGCGTAGAAACACGCAGGATAGGAGTCGCAAACCCGGATTCGAGCCCCCAAGGTCCTCCGCGTTCTGGAGTCATCCCGCCATCCACTTAGTGAACCACTGTAATTGAGCTGCATGGTAATAAGCTTCAAAATCCGGCACCGCGAAGCCCCCCTCCACCCTGGGCCTCATCATGGTGGTGAGCGCCACTCTGCGTATCCCAGTGCCCCATAAAAACCCTGTTATCATGGTGTTGAGTTGGGCAAAGAGTTTGTGTGGGATCCAGAGTGGTAGCAATCCGAAATAATAGAGTAGTCTAGGTAGCGTGGCCATCTTTAATAGTGCCACCCTACCCGCCACTGACAGCGGGAGGGTCCCCCAGAATTCAAAATTACTTTTGGTGCCTCGTATCGCTCGCCCTATGTTACCTTCTAATAAATCTGCAGGGTCGTGGTATATTTTAACACCCAAATAAGTCAGGCATCTGTTTTCCCACACCACACCTGTTGCGTCTCGTGGGCCAACCCTCCCTGCTAGAGCAGGGAAAAGGCACATCTTGGTCCAGTTGACCTTAAGTCCTGCAACCCTTCCCAGTCTACCCAACAGATCTTTGGCTCCCTGTAAGGCGTCCTCAGAGTTAGCTAGGAACAGCAGGAGATCGTCCGCATATAGTGCTATATATTGGGGTTGACCCATCATTTCTAATCCTGGATAGTAGCAGCCTGATCTTGCATGCACAGCTAGAGTCTCCACCGCCAGCGCGAACAAGAGAGGAGATAGCGAGCATCCCTGTCTCGTTCCCCTACCCACTGCACAGGCCTCCGAAATCAGTCCTCTCGTTCGAACTCTAGCAGTAGAATTCTTATATAGTATTGCCATCCAGGCTACGAAGTCTTCACCCAGCCCGAACGCCCTCAGGACGCTGAAAAGATACGGCCATTCGAGGCTATCAAAAGCCTTTTCAATGTCGACCCATAGAATGTAAGCCTTTTCTTTGTTATACGTGGTCGCATCCAGTAGTCCTAGAAGTCTACGTATATTCATTGCGGTATTCCTGGATGGAATAAAGCCCGCCTCGTCCACATGTACGAGCGTCGTCATGTGAATCATCAGTAGGCTCGCTAAAAAGCGACTCAATATCTTATAATCTAAGTTGAGCATGGCGAGTGGTCGGTAGGCAGTGCGATCCCATGCTGGTTTGCCAGGTTTTAAAAGCGGGATGATTACCGCTTCTCTCGTTGAAGCGGGTAGATAGCTGTCTCGCTTCGCTCTATTATATAGGGCCATCAATTGGGGAGCCAATATGTCTACATATGTGGAATAAAATTCAATCGGGAGCCCATCCGTCCCTGGAGTCTTGTTCCTGGCCATGTGTTTTATGGCCCCTCGCACCTCTCCAATTTCGACTTCCCTTCCCAGGGCCTCTGCGGCATCATCATCGATCTGAGGAAGTTCTACAGCCTATAAAAATCCCGTCCCCTCTAGCACTGTTGGATCGAGCTTACTCTGGTAGAGGACAGTATAATATTTCAGGAACTGGAGATTAATATCCTGCTGGCTATAATAGACCTCTTCGTTCCTGCCCCGCAGTTCAAGGATCGACATCCCTCTGCGTGCCGGATTGGCCAGCCAAGCCAGCAACGCTCCAGACTTATCTCTCTCAGCATGGGCCCGGGCCGTGTAGGCCCTGTAATCGAAGCAGCGCAACCGTTCAACCTGCGTCGCCAAAGTCTCTCTGGCCGCAAGGAGATCATCTTGTCTGTCCACCCTCTCCGGTCTATCCTTCTCTACTTCCCGAAGCCGCTGTTCCGCATTCTGTACATCACGCAGGAGGACCTTCCGCACCCCCACCGCCTCTCCATTGCATCGGCCCTTAATGACGGTTTTAAAAGCATCCCATTCAATGTGTGGGCTTGTTGCTGTGTTGGCATTAGTTAGGAAGTAATCCTCTATAGCAGTGCCTATCGTGGCTCGAAACACCTGATCTTCTAGCACCTCCGGTCTCAACCGCCAGCTAGGAATTGTAGGCCTAGTCCGTACCCAGTCCAAGGACACCAGCAGGGGATTGTGATCAGAGATCGTCCTAGTCAAGTATTCACTCAGGGTGACCCCTCCATGAACATCCGGGGAGCACAGTATCGAGTCTAATCGAACGTGCAACTCATGTAAGGCAGAAAAGTAAGAATAATCTCTCTCCCCCGGGTGGTGAGCTCTCCAGGTGTCCGTCAACCCCCAGTGTCACTGCCAGTCTTGCCTAGCCTCAGCAACTCTATGTGTGGGAGTGTCAGGGAGCGGCGGGTGGGAGCGGTCCAAATCAACGTCAGTAATACTGTTGAAATCCCCCCCTAAGAGCACCGAACCAGTTAACACCGGTGCTAGTGTCTGTGATAGTTGTGCTAGAAATGCAGGTTGATCTACATTAGGGGCGTAGATACTTCCTATTGCTATATCCCGTCCGTCTAATCTCCCCGATACCACCACAAATCTGCCCTCTGGATCTATTATTTGTCGAACACACTGAAAAGGACTCCTGCGCGCACCCAGACCAGAGTCTCCCTGGCAAAAGCTGAGTATGTAGTATAAAACACCTGTCCTTTCCACCGGCACTTCAATGCAGCTCCTTCTGTCTGCGACAAGTGGGTTTCCTGTAACAGTGCAATCTGCACCCCTCTCCTGATCAGATATGTTTGTATTTTATGACGCCGGATCATGGTGTGCATCCCCCTAACGTTCCAAGAGATACATTTAATACCTAAGGTGGGTCCCATTGTGCAAGCCACAGTCTTTCTCGGAAGAGTTCCCCCCCAGCGACATGCCTGGCCCCAGACCAAATCCCCTCAACCATAAAAACTCCCCAACTCCCCCTCCCCAGGACAGGTACACACAAACAAGTCCCCATCCAAACTAAGGCACGTAAACAGTGAATCATAAAAAGTGGCGGGCGTAAGCTGACCCTGTTAGACCCAGATCTCCCCCAGACCCCTCCCCCACTCTCTTAGGTCAGGTAGTGGGCCCCACTTTTCCGATAGTGTCCCCAGGTTGCCATCAGGAGTCACAAGTGTTAGTAAGGGACATCTCCCAGCAATAGGCAATCCCTTTTCATACGACCTGACGTGTGATCATCAGATTATGCCGTCTGCAGTCTGAGGAGTAATGTCCGGGAGGTCAGCATCCGAATCCTCATGCACACTACTCGACCTTGAGCCATCGGATTTGTCCATTTCGTGTTCAATGAGATTACTGTTCGGGCTCATGTCTCCATGGCTAATCTCCGCCACTGCTTGCACAGCTTTATCACGCTCCAGTTTCCGTCCCTTCGGCGAAGGAGCTCTCTGAGGAGGTGAAGGAGTGTTCGGCTCCCGCCGGGACGAGCTTGGTGATGAGGTACAAGGTCCAGCGTTCCGTCGGGCCTCCAGCCATTCCCAAGCTTCATGCGGGGTAGTAAAGAAATGCGTCTCTGCATTATCAGTCACCCGGAGGCGTGCCAGGAACAGCATAGCATAAGGGAGCTGCAGCTGGCGCAGCTTCCGCTTGACGGCCAGGAAGGAGGCCCGCTGGCGCTGCACCTCCCTGGTGAAATCCGGGAAAATCATCACTTTACTATTCCCAATCTGCAGGTCTTGTTTCTACCGTGCTCGTTGCAGGATGTAATCTCGATCATGATAGTGGAGCAGCCTCGCCACCAGCGGGCGGGGAGGGGCTCCAGGCTTGGGCGGTCGGGCCGGGACTCTGTGGGCGCGTTCGAGTGCATAAAAGGGGGAGAGACCCTCCAGGGCCACCTCCGCCCTTAACTAAGCCTCCAGGAACTGGACAGCATCAGCCCCCTCCTCTCGTTCCGGGACTCCCACTATACGCAGGTTATTTCTACGTGAGGGCCCTTCACTGTTTTCAGCCCTCATTTCCAACACTTTGATCTTAGTTTCCACCGATTTCAAGGCGCGCTGTAGGGTAGAGACCGCCTCTGGGACTTCCTTCATGGCTTTCTCATTGAGGGTCACTCTCTCCTTAAGTTTACGGTGGTCATCTTTGAGCAAGGTGAGATCCGTCCCTATTGCGTAAATTTTTGTCTCCAGCGCTTCCCTCGATGAGGTGATGGCCTGCATGATGTCGGCCAGTGTAGGGTCTCCAGGAGCCCTCTCTGGGCATCTCCCGGGCACATCTTCATCATCCTCCGTATGTTGCTCCGCTTCTCCCCCTCGCAGGACCTCAAACCCCTTTCTTCTGGATACTCTCCCCATCGTGAGTTCTGCAGCGATAAGTCTCGGGATGTCTTGGAGCCCTCGTAGGTCGTCAAGCTCCCAGACAAGTATGGAGGCCCAGGTGTACCGCAAAGGATCTGCCGTCTCTTTACTCTTCCGTGGCTGCCCTCGTCAATCAGCAGGAGTTGGCGCACCGCAGCACAGCCTCCGTTAACTCGGCCTCTCCGGTATTGAAAAGAGGGACTCTCATGTTGCGTAGAGCTTGTGTATAGTGGTAGTGAGCCTCACAGGGGCCGCCGGTATCCACCAAGTAATCCCACGTCGCCAGCAAGTTCCCCAGCGAGTACCCAGCACCAGTCAGCAGTCTCTCATCCCGCAGCCACCAGCTGACCTTTACATTCAGTGCCACCACATAACTGCTACCACCCAGCGGGGCCCAGTCCAAGCGCCACCTCACCTTGCAATGCTGCGGGCCTAACTCCACTGCACACGGCTCGCCGGCCAGTGGTCTCTATAGTGCCTAGCGAGTACTGCACTGCGAAACCCCAGCATGTGTTGCGTCCTCACTGGTGGCAGGACCTCGCTCCGTGGTAACCAACCCTCCATTCAGGAGGGGAGCGCAGCACAAACAGACTCCGGTCGTCCCTCCGCCTCTCCAGTTCCGTCATGCAGGATCGCCGCGACCTCGCTTCTCGAGCCACCTACCAGCCGCTCAGATATTCAGCAGGCTCTGGCCTCAGTGTTTCCTCGCTGCGACCGTCGCTGCCCCGCCGCCAGTGTTGCGGCACCAGTCCCAGGACATGCGTTTCAGCTGCTAATCGTCACTCCCACAAGCAGCGTTCCCCGCCGCTCTGTCTCGCTCAGCTTTCCGCCTCCGTCCCTACAAACAAGTGCATATATGGTTTTCGGAATATATTCACAATTACACATGAGCTGTAAAATAAGTGAAGCGAGGTGTACAAAAAGAATTGCAGCAGTAATGTCTGAATGATTTCAGTACTAAATATCTATGACTGCAGGGATAAGGTCTGGGGATTTACATGACTACATAGCAAGTGACTGGGAGATTTTGTAAGTGTATGGGTACTTCTTGGATAATTGCAGCACTACTTCGGTAGAGCCTGACTAACTAAAAGACTCCAAAAGTAGTGACAGGAAAATTTCATAACAGCATCACAACTGTCTGAGTGATTACAAGAGTAGAAAGATAATACCTCCGTGATTGAAGGAGTGCAACAGTAGTGCCTGGGTGATTATATAAATGCATGCGCTATTACTTAGTGATTGCATAAGTGCACAGATAGTGCCTAAATAATTGCATCTGTGCAAGAGCAATGGCTGAGTGATTAGACCAGTGCATCTGTTGTGCCTGCATCATTGTAAGAGTGGATGGCGAGTACTTGGGTGTTGTTATAAGTTTATGACAGTTGGGCCTAGCCAAATATAAAGCTGCACACTATTACATGACTCAACTATAAGTGTCCCCATATTGTTAAAAGCACACATACATATGTGCCTACCTTCCCAAATCATCATGATATCTAAAAGAAATATATATTCAATATTTCTGAAATATAGGAAAACCTAGAAACTGAGACACGTACTACATCTGTCTGAGTGATTCCAAAACTCTGTAGGTAGTGTTTGGGTGATTGTATGAGAGCAAGGGTCGTCACTGGATTTTTGTAGGAGAATAGAGATAGTGACTAGCTAATTGCCTGAGTGCATACATACACATTCACTGCATGCTTAGGTGTATAAATAGCACCTGAAGGGATCAATGAGTCATTGAGTAATGCCTAGGTAAATAGACGAATACAAGAGAAGGGCATGGGTGATTCTACGACTGCAACACTGGTGTGTAGGTTATTACATGACTGCATAGGTACAGGCTACATGATTACATGACTGTAGGGAAAGTAAATTACTAGACCCTGGATAATGACATGCTTGCAAGGCTAATTTCTGGAGGATTACTGAAGTGCATAGCAAAGTGGATGATTTTATAAGTTCATGAGTACCGCCTGGATGCTTAGTGAACTATTAAGATGGTGCCTCACCGATTACAGGAGTGCAAAGGTAGTGACTGGATGTTTTTAAAACTACATGAGTAATGATTGACTGATTCCATAAGTACAAGAAAAGTGCATATGAGATTGAAAGAGAAGAGAGGGATTAAAGGAGTACATGGGTAACACCTCGGCGATTGCACAACTGCAGGAATAATGTCTGGGGATTTACCTGACTACATAGCAAGTGACTGGGAGATTTTGTGAGTGCATGGGTACTTCTTGCATAATTGCAGGACTACTGAGGTAGAGCCTGACTAACTAAAAGACTCCAAAAGTAGTGACAGGATGATTTCATAACAGCATAACTACCTTCTCAGTGATTTCAAGAGTAGAAAGATACTGCCTCCGTGATTGAAGGAGTGTAACAGTAAAACATGTGTGATTATATAACTGCTTGAGTTATACCTTAGTGATTGCATAAGTGCACAGATAGTGCCTAAATGATTGCATCTGTGCAAGAGCAATGGCTGAGTGATTAGAGCACTGCATATATTGTGCCTGCATCATTGTAAGACTGTATGGCGAGTACTTGGGTGTTGTTATCAGTGCATGACAGTTGGGCCTACCCAAATATAAAGCTGCACACTATTACATGACTCAACTATAAGTGTCCCCATATTGTTAAAAGCACACATACATATGAGTCTACCTTCACAAATCATCATGATATGTAAAAGAAATATATATTCAATATTTTTTGAAATATAGGAAAACCTAGAAAATGAGACATGTACTACATCTGCCTGAGTGATTCTAAAACTCCGTAGGTAGTGCTTGGGTGATTGTATGAGACCAAGGGTAGTGACTGGATTTTTGTAGGAGGAGATAGATACTGACTAGCTAATTGCCTGAGTGCATACATACACATTAACTGCATGGTTAAGTGTATAAATAGTACCTGAAGGGATCAATGAGTCATTGAGTACTGCCTAGGTAAATAGACGAATGCAAGAGAAGGGCATGGGTGATTCTACAACTGCAAGGGTAGTGTGTAGGTTATTACATGACTGCATAGGTACAGCCTGCATGATTGCATGACTGTAGGGAAAGTAGATTACTAGACCCTGGATAATGACATGCTTGCAAGGCTAATTTCTGGAGGATTACTGAAGTACATAGCAAGTGAGTGGATGATTTTATAAGTTCATGAGTACCGCCTGGATGCTTAGTGAACTATTAAGATGGTGCCTCACCGATTACAGGAGTGCAAAGGTAGTGACTGGGTGTTTTTAAAACTACATGAGTAATGATTGACTGATTCCATAAGTACAAGAAAAGTGCATATGTGATTGAAAGAGAAGAAAGGGATTAAAGGAGTACATGGGTAACACCTCGGCGATTGCACAACTGCAGGAATAATGTCTGGGCATTTACATGACTACATAGCAAGTGACTGAGAGATTTTGTAAGTGCTTGGGTACTTCTTGGATAATTTCAGGACTACTGAGGTAGAGCCTGACTAATTAAAAAACTCCAAAAGTAGTGACAGGATGATTTCAAAACAGCATAACTACTGTCTGAGTGATTACAAGAGTAGAAAGATACTGCCTCCGTGATTGAAGGAGTGTAACAGTAATACATGCGTGATTATATAACTGCATGAGTTATACCTTAGTGATTGCATAAGTGCACAGATAGTGCCTAAATGATTGCATCTGTGCAAGAGCAATGGCTGAGTGATTAGAGCACTGCATATATTGAGCCTGCATCATTGTACGACTGTATGGCGAGTACTTGGGTGTTGTTATAAGTGCATGACAGTTGGGCCTAGCCAAATATAAAGTCGCACACTGTTACATGACTCAACTATAAGTGTCCCCATATTGTTAAAAGCACACATACATATGAGTCTACCTTCACAAATCATCATGATATGTGAAAGAAATATATATACAAAATTTCTGAAATATAGGAAAACCTAGAAACTGAGACTTGTACTACATCTGCCTGAGTGATTCCAAAACTCCATAGGTATGTTTGGGTGATTGAGAGCAAGGGTAGTCACTGGAATTTTTGCAGGACAAGATAGATAGTGGCTAGCTAATTCCCTGAGTGCATACATACACATTGACTGCATGGTTAAGTGTATAAATGGCACCTGAAGGGATCAATGAGTCATTGAGTACTGCCTAGGTAAATAGACAAATGCAACAGAAGGGCATGGGTGATTTTATGACTGCAAAGGTAGTGCTTGGGTGATTGGGAGAATGCATGGGTGGTGCCTGGGTGATTTCATAACTGCTTGTGTAGTTGCGGAGTGATTTCATGAGTGCTTCGATATTAACTGGTTGATTGGAGAATTGCATGAGTACTGCATGTGTGATTGCATCAGTGCATGGGTAATGCTTGGGTTATTCCATGAGTACATGGGTAGTGCTTGGGTGATTGGGAGAGTGCATGGGTAGTGCCTGGGTGATTTCATAAGTGGTTGGGTAGTGGCGGAGTGACTTCATGAATGCTTGGATACTAACTGGGTGATTGCAGAATTGCATGGGTACTGCATGTGTGATTGCATAAGTGCATGGGTAATGCTTGGGTTATTGCATGAGTACATGGGTAGTGCTTGGGTGATTGGGAGAGTGCATGGGTAGTGCCTGGGTGATTACATAAGTGCTTGGGTAGTGGCGGAGTGATTTCATGAGTGCTTGGATACTAACTGGGTGATTGGAGAATATGGAATCAGTCAATCATTACTCATGTAGTTTTAAAATCACCCAGTCACTACCTTTGCACTCCTGTAATGGGTCAGGCAGCCTCTCAATAGTTCACTAAGCATACAGATAACTGTATAAATACAATCTAAAGAGATAGATGAGTCATTACGTATTATCTAGTTAAGTAGATAAGTGCAACATGCCTGCAAGGGTAATATATGGTGGTTTACTTTTGAGCTACATCTTCACCATTCTATCTACAAATATGAGACATCATTAAACTATACCTTTCGGGGGCGTGGCTTCGGTGCCGAACATGGCGGACGCGTCTTCTTAGAGCTCCGCAGTTCGCTCCTTCCTAGGGCCAGTATCCTGCGCAATCCTTGACCCCAGCTGTTGTTCACGGGGGTTACTCGCCGCGGAACACGCTGCGACCCTGCCGACGCGGTTTGGTGGCGGTGGAGGGCTGGGAAAGTCTCGACTGGCTCCCGACCGGCGGTGGCCGTGCACGAGGCCGAGAGCAGAGGAGGCTGTGCTGTGGCTGCCGTATACCTTCATCGCCGGTGAGACAGCTGCGGCGGTGGCGGCCCTGTCTGGTGTGGCCCCTGGAGGGCACGAGTAGTGGAGTGAATCCAAAGCACGACTGCTGCAGGCAGGCTGAGCGGCCGAGCGGACGGCCGGCATAGCCGCCGCGGCTCCAGTGCAGTGCCCATCCCCCACCTCCCTGGTCATCGGCGCCCACGAAGACTGCGCTGCGGGCCTGGTGGGGCTCCACACGAGGCTCGGAGCTCTCGGACCGTCACATTGCCTGGCCTGCACCGGACACCATAAGGGACTGCCTGTCCTGTTTGGAGCTGCGGAAGTCTGTCACTGGGGGAGCGCCTATGTGAGGGTGCACCGGGAGACCCGGATTGGGGGTGACCGTTATCTGCATCTGGCCCGGGTTGATATACCGGGGAGACTACTTGCTGCTGAGGTGTTGTCGTCGCCTGTGGTCCGGAGGCTAGCTGGTGAGTGGCTCGTCCTGTGTCCGGTGCCTGCTGTGCGGCGCCCCGCTGCTACCTCCCGCACCAGCTTCCCAGAGGACGGGGGTACGACGTGAGGCCGGTACCCCTGAGACTACCCTACTGGCGGCACACGTGGCGGCCAGGCTTTGCCATCTGTGATCGGCCTTCTCCCTGGGACGGGCGCCGCACTTCTGCTCTTGGGCCTCACGTTGGCTAAGCGAGACATTGCACAACACTGGAAGGCTACATCCCCACCCTGTATAGCGACTTGGAAAAAGTACTTGGATAGGTGCATGTCGGTTGAGATTGCGGTGTTTCAGGCAAGGGGCTGTCCACAGAAACACGGGAAGATCTGGGCCGGGTGGGCCAAATACCGAGGCATTGACTTGTCCCTCATGACGCAGCCAGTACACCGGGATCCTCTTGAACGGCTAGTAGTAAGTGACATGCCAGTTTAATGTGATGGAGTTACACAGATGTAGACGGGAACTCATGCGATGTGTTTATATCATGTTTCTTACGGTATGTATGGTGCGTGGTTGGGGGAGGCGGGTGGGGGGTTGTTTCTGGTCTGATGTTCTGCAGACCTCTGGGGGGGGGAAATTTTCAGTGCCTAGAACTTTTACAATATGTCTATTACCTGTATGTTGCTTGCCGGGCTCGGCCCATCTGGTACTACAAAAGATCAATAAAATCTGTTGTTAAAAAAAAAAAACTATACCTTCCAACAGACTTAAAAAAGAAGGCTAATTAACAACACCTTTTATGAGCATTTTTAAAACCACACTTTTATTCTACATCTTCACCTTTGTATCTAAAATTATGTGGCATCATTCAACTATACCTTTGTTCAGACTAGGAAAAAGAAGCCGAATTAACAGCACCTTATTTCTCCAATGTTTAAACCACTATTTTATGCTGCATCTTCATCTTTTTCTCTAAAATTATGTGGCATCAATTAAGTATACCTTATTCCAGACTAGAAAAAAGAAACATAATTAATAATACCTTATATATTTCTGAAATATTGAAAAACCTAGAAACTGAGACATGTACTACATCTGCCTGAGTGATTCCAAAACTCCGTAGGTAGTGCTTGGGTGATTGAGAGCAAGGGTAGTCACTGGAATGTTTGCAGGACAAGATAGATAGTGGCTAGCTAATTCCCTGAGTGCATACATACACATTGACTGCATGGTTAAGTATATAAATAGCACCTGAAGGGATCAATGAGTCATTGAGTACTGCCTAGGTAAATAGACGAATGCAACAGAAGGGCATGGGTGATTTTATGACTGCAAAGGTAGTGCTTGAGTGATTGGGAGAATGCATGGGTAGTGCCTGAGTGGTGATTTCATAACTGCTTGTGTAGTTACGAAGTGATTTCATGAGTGCTTGGATATTAACTGGGTGATTGGAGAATTGCATGAGTACTGCATGTGTGATTGCATAAGTGCATGGGTAATGCTTGGGTTATTCCATGAGTACATGGGTAGTGCTTGGGTGATTGGGAGAGTGCATGGGTAGTGCCTGGGTGATTACATAAGTGCTTGGGTAGTGGCGGAGTGATTTCATGTGTGCTTGTATACTAACTGGGTGATTGGAGAATATGGAATCAGTCAATCATTACTCATATAGTATTAAAATCACACAGTCACTACCTTTGCACTCCTGTAATCGGTCAGGCAGCCTCTCAATAGTTCACTAAGCATACAGATAACTGTATGAATACAATCTGAAGAGATAGATGAGTCATTACGTATTATCTAGTTAAATAGATAAGTGCAACATGCCTGCAAGGGTAATATATGGTGGTTTACTTTTGAGCTATATCTTCACCATTCTATCTACAAATATGCGACATCATTAAACTATACCTTTCAACAGACTTAAAAAAGAAGGCTAATTAACAACACCTTTTATGAGCATTTTTAAAACCACAATTTTATTCTACATCTTCACCTTTGTATCTAAAATTATGTGGTATCATTCAACTATACCTTTGTTCAGACTAGAAAAAAGAAGACTAATTAACAGCAGCTTATTTCTCCAATATTTAAACCACTTTTTAAAGCTGCATCTTCATCTTTTTCTCTAAAATTATGTGGCATCATTTAAGTATACCTTATTCCAGACTAGAAAACAGAAACCTAATTAATAATACCTTATATGACCATCCTAGAAAGCACACTTTTGTGATGCATCTTCACCATTGTATCTAAAAATATGTGGCATCATTTAACTTTACCTTTGTACAAACTAGAAAAAAGAAACCTAATTAATAACACCTTATATGAACATCTTTCAAACTGCACAGTTGTGCTGCATCTTTACCAAACTATCTAAAATTATGCAGTATCATTCAACTATACCTTTGTAGAGACAACAAAAAAGAAGCCAAATTATTTACACCTTATATGAACATCTTTCAAACTACACATTTGTGCTGCGTCTTCAACCAACTATCTAAAATTATGCGGCATCATTCAACTATACCTTTGTACAGACTTACAAAACAAGCCAAATCAATAACATCTTATATGAACATCAGTAATCATCTTAAAAAATACACATATTACTGTTCAGAGTCTTTTTAAACAACATTTAAGTACAATGAAACAAACTACAATATACATCTCTACATTTAATAATATATTTCAAACAAAACAGTTTTTGAATAATGTTAAAAAAAAAAAAAAAAACCACACAAATTTATAACTCATCTTGCAAATAAATGTGTTGAATTTAAAATCTCACAAACTCTGACAGGATTTTCTTTTGCACACAATCAATATAATGCACCAGACTCAGCAAGGTAAAACCAGTAATGGCAAAGTTTCCCTCTCTTTCTCCACACAAATACACATAACTAACAAATCACATTGCTTCCCAGATTTTTTCAAATTGTAAAACACATTTCTATTGGTTACACATAATAATCCTTAGCAACTGACTTCTAAAGGTGCCCTAACTGTTTCTACATTTTTTTTAGAAGTCGCGACCCCATCGTGCACCACCACGATGGAGTCGCAAATTCATACGGGAGTTCAAAAAGATATAACAAATAAATTCAACACTATTTTTTAATTAAACACCACTTCTAAAGATAGTACTAACTTAGGAAAAATCATTAAAAAAAAATATTACTTATATATAAATTACAATTTCACATTTTAAAAGCACAGTTAAGTTTTAACCCTTCCCCATTCTGCTTCATGCCAGTTTCCATAGTAACAGTTCATGGAACATTCAACTGAACTCACAGGTCACAAGTTCACCATATTTTGAAGTTCACCACACAATGTTGCAAATACAAACAGCAGGTGTGGTTGACTTGGCAAAATATGATCTTATCCTTTCTATTGTACCTTTCAAACATTGTTTACTAACCAATAAGAAAAATGCTTTTAAAAAAGTAAAATGCACCCTATTTTTGAATATAGAATGTTCTTAAACAGCCAATCAATTCTCTAATTTTTTTAAATTGCATCTTGTCCACCATTTTACATACTTCTCATTCTACCAACTGACAACCTCAGCTACAGACATCTCTTCATTACTTACACATCCCTTCAAGATGCTTACAGTGTGGATTGTTGGGCACAGCTATGTTTTCTGGTGCAAAAGGTATGCTGAACGCAGAGGTATTGACAAAGACCTATCTTTGCAAAATGTAGACATTAAATGGATTGGACAGAGAGGATTAAAGTGGCACCAATTGATGCCTTTGATTAAAACCTTTTGCATCTCCAACCCCTGACCTCATGATTGTGCACTGTGGTGGCAATGACCTAGGCACATTGACTGGGGTAGGTCTGGAAATGCTAATGAAGGACACCTTTGCAGAATTGATGTTGCTTTTCCCCCAAACTGTCTTTGTATACTCTAACATATGCCAAAGACAGAAATGAAAGTGGTCCAATCAATTCTGTCCACAGATTGAGAAAACTAGAAAAAATGTAAATAAAGCTCTTTCCGCTTACGTCAGAGCCCATAGGATGGGCTCCATCTATAATGAATGAATGAATGAATGAATGAACACTTATAGAGCGCATGGTTACCCAGGGGCATCCCAGCGCTAGAAGTCCAGTAGGCTACGAGAAAAGTAAGCAAAAGAAAACTAGTGAAAAAGAAAAGTTTTCAAAAGTTTTCTGAACTTAAGATGTTCAGATTCAGAACGTATGTGTAGAGGCAGACTGTTCCAGAGTCTAGATGCATTATATGTGAACAGTCGACCTCCACTACGTGCACGTTTAATCTTAGGTACACAGATCAATCCTTTTCCCCGATCTGAGGGTTCTGTTGGGTACATAGGGTTTACTCCAGGAAGCGGATCAGAGGCGGGCCTTTCCCAAAAAGGATTTATGGGTGATACAGAGGGCCTTAAATTGCACTCTTTCCTGGACAGGCAACCAATGAAGGGTAGCAAGAGCAGGCCTTGCAGAAGAGCGTTTAGGTATATTCAGGAGTATCCGTGCTGCACAGTTCTGTACTGTTTGCAGTCTTTTAATGGTGGCCTGGGGGGCTCCCAAATACAGGGTGTTGGCATAGTCGAGCCGTGAAAGCACTAAGGCCTGTACCAACAGTCGTCTCGCCAAAGGCGGAAGCAAGGGGAGTCATTTTCTGAACTTTCTTAGTAGACAATAGACAGTAGACAATAGACAGTAGACAGTATAACAACAATATACGTTTCCATATGGATGGCATCTACAGACGTGATGGAGTACACTTCACTGATCAAGGCAACAGAGTGTTTCTCAACAACCTGAAGCTCTGCATCCGCACTTACATGTAGCTACAACAATCTCCCAATCAAAACAAGGGCTCTTTTTAGAGCCACCCAATAACCCAACATATAACCAAGCTTGAAGTTGCGCACCCTTTGCGACTTTAGAAACCGCACACCCATCGCGTTCACACTAGGGGGCCGCGCTGAGAGCCGCGCAACCATCGTGTTCACACTAGGGGCAGCGCTGAGAGCCATGCACCCATCGCGTTCAAACTAGGGTGCCGCGCTGAGAGCCGCGCACCCATCGCGTTCACACTAGGAGGCCGCGCTGAGCACCGCGGTAGGGTAGCGACTTCAAACTTTGTCAAAAAAAAAACTGTCCACTTCCATTAATTTATATTCGCCCCGGGGACCCCGACCTGCCGGGACATGCCCAATATTTTTATTATTTTTTTTAATGGAGGGAGGCTGCGTGGCCCCCCTCCCGGGCCATTTTTGCCCCGGGGACCCCTTCCCCCGGGGCTGCCCAAATGTTTTTTGTTTCTTTTTATATGGAGAGGGGCCGAGTGGCCCCCCTCCTGGGCCATTTTTAGCCCGGGGACCCCATCCCCCGGGGCAAGCCGAATTCTTTTATTATTATTTTTTTTAAGGGAGGAGGGCCGTGTAGCCCCCCTCCCGGGCCATTTTTGCCCTGGGGACCCCATTCCCCGGGGCATGCCCAAATGTTTATTTTTTTTTTAAAAAGGGAGAGGGGCCGAGTGGCCCCCCTCCCGGGCCATGTTTGGCCCCGGGGACCCCATCCCCCGGGGCATGGCCTCTCGTTGGGGACCATGGGGGGAGCCCCAATGCCCCCACGGTCCCGCCGGCTCCCCGCCTCCTGCGGGAGCCGGCATTGCTTTTGAACAAGGGGAGCTGCTGACATGCAGCTCCCCTTGCTCAAAAGCAATCTGCTTTGCTTCATTGCTCTCGCTTTAATGAAGCAAAGCAGTGTTTGCTATGGCAGGGATAGCAAACGGCAATGTCCTGGGGGTGGGCACCCCGGGACATTGCAGGAGCCGGCCCTGGGGGGTGGCGGTCCCCAGGGCCATCAAGGGCCCCCTCCCAACATTTCTTAAGCCCCGGGGAGGTGGTGGTCCCCGGGGCTTGGGGTCCGTAACCCCCCCACGTACTATTTATTACTTATAGCCCCGGGGAGGTGGCGGTCCCCGGGGCTTGGGGGGAGCCCGCGAGCCCCCCCCCCCTTATTTAATAACCCCGCGCTTCGTTTTTTTGTTTTTTTTTCTCGCCCGGAGTTGCGCACCCAGCGCGAGTTCGAATTTTTAAAAACAAAGCAGGCCTAGGGGGCCAGGGTGCCCCCTTTTCATGTTTTTTTGCACAGTTTTCAAGAGTGCAGTGTGCGCCGAGGTGGAAATTGGAGCGAAATATGTTATTGAAGTGTTGCACCGCCATATGGGCACCTGAGGCACCAGCGTCGACGGAGTCGCCAAGCATATAAACTGGTGGGGATTCGGATATATACCGACCCCTGCGCTAAGAGAAGTATGTATTTGGATACTTTGGGGGCGCCATTGCGGCGTAATATGTAAGACTGATAACTTTGATGTTTATGAATGGACCCACCTCCATTCGTGTCTGGACCCTTCATCAAGAGTGCAGTGTGCGCCGAGGTGGAAATTGGAGGGAAATATCTTATTGGCTTGTTGCACCGCCATATGGGCACATGAGGCACCAGCGTCGACGGAGTCGCCAAGCATATAAACTGGTGGGGATTCGGATATATACCGACCCCTGCGCTAAGTGCCATAGAGCCCAGGGTCTGACGAGGGGCTCCCCAACAAGGGTCAACATAACAACGAGTGAGGTACTCTTGAATCGATTGGCAGTGGTGAAGGGAGGAGAAGTATGTATTTGGATACTTTGGGGCGCCATTGCGGCGTAATATGCAAGACTGATAACTGTTATTGGGACTGCAATAATTTGTATCAAATACTCCCGAGATATGTATCCTGCTATATCAACGAGAATGGAGAAGGACATTGGTATGTGACCAGCCAATCCCCTCCTTCCTTCTATCCACTGTGTCCAATGAGAAGCCATCTGTTAGTTTAAAGTACCGTCACAGATATGCTGTTTCATTTTCCAAATGCGAGCAGATGAAGGCAGAACGCCGAAACGCGTCCTCGCTTAATAAATGGATGAAGGAACCCCGCGAGTGCAGTGTGTGTCTTTCACACGGGAGCTTATATATATATATATATATATATATATATATATATATATATATATATATATATATATATATATATCAAAGCTACCAGGTGCGGTACTACGAAAGATCAATAAAATCTGTTGTTAAAAAAAAAAAAAACTATACCTTTCAACAGACTTAAAAAAGAAGGCTAATTAACAACACCTCACACGGGGAAGACAGCGCTTCACGCCAATCCTCCTACTCCAAGTCCCCCACATCAGTCTGCCAGCGCGTATATAGCTATTTCAGCGGGTCTGGTGAATTATTAATTATTTTCCGGTAAGTGAGCGAAATTGCCTTGCTCTCCATGGGATCTGCAAGTAGTCTGTCCTCAAGTGGCGTGGCTTCCAGGATCCCATCTATTTCTCTGGTTGCCTCCAGTAAGGCATGCCGTATTTGCAAGTATCGGAAGGTTTCACCTATGGACAATTTATATTCTTTTTGCAATTCTGGAAATGTCAATATTTTACCTTTCTTTATCAGGTCTTCAACAGGTGATATACCAATGATATCCCATTTGTTGAATCCTCTACAATTACTTAAATTGCCCAGTATTGCTGCATGCCATAGGGGCGTCATTTGTGTCAGCTTATTACCCTATCCAAGTTTTGTAGTGGTGGTATGCCATTTGGCAACCGTGAGGGCTGTGGGGCCAGTGAGCTGTTGTCCATGCGGTTTTGTGTACAGTGCCTCTCTATACACTCCCGACCCATCAGCCATCTGTCCATCCGACGTGCTGGGTCCTGCTGCGCTCCATACACCCATTTATTAATGATTGAAAGGTGGGCAGCCCAGTAATAGCTGTGGATGTCTGGCAGGGCAATTCCCCCATCATATCACCCACGGACCAATTTAGGTCCTGCAATACGCAGCGGTTCCCGTCCCAAAGTAGGTTCCTGACTTCCCCTTCAATCGATTTAAAATACGCATCGGGAACGTTATATGGAGTATTTTGCAGCGCATACAGGAGCCAAGGCAGAGCAATAATTTTAAATAGCGCTGCTCGTCCCAACAATGACACAGGCAGCTTTCGTCAATGTCGGACATCACTCTGTAGTCGAGTTAAGGGGCTCAGCAGGTTTCGGTGATGGAAAAGCGATGGATCAGCCGTTGCATATATACCTAAATATCGAAACCCATCCTTAGCGACTATGGCCTCACAGTTAGCAGTAAGGGCCGGTGCTGGCCCCTGCAGTAAGTATACAACCGATTTAGACCAATTTATAGTATACCCAGAATATCTGCCGTGATTAGAGCAGATCTGGAGTATTCTGCTAATTGATGCACCAAGGGGGAGACGTATAGTAGAATGTCATCCGCGTAGAGCGAGATTCTATCTTCCCCTTCATTTGCCCACTTCAATCCCCATATCAATGGGTCCCTGTGTATCCAACATGCAAGGGGCTAGAGTACTGGGGCAAATATAAGAGGGGATAGTGGGCAGCCCTGTCTCATCCCTCGGTGCAAAGTGAATGTGGTAGACACATGTCCATTCACCACCACCTGAGCAAGTGGCTCAGCATATAGGAGTTTGATCCATTCAAGATAGATCGTCCGAGTCCCATACGTTCGAGGACTGTGATCATATATGGCCAATCGACAGTATCAAAAGCCATACATGCGTCTAATGAGAGTATGGCCGCATTTTCACTAATGGTGTGTTTTCTAGCAAGTACTCCATTTAGGCGGCATAGATTCATAGCAGTGTTGTGGCCTGGCATGAACCCAGACTGGTCTGGGTGGACCAGTTTTGTAATTATGAGAAGCAGCCTCTTAGCCAGTACTTTAGCTAGGACTTTCGCTTCAACATTTAATAAGGATATCGGCCGGTATAAGGTGAATTCCTCCTCTGGCTTCCCCGCCTTACGGATTACGACAATAGAAGCCATTCTTTGGTCTCTGGGTAATGCACCAGCAGATTTGCTCTCATGGTACATATCGCGGAGGTGGGGTGCCACCTTGGATGTCGTTATTTTAAGGAGTTCAATTGGTAGACCGTTTGGTCCCCCGGCTTTTCCCGATTGTATACTGAGTATGGCTGCAGCGATTTCCTTAACCGTAATGTCTACTTCCAGCGATTGCTGGTCGTCTAGGGTCAATGTCGGAATTTGTATATAAGTTATGATCTCCCTCACCTCTTCTATGGTAGCCGTTGCAATGGGTGAGCAAAGTTGCTTATAATATTCGGCAAACCCTTCCACTATATGTTGCGAGTCTCACAGATAAGTCCCATCCTGTCTATGCATGACTCTAATCCAGCGGTCCGTCCTTTCCTTCCTCTCTAACCATGCTAATAGCTTACTAGCTCTGTCTCCCTGTTCGTATAGTCTATATATTTTGGCGCAGTGTTTGCCTCTGCCTATTTCCTGTGCTAGGTCCCTGTATTCTTTTCTTTTGAGTTCCAGAGTATGATTTTCGTTCTCATCCCGGGTATCCCTTAGTGACAGCTCTCTTGTCAGGATATCTTGTTCTAATTCGACTAGTTGTCTGTCTTTCTCTTTCCTGTGGCCCACAATAAGGGATAGGGCCCGGCCCGTAACTACAGCTTAATAGGCCTCCCACAGAATCTGGGATGACTGGACCGTCCCCACATTTTCCTTAAAGTAATAGTCTGTGTCTTTGATCAAAGTATCCTTTATACGTGGGACTTGGAGACACCATGGACTAATCGTAATTGTCCGGCGGGTATGGGCAGCACTCACTGCGTATCACGCCTTTATGGGAGTATGGACAGAGATGCTCCTTGCTAAGTGTTGAACTTCAGTGAATTGGTGTGCAGAATCAGCCAAAGTCAATATGTAGTCGATTCGAGAGTGGCTTTTGTGAGCAGCTGAGTAGTAGGTGTACTGTCGTGCCTGTAAGTGAGCCGCCCGCCATACATCCGTCAGGCCCAATGCCGCAAAAAATTCAGCCACGGTATTGAGGGATTGTGTCATGCCTCTTGGAGGGTATCTGTCAACCTGGCCACAGAGCGTCATATTGAGGTCCCCGCCCAATACTATTTCGCCTTCTGGTAAGGCAAGAAGTATCCTAATCAATTCCGGCAATGCCACCTTATGTAGAGCAGGAGGTATATATACCGATAGGATATTCATATTCCTACCCTCCCAGGTCCCCGACATCACAGCGAGTGCCCATAGTTATCTGTGCGTGTTTGAGTCACTATAAATGGAAGACTTTTCTTCATTAATATCCCAACCCCTCGGGATCCGGTGGTGAATCCCGCGTGGACTATAAGTTTATACCCACATCTGTCCAGTGCCTTACAGATATTCCCAATGTGGTGGGTTTCCTGTAGTAGAATTATGTCTGAAGCTTGTCGTTTGATGTACTGGAGCACCACCCCCCTCTTAATCCCCCCCTCTTAATCCTATCTCCTAACCCATTGACATTCCAGGAGAGCAAATTCAATGACGCTTCAAGCCGTATGTCATTGGGGGTGCCGTTAGATGTAACCCTGGGCGGAGTTCGCGGAGTTGCCCTACGCGGAACACCGCGAAGTGCAAAAAACTCTGCCGCACTACGCGGAGCTCACTGCAGCGGAGTACGGTAGAAAAATGCTGTTCGCGGTGATTGCACAGTGCCGGATGCTTGTCCGCACTGTGCAATCATCGTGAACGGCGCAAGCGGTCCCTGCTTTCCTTTTCTGCCGCTCGAGTAGATTTTTACTCGAGCGGCAGCTTTCTCAACGCGAACGGGTTGTTTCTCAACGCAAGCGGTCGCGAGCATCCGCGACCACTCGCAATGAGAAACCTGACCCCCCGCGTTGAGAAATCTTGCCAGGAGGTTGATTTTCCACGCTCGCGCACACCAACTTGATGTTGGCGATCGCAAACGAGGAAAAATCTCGCCGGGAGGTTGATTTTCCTCACTCGCGGTCGCCAACTTGACGTTGACGGACGCGGGGCAGAGTTTTTCGGAACTCCGCGATCTCCGCGTAATGCGGAGTGTGGAAAACTCCGCAAACTCCGCGAGCGGAGTTCGCAGAGTGTGGAAAACTCCGCAAACTCCGCGAGCGGAGTTCACCGCCCAGGGTTAGTTAGATGCCATATCGCTTGCTGGGGGAATCTCAGTGGGCCCTTTGCCTCCAAGGGATAGATGAGCTGTAGATGTCTCGTGTGTTTACACAGGAGATACATAGTTTATATACGGCAGAATTTATGTACCTGATAGAGCGGTCATGACCCAGTGATAAGTATGTGCTGTAACCAAGTAACAATCATTGTGATGCATTTAAACAACAAGAAACCCACCTTAACTTCCCCAAACCACCCCCCCACCCTGCCTCCTTGCAAGACGGGCTTCGAACTACCTGACACCCCAACAAAGCAGAGTGCCCGTCGCCCACCCATCCCAGTTTCGGAGGAGATATGGACCAACAAGTCTCAATCCCCCGCTAACCACAAATAGCATTATAACAAGCAGTCTATGATTATAGCATCTCAGTTTGTATACTTAGCCAGTTCGGCTCCAGGGCACCGCCCCATCGACTCTTCATCAGCATGAGGACAAGGCGCTCTATCCGAGTTCAGATATAGCACAGCTAGGCCAGGGGCCTCAATGGTCATACAAGTGGCAACTTTATCTCTCACGTATGTCTCTAGTTTTGCCCTTGTCTATATAACATCACGCACGTCCAGACCGGCCACTTTCTATTCGTTCTGCGTCCGCAGTGTAGCTCACTTCATGGTCTGATGTAGTCCCGTTATGATCTTTTCCCATCCGTCTCCGACGTCTGTCTGGGTTGTTTGAGCCTCCAACTTGACCCCATCCTTCCAGCCACTCCCAGGCTGCCTACGGCTCCGTAAAGAACCATGATTTACCCTCAGCTTCTACCCTGAGTCTTGAAGGGAATAACATCGTGTACAGCAGCACCCTCTCCCTCAGGGCCTTCTTGACTTCAAGGAAGCTTCGGCAATGCCGTTGGACCTTTATTGTGAAGTCCGGGAAAAACATGATGGTGCTGTTGTCAATTTTAAGTGAAGGAGCACATCGCGCAGTTTGCAAAATCACGTCTCTGTCATGAATGTTAAACACTCGAGCCAGTATGGGACTGAGGGGTATTTAGGTTTGCCAACCGGTACTCAGTGTGCATGTTCAATTGAGAAATACTTGGAGAGCATCTTGGGTTGTAGCCGCTGTGTGATTAATTCCTCCACGAATAGGTCTACAGCATGGCCTTCCGCCTTCTCGGGGACTCCAATAATTCTAACGTTATTTCTCCTGGCCCTACCTTCGTAGTCATCGAGTTGGTCCATCAGAGCTCGAGTGGCAGCTTGTAGGTCCTGAACTTATTTCTCTAGGCCCCTGGATGTGGTGGTTAGGGCCTGCGTGACTTCTTCCACTTCCGTCATGCAGTCATTCATTTTTCGAAAATCCGTCCTGATGAGGGTGACTTCTATGGAGACGGAATTAATACGTGATTCGAGCGAAGTGCATACCGCCAAGACAGCAGAGAGGATGTCTTGTAGTGTGGGAGCGGTTTGCACCGAGAGCGAATCCTGGGTTCCAGGTGTCGTATCTTTCTGCACATCGGGCCTTTCCTGGTTCTTGAGTCATGTCATCTTGTCTAGTTTAGGCTGGTGCGAGCCGCGATTTCCTTTGTTGCCGGACATGGTGTAGCTCATGGGATGCTGAGGTTTAGCGATGTACGGAGAGAGAGAGAGAGAGGGAGGGTGTCTTGGGGCCTCACCACCGCCTGCCTGGTATCGTTACCCGTCGGCCTGTTGCCATACCCCACTGGGCTCACCTCCTCCCCAGCAATGGCAACAACGCAGTCTCTCCTAGTGTCACAGCCACCAACTCCGGGACCGTCCCCGGTCTTCCGTCAGTCCGCCGCAGTCAGGGGCATCACTGTGGAATGACAATGCAACATAGTGGGACCGTACGCAGCCATTTACCTATGTGCGGATAGGGGATCTGTATTCCGAGGCACCTTGTTGAGTGTGTGTGGTCAACGGTGATGGACGTCCTCTTCCTTTTATACAGTCTGTGCCCCCAAGCATACTTCACCCAAATGCTCCGCCACTACAAGCGACCCCGGACTGCGTGGCCCGGATGGTCACGCCGCTCTCCAGGGATCGGGGACCATTGGTGTTGGCACCGTGCATGTCCGGACGATCCGCTTAGTGCCAAGGTCACAGGATGTTTAGCAGACTGTGCACGGTGTGTGTCTTCCGTATAGCCCCCGCTCTGCGGTGACACTAATCTGTTTAGTGCAGCTCGGCTGGGCCCCCTCAGGCGTACTGCCAACCAAGACTGCAGCTCCAGTCGCTTGTGCCCCCGCAGCGTCTCCCGACGTGGAGTTGGGCTGCAATATTCACGCAGGCACTCCTGCACCAACAGCGCCCAACTGTCCCAAACTTGGTCGCTCCGCTGCAGCGAGTCCTCGCAGTCCGCTGTGCCCCGGATTCACTTACTACTGGTTTCCGGCCAGGACGCCGCCTGTCAGTGCCCATCTTGGCCGTGCGGTTGCGCAATGTCATGGTTGCAGGGCCCAGACCAGGCCGCAAATCGCAGCAAGCTGCAGGCGTCAGGTAGGCGTCCGTTAATTTCAGGTCTGCAGTAGCCGACCTCCGTAGTTATAATTCTGGCATAAACGCGTTCTTTTAGTGCGGATAAATGTGCCGATTTATGGGGTTTAAGGGGATCTGAGCCGGAGCCGCGTTAGAGTGCGACCATCTTCTCCGGCAGTTGGCCACGGCCCTGCATTGCCTTCTTGCTGCTCACTAGGAACATCTCTTATAAAATGTGCAAAAATATAAAAGGTGGTAAAAAATACCATGTATTGTGAATAGCTGTAACACACTTCTCACTAGCTGTTATAACAACACTACGGTCCATGCAATACATGGCCATTCTTGAAAACTGTGGAGCCATATCTGTTTAGTAGTCTATACCTCTGAGGGAATTTCTGGCCGGGAATTGTTGCTACTGCCACTGATGTAGATGGTGCTCCATCTTTCCTCTGCTTGATCGTCAGTTGGAGACGTTTTCTATGATAAGATTTAAGATGATATAACATGAACGCCGTACCACATGAGTCCAATTAAAGTCTGCAGCCAAAATCTACCAACAGCTCACAATACATTTCTAGAAAAGAAGGTTTCAAGAAGGAGGAGTGGGTGTATATTTTTATTCATTTTACTAAACAGTATATTATCCATTGATATTCCTTACTTTCACGGTCATGTGATGTTTTGAGATTGTGCATTGCGCTAGCTTGGCAGCAGTTTTTAATTCCCCATGAGTTTGGGTGACAATGGGTAGTTTGATGGGTTTTGGTAGTTATGTTGTATTTGTAAGTTCAGATGTTGAGTTATTTTTTAAAATTGTTGTTTTTGTTAAATGTATTGTTAAAATAAAGTTAAAAATGTATGTTACTAAACAGCTAGACTCAAACTTTGTGTAAAATATTTCTATATATCTGTTTTTCACTTTGTTATTTATATTCGTGACTACTGATGTCATTGCTACATCTGGTGTTGCTGTGAAGAAGGAAAATGCATTTTTGATTTAGTTATTTTGACAAATGAATACAAAGAGAAAAGTTAAATTAGTATCTTACTAAATAGCTACACAGAAAGGGGGCGTGGCCTGGCGCCGATGTGAGCAGGAGCAGACTCCGGAGCTCTGGCCGGCGTATCCCCCGTTATCAAGTATCCTGAGTCCCGGGCGCAATTATCTTAAGAAATATCTGCTGCGGAATATCCCTGGATCATGCCGATCCGAGGGAGAACTGCCCAGCGACCCCGATTTGCGGGGAAATCATTGGTATTTAGCCTGGTGAGGAACAGCGCTGAGAGCACCAAAATGGCTGCCGCGATCCAGAGGGGCAGACCCTGTTGATGCAGAAAGCCGGGAGCGGCGTAAGAAGAGGCCGGCAGGGATATAGCTGCAGTGCGGAGAGGAATCCTGGCGGCAGCGGAGAGGAGACCTGTATCAGCCGCTGTATATGTTTCAGCCACGGTGTTCTCACTTTTCTATCGAGAGCCAGAAGGTCTTTCACACACTCTCTATAGGGTGCCAGTTCATGTGTGGACCATAGTCTGACCCAATATAGCAGAGGTTTTAAGACAGCTAATAGATGGATAGGGTTAAGAGCCAGATCTAGTCGCACTGGAGTTGCAGGGGAGCTTTGGGGAAGTTTAAAGAGTGTTTTTATGAACCTATTTTCTACTTTAGTTAATCTTTCTGCATCGGCATATCCCCAGATCTCGGCTCCATATAGTGCTGACGCAACAGCTGTAGCTTTGTATATGGCGATAACCGGGGAGACCAGTCCTCCAGATGCTGCCTTGTACAGCGTCTCGCTATGGCAGAAGCTTTCTGATGTAGAGTGGTTTTGCTTTTTTCCATCGGTTGGGCCCATGCTTGAGTGTCCCCAAGATAGTCAAAATGGTGGACTACCTCTAGGGGAAGGCCCTCTACGGTCACAATACCTCTGCACCTTTTGTGGAGATTGATCGTCATAACTTTAGATTTGGACGAATTTAATTCTAGCCCTCTTTCCCCACAAAAAGTGACAAAAGGGTTCGGGAGATTAGCAGGGTGTCGTCAGCAAACATTATTATTGGGGTTGGTATACCCGCCACTCTAGGGGCATCCATCATGTTTGCATGCCTTCAGACTCTTCACTGCGCCATTGATGAATAGGCTAAACAGTGTTGGGGCGAGAACACATCCCTGTCTGACCCCTTTCCAAATCTCTATCTTTTCTGACATGTCCCCTATTGTATTCCATCTCACCCTAGCATATGTGTTTTCATGAAGGAGCCTAAGTGTCCTTAATAGATCTGAGGGGATACCATACCCTTCTAGCACATCCCACAATATGTTTCTTGGGACCAGGTCAAACGCCGCTCTGAGGTCAATAAAAGCGACATATAGGTGGTCACGCAACAAGGTGATATATTTCCAGGTTATCACCTTGAAGCGGAGGACCTGGTCCAGGGTGCTGACTTTCGATCTAAAGCCTGCTTGGGACTCTTCCAGGATGTTATTTTGTTGCATCCACTTGTTTAGTCTAAATAGAACCTGTCTGCAAAAACATTTCTGCGAGTTATCCAGTAAACTTATCGGCCTATAGTTTGAGGGGATGGATCTCTCGCCTTTTTCATAGATCGGTATAATGACCGCACTTTGCCATGACGGGGGGATCATATTGTCTTTTATTATGCTATTTGATAGAGCGTTCAGATAGGGAGCCCAGATATCTGGTTCAGAAAGATAAAGGTCTCCCGGGATGCCATCCATTCCAGGGGCCTTATGCTTTTCCGTTTATATTATTGCTTTATAAGTTTCGGGTAGAGTAAATGTGAGAGTAGAGTGTGCAACTGGAATGGAAGATGGAATGGTCACGTTGGATAATTGGGCGCTGCTAGCCTCTTCTACTGGGGTGCTCTCTGGGACATTATTTCACTGCAGACAGTCATAAAGGCCACTGAAATGGGTGACCCAGGTGTCGGGCATGATCGCTGGATCTAAAGGGTTGGTGTTAGAGGAATTCACTGCTATTAATTTCCAGAAATTTCTTTGGTCACCCTTCTCTAAGGTCTCAGCAAGTGTTAACCATTGGTCCTCATCCCATTCTCTTTTGGTTTTAACTAGAAGGTTTTTATACTCATGCCTGGTCTTTATAATTTCAGGCCTCGAGCCCTTTTTAATTGCACATAGCAATTGGAACTTTCCTAACCGACAGGCCTTGTTGTACCAGGTTGGTGTTTTCTTTTTGAGTGCTCCTCTCCTCTGTTCCCTCATGACGCTTGGTCTCAGTGTGTCCATGAGTTCGTAGTGTAGGAGGATAAAATGAGTGTTATGGATATTATTTAGGTCGATCTGGGAAAGTTTAGACACAAACAGATTGTAAATGAATGTCATCATTTTTTCATCTTCCACCATTTCTGCCCACTTAATATTTCTCATATTATTTGAGGTTGTAATTAATGCGGTTGGTACGACTGCCTCCAGTTGTGTATCTCTAAATCCAGTCATAAAAAGGGATGCGCTTAATGGCTGGTGGTCGCTGTCTGGTCTGGGAATGACTTGCATATCGTACAAATCTGGCCAGAGAGCGTTGTCCACTAATATGGGGTCAATCCTTGATTTGCTAAAACCTCTATTAAAGGTGAAACAGGGGGGACAGTCAGATTTGGTATTGCCATTGACTATTCTTAGGCCATGATCAATGATGAGGTCAACAATTTGGGTGCCCACCTTTGGTATTTTTGTTGTTTTCTTATATTCACAGGGCGATATTTCCTGCGGTCTACACCCTGCAGATATAGAAATGCAGGTGTTAGTGTCGCCCACTACAACTTTTAAAGTTTTTGGGGCGAACTGTCCCAAGAGATCTTCTAGCCTACTTATTGTCGGGGATTGCAAATTTGGAGGTTCTGACCTAATGTATATATGTTCACTAGGGTTATGTATCTAGAGCCTGACCGGGTATTGATGTTAATTTGCAGGGCAAGTAGATCTTTAGATTCAGTTGGGAGCATTTTGACCACTGGGAACAAATCCAATCTTAGTCATATTAGGAGGCCACCTGAGGGTCGCCCTGCCGGCGATGGAACTGCTCTTTCGCTAAAAGCAACAAAACCTGGGCGATGTACGGGTTCGATCGCCCAGGTTTCTTGGAGCAAAACAATATGGTGGGAGTCAATAAACGTTCCCCACTTGGGATCAGAGAGTTTGGACTTGATGCCTGCAACGTTCCAAGATAGTAGTTTTAAGTGATCACCCTCTGACGACCCTATGACTCTCATGGTGGACTCTGTAGGTTCTCCCTGTGGTGTTATGGGCTCCCCTTTATCTTTGCCTATGGCTGGTCCCCTGTGCCCTGGTGTTCCATCAATGTCTACCGTTACATGAAGTGGAGACCCTTCGACCTCTAATGAGTAAGGTGATTGAGTTGTGAAGCACGGTTCAGGGGGGTCGGTGATAAGTCAATCGATGTCTGAGGTGTTTGATAGGCTAACAAGTTCGCAAGAATTGGGCTTCAGTACACTGGGAGGCCGGTTTTGGTGGCTTTTGATAAATAGATCCGGTGTGTGGCAGGGAGGTTTCATTTTTAAAGTTATTTGCAAAGCTGTATCTGGTCTAAAACGCAATTCTAATGCAATTAGGCCCTCCGCTAGGGCCACATCGCTGAGAGCCACACCTATGTAATCCCTCTCAGGGTTTCCTGCTGAGAACCATCTGACGTTTGTTATGTCCTCCCTTATGATTGCTCGACAGCCCCTTATATAGCGAATCCAGTGGATCACTTTGTTCACTAAGGCCTCATTTGTTTCGGTATAGGGCCTCTCGGGCTTTGGAGCGTTAATCATATATAGATCAAAACGTTGGGTATTAGGAGTTCCCTTGCCAATGTCACCTCTATAGATATTCTTTATGGGGGAGGTGTGAGGTTTGTGATTCAAAGCTGCATTGTGTGACATAACAGATTTAATATGCGGTGTCATTTCCCTTGGGGGAGCACAGTCGTGTTTGGGTGGGTTGTCAGCACACAAGATATTATTTCTGCTTTGCCTTTGGTTGTGAGTGAAAAAGTTTTTATGGTACTCAGCATGCCGATTATATGACCTGTCGGTGGGCCTCTTGTGTGGCTCGTTTTGTTCAGTTCTCTTGGTGTCAATGTTCCCTCGTGGGGTGGTTGAGGTTGTTGAGGTTGTTGGTCCACAAGCCAATATAGTATGAATGAATGGATCCAATTTTTCGGCTATTATATGAGCCATCCTTTCAATAATCACCTTTAGGGATTTGACTTCCTCCCTGATAGTATTCAGTTGATTGACCAGACCCAAAGTAGTCGGTTGAGGGCATGCCGCTGTTACGACCTCCTCACTAGATGGATGTGTGGGATCATTATCTACGATCTCATGGTTACCCAAAGGCGAGTATTTGTTCGTACAGTCGACATTGATGACGAAGTGATCTTCACTGTTATTCGCAAGGTCTGCCGTGCAGAGTGTGGATTGTTGTTGGTGCACAGTGGATGGCCTTTGTCTAGAGGAGGTAAGAGCTGGGGTTGAGGCTGGAGGAATCCCAAAGTATGTGGCTATACTTTTGAAGTTTGTGGGTCGTTTCTCTATAGAACATTTTTCCTTCCTCTTGCTCTTTGGGCCCGGTGGTCTTGGATGGGGGCTAGAAGGACCTCAACCTCCTCTATTAGCTCATCGATTCCGGTTAAAGTGCGGTTTTCTGCAGCGTGTCGCGGCATTTTCCTTATACTGCCGTGGCCCAAGCTTTTATCAGATGCTTTCCTTTTGCCCATTGTGGTGACTCAATGGGGGATAGGAGAGGAAAAAAGGACCCAAGGATTATCCAGGTTAGACCCAGGGATCGTATTGTGCAGAACTTACAGTTTTCAAGTTGCTGCTGCGGTGTAAACAAGGGGGGGTGGCCCTGCCCTGGCTCTGTCTGGCGCTGACGGGCGCAGATGGGCCCGCCCTTGGCCCGGGCACGCCCGCGCGCGTCCCGCGCTGCAGGAGCCCTCGGAGGTTTTTAAAGCGCCTCCTGTCGCTGCAGCTGACGTCGGCAGCAGACAAGCCACAAAGGAGGCTGGATGACGTGGTCCTGGGCTCCTGGCCCCCGGCCCCCAGCAAGGAGGAGAAGCAACACAGACAATGGGTGTCCCGCGCTGCGGGAGCCCTCGGAGGTTTCTAAAGCACCTCCTGGCGGTGCGGCTGATGTCGGCGGCAGACAGGCCACAAAGGAGGCTGGATGACGTGGTCCTTGGCTCCTGGCCACCGGCCCTTAGCAAGGAGGAGAAGCAGCACAGACAACGGGCGAACCGCGCTGCGGGAGCCCTCGAAGGTTTTTAAAGTGCCTCTTGGCGCTGCAGCTGACCTCGGCAGTAGACAAGCTGCAAAGGAGGCTGGATGACGTGGTTCTGGGCTCCTGGCCCCCAGCAAGGAGGAAAAGCAGCACAGACAACGGGCGCCCCTACTTACTATGTATTGCACAGAGCTTACCTTACTCTAAGCAAGATTAACAAATACTTTGCCACGCAAACAGCCGCTTGCCCACGTTGCAATATGGAAGGAGCAGAATTCCTGCATATGTTCTGGGACTGCTCGAACCTGGGGGATTTCTGGGAAGGGGTAACCTCACTATTAGTGGATGTGACCGATAGGGAGATAGTAGTAACACCTGGTTATTGCCTACTGCACTGGTTCCCCCACACAGCCAAGAATAAGGTGACGAGTAAGTTTCTGGATTTGGGACTGGTCTTAGCTAAAAGGGACATCACCAGGTATTGGAAATTGAAAGGTGGCCCTAACATAGACAGATGGAAGAAAGAATTTGTTAAATGGGCAGAATGCGAGGGGCAGTCAGGTTGCAAATAGCCAAAAAAACTGGGAGCGAGAAGGCAATGGAAACGGCAAGGGCATTGGCAGCGTTAGTGGAACTGCTAAAGAACCCGATAGATGAGAGGGATGGAGTCCCAGCAGGAGAGGCCCCTGACGGTGAAGGTTGAGCCCCACACTCTAGACCCTGTAGTATGCTGAATACTGGAGCAGATAAACGAGAGCACTTACTCCTCTACTGGTAGACTAGTGGTATAGAACTATAATGACAGCTAGCAGAGCACAGAGCAGGACATCCCTGGATCAGACGGATAAGAGCCCGTTCGCATGTGACATGCCTGGGGGGTGGGAAGGGTGGGGGGTTCGTTGGGGGTGGGTTAAAATGTTGAGCAGTGACTATACGGACTACTAGCAGAGACCCTGATGGGCTAACTGGGTAGTACACTATACTACCTTTATTAAGGGGGTAGTGGGGGGTGAGGTCCTGAGCAACAGGCACGGCACTCCAGACCAACTTGAAAAGTAACTGAAGTTCATGTACGAATACACCTGAATGAACGTAATTTGTAAAATTGTTGTGCCCTATGGAATGTCTGTTTAAAACCCAATAAAATCTGTTTAAAAAATAAATAAATAAATAGCTACACAGAAACGTTATGTAAAATATGTCTATATGTGTTTCACACTTTGTTAAAAACACCCGGTATTCGTAGTCTGTCCTTGGCAATGGCACTCATAGAATCATACAGGCACTACCTGTGCAATCATCAAGGATGTCCTTTCTCCATCTTTCTGCAAACACACCTCCTGGCATAATACTAGTTGGGGGATGAAGTCTCCTTGGCTATTGAGGGTATCTGGGGGCCAAGTATCCCTCTTGTTACATCCAGCAAGTCCCACACAGTCAGTTTGCTAAGAGGTCTTCGGAGGCCACATTCCCTTTCTACACCACTCTGCAAACACATCTCCTGGCATACTACTGAATAGAAAATAAAGTTGTCTTGGATGCGAAAGAACCTTGGGGACCAAGAAGCCCTCTTGGTACTTTCTACAAGTCCTACTCAGCTGGATTTCTGGGAGCTGGTAAGAGGCCCCATCCCCTTTCCACACCATTCTGCAAAGACCATTACTACTTAAAAAACCATGGAAATTCACAGAAAAAACCAAAGGTTACAGGGCTGTTATAGTTAGGAAATAGGATTAAAATAAAACCTTAGATATTCACTGAAAAACCAAAGGTTACAGGGACATTATAGTTAGGCTCAGATTTCACATGCACAAAACCATAGAAATTCAGCAGTTATAGTTAGGTGAGCTAACTATAACTTGTTCCCCCGCAATGCACTGCTTATGACCTCACATATTACATCACTCATGACATGGTCAGTGACATCACTGATGATATTACTGATGATATCGCAAATTACATCACTGATGACATCGCTGATGACATCACTGATGACATCATCTGGTGAATGTGAGTGTTTCTAAAAAGTTTATGTGTGTTAAATATATATACACCAAGGTGTATTGATTAATCAGTGGGTGTGTGAGTACCTGTATGGATGATTTAGTGGGTACGTGACTGACTGTATAAGTGAGTGATTATTCGTGTCTCAGTGAATGTATGGGTGAGTGACTAATTTGTGTGAATGCTTGTATCAGTCTGTCAGTTGGTGTGTAAGTGGCTGCATGGGTTGGTGAGTAGGTACATGAGTGGCTGTATGGGTTATTGATTGGTTTTCTGAGTAACAGTATGGGTGTCTGAGTGTCTATGTGGGTGGGTGAGGGTATGTGTGACTCCCTGCATGGATGAGTGAGTGGGTGAATCACTGGCTGTATGGTTTCATGAGTACATCTGAGAGGGGCTGTGTGGGTGAGTGAGTGTGCATATGGCTGTGTCAGTGAGTGAATGAATGTGTCTGTGGTATATGGGTGAGTAACTGCATATTTGAAAGGCAGTATAGCTGAGTGTTGGAGTATATGAGTGACTGTGTGTGTGAGAGAGTGATTGCAAGAGTGGCTGTTAGTGTGAGTGTGTACTTGTGTCAGTGACTGTGGTGAGTAAGTATGTGTTAGTATCTGTATGAATAAGTGAGTTGGTGTGTGTATAACTGCATAGGTGAGGAAGTGGCTGCGTGATTAACTCTATTGGTGAGTGAGTAGGTGTGTGAGTAGCTGTATGAGTGTCTGACAGTGTGTGAATGGCTGTATGGGTGTATGAGTGGATATGTCAGTGGCTGCATTAGTGAGTGAGTGGGTGTATGATTGGCTGTATGGGTAAGTGAGTGCATGTGTGTTTAGACCTATGACTCAGTGAGTGGGAATGTAAGTACTGGTATGGGTGTTTCCATAGTTTTGAGAATGGTAGTGTGAAAGTTGGAGTGGGCGTATGAAAGGTTATATGGGGGTGTGAGTGGCGTGTCAGAGATTCTGTGGATGATGTCATCAGTGAGGTCATTTGAGATGT
Organism: Calotriton arnoldi; assembly: GCA_963921515.1. Classification (NCBI taxonomy): domain Eukaryota; kingdom Metazoa; phylum Chordata; class Amphibia; order Caudata; family Salamandridae; genus Calotriton; species Calotriton arnoldi. The sequence goes on from CAWUFW010003592.1 coordinate 552,279, forward strand.
CATCAGTGATGTCATTGACCATGTCATGACTGATGTAATATGTGAGGTCATAAGCAATGCATTGCGGGGGTGAGAGTTATAGTTAGCTCAGCTAACTATAACTGCAGAATTTTTCTGGTTTTGTGCATGTTTGGCTTTTTCAGTGAATATATATATATATATATATATATATATATATATATATATATACTCACCTCCATGTAACCTTTCATACGCCCACTCCAACTTTCATACTACCATTCTCAAAACCATTGACGCACTCAGTCACTGAAAAAAACAAAGATTACAGGGACGTTTTAGTTAGGCTCAGATTTCACGTGCACAAAACCAGAGAAATTCAGCAGTTATAGTTAGCTGAGCTAACTATAACTCAATACCCGTCAATGTACTGCTTATGATATATATTACCTACTGGCAGTTGCCAGTAGGTAGTTATAGTTAGGACCTAGTTCCCATAGCAAAAGCATTTTTTGATTTGCCTATAACTTTGGCATCGCTTGACCAATCTGCACGAAATTTTCCCCAAAAATGTGTCAATGTAAGGTCTGTGTGACATGGAAAGCTTAGGGGTGATCCGTGCATTGGGACCGAGAAATTGGGGCACAAAATAAGGGTGCATTTGTAATGTTATTTCCCATAGGAACGCATTGTCAAACCTACTGCCTGAACCACTGGACAGAATTTTACACCAAATTTGGCAGAAAGGTAGATGTTGTTATGCAGATTGTGCTTTTTGTTATTTGGTGCAAATCCGTTCAGTAATTTTTGTGAAAATAAAGCCAAACATTATAGTGATATCTCTGGCCGTGTATATTTCGTGGCGATTTTGCGATGGTCACGGATATTTCACAAAAATGTTGCAGTAAATCGCGAATGCGTGGGCCAACAGAAATACTGTGATTGGCTGGACGCAACCTGAGCTGAACATTGCAGCTGCCATATAATTGTTCGGGAACAGTTCCCGGGGCTGAAAATTTCTGTAAAAGCTAACATATGGGGTCAGGGTGGAAGTACTCTGACCCAATGTTTGAGAAATTGGGATGTTAGTAACACAAGTTATGTGTTCTAAATTGTTTTTTCAATTGTGTGTGATATTTGCGATGACAACACGATCACCAGCACAGCCCCCCATGTACCATCCTGGCAACAGCACGAATATTGGTGGAAATATAAAAAAATATATATATTTGTACACACTCGCTGGTCACTGTCACAGACTCATGTACACACTCACAAACTCACTCAGACACTTATACACCCATTCACATACCCACTCACACACTTATACATCCAGTCACATACCCACTTAGGTACTCATGTACCCACTCACATACCCATTCAGGTACTCATGCAAACAATACAGACTCACTCGGAGAGTGACGCACCCATGTACAGACCCACTCAGAGACTCACGCACCTACATAGAGACCCACTCATAGACGTATGTGCACAGTCTCATACCCACCTAGAGACTCTTACACCCACTCACAGACCCACTTGGGCACTCATGCACCCACTTACAGACCCACTCAGATACTCATGCACCCACTTAAACTCACTCACTCAGAGAGTCACGCACCCATATACAGACCCACCCAGACTCATGCACCCACTTACAGATCCACTTACACACACGTTAGTACTCACAGACCCACTGAAACACTCACACACCCACTGACAGACTCAGTAAGTCACTCACACACCCATACAGTCACTCACACACTCAGTCACAGACCCTTTAAGTGACTTATGCACTCAGTCACTCACTCATACACTCAGGGACTCACACGCCCACTCACAGACTCACTCACATATACACACATCCACTCAAAGACTCATGGTCAACTCACAGACCCACCCAGACACTTGTCCTCCCAGTCACAGACCCACTCAGGCACTCATGCATGCACCAATTCACTCACCCACTCAGAGACTTATGCTCTCACTCACAGACCCATTGAGACACTCATACACCCACTCACAGATCCACTCAGACACTCATATACCCACTCACAGACCCACTCAGACACTCACACACCCAGTCACAAACCCGGAGACTTATACACTCAGTTACTCATACACTCAGAGACTCATGCACCCACTCACAGTCCCACTCAGAGACCCATGCAACCACTCATAGAACCACTCAGACACTCATGCTCCCAGTCAAAGAGGCACTGATTGACTCATGCACTTTCTCACAGTCCCAGTCAGACACTCATGCACCCACTTACTCACCCATTCAGACACCCACTTAGAAACTCATGCATCAACTCACAGATCCAGTCAGACAGTCATATACTTACTTACAAATGCACAAAGGCACTCATGCACCTACTCACAGATCAACTGAGAGACTAATGCAACCAATCACAGACCCATTGAGACACTGATGCACCCACTCATAGATGCACTGGGACAGTCACACAGTTCGTTCCAGAACCATTGATAGACTGATGCACCGTCTCACAGATCCACTGAAATACTTATACAGTGAATGAGAGACTTACTGGTACAGTGATGCATGCAGTCACAGATTCCACTGAAAGAGTTATACACTATGTTATAGAGATATTAAGGGAGCTGTACATGCTATTCTAGAGTCTTTTAGATAGTAATGTGTTTAGTGTGTTGGTTATAATCTAGTTTGCAGTAATAAGTTTTATATGTGGTGGTGGCTATTCAATGTCTGCTTTTGTTTGGTCATTTACGATGTAGCTAAGGTGATCATGGCTACCGATATCATCGCGGCACCCAGCATCATCGCAAAAAATCAAAATCGGTTTTAAAGAAGGTTTTTATACAAATTCCCTAGAAAAATATGATTTTAAACAGTGCACTAATAAACCCCTAGTGTCTAAAATGCAGTAAAATGTGTGCAGATATGTGTTTTACACTTTATAAAAAGTTGCGATCGTCGCGTTACCAAAATCATCGCAACTATCGGTGTCATCGCGAAGATGGAAAGCAGGGTTCAAACACAGTTTTTTTTAAAGTATGGAAAAATATGTGTACAACCATGGGGCATATTAACAACGGCCAGCGATAATTATCGCTGGCCGTGCTTAGCGATAATTATATTATCGCAGGCTATCTCTGGTATTTATCGCCCTGGTAGCGCGTTATTAACAACGCGTTACTCCAGGGCGATAAAGACTCCAGAGATAGCGAGGTTATCGCCTTTGCAGGGAACATCGCTGGTTTCCAGCGATGTTCCCTTCAAACGGCGATAATCTTGCTGATACGACCCTGGGGTCGTATCAGCAGAATCCATCTCCTATGTCTAACATAGGTAAGTCAGGATTATAGCAGACGTTAGATTTTGGCGAAACGGCCGTTTTCGCCAAAATTTGACGTCTGCTATAATCCTGTGGGCTGCCTTGTAAATATCGCGATGTGCACATCGGCGATATTTGCAATGTAGCCCATCCGGAGTGCGCCAGTAACGCCCACTTTGCATCTCATTAGAGATGCAAAGATGAGCGTTGGGGAAAGAGCGATAGTGCAAGGATTCACGCGATAGCGTGACCTTGCTGATTAGAGCGATTAGATTATCGCCGCTTTCGTCCGAAAACGGACGCTAAAGCGGCGATAATTGTTTATCGCCTCGTTGTTAATATGCCCCCATGTTTTTAAGCAGTGATGTAGTTAGTAATGTGTGTATTGTAATACTTAGAATGAAGCATCTAATCACCCAGGCACTACCCATGCAGTCATACAGTTACTCAGGCACTACCCATGCAGTCATACAATCACCCAAGCACTACCCATGAACTAATCCAATCACCCTGGCACTAGCGATACACTCATCCACTCACCCAGGCACTACCCCAGCAATCATGCTAACAACCAGGCACTACCTACACAGTCATACAATTTCCTAGGCTCTACCCATGCACTCATGCAATCACTCAGGCACTACTGGTGCACTCATGCAATCACCCAGGCACTACCCTTACACTCATCCAGTCACCCTGGCACTACCCATACATTCATGCAATCATCCATGCACTACCCATACACTTATCCAATCAACCAGGCACTACCGATGCAGTTATACAATTATCCAGACACTACCCATGCACACATCCTCTCACCCAGGCACTACTCATGCACTCATACAATCACTCAGGCGCTACCCATGCACTCATCCAGGTATAACCCATGCAGTCATACAATTACTCAGGCACTACTCATGTACTCAGAGAATCACCCCACACTACCCATGCACTCATCCAATCACCTTGCACTACTCATGTACTCATCTAATCCCACAGGCACTACTCATACACTCATCCAATCACCCAGGCACTACGGTATTCTACCTTTACTACGCGGTCATTACTTCGTATTACCATTACTACGCATATTTTAGTTCGCAGATGCCATTACTTAGCATGCATTTACTTAGCATGCATTTACTACGCATGTTCCATTACTTAGCATGCACTTACTACGCATAATGGAGTTACTGTGCATTGTAGTATTAATTCTGTTAATGGGTTCAGGGTGCGTTTAAGGTTTTGGGGTGTTGGGGTATTTTTGGGGTTCAGGGTGCGTTTAGGTTTTGGGGTACAGGGGTATTTTAGGGGTCAGGGTGGGTTAGGGTTTTGGGGTGTAGGGGGTATTTTTAGGGTTCAGGGTGTATTTAAGGTTTTGGGGTGCTGGGGTATTTTTGGGGTTCAGGGTGCGTTTAGGTTTTGGGGTGCTGGGGTAATTTAGAGGTCAGGGTTGGTTAGGGTTTTGGGGTGTAGGGGTAATTTTAGGGTTCAGGGTGCATTTTGGTTTTGGGGTACTGAGGTATTTTTAGGGGTCAGGGTGGGTGGGTTAGGGTTTTGGGGATACGCAGTCATTACTTCGTATTACCATTACTACGCATATTTTAGTTCGCAGATGCCATTACTTAGCATGCATTTACTTAGCATGCATTTACTACGCATGTTCCATTACTTAGCATGCACTTACTACGCATAACGGAGTTACTGTGCATTGTAGTATTAATTATGTTAATGGGTTCAGGGTGCGTTTAAGGTTTTGGGGTGCTGGGGTATTTTTGGGGTTCAGGGTGGGTTTAGGTTTTAGGGTGCTGGGGTAATTTTAGGGGTCAGGGTTGGTTAGGTTTTTGGGGTGTAGGGGGTAATTTTAGGGTTCAGGGTGCATTTAGGTTTTGGGGTACTGGGGTATTTTTAGGGGTCAGGGTGGGTTAGGGTTTTGGGGTGCATGGGGTATTTCGAGGGTTCAGGGTGCGTTTAAGGTTTTGGGGTACAGGGGTATTTTTAGGGGTCAGAGAGTGTTAGGGTTTTGGGGTGTAGGGGGTATTTTTAGGGTTCAGGGTGCATTTAAGGTTTTGGGGTGCTGGGGTATTTTTGGGGTTCAGGGTGGGTTTAGGTCATGGGTACTCACAAACTTTCTCTCGGGGGCCAAATTTACAGTGTGGTTTGTGGCCGAGGGCCGCACCGGTGGGGGCGGGGTCATTGGGGGAGGGGGCGGGGCTAGAGCAAAACAAAACTGTGACCATGAGGTGGAACACAGGCCCCTGCAGCCGACGCCTTCGTCCACTGAGCCACCGGACCCGGCATACACATCTCTTTCTCTCTCTCTCTGTCTCCCTCCCTTCCTCTCTCTGTCTCCCTCCCTCCCTCCCTCTCTCTATCTCTCCCTCTCTCCCTCCCTCTCTCTATCTCTCCCTCCCTCCTTCTCTCTGTGTTCCTCCCTCTGTCTTCCTCCCTCTATCTGTCTCTCTCTCCCTGTCTCCCTCCCTCTCTCTCTGTCTCGCTCTGTCTCCCTCCCTCTGACTCTCCCTCTGTCTCCCCCTGTTTCCCTCTGTCTCCCTCTCTGTCTCTGTCTCCCTCTCTCTGTCTCCCTCTATCTGTCTCCCTCCATCTGTCTCCCTCCCTCTGTCTCCCTCCCTCTGTCTCCCTCCCTCCCTCTGTCTCCCTACCTGTCTCCCTGTCTGTCGCCCTCCTCCCTCTGTCTGTCTCCCTCTGTCTCCCTCCCTCTGTCTCCCTCTATCTGTCTCCCTCTGTCTCCCTACCTCTGTCTCCCTACCTCTGTCTCCCTACCTGTCTCCCTCTGTCTGTCGCCCTCCTCCCTCTGTCTGTCTCCCTCTGTCTCTCTCTGTCTCCTTCCCTCTGTCTCCCTCCCTCTCCCTCTGTCTGTCTCTCTGTCTCCCTCTCTCTCCCTGTCTCCCTCCCTCTCTCTCTGTCTCGCTCTGTCTCCCTCTGTCTCCCTCTCTGTCTCTCTGTCTCCCTCTCTCTGTCGCCCTCTCTCTGTCTCCCTCTCTGTCTCTCTGTCTCTGTCTCCCTCTCTCTGTCTCCCTCCATCTGTCTCCCTCCATCTGTCTCCCTCCCTCTGTCTCCCTCCCTCTGTCTCCCTACCTCTGTCTCCCTACCTGGCTCCCTCTGTCTGTCGCCCTCCTCCCTCTGTCTCCCTCCCTCTTTCTCCCTCCCTCTGTCTGTCTCCCTCTGTCTGTCTCCCTCTGTCGGTCTCCCTCTCCCTCTGTCTGTCTCTCTGTCTCCCTCTCTCTCCCTGTCTCCCTCCCTCTCTCTCTGTCTCGCTCTCCCTCCCTCCCTGTCTCTCCCTCTGTCTCCCCCTGTCTCCCTCTGTCTCCCCCTGTCTCCCTCTGTCTCCCTCTCTGTCTCCCTCTCTCTGTCTCCCTCTCTCTGTCTCCCTCTCTCTCTCTGTCTCCCTCCCTCTCTGTCTCCCTCCCTCTCTCTCCCTCCCTGTGTCTCCCTCCCCCTCTCTCTGTCTCCCTCCCTCTCTCTGTCTCCCTCCCTCCCTCTGTCTCCCTCCCTCCCTCTGTCTCCCTCCCTCTGTCTCCCTCTGTCTGTCTCCCTCTCTCTGTCTCCCTCCCTCTCTCTCTCTCTCTCTCTGTCTCCCTCCCTCTGTCTGTCTCCCGCGTCTGTCTCCCACTGTCTCACCCTGCTGTCCTCTATCATTCTCTGTCACCTCACCCCACGTGTGTGGCAGCCGGGCTGAGACAGCTTCCCGGGCACACACACAGCCGCACCCGAGTACTTCACAGGTCTTTAAAAGACCATTTGCATGATAACGAGGCTTTGTTGTATTTCACCTCTTAGCGCCCCTGCAGCTCCACTCGGACTATCGGAATCGCCCGGCCCCCATAGAGCAGAGTCTGTGTTTGCTGACACACTCTAACAAAAACAAAAAAAAAAACACAGGTACGATGTCTGTAAGGTCCGCGGGCCGCCAAGGAAGGCTTGCCGGGCCGCTGGCGGCCCGCGGGCCGTACTATGAGTACCCGTGGTTTAGGTTTTAGGGTGCTGGGGTAATTTTAGGGGTCAGGGTTGGTTAGGGTTTTGGGGTGTAGGGGGTAATTTTAGGGTTCAGGGTGCATTTAAGTTTTGGGGTACTGGGGTATTTTTAGGGGTCAGGGTGGGTTAGGGTTTTGGGGTGCATGGGGTATTTCGAGGGTTCAGGGTGCGTTTAAGGTTTTGGGGTACAGGGGTATTTTTAGGGGTCAGGGAGTGTTAGGGTTTTGGGGTGTAGGGGGTATTTTTAGGGTTCAGGGTGCATTTAAGGTTTTGGGGTGCTGGGGTATTTTTGGGGTTCAGGGTGCGTTTAGGTTTTGGGGTGCTGGGATATTTTTAGGGGTCAGGGTGGGATAGGGTTTTGGGGTGTAGGGGTATTTTTAGGGTTCAGGGTGCGTTTAAGGTTTTGGGGTGCTGGGGTATTTTTGGGGTTCAGGGTGTGTTTAGGTTTTGGGGTGCTGGGGTAATTTTAGGGGTCAGGGTGGGTTAGTGTTTTGGGGTGCATGGGGTATTTTGAGGGTTCAGGGTGCGTTTAAGGTTTTGGGGTGTTGGGGTATTTTTGGGGTTCAGGGTGCGTTTAGGTTTTGGGGTACAGGGGTATTTTTAGAGGTCAGGGTGGGTTAGGGTTTTGGGGTGTAGGGGTATTTTGAGGGTTCAGGGTGCGTTTAAGGTTTTGGGGTGTTGGGGTATTTTTGGGGTTCAGGGTGCGTTTAGGTTTTGGGGTACAGGGGTATTTTTAGAGGTCAGGGTGGGTTAGGGTTTTGGGGTGTAGGGGGTATTTTTAGGGTTCAGGGTGCATTTAAGGTTTTGGGGTGCTGGGGTATTTTTGGGGTTCAGGGTGCGTTTAGGTTTTGGGGTGCTGGGGTAATTTTAGGGGTCAGGGTTGGTTAGGGTTTTGGGGTTTAGGGGTAATTTTAGGGTTCAGGGTGCATTTAGGTTTTGGGGTACGGGAGTATTTTTAGGGGTCAGGGTGGGTGGGTTAGGGTTTTGGGGATACGCAGTCATTACTTCGTATTACCATTACTACGCATATTTTAGTTCGCAGATGCCATTACTTAGCATGCATTTACTTAGCATGCATTTACTACGCATGTTCCATTACTTAGCATGCACTTACTACGCATAACGGAGTTACTGTGCATTGTAGTATTAATTCTGTTAATGGGTTCAGGGTGCGTTTAAGGTTTTGGGGTGTTGGGGTATTTTGGGGTTCAGGGTGCGTTTAGGTTTTGGGGGTACAGGGGTATTTTTAGGGGTCAGGGTGGGTTAGGGTTTTGGGGTGTAGGGGGTATTTTTAGGAGTTCAGGGTGCATTTAAGGTTTTGGGGTGCTGGGGTATTTTTGGGGTTCAGGGTGCGTTTAGGTTTTGGGGTGCTGGGGTAATTTTAGGGGTCAGGGTTGGTTAGGGTTTTGGGGTGTAGGGGGTAATTTTAGGGTTCAGGGTGCATTTAGGTTTTGGGGTACTGGGGTATTTTTAGGGGTCAGGGTGGGTTAGGGTTTTGGGGTGCATGGGGTATTTTGAGGGTTCAGGGTGCGTTTAAGGTTTTGGGGTACAGGGGTATTTTTAGGGGTCAGGGTGTGTTAGGGTTTTGGGGTGTAGGGGGTATTTTTAGGGTTCAGGGTGCATTTAAGGTTTTGGGGTGCTGGGGTATTTTTGGGGTTCAGGGTGCATTTAAGGTTTTGGGGTGCTGGGGTATTTTTGGGGTTCAGGGTGCGTTTAAGGTTTTGGGGTGCTGGGGTATTTTTGGGGTTCAGGGTGTGTTTAGGTTTTGGGGTACCGGGGTATTTTTAGGGGTCAGGGTGGGTTGGGGTGTAGGGGGTATTTTTAAAGTTCAGGGTGCATTTAAGGTTTTGGGGTGCTGGGGTATTTTTGGGGTTCAGGGTGCGTTTAGGTTTTGGGGTGCTGGGATATTTTTAGGGGTCAGGGTGGGATAGGGTTTTGGGGTGTAGGGGGTATTTTTAGGGTTCAGGGTGCGTTTAGGTTTTGGGGTACTGGGGTATTTTTAGGGGTCAGGGTTTTGGGGTGCATGGGGTATTTTGAGGGTTCAGGGTGCGTTTAAGGTTTTGGGGTGCTGGGGTATTTTTGGGGTTCAGGATGCGTTTAGGTTTTGGGGTGCTCGGATATTTTTAGGGGTCAGGGTGAGATAGGGTTTTGGGGTGTAGGGGGTATTTTTAGGGTTCAGGGTGCGTGCCAGGGGATAGGTTACTATTACGATTCATTTTTTGTTTTAAAGTACCAATAACGCGTTATAACGGTATGCGTAATAATTAACTGCGAAGTAAAAGCATTTTTAATGTATTTGTATATATTTGCGAAGTATAAGCATGCACACTAAAATCATGCGTAGTAATGGTATTTGCGAAGTAAAAACTTCGAAGTAAATACCTGCGGAGTAACGGTATGCTAAGTAACATCATATATTCAGGCACTACACATACACTCATGCAATCACCCAGGCACTACCATGCATTCATCCAGGTATAACCCATGCAGTCATACAATTACTCAGGCACTACTCATGTACTCAGAGAATCATCCTGCACTACCCATGCACTCATCCAATCACCCAGGCACTACTCATGCAGTCATACAATTACCCAGGCACTACCTATGCACTCATCTAATCACCCTGGCACTACCCATACACTCATTCAATCACCCAGGCACTACCCATGCACTCATGCAATCAACCATGCACTACTTATGTACTGACACAATCACTCAGGCACTACCCATACACTCATCCAATCACCCAGGCGCTACCCATAAACTCATCCAATCACCCAGGCACTACCCATGCACTCATCTAATTACCCAGGCAGTTCCTAGGCAGTCATGCAATCATCCAGGTACAACCCATGCAGTCATACAATTACCTAGGCACTACCGATGCACTCATAGACTCACCCAGACACCACTCTTGCACTCATTCGAACATTCACACACTACTTATACACTCATTCAATCATCCATGCACCACTAATGTATTCATACATTCATTCAACTTATCTTTTTTTAACCAGAAAAGGCAATTCTGAAAATAACCATTTTTTTTCTTTTTTTGGAACTGATATTTTTTTCTTTTTGAATGAAATGGCAATGAAAATAACATAATTGTAAGCACTGACTAAAAAATTGTGATTGAAGTGCTGAAATAAAAAAGCAAAACAAACAACAATTATGGGGGCAGATTTACGTTGAACTAACGCAGCGGGGTACAGCAAGTCATTTTGCTGCGCCGCGCTGCGTTAGTTTTGAAGCACAGGGATGCGACATATTTACAAGAATATGTCGCATCCTTGTGCTTCCCCCTGCGCTGGCGCACAAAACTGCAGCCATGCGCCGGCGCAGGCACCCTTGCATCATGGTGCAAGGATGCCTGCGTCGTGGGGAGATTGTTTTTGTGCTGGAAGGGGAACCTTTCTGCACAAAAACAATCACTACAACCATTTTCCTCTTTCAATGCGTGCTGCAGAATGCAGCACGCATTGAAAGAGGAAAAACGAGGAGAAATGAAAACATTTCTCCTCGGTGCGCCTCGCTACGCCACCTCTAGGGTGGCGTAGCTTTCAGACGCATCTCCAGAGTTACGATTTCTCGTAATTCTGGAGATGTGTCTTGTTCCATGAGTGTTGCGTGGGAACACCCACAGCAACACCCATGGAACGCCCTTCACCGCAAAGTGCTGCGTGTGAAGGGGCCGTATTTACAAGGAGAGGAAAAGTCACGCAGGGTGGCTTTTCCTCTCCTTGTAAATATGGAGCAGCCCCCTGCGCCACCAGTACGTCACGAAAAGTGACGTACTGGTGGCGCAGGGGGCTCATAAATCTGCACCATGGTATTTTACATTCAGCAAAATTACATCCAGAGACTGCTCTCCAGCTGCTACGGTGGTGCTACAGTCCATGCAGAAGGTAGCCTAACATTTTTGTTCTGATGACATTTCACTGCATCTTCTCTGCAGTTTAGCTGGAACTTTGTCGCCAGGAGCAGGGGCTGGAGGTCTTGAAGCTGATGATCCCTATCTTTCTCTCTCTCTCTGTGCAATTTTAAGATGCTTCTTGTGATATGTTTTCAAGTGGTACAACATACTTGTTGTACCACATGAATATTTTTTTGCTGTGCCTCGAGATAATGTCTTCCCACATATGCTGCCCCTCACCAATTTAGCTGTGGTCTTTGATTCACCAGATGGAATAGAGAAAAAATACCAAGCTATGCTTTGTTTGTTCATCAGAAGACAGTTCATGGGCAACTGAATCCTCCTGCTGTTCAACAACTTCAACCAGTTGTAGATCTTCCTGTAATTCTTCTGATACCATTTTATTTTTGTAAAAAATAGCACAAAAAGTAACACAAAACAGCACAATGTTGAAAATCAGTTTAGGACAGCTCCTATAATAAACTAACTAGTACCTAGAAAGTTCAAGAAGGGAGGAATGGGTGTTTACTTCCTTTCATAAAGGAAACTGTGTAAACCAATGAAATTTCTTTATTTTGTAGTCGTGGGCTATTTACGAGTACCGACTTCATCGTGACTTCAGGTGATGCTGCGAAAACAGAAAGTTATTTTTGGGAACTGCTCTTTTTGACAAATACATAGAGAAAATAAAGTTAAACCAAAATGTTACTAAACAAGCAGAGCCAAACTTTATGTAAATATATCTATATAAGTGTTTTACACTTTGTCAAAAACAAGTGGTATTCGCGACTATCAAAGTAATTGTGGAATCCGGTGTCGCCGCGAACAAGGTAAATGCATTTTGATGAATACAAAGGGGAAAGTTAAATTAATATCTGACTAAACAGCTAGACTCAACTTTATGTAAAATATGTCTATATGTGTGTTTAACACTTTGTCAAAAAACAAAAGGTATTCCCATTTTTTTATATTAAAAAAAGGATCAGGCCCTGGGGGATAGGATCCCTGGGGCCCAAAATTGTCCAGGGAAGGGGGCCACGTGGTCCCCCTTCCTAGCATTTTTTTTAAAAAGCCGGCAACTCGCCAGAGCCCCTGTCTTTCTCCACTACTCTGCAAATGCGCCTCCTGGCGTGCTCCTAGTTGGGAGATGAAGTCTCCTTCGCTGCTGTGGGGCCTTAAGGGCCAACCAGACCTCCTGTGACCTCCAGTAAGCCCCACACAGTGGGATTACTGAGAGGTGGTCGGAGGCCACACCCCCTTTCCCCACCACTCTCCAAACGCGTCTCTCAGCGCACTGCTGGTGGGGGGATGAGATCCCCTTGCTTCCTGAGGGCTCAGGAATAAAGTGGATGTCTTCCCCCAACAAGTAGTGCGCCAGGAGGTGTGTTTGCAGAGTGGTGAAGAAAGGGTGTGTGGCCTCTGACGACTTCTCAGCAATCCACCTGTGTGGGTCTTACAAGAGGTAACAGGAGGGCTAGTTGGCCCCCAAGGGCCCTCAAGAGCAAAGGGGACTTAATCCCCCAACTAGTAGTGTGCCAGGAGGTGTGTTTGCAGGGTGATGGAGAAAGTGGGCGTGGCCACCAAAAATCTCTTAGAAAACCCACTGTGTGGGACTTGCTTGGGGTAACAGGAGGGTTACTTGGCCCCCAAGGACCATCAATAGCCAAGGGGACCTCATCCCCCTACTAGTAGTGCACCAGAAGGCGCGTTTGCAGAGTGGTGGAGAAAGGGGGCATGGCCTTCTATCAGGTCTCAGCAATCCTGCTGCGTGGGACTTACTGGAGGTAATAGGAGGGGTAGTTGGCCCCCAAGGATGTCCTTGGGGGCCAACTATCCCTCCTATTATCTCCAATAAGTCCCACACAGAGGGATTGCAAAGTGGTCTTCGGATGCCACACCCCCTTTCTCCACCACTCTGCAAACACGGCTAGTGGTGCACTGGCTGTGGGATGAAGTCCATTTTACTCCTGAGGGTCCTGGGGGGCCAAGAAGCCCTCCTGGCACCTCCTGTAAGACCCATATAGCGGGATTTCTGAGAGCTGATTGGAGGCCCAGCCCCCTTTCTCCACCATTCTGCAAATGCGAGTACTAGTTAAAAAAACATAGAAATTCACTGAAAAAAACAAAGGTTAAAGGGACATTATAGTTAGGAATTAGCATTTAAAATACCTTTGAAATTCACTGAAAAAAACAAAGGTTACAGGAACGTTATAGTTGGGCTCAGGTTTCACTTGTGCAAAACCAGAGAAACTCAGCAGTTATAGTTAGCTGAGCTAACTATAACTCACGCCCCAGCAATGCACTGCTTATGACCTCACATATTACATCACTCATGACATGGTCAGTGACAGTGCCAAATTGAGATTCTTTGCAGTAGATGGGATAGCTGCTAGCCTGAGAGGGGAGATTGAGTGAAACAGCTGAGACACTTGGAGTCAAGATATATTTTAGACTTACAAAAAAAAGCTACAGGGATGAAAAGATGGAGGTACATGTAGCATAAATAGTTAATGGCTGACTCCCAGATATTGTTTACATTGTCAAAATATGTTGTAGGCCAAGGCACAGAGAAAAATAGCATATATAGCCTATATCAATGAGAGAAGGAGTAGAGGTTTTAATGAGGTTATATTTATATAAGATGAGAAAGGGAAAAAAGAAGAATATTTTATGGTTAATATATTTGAAATTTATTTGTAAATGAAATTATATTTTATTTATACTTGACAATTAATTTTTCTCTGTTGAAAGTTCTCTCAGATATATAAATATTGGACCTTGTATGTGCACTGGCCTTATTTTTTGGTGTTGAGTACTGTTAACATAGCGGAAGTATGAGATGAAAATTGAGTATTGTTGCTGCCTCCACCAAGTCAAAAAGAGTCTCACTTTCACAGTATTGTTTTTGGACAGAACGATGGATGACTTGAATTGTAACTAGAGCCGGTGGATTTCACTGAGATAAGATGAATTTATGGTTAATATATTGGTAATTTATTAATTATTCATTCATCAAATTATATGTGGATCCTTGTAAGCTCATTTTTATCAAGTCTAAATTTATTGGAATCATTTCTGCTTTTACTATATTTGTTTAACTGTTTTTAAATTCATGAATTGACTCATGAAATATATATTTTATTGTAAAGATATTTGGATTTGGATTTGGAGAAACCATTGGAACAATAGTATATCTTTCATGTTTATGAACTGTTGGCTATTTGTTTTGTGAGCTGGTGGGGCTCACTCACTTTGAGAATGGCTTTTTTGTAAGCTGAAACACATCAGTGGTTGGAACTGGCTGCAAGATAAAGAAATAAAGAATTACCCACTCACTGGAGTGCCTGCTTTCTTTCGGTTTCCCGATACAAACAAGAATATACATATATATATTCATTGAAAAAAACACAGGTTTCAGGGACGTTATAGTTAGTTGGACATTTCACTCGTACAAAACCAGAGAAAATCGTCCGTTATAGTTAGTTGAGCTAACTATAACACACGCCCCCGCAATGCCCTGCTGATGACGTCACATATTACATCATTCATGACATGGTCATTGACATCACTGATGACATCATTGATGACATCTCAAATGACATCACTGTTGACATCATCCACGTGATAATCTGATGCACCTCCTCACAGCCTAATATAACCTTTGATACACCCACTCTAAACTACAGACTGCCATTCTCGAAACCATAGACACACCAATACCAGTTACTACATACCCACTCACTGATTCCTAGGTCTAGTCTGTGTGTTTCTGTAAAGTTTAAATATGTTTTATATATATATATGCCAAGGTGTATTAAAGAATGAGTGGGTGTATGAGTGTCTGAATGGATGATTTAGTAGGTGCGTGACTGACTGTATAAGTTAGTGATTAAACGTGTCTTACTGAATGCATGGGTTAGTGAATAATCTCTGTGAATGTCTGTATCAGCCTCTCAGTTGGTGTGTAAGCGGCTGCATGGGTTGGTGAGTAGCTACATGAGTGACTATATGGGTTATTGATTGGTTGTCTGAGTATCTGTATGGGTGCCTGACTGTCTGTGTGGGTGGGTGGGGGGTTGTGACTCTGTGCATAGATGTGTGAGTGGGTGATTCACTGGGTGTATGGGTTCAAGAGTGCATCTGTGAAGGGCTGTATGGGTGGGTGAGTGTGTGTATGGGTATGTTGGTTAGTGAATGGATTTCTTAGTGGTACATGTGTGAGTAACTACATATGTAAAAGGCAGTATATGTGAGTGTTGGAGTATATAAATGACTATATGTGAGAGTGAGTGATTGTGAGAGTGGCTCTATGGATGAGTATGTGCCTGTGTCAGTGATTGTATAAGAGAGTAAGTATGTGTTAGTATCTGTATGAATGAGTGAGGTGGTGTGTGTATAACTGTATAGGTGAGTAAATGGGAGTCTGATTGATTATTTGCATGACTGACTAGGTGTGTGAGTAACTCTATGGATGAGTAGCGGTGTGTGAGTGTCTGTACAGGTGTATGAGTGCATATGATAGTGCTGTATTGATGAGTGACTGCATGTATGAGTGACTGTATGGGTGAATGAGTGGATGTGTGTGTAGACCTAGAAATCAGTGAGTGGGTATGTAGTAACTGGTATTGGTGTGTCCATGGTTTCGAAAAAGGTAGTCTGCATTTTAGAGTGGGTGTATCAAAGGTTATATTAGGGTATGAGGAGGTGCATCAGATTATCACGTGGATGATGTCATCAGTGATGTCATCAGTGATGTCATTTGAGATGTCATCAGTGATGTCATCAGTGATGTCAATGACCATGTCATGAATGATGTAATATGTGACGTCATCAGCAGTGCATTGCGGGAGCGTGAGTTATAGTTAGCTCAACTAACTATAACGGCTGAATTTCTCTGGTTTTGTACGAGTGAAATGTCAAACTAACTATAACGTCCCTGAAACCTGTGGTTTTTTCAGTGAATTTCTAAGGTTTTTTAAATGCTAATTTCTAACTATAACGTCCCTGAAACCTATGGTTTTTCAGTGAATTTCAAAGGTTTTTTAAATGCTAATTTCTAACTATAATGTCCCTGAAACCTATGGTTTTTTCAGTGAATTTCAAAGGTTTTTTAAATGCTAATTTCTAACTATAACGTCCCTCAAACCTATGGTTTTTTCAGTGAATTGCTAAAGTTTTTTAAATGCTAATTCCTAACTATAAAGTCCCTGAAACCTATGGTTTTTTTAATTGAATTTCAAAGGTTTTTTAAATGCTAATTTCT
The DNA here is from genome assembly GCA_963921515.1 of Calotriton arnoldi. Lineage (NCBI taxonomy): Eukaryota > Metazoa > Chordata > Amphibia > Caudata > Salamandridae > Calotriton > Calotriton arnoldi. The sequence continues at coordinate 568,735 of CAWUFW010003592.1, forward strand.
AACTATGCCTACAGAGGTAGGACATGTGCAGAAAGAGGAAGAAAAGCTCAGAAAGAAGCAAGAGAAATGCAGAAAGAGGCAACAGAAGTCCAGAAAGACGAAGAAAGGTGCAGAAAGAAGCAAGAGATATGCAGAAAGAACCAACAGAGGTGCAGAAAGAGGCCTTGTTGCAAAGTCATCCTGTGCCCCCAACTTTTTGCTGACTGGTACTGGTGGTAACTGACTCTGACTAACCAGGCCCGGAGCCAGGGCTAAGTTGAAAGACACTTAGAATACAGTGAAAACACCTACATATACCAGGGTACACTATGGGTTGGGGTACCCCTGTGATTGGCATGACCTCCCCTGTAAGGCCCTAGTACATAATAGGGCAGGGGGATTAAAAGTACCTCTAAGTCAGAGGTGCAGAAAGGCAAGAGAAGTGCAGAAAGAAGCAACAGAGGTGCCAAAACTGTTATGTTTCATATAGAGGCCCTAATATAGACACGTTCATATATGCCGTATATGGTCATAATCGTATATGCCCTATTATGGTCATAATCGTCTATGCCCTATTATGGTCATGATCTCATGTGCCTGTAATATAGGCATGATCTTTCACCTACATTAGTTCCCTACAGTACACAACAAGCTCTGAAGGTTGAACGTTATCTAGTCTGTGGTTAGAACACTGCAGGGTTTTTCCCGAACACAGGCCTACAATGTACTTCATAAATTATGCATGAGCATTCACCAGCTACATCTCCCGCATAATATGTAGGTACAAAGTTCACCCCCGACGTCTTCCTCATGTCTAACAAAGACCAATACAAACCATACTGAGGGACGAGACACTTTAGGGTGTAAATACACCACATCTTGCCATGGTAAGACAGAGGGAACCGAGACTTCCATGCTGACACACTGACCAGAGACGCTGAGGCTCCTGCATGCAGTCGCTCCAGCTGACAGCGGTCTAACACAGCCCTTGCAGGGTATCCAACTCGAGGCTGCTGCCCGCTCCTGCGCCTGCTGCCCACTCCAACTGGGACCAGACTGCCTCCAAACACTGTAACCTTTCTCAGCCGTTTTTTTTCTTAATTTTTTCCCTGTTGTGCCACTGTTATTGTGCCCATCTGTGTCTTGCTCTAATTCCACCACTGTTTTTATTTTCTCGTGCCTGCCTGTTCCTTTTGCCTTTCGCCGCTGCTGCCCATCCCCCGGAATTCCCCCTGGAATTTCCCCTGAATTCCCCGCTCCCACCTCCCAGCCTCTCCTCCCTCCCACCTCCCCTACTTAATGGCGGCCGCTGCGGGGGAGCGCGAGTAAGACCTCCAACCCTCGGTCTAGGTCCACTCTCTCCCCGCTGCTCCGCTGTGCCGTCTCTTGTCTCCAGACCCCGACCTCCTCCTTGGGAGGTTCGAGGCTGCTGCCCACTCCTGCTGCCCGCTCCAACTGGGACCAGACTGCCTCCAACCACCGTAACCTTTCTCAGCCGTTTTTTTTTCTTAATTTTTTCCCTGTTGTGCCACTGTTATTGTGCCCATCTGTGTCTTGCTCTAATTCCACCACTGTTTTTATTTTCTCGTGCCTGCCTGTTCCTTTTGCCTTTTGCCGCTGCTGCCCCTGCGGCCCCTCCCCCCTGGAATTCCCCCCCGGAATTTCCCCCCGGAATTCCCCTGCTCCCGCCTCCCAGCCTCTCCTTCCTCCCACCTCCCCTACTTAATGGCGGCTGCTGCGCGGTCGCGCAGCGGATGCGCGCAGCGGGTGCGCCACCGGCACACCGAAGGCGCACCAAAAGCAAACCCATCTGCGCCCAACCGCGACCCGACTGCAGCCAGCGCCAGGAACCCTGGACCTCCCACTACCCATCGCTACGACACCACCACCCTCCTCGCACTCAACCCTGGAAGACTTAGAGAATGCCAACAGGCCTCGCCGAACACGACCCACGGCCAGTTCTCCTGCCTCCACTGCCGCCAGACCCTCATCGCCACCCCGGCCTCCAACACCGCCGACGCCAGGGCCGGCGACACCCTAGAAAGCATCATCCTCAACGTACGCTCCGTACACAAACACGCCATGGAAATCTGGAACCTACTCGACTCTCTTTCGCCCGACATCGCCTTCTTCACAGAGACCTGGACCAACACATCCTCCGCCCCCAACATCAGCACCGCCATCCCAGACGGATACAAGATCCAGAGGAAAGACCGCCCCAACCACCCAGGAGGGGGCCTCACCATCGCCCACAAGAGCACCCTCCGCCTCACCACCTCCAGTGAAACCTTCCCCTTCGCCGAACACCTGCACTTCCAGATCCAGACCACCCCCAAAGCCACACTCCGAGGAACCCTCGTCTACAGACCCCCGGCCCCCGAACACCCTTCGCCACCACCATCACCGACTTCCATCGCACCCCACGCCATCGCCTCAACAAACTACATACTCATTGGAGACCTGAACTTCCACCTCGACAACCCCAGCGACCCCAACTCCACTATCCTTCGTGACAACCTCGCCAGCATCGGACTTAAACAACTCGTCAACACACCGACCCACAGAGCAGGACACACCCTTGACCCCATCTTCGCGGCAGGAAACAGCGTCCATTTCAGCCACACAACACAGCCACCATGGACCGACCACCACTGCGTACACTTCGCCATCAACAAACCCAAGGCACCCAAACCAGCCCCACGCCCACCACAAAGGAACTGGAGCAAGGTTACCGACGAGCAACTTAACTCCACCCTCACCCGAGACAACCACACCTGGGCACCCGACTCAAACGGGCGCAAACGACGCAGCCAGAGAACTCCACACCTGGATCTCCAACTGCGCAGACGAGCTCGCCCCGCTACGCAACCCCGACAGACAACGCCCCAGGAAAGCTGCCTGGTTCACAACTGCTCTCCAAGAAGCCAGACGCACCTGCAGATGCCTGGAGAAGAACTGGAGAAACACCAAGACAACCGAAAACCACACCACCTACAAGGGCGCCATGACGGACTACCACAACCAGGTCAGAGCCACCAAGAGGAACTTCATCCACAACAAAATCCTGGCCAATTCCACCAACTCCAAGGAACTTTTCAGTGTCATTCAAGAATTCACCAACCCACGCAGCGAAGCCACAGACATCACCCCATCCCAAGACCTCTGCGACAAACTTGGAACCTATTTCCACCTCAAGATCAAAAACCTCTACGACAACTTCATCGACCATCCACCAGGTGCCACAGACGGCCCCCCGCCCCCCAGAAACACCAGCCAGCCCACCATCTCCAACTGGACACCGATCAAGGCTGAAGACACCGCCTCGACCATGAAAAGCATCCACTCAAGGGCCCCCACCGACCCCTGCCCCCCGCACATCTACCACAGAGCCGTGGCCGCCATTGCACCCGAACTACAACACACCATCAACACCACCTTCAAAACAGGCACCTTCCCAGACGACTGGAAGCGCGCAGAAGTCAGACCCCTGCTCAAGAAGCCCACAGCTGACCCCACCGACCTCAAGAACTATCAGCCCATCTCGCTCCTCCCCTTCGCAGCCAAAGTTGCAGAGAAAACAGTCAACAGGAAACTGACACGATTCATTGAAGAGAACGCCGTCCTCGACCTGTCCCAATCCGGATTCCGAAGCAACCACAGCACAGAGACCGCCCTACTCGCCGCCACAGATGACATCCGCACCCTCCTGGACCAAGGCCACTCCACAGCCCTCATCCTACTCGACCTATCAGCGGCCTTCGACACCGTCTCCCATCGCACACTAGTCGCCAGACTACACGACGCAGGCATACAAGGAACAGCCCTGGACTGGATCCGATCATTCCTCACCGGAAGAAGCCAAAGGATCAGACTCCCACCCTTCCTCTCCGACCCCACAAAAATCACCTGCGGAGTCCCACAGGGTTCATCACTGAGCCCCACCCTCTTCAACATTTACATGGCCCCCCTCACAGCCATCGTCCGACAACACGGCCTCAACATCGTATCCTACGCCGACGACACCCAGTTCATCCTCTCCCTCACCAAAGACCCCACCACTGCCAAACTCAACTTCCAGAAAGGAATGCAAGACGTCGCAGTCTGGATGACCAACAGCTGCCTGAAGCTCAACACCGAGAAGACAGAAGTCCTCGTCCTCGGTACCACCCCTTCTGCATGGGACAGCACCTGGTGGCCGGACACCCTCGGAAGCCCACCTACCCCCTCAGACCACGCCAAGAACCTCGGCATCGTACTCGACTCATCACTCACCATGAACCGACAGGTCAACGCCGTCACCTCCAGCTGCTTCAACACCATCCGCATCCTCCGCAAGACCTTCAAGTGGATCCCCCCTGAGTCAAGGAAGACCATCACCCACGCACTCATCACCAGCAGACTGGACTATGGAAACGCACTCTACGCCGGCATCAACAAGTCCCTACTCCGCAAACTCCAGACAGTACAGAACACCACCGCCAGACTCGTCCTCGGCATCCCCCGACACGAACACATCAGCCAGCACCTACGAAGTCTCCACTGGCTCCCCGTGGAGAAAAGAGTCACTTTCAAAATCCTCACTCACGCCTACAAATGCCTACACAACAACGGACCCAAATACCTCAACGACAGAATAAACTTCTACATACCCAAAAGAAACCTCCGATCTTCCAACCTCGCACTGGCCGAAACCCCGGGCATCCACAGAGCCAGAGCAGGCGGAAGATCCTTCTCTCACATTGCAGCCAAGACCTGGAACGAGCTACCGGCAGACATCAGACACGCCCCCTCCCTGAACACCTTCAGGAAGACCCTCAAGACCTGGCTCTTCGGCTAAACAGATCTGCGGACCCCCCCTCAGCGCCTTGAGACCCTCACGGGTGAGTAGCGCGCTTACAGTTCCCCGATTGAGACCAGGACGGGGTCCCACACTCTTTCTATTCAGGTAATGAAGTTCGACTAAATCCTAGAAGGATTCTTGGCTCTTAGGCTTTTAGACCTACACACATGCTAGGTACACTTAGGTACATCTAGTTAGGCATCGTAGGAGTACGCGCACTTTTGGGTGACATTCTATTATGCATTTTATATTTATGTATGTGTTCATGATTATTGCAATATGGTAGAACTGTACTATCCTTTCACTTTTATCGTACTGCTGATAATATATCTCTGCTATTGTCTGCTGGTTGCTGCGGCACATATATTTTACACTAGAATAAGAACTGTTCAATAAATACTTATTGAAAAGCCCAGACTCTTTATTCTGTGTAACTCTCTGAGACAAACCGAACAAGTAAGCACGAGTGACTGAGCGAAAAGTAGTACATTGTTTCCACGATTCTGAGGGATCAGGGTTGTCATGATCTAAGGTTGCCAGAAACGAATCTCTCCCCGATATGAGGAGATTCTAGTGGCACTGTGAGCTAGCTAATGCAAATCAGGCTAACATACGCGGTGGGGGTGCACAGAGCCAGTCAGTCACCAAGCCCACGGTTTATGTTATCCAAACGCGCAGGTCCTGCAGGGGTACTATAGGAACTACACGACATGGCGCCACCAAAGTTGGTTGGGTACTTATTTAACAGTAGAATCTGAGTAGTTCAGTTGTGCTATTCTCAGAGAACCTACTCACAAAACACCAGAGACGTCTGGAGTGGGTGGGCACAAAATCCGCCACAGCTGAGTAGTACGAAAATACTATTTATTGGCTGTTGGTTATTCAAGCTTGAAAGGACATAGTGTTCGTAAAAATTGTGCATAACACCTTATCTTAGTTCCATTGGAACACTTCTTCTTCTAAACATGTCTAATAACGAGGTAAGGGAAGACAGAGTTGAACTGAATTTTTCAGAAGAAGGAGAAGATCCTGCGGATGCAATACAGATTGCACCAAAATTCAGAAAGACAGTCACCCTAAGACTATTAGAAAATGGTTTACAAGCTAGGGGTGGTATGGTAGTTTTTGTGATTGAGGCACACGAATCAAACAAAACAGGTATTCTATTCATGGGTTACATTCCCAGCAGCAAATGCAATAACAAAGACATTTCACTACTATATAGAAGGAGATGCACCACGGGAATATTGTCCGTTTGAGGACATAGAGATTCCACTCACTTACCAGGAACATCATTACTAGTTTAATGGCACCCTACCCACGTACGAGGAAGATTAAGATTAGGCCCGCTCGGAGGAGACGGGGCCACATGGCCGATACTAGCGGCTTACACACCGCATCCTGACATTGGCACAATGCCACAGCCAGACTTACTCGTACAACACACAGATTTAATTAAAATCTACAGAAACCTGACACAATTTGTCATGAGGACTTTAACAATCCAACTTGCACCAGGTGCAGCAAATAGTACCCCAGCTCAGTGTACAGGAAATAAAGTTACTCCTCAACAATTACACGCGGTAATGGGCAAAATGCCCGCAAAACGCGAACAAATACCATTCTGGATAGCTCAGAAAATAACTCAGCTTGAGGCAGTATTCCCAAATACTACCACCTGTGATAAACACAGAATAATAACAATCTGCTTGCCCATGGGGATCACACCACAAGTAGAGGACTGCACCTCTTGGGGTACAGTCTTTGCTGCCATATATACCAGAACACATGGTATCCCGTCATTAGCAGTAGTACCTGACATATTGAGACAGATACAAAATGAGTACGGAGCAGAGCCTGCCCTTAACTTAGGGATGAAGTTACTAGGTAACTACGAACAGGTATCAGCCATAATACTAGCTAACATTAAGGGGGAAGCAGCTTCAGTGGCGATCCGCCAACGCCTAAGGGAGTTCAGTCCAGTAGATCAACCACACGAACTATCCAAAATAATTGAAACTGCATATGCAGAACTAGGCACAGACAGTCTAGGTGGGAAGGCATTAAAACCACAACTGGTGGGCAGTCCCGAAAAGGACACTACAAAGCAGACACCTACTTCTTCTAAAAAGAAGTGGGAAAATAAAAAACAACAAAAGTTTAAGACAGCAGATCTCAATCCAGAGGTAGGTCTCCTCAACAGGAGCCCTCTGAAAGGAAGTACAACCTCCGGAATAGGGATAATATTAAAAAACCTGACAGGTATCAGGATACTGATACACGTTCCTCTCGTTCTTTTCAGGGTTCATCAAAAAACTCAGAGAGGGAAGGACGGTCAGAACACAGACAAGAGGAGCGTACAAAGTCCAGAGACACGCAACGCGCTGCAGACTACGCACCTAAAAAAGAAGATAAACAAAAATCAAAACCTCAGTTCAAAAAGAAGAAGGTAGCAGGTCTTAAGATCAGACATGCCCAGAATTCTGAGGACACAGCTTCTGAACGGGGAATGGGCTCTGACGATGCTAGACAGCGCGGCAGAAGTAACAATAGCTCGCAAAAACCTGAAGGAATTTCTGATGACAGCGGAGTTGAGTGAGTATATCACGGTGGAAACACCTGATACTCGGGTAAGTGTCCCACATAAGTTACATGAGATAACACTCCGGATGGAGGGGGACAAGCCCAGGAAAGTTAAAGGTCTATTTTGGAAAAATCTGTCATCTGGATATGACATCCTATTAGCAGAGCAAGACTGGCCGCCAGCATTCGCTAATTTTTCCAGCATTTTCCGACCTCGTTCCCATACATTTAAAACATGCATATGCGCAGGAGTGGGGGGGTTGCCCTAGCTCCAGCATTGTACATAAATCATGCTGGTTGGGATGAGGATTCAACCCACCACGTGATCCCGTTAAAAGTTTCCCCAAATGCTCAAAGGCAGTACCCTATAAAGCAGGAAGCTAAAAAACAAGTCAGGGAGATTCTAGATCAACTTGAATACCAGGGGGTGATTGAAAATTGCACTTCACCTATGAACAATCCTTTGTGCCCCGAATCAAAACCCGACAACACATATCGTCTAGTTTTAGATTACAGACATTTAAACACCTGCACAAAGACATTTGCAGTTCAAAATGCACACAGTGCCGCATTAATGAATAACATTGTAGCGACAAAAAATACAAAACAACACTTGATATCTCAAATGGATTTTTCTGCCAAAATATAGCGCCTGAAAGCAGGTATTTGACCGCATTCTCAGCGCTAGGGTTACAACGGCAATTTTGTCGTTTGCTCCAAGGGTATGAGAATAGCCCGGGGTTGTTTTCAGCAAGGGTAACAGAGTTACTACAAAATTTTGATGAAGAAGCATTGTCCTATGTGGATGATATCTATCTGACGGACGATGACTTAAAAAAGCCCTTGACCAGGGTGAGCACCATTATTATGGGATTCGCCTCTGAGGGCTACAAGTTTAATTTTAAGAAATCAAAAATAGCCCACCTCAGTGTCCTATTTTTAGGATACGAGCTTTCAAGTGAAGGAAAAAGCCTGGCAGCTAACTTTTTAGAAAAGTGTGCGCTGCTCCAACCTCCAAAATCATTAAAAAATTTACAATCAATTCTGGGATTCCTAAATTTTGGTCGAACATACATTTTGGATTACGCAGAAAGAGTAAAACCTTTCTACGACTTAAAGACATGATAGCTTCTAAACATTTACAGACACGCGTAAACGTACGCAACTTAGTGATCCGAGTAATAGCGGGTCAATGCGGGTACACTTATTTAACTTTCAATGAAGGCGAAACGGTACCAATTGCATACAAATCACACCTGTACACAAACGCAGAGATGCGTTTCACTTCAACAGAAAAAATCCTGACAGCAGTGCAGACCACTGTAGCAAGAGAAAGAGCTCTGGCTCAGGGAAATTGCATAATAGTCGTGACCCCAGTACCAACCTTAGAGGCTGTTACAAAGGCTAGCATTCCAAATGCGAAAGCCTTACATCCCAGATGGATACAATGGGCTAATTCTCTTACTGCAACGGATGTTGAATACAGATTTGATCCAAGTTTAAAAACACAAGCATTTCTGCAATACGAACAAGAATATCCTCTACCAAATGAGAATTTGCCTCTAGATCAGTATGAATATATTATTTACACTGACGGATCTGCTCAACCGGCCATAGGGAGTAAGCAAGCTTACAGCGCAGCGTGTGCAATTGTTAAAGGTCGCATGCGCGATGGAAAGTTCCATCCAAGTTGCACTAAAACGCAATCTCTAGGAGACTGCACGGCTCAGTTGGCAGAATTAAAAGCACTAATACTGGCACTTGTAAATATGGAACACGAATTCCCCACACTAATTGTGTGCGATTCTTTTTACTGTGTACAGTCGTACAATGAATATTTACATCATTGGGAATAAAACGGGTTTAAAGACGCGAAAGGTGGCACAATTAAGCATAAAATGCTATGGGAACAGGTAGTGGAGTTGAGAAACGAACTACCAAGGGCTCACGTGATACATACACTGAGTCATCAGCGTGATGGCGTTCACGCTGAAGGGAATTCATTGGCTGATGAAGTCGCAAAGGGGGCTGTACGCACAGCGTCCGTAGCTGCAATCACTCGTTCAAAAACGAGAATTGACGGCGAGGTTTTGGTAGCTGTCAATGCTTCACGCAAAGGCAGCACGCAGTACCTAAAAAACTTCCACTCAAGTACTCCTACAAGTTAGATGCACAAAACATTCCATATGCTCAGATTCCTGGAGTGGGGGATAGAGTAATACCAAATATGGATCGTAGGCAAGGCTTAATTCTAGCAGCACACGAGGGTTTGGGTTCTGCGCATACAGGCGTTACAGCGACTATTTCTTTACTGAAACAGCGCTACTGGTGGCCAGGGTTAACAAAGCAGACCAAAGACTATGGGGCCGATTCTGATTCTGGGCAGGAAATCTCTCCGACCGAGCCGGACCCGGAGAGATTTCCGACCGAATCGGACTCTAGCAGCCCGACCGAACGAGTACGATGCGTACGTATGCTATCGGACTCAATTCGGTCGGACTCCCATTGAGTCAATGGGAGCTGGTCGTACAATGCGTACACGGGCTCCCATTGACTCAATGGGTACGACGCGAACAAGGGCGCCCCCTACAGCGGGTTTGCGTCGATGCGGGTCGCGCCGTACATGCACATGTAGGGGGGACCCATGGGTCCCCCCTGTGTGCGACTCGTGCGGCTACGCGTGCAGGGGGGTCCGACACGGACCCCCGAAGTCCGGCTCCGACTGCTCTTTGGAGCCGGACGGCGCGAGTCGGTCGGACTGCTCGAGGCGCGCTTCGTACTGGCTCGGTCGGGGAACGTCTCCATTGCGTGGTGCGAGTCATGTCCGTGCGAGTCGGTCGGAGCGGTTCGGACCCGCGAACGAGTCGGTCGGCGATTTCGCGTACGCTCGCATCGTACTCGCTCGCCCTGACGTATGCACGAATCGGTCGGAAAAGAGGCCTCCGAATCGGATCCGGTAAAGCCGATTCCGATTCGGTGCCCTACCGGCCGAGATCGGAATCGGCCCCTATGTCTTAAAGTGCGACATCTGCCAGCAGATGAAAGGCTCCACCGTAGCACGCCCAGCACAGACACCATTACTAAAATCAGACAAACCTCTCGCATGTGTGTATTTGGACCACTGCTGACCCCTACAATCGGATGGGGCAAAGAAATATATCATGGTTGCAGTGGATTCCTGCTCTAGATTCCTATGGGTCTGGCCTCAGTGCTCGGCTGACGCTTGAACTGTTATAAAAGATTTGCGAGTCTTTATCGGCACATACGCAGTTGGCACGTTACATTCTGACCGTGGCCCGGCGTTTAGCTTTCGGGCTTACAAAGAGGCCATGGAAGGAATGGGCGTAGCATTGCAGTACTCCTCTCTGAACCATCCTGAGGAAAATTCGGTTGTGGAGAGGAAAAACCATGACTTAAAGCAATCTTTAACAGCTAGGGTATTAGGCAAGGGAGGTAGTTGGGTCAGTCACCTTTATGGGGTCCAAAGAGCAATAAACAACCAGCCAAGAAGCTCTCTAGGGGGTGTCACTCCTTACGAGGTCCTATGTGGGACAAGAATGTGGGTACCTGATCTTGATTGTGGAGGCACAGTGGCGGATGAAAAACCATTTGATATCCATGATCGTTTGGCTGTTTTACAGGATCAAAATGAATCCAGGACACAACAAAGCAACATCCACTTAAAACAGACCGCCACTGAGGAAGTCAAGGCAGTAACGGCAAGACCTGTCTGGATCCCAAAAGTTGGGGACCTGGTCAGAGAAAAGATTGCAGAAAAGAAAGAATTCAGACCATCCTACAGAACAGCTGTACCGGTCCTAGCAATCCAAGGCACAAGAACTGTACTTCTGCCGCCTCTTGCCGGGAAAAAGGAGAAAAGATTTGTCTCAATCGACTTAATCAAACCACACTATATGGCCGATACTAAACAGTAGGCCTCGTGGACTCCACAGTAGCAGACACCCTCCTCTCGCTACAATCCAAGAAGTTCAAACAGAAAGACTCATCACTTTTGAAGAGCCACCTGTACGGAATGAAGGACTAAGCAACAATGCTATGGAACTCGTTCCACTTCAACAAGAAGAAAATCAACTTAACAACCAAGTTGCAATCAGACCAACTACAGACGCCGACGTCAACATGCCTCGTCAAGAGCAAAATCCAATTTCAACAAATCCCGATGCAATTCCAACAATTGATCGAACTGCTTCTGGCTATTTCATGAACTTTGATACGTTTTCACTGAATTCAAGTGAGCCGGTAACAACGCCAGCCAAAAAATCACACAAACAGAAACTCATTGACTTTTTGCACTTTTTTAGAAAGACTTACCTGGTGTCACCTTGGATAGAACTATGGTATATCACTGGGATTCTATTTTTTCTTTTCTGGCTAGGTTTAACAATAACTTTTAGTATGCTTATTAATGGACGATATCTCCAGCAGAGCTCTACAGCACAAAGAGTCAATTTGATTTTAAAACCACACCAGTCTTCACATTGTGAACCAAGAGACTTGTCTTCAGTGAACATCACAGCAGTTCCTATACCGGACGGTATAATATGGGACAAGATTGATTTCGATATATTCGTCCGACTGAACTTTTAAAGCTAAAACATGTATTTAAAATTTCTTTAAGTGATGTCATTACCTCCAGTACATTGTCTGATGATTGGGACACTGAAACTGTGAATAATATGATATCTGATTTAGAAAAAACTGCAGCATTTCCGAACAATGAAATGTTAGAAGGTACTTCAGACTATGATACATTGTACTGTTACCAACATTATGGTCATCATTTCTTGCACAAATCTATAACACCTAGAAATGTATTTGAATACCACCAGTGGAAACACTGCCCAACACCACCAAAACGTAGTTCAGAAACTTTTGCACAGAAATTCACATACTTTTCAGGGTTTAATACATCTGACTCGAAGTCATTTTATTACAAAGTGGCAACAACATCAGCACAGAAAATTATGTTGACTAACACCAAACAGGTTTACTCTGCTTCCTTTATGGCCCAGTTCTCTACACAGGGTTTCGACCTATGGAAGGACACTATAGATTTAAAATCAATCTGGGATTCGAGGAACTGGCAGGTCCAGGGAACAGAAGCGCTTTTTAGAGCATGCCTCATTCCACAGCAGATGATATTTCTAAATGACACTGTGCAACAGACATCCTGTCTTGGACTAGCCAAGAACAAGGAAATGAACACACCTTGGTTTCCAGCACCATCACAGATGGGTGGGGGGGGGCAGACTTCAACTACACATGGGGTAGGATTAGATGACATTCTCCAGTACAACAGGTCAGATCCCAATTGGACAGAATGGCTGATTTGGCCCATTGACACGAACACATGTCAACAGAGATTCCTAGGTATAACCGAGGGGTTTAGTATCAGTAGGCCAGATACACGCTATGTACAGAGACAACACCCAGGGGTAGTGACATCCTATAGTGTTGGGAAGTTGTGCCTTGATTGGCTAGAAACCTCAACACTCACAGAAGTGAAACATCACTTGACCTTACTCACACCTGATGTAGACCTTAGGGATTTTTTTCTAGGCCCAAGGAAAACACGTCAGAAACGTTTCATATATGCCGGCATTTATGCCTATTATAATGAAAACTGGAAAATATCCCAACAGGAGGCCGCAGAAAGAATACGGGAAATAGACCGTATTAACTTAGAGAAGGCATTAGCTGTAGTGGATAATGGGTTAACAACTTTGACCTCCAGGATTTACTCCTTAGGCAACATTGTGTCTTCGGCAATCGACATATTAGAACAAGATATGGCCTTGTTACAACACGGGCAATCCCAATTACGTTCTATTATGATGTTAAGCTGGACGCTGCAATCTTTGCGTGCAGGCTATGTGCCCTGGCGTTTTATAAACACCACGTCTCTGTTTTCAGAATACAATCTAACTGATAAACAGACAGAAATGGCACAAAGGGGAGCCAAATATACAATGCTGCGTATTGAGAAACTGGAAAGGTTACCATTCACTGTAGCTGAATTACCATCAACTGAATGGCTAATTCATGGCCAAATCACTCTACCGGTCACTACTTTTCAGTTTCAATATTGCCTTGAGCAAAGGCAGGCAGGCAAATATGAAAAAATGGGTAAGGGTTATATTAAGGAAACTTGGGAGTTACCATATATATATCGATGCCGGAATGGGGATCGAGAAGTGTTTCTGAGTGGTAAAACCTGCAAGAACGATTTAAGTGGTTCTGTCATGTGTCAGGATATTTCTCTGCACGGAGCATGTAGTGGTTCGGTAGCGAATCTATCTTGTCACATGTCAGGGACCCCAGCGGCCATGATCACGCCGGTTTTCCAGCTGCTCTCGAATGGGAGTTACTTGATGCTAAACGATCAAGGTTGCTGTGGGATGCTTCCGGGCGCCGCCTATCTGGTCACTGTTAACTCCAGGGTTACTTGCTGTATGCAAGTATTGTTTCCGCCACTGAACACAGTCAGGGAGGCGCCGTTATGGCCTTCGTTGAATGTTTCCTTTATACAATTTGATACTTTGAGCAGACTGAAAGCCATGCTTTTACAGCAACCCGTGCCCTTAACCTCCGCTCGAGAAACCTTTGAACTTCAAGTTGCAAGGACCTCGACTGAGATACAGGCGCTTATACGTACGAACTGCCCCTTTCATTTCGTAGAAATGGTGGGTCGTATCTTTAACATGTCTGATACGAGCGGTTTGTACACCTATTTAAGACCATAGGGTCAGGACTATTAAGCACCTTTCAGAGAGTCCTCGGAGTAATCCCAAATTTTATACACTCCGTATTGGGAAGCGTGTTTGGAGGTCTCCCGCTTATCCTGTTCCTAATTGCAGGAGTCCTGATAGTAATCTTACTGCTACGCAATGGACGGCCCAATTTCCGAGGAAATGGTGAACATACTCATGGAGCGGAAATACCGTGAACGCATGGTGCAGCTTCTGGGTATACCTTGCCTAAGAGAACTGAACGCCTCTTGGTTTCTATCGTTTAGACCAGTCTGGGTAGACTGCATCTTACCTGTTCTTCGATGCCTGTTTTGCGGAGAAGAATGCACGTTGGATCTCTGTCTAACGTTTCCATCAGATACACCTCCGGACATGGATGCTATGCTGGACCCCCTAAAGGCCCATGCTCTGCGTTGTCCCCAGCGTCTTCCAATTCTGATGAACGCATTCCTTGAGAATCCACAGGTGCCGTTTGCTCCTGCTGGGTTAGGTGGCTCCTCCACAGGCACTCAGGTAACAACTGCCACACAAGCTGCCACAGCACCGACTGTTGGCAGTGCTGAATTCCATCTATGTGCGATTGACGTTCTCTGTGTGGCGTTGGATTTGTCGTCTGCAGTAGCTAACACCGATAATGCTGTATCTCCAAGCCAGGACACTTAATCTTGAATTGGCTCATCGCGTCCTGGGAAAGAATTCGGCTTCTCCACTTCGTTTCATAAATAAACGAACTAAAATTGGAACATTTCCTAAATTGACACTTTCACTTGAGAAAGAATGGCCTTCTTCTGCTTCTAGTGATGCAACTTTTATAAGTGAGACAGAATTGACTTTTTCAAGTGGCAACTAAAGAATAGCTGATTTTTAACATTTAAAAAAAAAAATTAATTGTCTTTTTAAAACCATGTTTTTAAGAAAAAAAAAATGTAATTGTCCAGATTTTAAGTATGGTCATTGTCATCCAATTCGAAAGTGGAGTGGGTGTTATGTTTCGTATAGAGGCCCTAATATAGACACGTTCATATATGCCGTATATGGTCATAATCGTATATGCCCTATTATGGTCATAATCATATGTGCCCTATTATGGTCATAATCGTCTATGCCCTATTATGGTCATGATCTCATGTGCCCTAATATAGGCATGATCTTTCACCTACATTAGTTCCCTACAGTACACAACGAGCTCTGATGGTTGAACGTTATCTAGTCTGTGGTTAGAACACTGCAGGGTTTTTCCCGAACACAGGCCTACAATGTACTCAAAAATTATGCATGAGCATTCACCAGCTACATCTCCCGCATAATATGTATGTACAAAGTTCACCCCTGTCGTCTTCCTCATGTCTAACAAGACCAATACAAACCATACTGAGGGACGAGAAACTTTAAGGTATAAATACACCACATCTTGCCACGGTAAGACAGAGGGAACCGAGACTTCAATCCTGACACACTGACCAGAGACGCTGAGGCTCCTGCATGCAGTCGCTCCAGCTGACAGCGGTCTAACACAGCCCTTGCGGGGTGTCCAACTCGAGACCAGGACGGGGTCCCACACCCTCTCTATTCAGGTAATGGGGTTCGACTAAATCCTAGAAGGATTCTTGGCTCTTAGGCTTTTAGACCTACACACATGCTAGGTACACTTAGGTACATCTAGTTAGGCATCGTAGGAGTACGCGCACTTTTGGGTGACATTCTATTACGCATTTTATATTCATGTATGTATTCATGATTATTGCAATATGGTAGAACTGTACTATCCTTTCACTTTTATCGTACTGCTGATATTATATCTCTGCTATTGTCTGCTGGTTGCTGCGGCACATATATTTTACACTAGAATAACAACTGTTCAATAAACACTTATTGAAACGCCCAGACTCTTTATTCTGTGTAACTCTCTGAGACAAACCGAACAAGTAAGCACGAGTGACTGAGCGAAAAGTAGTACATTGTTTCCACGATTCTGAGGGATCAGGGTTGTGATGATCTAAGGTTGCCAGAAACTAATCTCTCCCCGATAAGAGGAGATTCTAGTGGCACTGTGAGCTAGCTAATGCAAATCCGGCTAACATACGCGGTGGGGGTGCACAGAGCCAGTCAGTCACCAAGCCCACGGTTTATGTTATCCAAACGCGCAGGTTCTGCAGGGGTACTATAGGAACTACACGACAAAACAGGCAAGAGAGGTGCAGAAAGAAGCAAGTGAAGTGCAGAAAGAGGCAAGAGAGGTGCACAAAGAGGCAACAGAGGTGCAGAAAGAGGTAGAAGGAGTGCAGAAAGAAGGAAGAGAAGTGCAGAAAGAGGCAAGAGAATTGCAGAAAGAAGCAAGAGGGGTGTGGAAAGAAGCAAGAGAAGTGCTGAAAGAACCAACAGAGGTACAGAAAGAGGCAAGAGAGGTGCAGAAACAGGCAGGAAAGGTGAAGAAAGAGGGAACATGGGTGCAGAAAGAGGCAAGAGAGGTGCAGAAAGAGAATAGAGGGGTGCATAAATAGGCAAGAGGGGTGCAGAAAGAAGCAAGAGCAGTGCAGAATGAACCAACAGGGGTGCAAAAAGAGGCAAGAGGAGTACAGAAAGAGGTGGGAGAGGTACACAAAGAGGCAAGAGAGGTACAGAAAGAGGCAGGAGGTGTGCAGAAAGAAGGAAGAGAAGTGCAGAAAGAGGCAAGATAATTGCTGAAAGAAGCAACAGAGGTATAGAAAGAAGCAAGAGAAGTGCAGAAAGAGGCAAGTGAGGTGCAGAAAGAAGCAAGAGCAGTGCAGAAAGAACCAACAGAGGTGCAAAAAGAGGAAAGAGGGGAGCAGAAAAAGGTAGGAAAGGTGCACAAAGAGGCAAGAGAGGTACAGAAAGAGGCAGGAGGGGTGCCGAAAGAAGGAACAGAAGTGCAGAAAGAAGCAACAGAGGGGCTGAATGAGGTGCAAAGGGTGTAGAAAGAGCAAGAGAAGTGCAGAAAGAACCAACAGAGGTACAGAAAGAGGCAAGAGAGGAGCAGGAAAAGGCAGGAAAGGTGCAGAAAGAGGGAACAGGGGTACAGAAAGAGGCAAGAGAGGTGCAGAAAGAGAAAAGAGGGGTGCAGAAAGAGGCAAAAGGGGTGCTGAAAGAAGCAAGAGCAGTGCAGAATGAACCAACAGAGGTGCAAAAAGAGGCAAGAGGAGTGCAGAAAGAGGTGAGAGAGGTGCACAAAGAGGCAAGAGAGGTACAGAAAGAGGCAGGAGTACAGAAAGAAGGGAGAGAAGTGCAGAAAGAGGCAAAAGAATTGCTGAAAGAAGCAACAGAGGTGTAGAAAGAAGCAAGAGAAGTGCAGAAAGAGGCAAGTGAGGTTCAGAAAGAAGCAAGAGCAGTGCAGAAAGAACCAACAGAGGTGCAAAAAGAAGCAAGAGCAGCATAGAAAAAGGTAGAAGAGGTGCACAAAGAGGCAAGAGAGGTACAGAAAGAGGCATGAGGGGTGCAGAAAGAAGGAACAGAAGTGCAGAAAGAAGCAACAGAGGGGCTGAAAGAGGCAAGAGGAGTGTAGAAAGAGGTAGGAGAGGTACACAAAGAGGCAAGAGAGGTACAGAAAGAGGCAGGAGGGGTGCAGAGAGAAGGAAGAGAAGTGCAGAAAGAGGCAAAAGAATTGCTGAAAGAAGCAACAGAGGTGTAGAAAGAAGCAAGAGAAGTACAGAAAGAGACAAGTGAGGTGCAGAAAGAAGCAAGAGCAGTGCAGAAAGAACCAACAGAGGTGCAAAAAGAAGCAAGAGCGGTACAGAAAAAGGTAGAAGAGGTGCACAAAGAGGCAAGAGAGGTACAGAAAGAGGCAGGAGGGATGCAGAAAGAAGGAAGAGAAGCGCAGAAAGAAGCACCAGAGGTGTTGAAAGAGGCGCAAAGGGTGCAGAAAGAGCAAGAGAAGTGCAGAAAGAACCAACAGAGGTACAGAAAGAGGCAAGAGAGGTGCAGAAACAGGCAGGAAAGATGCAGAAAGAGGGAACAGGGGTACAGAAAGAGGCAAGAGAGGTGCAGAAAGAGAAAAGAGGGGTGCAGAAAGAGGCAAGAGGGGTGCAGAAAGAAGCAAGTGAGGTGTAGAAAGAGGCAACAGAGGTGCATAAAGACGGAAGAGAGGTGCAGAAACAAGCAAAATAAGTGCAGAAAGATACAACAGAATTGCTGAAAGAAGCAACAAAGGTGTGGAAAGAAGCAAGAGAAGTGCAAAAAGAGGGAAGTGAGGTACAGAAAGAGGCAAGAGAAGTGCAGAAAATGGCAAGAGAACAGCAGAAAGAGGCAAGAGGTGTGCAAAAAAGGGAAGAAGGGTGCAGAAAGAAGCAAGAGAGGTGCAGAAAGAAGCAAGAGAAGTGCAGAAAGAGGCAAGAGAGGAGCAGAAAGAGGCAAGAGAGGTGTAGAAAGAAGCAAGAGAAGTGCAGAAAGAGGCAGGAGGTGTGCAGAAAGAAGCAAGTGAGGTGCAGAAAGAGGCAACAGAGGTGCAGAAAGATGCAATAGAGGTACAGAAACAAGCAAAAGAAGTGCAGAAAGAGGCAATAGAATTGCTGAAAGAAGCAACAGAGGTGTACAAAGAAGCAATCGAAGTACAGAAAGAGGCAAGTGAGGTGCAGAAAGAAGCAAGAGCAGTGCAGAAAGAACCAACAGAGGTGCAAAAAGGGGCAAGAGGGGTGCAGAAAAAGGTAGGAGAGGTGCACAAAGAGGCAAGAGAGGTACAGAAAGAGGCAGGAGGGGTGCAGAAAGAAGGAAGAGAAGTGCAGCAAGAAGCAACAGAGGTGCTGAAAGAGGCGCGAAGGGTGCATAAAGAGCAAGAGAAGTGCAGAATAAAGCAACAGAGGTACAGAAAGATGCAACAGAGGTGCAGAAAGAGGCAAGAGAGGTGCAGAAACAGGCAGGAAAGGTGTAGAAAGAGGGAACAGGGGTACAGAAAGAGGAAAGAGAGGTGCACAAAGAGGGGAGAGGGGTGCAGAAAGAGGCAAGAGGGGTGCAGAACGAAGCAAGTGAGGTGCAGAAAGACGGAAGAGAGGTGCAGAAACAAGCAAGAGAAGTGCAGAAAGAGGCAAGAGAATTGCTGAAATAAGCAACAGAGGTGTAGAAAGAAGCAAGAGAAGTGCAGAAAGAGGCAAGTGAGGTGCAGAAAGAAGCAAGAGCAGTGCAGAAAGAACCAACAGAGGTGCAAAAAGAAGCAAGAGCGGTACAGAAAAAGGTAGAAGAGGTGCACAAAGAGGCAAGAGAGGTTCATAAAGAGGAAGGTGGGGTGCAGAAAGAAGGACAAGAAGTGCAGAAAGAAGCAACAGAGGTGCTGAAAGAGGCGCGAAGGGTGCAGAAAGAGCAAGAGAAGTGCAGATAGAACCAACAGAGGTACAGAAAGACACAACAGAGGTGCTGAAAAATGCAAGAGAGGTGCAGAAACAAGTAAGAGAAGTGCATAAAGAAGCAACAGAGATGTAGAAAGGGGGAAGTGGGGTGGAGAAGGAGACAAGAGGGAAGAAAGAAAGAAACAAGAGAGGTGCAGAAAGAGGGAAGAGGGTTGCAGAAAGCGGGAAGAGAGGTGTGAAAGAGGCATGAGGGTTGCAGAAAGAAGCAACAGAAATGTAGGAAGAGGCAAGAGAGGTGCAGAAAGAAGCAAGAGTGGTTTACACACCATTAGTACCAATTTAATACCCACATTTAGCAATAAGTAACAGGTGACCATTCTAGGTTTGCAAAGGGCCTTCCACCATGCTGTAACACTTGTCGCTGCATTTTTGGTAACGTTTGAGCCGTTTGAGCTAGAAACAATGTTTTTTTTGTTCAAATCTGCAGATTATGCAGCAGGTGATGGATTATGTGGCAAATGCGGAAAATGTATAATTGTGCAAAAGTCGATGCAGCCAAACAGTCACATCATAATTCCAGTGGCCCTGCTCATACCTCTAACTAGGTCCAGAAGTGCTCCTCAGCGGTTCCTTCTTTTTTTGTCTCATTGAGTTCATTGTTTAGCTTCTTTGGAAACGAGGAAGACTAAACCTGAGGTTACAACTCCACAACACAGACTATCATACCACACAATTACTCTCCATAACACATAATCCCACTCTACATAATTCCTACACACTAAATACCACATACTTTCTATCCACTGATTCTCCTGGACCTGACGGCAGCCTTCGATACGATTTCTCCTTGTAGGTTGGTTGGCAGGCTCCGGGAAATTGGGATAGAGGATTCCGCACTCAATCTGCTCTCATCGTTCTTTTTGAATCGCTCGCAAAGAGTTAAGATGGGCCAATTTCTTTCTGCCCCTAAACAATTGTTCTGTGGAGTCCCCCAGGGATCCTCATTGAGTCCTACCCTCTTTAATATCTATGTGGCCCCGCTCGCCACTGTGGTAAGATCTTTTGGCCTTGAAGTGCTTTCCTACGCTGAAGACACTCAGATTCTGATTTCCATCACTGAGAATGTCTCAGCCTCAGCAGTAAATTTTAAAAACTGCATGGATGGTTGAGAACTACTTAAGACTCAATGGGGATAAAACGGAGGTCATAATCTTTGGAGACAAGATGGATACCTGGTCGGAGGCCTGGTGGCCTGACTCTCTTGGGTCCTGCCCCCGCCCCTGTCTTAGTGCCAAGAATTTAGGCATTATTGTGGACTCCTCTCTTTCCTTGGGCTCACAAATAAATAGAACTGTCTCTACCTGTTTTGGGATGATACGGACTCTCAGGAAGATCTTCCGTTTTCTTTCCCTTCCTGCACGGAAACAGGCAGTGGTGGCCCTCGTGGTCTCGAGGTTAGACTACTGTAATGCCCTTTATTTAGGGATAAATAAAGGACTTCTTCATCGACTTCAATTGGTGCAGAATGCCGCCGCTAGGCTGGTGATGGGTCTCCCCAAATTCCATTCAGTCTCAGCTACCATTAGAAGCCTGCACTGGCTCCCGTTGGGGAGGAGAATTGTGTTCAAGGCTTTATGCCTGGTCCACAAGGCCGTCCACAATAGGGGGTCAGAAGGTATCAACAAAATGTTTCAAAGATATCGTCCCGGCAAGGACTTGAGATCTGCAAGTAAGAACCGGGTAACAGTTCCCAGGGTGAGGAAAGCTAGGGGGAGGGCTTTCTCGTTGTTAGGGGCCAATATGTGGAATTCCCTTCCTTCCCCAATTTTCACTCTGGAAACCCATTCCTTATTTCGTAAGTCCTTGAAGACCTGGCTTTTCACCTGTCCTAACCTTTAAGCTTCCTACTCTATAGACACCTTTTACTCTGATCGGTTTCCGCAGCGCCTTGATGCCCCTGGGCTAAGTTCGCGCTCTACAAAACTTATATTCATTCATTCATAATTTCACTGCACAACATACCACATAATTCCACTACACACAACCTACATCCACTCCACTCCAAGAAACATTATTAAAACACTTTTACATTTACAACGCCAATAGCTCTAACTCTCACAAATGCAAAACCTATTACATTGCAAATGCTTCTTTAACTAGTAGTCGCATTTGCAGAGTGGTGGAGAAAGGGTGCTGGGCCTCCGACCAGCGCTCAGGAATTCCGATGCGTAGGACTTACAGGAGGTTCCAGGAGGGCTTCTTAGCCCCCAAATTCCCTCAGGAGTAAAGTGGACTTCATCCCCCATCCCGTAGTCTGGCAGGAGGTGCGTTTGCAGAGTGGTGAAGAAAGGGGGCATGGCCTCCGAAGACATTTTAGCAATCCCACTGTGTGGGACTTACTGGAGGTAACAAGAGGGGTAGTTGGCCCCCAAGGCCATCCTTGGGGCCCAACTACCCCTCCTATTACCTCCAGTAAGTCCCACACAGCAGGATTGCTAAGTTCTCATAGCAGGCCACCCCCCCTTGCCCACCACTCTGCAAACGTGCTCCCTGGCACGCTCTTGGATGGGGACTGAAGTCCCCTTCGCTGCTGGGGGTGGTTAGGGGCCAAATAGCCTACCTGTTACCTCCAGTAAGCCCCACACAGTGGGATTGCTGAGAGGTGGACACAGGCCACACCCCCTTTGTCCACCACTTGCAAACGCGCCTCCTGGCATGCTCTTGGTTGGGGAAGGAAGTCCCCTTACCTCCTGAGGGTCCCTGGGGGCCAACTAGCCCTCCTGTTACCTCCAGTAAGCCCCACACAGCTGGATTGCTGAGAGTGATCCGAGGCCACACCCCCTTTTTACACCACTCTGCAAACGTGCCTCCTGGCGCACTGCTGCTTGGGGGATGAAGTCCACTTTAGTCCTAAGGTCCTCAGGACACAAGAGGACCTCATCACCCCACCAGCAGTGCGCCAAGAGGCGCGTTTGCATAGTGGTGAAAAAGGGGCATGGCCTCGGATCACCTCTCAGCAATCCCACTGTGTGGGGATTACTGGAGGTACCTGGTGGGATAGTTGGCCCCCAGGGACCCTCAGGAATGAAGGGGACTTAATCCCCCAACTTGGAACGCACCAGGGGGCGCATTTGCAGCGTGTTGCAGGGAGGGGGCGGGGCCTCCGGCGAGACACCATTTTCTTTTTTTTATATTTTTAAAAGGGGGGTTGCCTGGCACCCCTTCTTTTAGTATTTTTTGGGCCCTTGGGACCCCATCCCCCAGGGCCTGAGCTTTTTTTATTTAAAAAAAAAAACGGAAGGGGGCCGTGTGGCCTCCCTTCCCTGGACCACTATTGGCCCCGGGGACCCCATCCCCCGGGGCCTGGCCTAGTTTTTATAAAATATTTTTCCATGGGGGGCCGCATGGCCCCCCTCCCCTGGGCCATTTCTGGCCCTGGGGACCCCATCCCCCGGGGCCTGGCCAGCCTTGCTTATTTTTTTTTTGGAGGGGGGACGCTTGGCCCCCCTCCTGAGGCCATTTTTGGCCCCGGGGACCCCATCCCCCGGGGCATGGCCAAAGCTTTAAAAAAATTATTATTTTAGGGAGGGGGGCTGCGTGACCTCCCTTCCCTGGGCCACTATTGGCCCCGGGGACCCCATCCCCGGGGGCTTGGACAATGCTTTTTTTTTAAATTAGGGAGGGGTGCCGTGTGGCCCTCCTCCCCTGGGCCACTTCTGGCCATGGGGACCCTATCCCCCGGGGCCAGCCCTCAAGTTGGGAACCGTGGGGGGAGCCCCAATGCCCCCATGGTCCCAGCCGGCTCCACGCCTCCTGCGGGAGCAGGCATTGCTTTTGGGCAAGGGGAGCTGCTAACATGCAGCTCCCCTTGCCCAAAGCAATTCTGCTTGCTTCTTGGAAGCGAGAGCAGGTTTCCTGCTCTCACTTCCAAGAAGCAAAGCAGGAGTTTGCTATGGCAGGGCGGGAGCTGTGCTCCCGCCCTGCCTAGCTAAACGGCAATGTCCCGGGGGTGGGCACCCTGGGACATTGCAGGAGCCGGCCCTGGGGGTGGCGATCCCCAGGGCCATCAAGGGCTCCATGAGGGGGCCCGCATGGTCCCCATCCAACATATGTGCAAAGCCCCGGGGAGGTGGTGGTCCCCGGGGCCGGGGGGCCGTAACGGACCCCTGAATTTAAAATACTGTATGCCCTGAGGAGGTGGTGGTCCCGGGGGTTGCGGGGGGCCGTGATGCCCCCTGCACTTAATGATTAAAGCCCCGGGGAGGTGGCGGTCCCCGGGATTGCGTGGGGGGGCAATATCCCCCCACACCTTTTATTTAATTTTTTTAAATAAAGCCCTGGGGAGGTGTCGGTCCCCGGGGCTGCAGGGGGGCCGTGAGCCACCCTGCATTTGAATAAGGATTGCCCCCGGGACCTGGCCCACCCGGGGGCTTTAAGAAAACGAAGTGCGGGAGACCACACATTTTCTTATGGATTCGTGCACCCAGCGCGACTCCAGCCGAATTTGTTTTAATGCTTTTTTTGGGCCTGGGGGTCCCTGTGGGACACTCTGAGCAGGCCTAGGGGGTCAGGGTGTTTCTACCCTGCACCCTTTTCTTCATTTTTAACTTTTTTTTCCCTTTTTCTTGTGACTCGGTTCTACCGAGTCACAAGATGGCTGCCAACACACTCTGGTTTGGAGTGTTGCAGCCAATCATAATTAAGCTCGTGCTCGGGAGGATTTGCGGCTTCTCCTCGGTGCTCAGATATTGATTTTTTTTTTAATTTCTCAGGAACTACTGAACGGATTTACACCATTTAAAAAGAGGCGCTTTCTGAACCAAGAGCTACCTTTTAGCCAAATTTGGTGTAATTCCGTTCAGCAGTTCGGGCTGTAGCCTGTTCCAAAATTACTATGGAAATTAACATGGAGAAAACGCGTTTTGGGACCCTCCTTTTTTCTCGGCCCCCGCTTGACGAATCACCCCGAAACTTTCAAGACAGGAGCTGACCTGAGCTGGTCATTAGTTTGGAAAATTTTGCGAAGATTCGTCAAACGGCGCCAAAGATATTGGCAAAAGAAAAAACGCTTTTTGAATAGAAACAAGGTCCTAACTATAACTACCTGCTGGCGACCGCCAGAAGGATACGTCGTCCTTAAGGGATTATGGTGCCTTGTCGGAACCGCATCATATTCCCCCACCAGTTTAAACTCCGACCGCCATCATCCTAATGCGGTAGTCAGACTTTAAGCCTACCATGTCAGGCGGAAAACCTTCGGCCAGCCATCGGAGGCTTTCCGCCCGACATCGTAATGAGGGCCAGAGTGTCTTGAGGTGTAGGGGATTTCTGCGCTCACGTGGCTCACTTCTCCAATGCACATGGAGAGGAAAGCTGTATGCTCCACGCGGGTGAGGGCAGCCACACAGGAATCCCCAGCCTGCCAGTTACAGTGTCGAGTAATGATAATGGCACCAGTTTCTTCTATTATTTTTAAGGTCATTACTCCATGGACTGTCCCTGCAAAGTTAGCGTCATCAGTTCACATTGTATGGCTAATCTGAGTGGCAAAAGAAGAGGAGACCATTGTCTTTCCCAGGGACATTCTTCAGAGGAACAAGTTGAGATGCAGGAGCTGCAGAGGAGATGCAAGAAGGTTGTTGCTTGGATACTATTTTTTAATGAATGGGAGAAAATGCAAATCAAAGTATAGACATGTAAAAGAATCCATAGACTCTCCTGAGGGCAGTTCGGTCATGAAATCTATATCTCATGATAACTTCTAGGAGATAATAGAAAAGGCTGTCTCTACTGCCTTGTAGAATTCAACAAACAAATCCAGGCTTCAGCTTTCAGATGATGAAGGTAAACCTGAACCAGAACCACAAGGGATGTAGTTCCCTCAGCATGTGATGGTAGTTCAACACATAAGGGTTAGGCTGAATTTACCATATAATAGTCTTTTAACAAGTAACGAAGACTTGTTTTGAACAACAGGTCACATAATGTATACACAGCGAGAAATACACACAGAAATGACAAGAAACTATGCTGCACTCTACAAATCCACCACTCACTACGACCAAAGTCGTGTGGACACCTTTCTGGAAACCGTACACCTGCCCACAATAACACCCAAGCAATGCGCAATGCTGGAGGACCCGATTACCCCTGACGAGAATCGAGCGGCTATAACAGT
The DNA here is from genome assembly GCA_963921515.1 of Calotriton arnoldi. Classification (NCBI taxonomy): domain Eukaryota; kingdom Metazoa; phylum Chordata; class Amphibia; order Caudata; family Salamandridae; genus Calotriton; species Calotriton arnoldi. Next base: position 594,379 of record CAWUFW010003592.1, read on the forward strand.
GCTCGCAACGGGGAAGACCCCTGGCCTAGATGGCCTACATGCAGAATATTACAAAGCCTATGCAACATCCTTGACCCCACACCTACATGCCCTATATGGTGCTGCATTGGAGCAACTCGCCCTCCCGAAATAGTTAAATGAGGCTCGCTTAGTCTCGCTTCCCAAGCCTGACAGAGACCCGAAAGACCTAGGCTCTTACCGGCCCTTGGCCTTACTAAACACAGACTACAAAATATTCGCAAAACTACTAGCAGACCGGTTGGTGCCCCTGGTCCCATCTCTAGTACACGCCGACCAAAACGGATTTGTACCGGCCCACAACACTTCGTTCAATCTGCAGCATTTCTTCAGTGTGGCAAAATACTCGGTAGAGCGGTGGCCCTGCTCTGGCTGTCTAGTAATAGACCTGGAGAAGGCCTTTGATACTCTAGAATGGGGATATCTGTTCGATGTGCTGCCGCGCTATGGAATTGGGGATGCTAACCTCGCCATGGTCTAACTGCATTACAACAAGCCAACAATGAGGGTACGGACAGGACCATACATCTCAGATCCAATCAGAGTAGAGCGAGGGACTAGACAAGGCTGCCCACTGTCCCCTCTGTTGTTCTCCATAGCTATTGAGCCCCTGGCTGCAGCCATCTGCCTGCAAGGAGAGGATTGGGGAATCCCACTGGGAGACGGCACACACGCCATCTCCCTATATGCTGATGATCTCCTTATATATGGTAGATACATTGGCGCACACACTGTGGGAATTCTCTGCCCTGTCAGGATTAAAGGTGAACGCATCCAAGTGGTGCCTCTATCTATTCGATAATAGGTGCCCCAACCCAGGATATGTACTCAATATTGTCTGCGTAAATTGGCAGACAGATACATTTTGATACCTGGGAATCAGAGTCTTCCATCATCAGCATTACTTATTTGACGGTAACTTGAGCAAAGCATTGCAGTCCATACGATCACAGATGCTGTTCTGGAGCCCACCCCCTTTAGCGGTTACAGGCGGTGTAGCACTGATTAAAATGGTAGTGTTAGCGCAACTCTTATACTACTTTACTAACCTGCCCCTAGACATACCGCCACTCTTCTTCCGAAACCTAGAGGGTGTGTTCAGGAGCTTCATCTGGGGGAATTCCCGTAGCAGAGTAGCTCTCCGGAAACTTTATCTGCCAACCAACCAAGGAGGCTTGGCACTACCCAACATAGAACAGTATTACCTCGCCACCCAACTGCAATAGGTGGCTCGATGGTTCTCCAGGTGTCAACTACCCGATACGGCAACCACCTCCCCGCCCTGGTCCCTCGGTGCCTTCCTGAACTTGTTCCACCCATGCCATAGAGAAAAGGTGCCAACCCCATTAATGCTCAATGTGGCGTACCGCTGGTACCGCAGATGCTTGTACATCACACGGCACATAAACCTGTATGCACCAGCGTTGCTGCTTCTGGGCACGCCCAGGGGGCAGGCACCCATCAGATCATCGGAGCTGCGACACTGGGAAGAAGGGAGAATCCAAGACGTAGGAGACCTATCACGATGGCGCCCTGATATCATTTGATTCCTTAATGGAGGAAAACGGGCTCTCACCAGGTCAGTTCCTAGTACACCAAGCACTTATAACAGCGCTAAACAAACATTGGGGTGACATGACCCAGGAACCTCCGATGCATTTAACGATACAATATCTGCATGGTATGGGACAGGGCTGGCACCTAACCAAATGGTTTGCTACGGCTCTTAGGCAGCACACGGTGATAGCACTATTGCCCCTAAGACAGAGCTGGGAGGGAGACCTGCAGTGCCCTCTCACAGACGCAGAATTGTCCATGGTGCTTGAGGGTCCTATTGGAGTCCCACGGAACATGCGCTTCTGATTAAAATAATATTATATAACACAGAGAGTGTATCTCACGCCGGCCAAGATTAACAAATATTTCGACCGAACAGATGCCGGGTGTCCACAATGCCATGCCATAGACGCGGATCTATTACACATGCTATAGAGCTGCCCACACCTCGGGGAATGCTGGACGACAGTAACTGACACCCTTGCTCGATGCATGCAGCGCATGGTACACCTAGAGTGGACAACGTGCGTCCTGCACATTTACCACAAACGCAAAAGTCAAAGAGTGACCTCTTGCTTCATTGCACTAGGGCTGATAGTGGCAAAACTACTAATCACTAAGCGGTGGAAGTCCATTGAGCCTCCCAGGGCACAGGTTTGGAGGCGATCCCTACAAGTGTGGGCCACAGCAGAAGGCATTGCGCTACTCAGAGAAGATGCACTGGGCCTTTAAAAAATCCCGATTGCGACGCACTGGAATGCGATACTGTGCGACTTACAGAGACAAGATGCTGACAGTGGGGACATGCTGACACTTGCAACCAACACACAACAAAGATTAGATGACACGAGTTAGAGAGCATGGCAGAAACTGGGGCCCGCCACCAGAGAGTGTCAGACATAAACCTGGCACCATACACATCTAGGCAGCGACAGAGAAGAGAATCAGCACCCTCTGAAATAGGGAACGGGGATTGCAACTCCAGTTTGAATTAGAACGATATTGTCCCTTCAGTTCTTTTTTAAATTGTCCCAAACGTTACCACCCACCTCCCCAGTTAGTGGATCATTGCACAACTCACACAGCAACACTAGAGAGAGATGAAGAGATGAGGCATCTACACAATTGACTATAACCCGGGAACGAAAATGAGACCCACACCAACCATACATGCTGAACCACAACAACAAATACATGATATATGCATTGCGAGCACCGTGTATATGTTGGACCCATGTAACGAGCTAACTTACTATGTCGCAAATAGTATTTTTTTATTTTAAATTTGTTTATTAACAGCTTGCTATACCATACAACAATGTCACGCGCGTGCCGGAAGCATCGCGCCCAGGAATGCAGGACAAGCAATTTTTGAGTGCATATACATATCGAGCAGATATATGAAACAGGTAACCAGCAACTAAAGCCCATAAAGGCAAAACAAAACCCCCTCACCCACTCCCCCTCCCTCTGGCATTACAACAATGTGACTTACATAGCGGCAACATTTTGACTTCTGATACGCACACATGTCAATATGGCACAATAACCTGGGATCAATTGCATTAAGTATCCTTAGCATAGAAATAAGAATGTGTGACATCTTACAAATCAGGGTGGCTCAGTAAATATAAGGTAATTGGGGCCCAGAAGTCCTTGGGCCTTGACGACTCAGGGAGCTCTTCAGCATAGGTCTCTAGTTGTTTCCGACAGTAGGTCAAATCACGGATCCACTTACGAACCGTGGGCAACCCCTTTGCACCCCAGCGTTGAGCCAATGCCCGCTTGGCCATTAGTGTCGCCACAGCACCAACCTCCTGTTACAGGGCTTCAAAGATGTCACATTTCCCAGCAAGCATAACTCAGGTGTACATCCCACTCGTTCCAGCATGACATCCGTTAACACACCCACCACTTTAGACCAAAACGCAGCTATCCCCGCACAGAGCCAATAGAGATGTAGAAAATCGGCGTCTGCCTGCCCACACCGCACACAATGAGCCGCATCCCTCAGTCCAAATTTCCGCAATTGCATAGGGGTGTAATAAAGCTGGTGTAAAAATTTAAAGTGTATGATGCGTAGGTTACAGTTAGCTGTAAGGCGCCCAGTCAGTTTGCAACAAAAATGCCAATGGTCTACGGACAACGTGCTACCCAGTGCTTCATTCCATTTAGCGTATGAGGGATGCACCTCCGCCTCACGCTCACGAAGTGATGCAGTGTATAATTTAGTAATCAGTCCCTTACGATCCTCTCCCGCAAGCACCGCCTGCAGCGCCTGCAGTTTCTGAGGCTCAGTGGGGTAGTTAGGATATATAACCCTGATTGCTTGCCGAACCCTCACATACGTGAAGCACAGCATAGCTCCATGTGACCGACCCGCCTGCACGTCCGGCAAGGAGCGGAACTGGCTTTGTTTATACAAGTGTCCCAGTTGCGTGACCCCCACCGCTTGGAATGCGCTCAGCGCAGAACGCTCTTGCGCCGCGGATATGCCAGGATGTGCCGCGATCGGCAACTTGGGGGCATAAAGGTAGGGTAGCTTCGCTCGTCTAGCCAATGTCTGCCAGACCCAGGCGGTGCACTGCACCGGATTGATTTCTGTCCAGGGGCCTCCACTCCCACCCGAGAGAGCAGCCGCTACCAGTGACAAGGGGAGTATTGCGTCCGCCTCAATCGCTGTATGAGGGAGAAAGCGTTGTGGGAAGAACCAATAATGCGCGAAATGCACCTGAGCGCATAAGTAATAAAGGCGCATATCTGGGGCCTCGAAGCCGCCGCGTTCAAAGGGTTGGACTAGAGTGTCCCAGCTACAACGAGGTTTTTTGCCCCCCCCACACGAATGATAGTAGGGCCGTCTGTAATACCTTGAAGGCCGAGATGTTCAGGCGGAGAGGAATATTCACGAATAAATATAATAATTTGGGCAAAATTACCATTTTAAACACAGCGATGCGGTCCGCTAGCGAGAGGGGCAGACGGGCCCACCGCTCCGCCCTTTCAGTGAGTTGTGTGATGGTGCGTCCGTAATTCATGGATATGACCTGTGCAGGGTCCCTGTGCAACCAGATCTCCAAGTATTTCACCGGGTCCCGGGCCCAGGACAGAGGAAAGTCCATCTCGAACTCGCCAGTACCAGCCGATAAGGGGAATACCGTCGACTTGGCCCAGTTTATCCCTAAGCCAGAGAATCCTTCAAATTTAACATATGCCCGCAGCAGTTCAGGGAGGTGGGTTGCAGGCTCACGGACATATAAAAGCATGTCATCCGCATAAAGCGAGACAACAAGTGGCCGTTGTCTGAAGCGCAGCGCAGCAGAGGCATGTAATTGGCGCAACTTACAGGCCAGTGGCTCCAGTGCCAATGCATATAGCATTGGTGACAGAGGACATCCCTGCCGTGTGCCTCTGCCTATGGGAAACGCCGAGGATACCCAGCCATTCACGCGAACTCTAGCTGCAGGTTCGGTGTACAAGACCCTGATCCATTGCAAAAAGAACGGGGGAACACCCATTTGTGTGAGAACGGTAAACATATACTCCCAAGAGAGGGAATCGAACGCCTTGGTGGCATCAAGTAGCACCGCCACGGCCTGGAAATCTGCGTCAAAATAGTGGAGAGTGGCGAAGAGAGTTCGCAGGTTATGCACGGTGGATCGTGCAGGCACAAAACCAGACTGGTCAGGGAGTACCAACAAGGGGACCAGAGGCTGAAGACAGAGTGCAATCATTTTTGCCAGTATCTTGGTGTCGATATTAATCATTGAGAGTGGTCTGTAGGAATCGCAGTGGCTGGGCTCCTTATCAGGTTTCAGTAGCATCACCAGGAGAGCCTCCCGTAATGAAGGCGGGAGATGTCCAGTGTCGTACGCCTCCGCGTAGACTTCAAGAAGTCTGGGGGCCAGATCCTCCGCGAATGTCTTATAGAACTCGCTCGGGAGCCCATCTAAGACCGCCGCTTTGCAAGTAGGGAGGGACATAATAGCAAGTTTTACATCTTCCTCATCAAAAGGTTGAGTAAGATATTCCCTGTGGCTGGGAGACAGCCAGCCCAGTGCGACATCATCCAAGTTTGAATGGATATCGGCCGGCTGCACCACGTCTCTATTGCTATAGAGTGCCGTGAAATAGTCAAGTATGGTCTCACTAATGGCAGTTGTGCCGTAATGAGCTTTCCCTGCCTCGTCTAGGATTTCCGTGATATACTCTTGACTCCGCGGCGCAGCCAATTTTTGCGCAAGAGAGCGGCTAGGTCGACCCCCTCACCATAATATCGGGCCTTACTACGCCTGGACCTATGTACCATTTCCTGGTCAGCCATTTCATTATGTTCAGTCACCAGTTCACGGATTTTGGACAGAGTTTCGGGCAGCGGGTCCGTCTCGTAGGCTCGCTCTAGAATGGAAATATCGGCAGCCAATTTGTGAATTCTGCGCCTTAAATCGCGCAGTACTCCAGCCTGCACCCCCATACAGACCCCCGTGATAGTGACTTTGTACGCTTCCCACATGGTGCCTGCGCTATCAACTGAACCAGCATTTTCCCAGAAAAAATTGCGAATAGCCTCTCCAACTGTGGCCCGGAAGACCAGGTCCGTCAGTGAGGACGGTTGTAAGCGCCACTGAAAGGGTGGTCTCTCACATGCTGGGACCTGTAGATCCAGGAGCACTGGGGAGTGGTCCGAGAGTGTCCTAGCTAAGTGGCGCACCCCAATCGCCCACGCACATGCAGCCTCAGTAGCCAGCCAAAAGTCCAAGTGAGACCAAGTCCCATGCACAGATGAAACAAACGTGCTCTCTCGCTCCCCCAAATGTTGCATACGCCACACATCCCTCAAGCGTCCCGCATCCATCAGGCCACGCAACACTTTCGCCGCTTGTTTAGGCCGTGCCATTTCACTACCCTTCCGGTCAGCCTCCATATCTAGACAGACATTGAAATCCCCTCCCCATATGATCTCCGCGTCTGGGAACCCCGAGATGCGGCGCCAAACATCAGCGAAAAAAGCCGGATCGTCAACATTCGGTCCATACACATTTACCAAAAGGACACTTGACCGACCTAGCTGGCCATACACCAGCAACACTCGACCCAGATCATCTGTCTCAGTGCGAGTTTCTTGAAACGGTATCCCTTTCTTGATCAGAATAATCACTCCGCGTGCATAGCTAGAATAAGAAGAAGCTGCGCGGAAGCCAGCCAACCGAGCCCCCACATTCTTTTCTGAAGATTTCGTAAGATGGGTCTCCTGTAAAAAAGCAATGTGGACCTCCATCCTGTCTAAATAGGCGAACACCGACCTGATCTTTTTGGGAGTGTTGAGGCCACGAACATTCCAGGTTAAAAGGCGTATTTTTCCACTCATCTAATCAGCAGGCTGTGAGATGGCGTGACTATCAAATATTTCAGAGACATGCTTGTGCTATTACATTGAAATTAATAAAAAACATAAAACACAAAAAATACAGTGCCAGAGAGCAGCCCCCCTTCGCAATCCCCCATCCCCCCTCCCACTTCAGCGTCCCCAACTCGCCAAAGCCATCCCCACCCACACACCCCCGTCCCAACGCACAAACAGCAATGCAAAACTTAGATGGGGTGCTCCCATGTGAGGGCGTTAGAGTGCTACTATCCTCCTATCTAGTAGGAGGTGGCTGAGCAGGGATCTGTGACTATGCCTGGAGATTACAACATCATGGAACGCGCCCATAGTATGAGAACATGCGTATCCCATTCAGCCCCAACTAAAACCACCTGTGAGTGGAAGAAAGAACAAGTCATACAGATAAGTGGCACATCATGAGCTAATGAGAAACCTGGAAAGTCAAATAGGCTACTGTGGCAGCAGAATAGTTCAGCCAATGCACCCTGTGGGTCTATTGTTCCTCGGTATCTGATGGTGATCGGGATTCGCATCGTCTTCTCTTGAGGCGTTTGGCATGTTCTAGGGCTGCCTTGGGATTGTTGAAAATGTGAGAGTCCCCGTCAGGGCCTATCTTCAAGCAAGCAGGGTATAGCATGGCGTACGGGACCCCTTCAGATTGTAGAAATTTTTTGACAACCCCAAACTCCCTCCTCGCAGCTTGGACAGCGACAGTGAAATCGGGAAAAAATGAGAGTCTATTGCCTTGATGTTCTATGACACCTTTCTCTCTTGCCAGGCGTAAAATAGCATCCCGGTCCCTGTAGTTCAATACTCTTGCAATAATGGGGCGGGGAGGAGCGCCCGGGGCCAGTCGAGCAGCTAACGAGTGGTGCGCCCGCTCCACAATGAACATAGGTGAAAGCTGCTCAGTACCGAAAAGGTCTGTGATCAATGTTTCAATGAAGGTCTCCATTTTGCCCACATTTGTGGATTCCGGCAGCCCAGTGATGCGGATGTTATTACGCCTGGAGCGAGCCTCTAAATCCTCATTCTTGGCTTGGATGATGGAGAGGACTTTTTCCATTTAGTGTTTTCCCGGCGACTTCACTTAAGCCATCCTCCGCTGCAGAAACCCGCTGCTCGACTTCCCCCATTCAGGCACTCTGTTTTTCCAGCTGCGAGGACATGTGGTCCAGCCGATTATTGACAGCCGCCATTGTTCCTTTCGATGGATTGGAGGTTGCGCTGCATAGCCAAAAGCGTGGTCTCGAGGGCAGTGGGCCCTCCCTCCTGTGCATCGGCCTCAGAGTCCGAGGCAGCTTTCTGCGGGGTTTTAGTGGGTTTTCGGGCCTCGAACGTAAGGCGAGGCTGGGTTTTGTCTGTTCTGCCCATGGCGCTCTAGATCTAGGCAGAGTCTTCTATAAGGGGACGAACTGAACCCGGCCCTCAGGGCACTCCCCTGTAGATTCCAAATGGGTCGCCGAGAGAACTCACCCCACAGTCCGTTCCTCCAGGCGAGCGCAAGGACCCGCCCGAGATATGCAGGCTCCCACCCACGTACCAACACAAGAGGCCGCCCGACAGCAGGAAGTGGACTTGCAGTCAGAGCGTAAAGGGAAGGCCCCCCGCGAGTGAAAGTTCTCATGTCGGCTAGCCCTACACCAAGAGCCGGCGAGCCAGCAGTTCAATTAAAGCAAGGGGAGTCGACGCAGGCCCCGGGCAACCAAGATGAGAGGAGGTGCTCACTCAGGAGTCGCATCCAGCGAAGAAACTGCAGCAATACAAGGCAATGCAGAGAGTAATCCAGATCTAAACCAGGGCCACATGCAGCACTCTCCATCCAGAGACCTGCTACAACAGCCTCGAGGATAGCCCCCAATTAGGTAAGTTGCGTGATATCCATTGCTCAGGGACCAGCCAGCACCCCAGCAAGTGGCAACGCAGTGGTATAAGGTGGAGGCTCGGTAGGCATGCCAGGCCCCCCTCTCCTAGATCGTCGCTCCCGCAGAGGGCTAGGGCTCCAATCTCCCAGTGAGACCCAGAAAGCACGGGCCTCGCTCCACGAAGAAGAGCCGCCCAGCAGCAGCTGCGGTAGTAACAGCAAGTAGACGGCCTACAATTGAAGCGCGGTCTCCCACTCCGCAGCGCCACCCTCGGCGTGATCACCTCTGCTTCCAGCTCCCCCCCGGGCGCCCGTCCCAGCTCGCAGGCCGCAGCGCCGACCAGGGCCCACGCCCGCCCGCCTCCGCTCTCGCGAACCCCGGCCAGGCCGCGCCCAACTCTCCGTGACCAGCACCCCGGGGGTCGCCTCCGCCGGCAGTCCACAAGTGTGTCTCTGCACCTCGGCGTGGGCCCTCAGATCTCGCACTAGGCTGCCGCCGCTCGCCTCTCCCACGCAGAGTCCGTGGTCGCGGCAGCAGCGCCCAGCAGCTCAATGCTCGGCCTCGTTCCCGCAGGGCCCGCACAGCCTCCGCAACTCTCGGCCGCTTCCAGTCGGCACCCTACTTTAGTGGCGGGCAGGTACGCCGCAGGCAGCAACTCTCGGCCACTTCCAGTCGGCGCCTCAGTTCAGTGGCAAGCGGGAACGCCGCAGCCCGGCCTCGTCAGCTGGGTACCCAGGCGGCCGCCATCTTGTGCGTCCACCGCGGGCCTCGGCTCCTCCGGAGATCTGCTGCCACAGTGCAATTTACCTCTCCGCAATTCCACCAAAGTATGCAGGGGTCTTGGACATGTCTCTGGTAAGAATAACAATATTCCCCCCTTTGTCTGCGGGCCTGATTATGATTCTGTCCAAATACTTTTTTAGACGAGTACCGGCTCATGAAACGGAGCCGGCAGACAACAAGAGCGACGTCCAAGATGAACTACAACGAGAGCACTCCAACAGCAAGAGGAGGAAGAGGAAGAACAAGGGGTACCAGAGCAAGAGGCGGAAGAGGTGCCGGCAGAGGAGAGAGAAGAGGGAGTGACATGGAGCAAGTGGGATACAAACAGACACACTCCAAGAAACAACTATGATGGATGATGCCACGGTAAACCAAACCATCATCAACCTTTCTCCCAGACCCATAAGCATTAAAGACAAAAGAAAGTTATGCCTAGGACTCTCGTTTGCCCTGCAGTACCAATGAACTACGTAGACAGCAGAATTGATATCTTTAAATTCTGTAGAAAACTCAAATTGAAAAAGTGGCATAAATTGAAACCGACTCAAAGCAAAGAACACCATTACGTAGACCGTTCCGGATGTGATGAGGAACTATCCATAGGCGATATAGATACTCTGGTGGCATTACATGGATTACAAGTAGATCCAGAGGGGACATGCAGCAGTACTGATGCCCACAACATTCTAGATGAGTTAGAAATTAGACACGACATAGCCGCATGCACTAGTTTCAAACCAAAATCAACATTTTTACCGACTACGACCCATGATAATATAGACACCTTCCAAGAACAGGTTGGTAGAGAACTATTGAACTTCAGACAAAAGAATTGGCCTAAAAAAATGAAGAAATTCGAACATAATTTGACTTTTGCGCAGAAAAAGGCAATGCAAGAACTGGCAGAAGACAACAGCATCATAATCAGACCCGCAGACAAAGGGGGGAATATTGTTATTCTTACCAGAGACATGTATGTCGAGGAAGCCTTACGCCAACTGAACCACACAGATACATATAACACAAGTACTAGAACAGAATTATAATGACAGCATTACCGATATCTGGGAAAAATTGGGAGATTGGAAGGACAAGGGACTTATCGAGTGGGAAGAATACTGCTTCCTTAAAAAAGACTATTCCTGTCCTTCCAGTTATGTATCTATTGCCCAAAGTCCACAAAAACAGGGACAACCCCCGGGAAGACCTATAGTTTCCTCGAGAGGCAGCGCCCTAGAGAATATATCACGCTACGTAGACCACTTCTTGAGGGATTTTGTGAACACGCTGCCCTCATACGTAAGAGACACGAAAGACTTTCTTAATAAAATTGATGACTTGATTTGGCAGGCGGATTATCTGTTGATAACCATGGACGTAAACTCACTGTACACAGTGATTGACCATGAACAGGGAATAGAGGCCTGTGCTAGATACCTCAAACGCAGACACATCAGGTACTGGGGACATTCACAAATGATACTGGACATGATCAGGTTCTGCCTAGCAAACAACTATTTCTTGTTCGATGGTAAGATTTACAAGCAAACCCACGGAACCGTGATGGGCACATGTTTTGCACCTAGTTTCGCGAACCTGTTCATGGGAGCATGGGAGGAGGACATCAGGGAAGACATTAATCTGGACGCTGATTTCACCAAGGTTATCTTATGGTTAAGATACATAGATGACCTGTTCGTGGTATGGCAAGGCAGCGAACAGGAAGCCCTGGTGTTTGTAGACAAATTGAATCAGAATACCAGAAACCTCAGACTCACAAGCACCATTAGCAAGAATGAGGTTGAATATCTGGATACCAAAGTGCAGGCGAGGTCCAATAAGGTGCAAACTACCCTTTTCAGGAAATGTACAGCAGGGAATACCTTATTACACGCCTTGAGCAGCCACCCAGATAACCTTAAGTGGAGCATCCCCTATGGGGAAATGCTCAGGGCAAAAAGGAATTGTAGCTCAGAAGAAGGATACCTGAGAGAGCAATCCATCATGATGGAAAGATTACAGGAGAGGGGTTACCCATCTTGGGTTCTTAAGAGAGCGAAAGAAAGGATGGAGAAAGTAGGAAGAGATACCATACTTAGAGACACAAAAGAGACCACCAAAGATAACACTGAGGACCTAGAGACACGCATTATCCTCACATACAATGGGAATGCTAGGAACATACGCAAAACCATTGTACAGAAATGGGATATCCTCAAAGGGGACCCTGTTATAGGGAATACCATACCTACCAGACCCATGATCACGTACAGGAGGGGGCGAAACCTTAGAGATCTCTTGGTACAAAGTGACCTGAAGGATACATCATCAACTACGAGTATAGACTTGCAGGGCTTTTTCCCATGCGGCCATTGCAAGGCGTGTTGCAACAGCCGTTTTAGGAAAGAGTTCTGGAACACCAGTACCAACAACATGAAAAGCATCAAACAATTCCTTACATGTAGTACCACTTTTGTGGTCTATGTACTAGAGTGCCCATGCGGGTTGAGGTACGTGGGTAGTACAACTCACATGGCAAGAAAGAGAATCCTAGAACACATGAGGGCCATCACTAACAGAGACAAACAGTACCCAATCGCACGTCACTTTGAAACACACCACTTTTCTAACAGTGCCAAACTATCATACTATGCAATTGAGCAGGTGATGGACAATAAGAGAGGAGGTAATCGCACTCTTAGACTCAGACAGCGAGAATCAAGGCACATTATAGGGATGGCTACTCGCTACCCCAATGGGCATAACTTGGATGAGGAAATGGCGATACACCTACAAGAAGACTAGGAACCCAGACACTAGTTCACCGTAGTGATAGAGCCACACGTAGCCGGGAGGAACTGTCTGACATTTTTCTTGTTTGATGATTACTGAATTTCCTTAAAAATATGTTTTAATGGTTCATTAATGTATATGACATCATAGTTGATGTATCTGACTCTGTTCTCTCTTCTTTACATCTTTTTCAGGAGGAAAGGAAGGGAGCATGTCTCGTGCCTGTGACAGGGGGATCCCTACCCTTTTCTTCGTGGCAACATTCTGTGGCGACCATGTCCACAGATAAGACCTTTTGCACTGTATCGTTTTTTACTTATAAACTTCACATTCTAACGTGCACTGAGTAGGTGGGGTAGGGGGAAATGAATCATGACAGGTTGCAGATGTTTTTAGACATAACTTCATGATACATGCGCTACAAATATAAATTTTAGATGGCAATCTTCTATACATATTTATTTAGTGGTGCCATTAGCTCTTATTTACCACTAATCAGGGGAAGATAGAAAGTGGTACACATGCCAACACATTAGAGGTATCATTAGAGCACTACCTGTCTGACTTCCCACTAATCAGGGAATACCGCAGTCAGTAATTCTGCCAGATGGCATTTCAAGCGCCAGGAAAGATTTACTTTTCTTACATGCTATACATGTTACAGACACTCGGGGCAACGCGACTTTGCTTGATTTCTGCACAAACTAGGGTGTAAATGCACTACGTATTGACGTATTTCGCCCTGATGCGCTTGTGGAATCTGACTCCCACTAACCAGGGAATTCCATATTCACGAAGTTAGCCAATAGCAAATGTGTGAATTAGTGTAACACTACATGCTACTGTTAGTGCAGATACTGGAATGCGAGGGCATTGTTTACGCTACATGCACTTTCGTGATATGTTTTTGTTTACAACTACAATTACCAGCATGCCCCTAAAACGGACTTCCGTGCGGCATCCTATGAAATGTACACCGGGCATTAGACTTTGATTTGTCTTTTATTTTGTTGCAAGTATCGTATTGCAGTTCTATTCACACATGTGTAAAAAACCGTGACAGCTATGAAGAATTTTATTTTGACCACACTAAGATGGCGAACAAATACAGAGGTGTAGACTCTGACAAGCTGTATTATGTCCTACGTTTATGTTTATACCATACAGGAAGTGTGTGAAAGGAAATGCAACCCGTTACTCCGTTGTGTGATCAAGACCTTTCGGGGTTGAAACGCGTCACGGAGGGTTTATGATGTTAATAAACCCCCTTATTTGACTTTGGTGCCCTGCGTGGTTATTTGCGAAGAACCGAGAGCGCGATTGGGACCCCGTTCTAATTTGATATTGATTACCGGTTCTCTCCGCCGGCATCGCACCACCCCTCTATGGGCCCAGGATCTCCGGAAGGAGTGACTTTACGAGTGATATATATATATATATATATATATATATATATATATATATATATATATATATATATATATATGTAAGATGCTCGTTATTTACAAATCCTCTCCGTAGGGATATAAACGAGAGCAGACCCAAATTCTGTGCAGATTCAGTTTCAGTTTATTACACCAAAGAGACTGTCCGCCATGACACGTTTCGGCAGATCCCTGCCTTGATCACATATGTAGTTTTTATATTATTACATTATATATATAAATATATATGTGAGTTTAAGTTTTTTAAAATAAGTATAATTGTTATATTTGTTTAAACATTAAGGGCCTCATTTGGATGTCGGTTGGAGTTGCCTCAGACCGACATCGCCGAGGATGAGGAACTGACTGACCTACGGTCGGCAGTCCCGACACCACAGTTAGGATGCGACTGTACAAGGTGCGGTCGCAAACTATCATTTTGCTATGGGAGCCTGTGCGGCGGTATGAAACTGTCCGCAGAAGAAGCTCCCATTGTAAAATGGAAGTTTGCGGACATCCCTGCATCGTGTGGCGCAAGGTGCAGGGATGTGAATGGGGGGCACCATACGTGCCCCACAGGGCCTCAACCGAAGGGCCAGGTGAGAAGAGGGCCCTGCTATGGGCTCCTAAAGTCACTCTCCAACAGCCTTTCCATGTTGGAAAAGCCGGCATGGAAAGGCTGTCGGAAACCGACATCATAATCCTGACGGCAGAAACGCTGTCCTTGAGGGATTATGTGCGGTTTGCGACTTGCCGACGGGCTCCTTGAGCCCATAGGAAGCCAGTCGGTTTGCCTGGCCAGTTTACACTCCGACCGCCGACATTGTAATTTGGCGGTCAAAATGTAAACCAACCATGTCGGTCAGAAAACGTCCGACTAGTGGTCGGAGGCTTTCCGACCAACATCAAAGTATATATTTTTTATTGTATTAATGTTATTATTTAATATATTTAACATTTACAAATTACATTTATATATATTTAAAAAACAATATTTTATACATTGATATTAGTGACAATATACTTTTATCAATATTTTTTTACTTACCATTATAAGTATCGGATGACGATATTTTTTACTCTGATATTTATGTCCCGATATTTTTGTCGCATGATATTTTAGGAGGCGATATTTTGTCAGTGAACTCACTTACACATTCACTCACACACCCACACAGCAGTTATGTATCCAGCAGTAACTTAGCCAGTTGCACACAGTTACAAACCCCATGAGTCACTAATATAAGCAGTAAGCAATCCATGCATCCACTTAAATGCACATTTATAGACCCATACACTTACTGAGAGAGCCAGTCATATACGAAAATAGTTGCTTAGATATCCAGTTACACATACACACAGGGACCCACTCAGATATGTACTCAATTACTGATACAACCAAGGCAGAGACCCAGAGAAGTAGCCCTTTAACCATGTCTGGGGTCTCCTACTGTAGAGTCTGTATGTGCAGTTTTACAGTCATGCTGACTTGGCATTTAAAAACTATTGTTGGCACTTAAAATCTCCTTTTTGTACATATGTCACCCCCAAGGTGGGCTGTAGGTAGCCCAAAGGGCAGGATGGTATGTGCTTAAAAGGTAAGAGATGTACCTTTAAGATACAGTGAGTTACATGCACACTTACAGACACATATGACCAAGTTATAAATGCAGCCTCGCAGCTAAACTGTGAGTCACATACCTACTTAGAAAGCATGGAGGCACTCACACACCAAGTTGGTCTGTGAGAGAGAACTTACAAGTTCACTCATACACACACACAGCCCTTATATAGTGACCAGTAAATGAGCCAGCTGGACACACAGTTACATACTCTTACACTCACTATAGCAGTTAGTAAGCAATCTATACAGACAGTTACATACACAAACCCATAGAGATAGTGAGCCAGCCAGTGACACAGCTATATAGTTACTTACATATCCAGTGACACACCTACAGAGGGAGTAATACACTTATTTAGGCATGTACTCAAGTAGTGACACTCTAAGTCACCTATCCAGGCAAGTAGCCCTTTAACCACGTCTTGAGCCTGCTACCGCAGAGCCTGTGAGTGCAGTTTTACTGCCAGGTCGACTTGGCATTTTAAATCTGTTGCGAAGCCTCCAACTCCCCTTTCACTACATATAAGTCACCGCTAAGGTAGGCTGTAAGTAGGCCATAGGGCAGGATGGTATGAGCTTAAAAGGTAAGAGATGAACTTTTAAGTTTCAGTTAGTTACACATACACTTACAGACCCATACACCTATTTATACATCCAGTCTCTCGCCCATACTGCAACTGACATAACTGTTTACAAAGGAATAGAGCCACTCAAACACCCAGTACACAGTGACAGAAGCACTCACATTTTCATTCGCACAACCATACCGCACTTAGGTATCCAGCACTAACTGAGGCAGTAGCAGACACAGTTACACGCCACAGGAGTCACTAATACAATCCGTGAGCAATCCATACAGCCACTTACATACACATTTACAGACCCATAGACTTTCTAAGAGAGCCAGTCACATACCAGTATAGTTATTTAGCCATCTAGTGACACATACACAGAGGGATGATACATTCACTCACTTACTCAGATATGTACTCAAGTACTGATACAACCAAGTCAACCATCCAAAAAAGAAGGTCTTTAGAACATGTCTGGGCCTCCTACTGCAGAGTGTGTGTGTACAGTTTTACTGTCATGCTGACTTGGCATTTAAAACCTATTGTTGGGCCTTAAAGTCTCCTTTTTGTGCATATAAGTCACCCCCAAGGTAGGCCGTAGGTGACCCATAGGGCAGGCTGGTATCTGCTTAAAAGGTAAGACATGTATCTTTAAGATACAATGAGTTACATGAGCACTTACAGACTCATATGACCATTTATACATACAGTCTCCCACCCATACTGCAACTCCCATACCTAGGTACAAAATCATAGAGTCAATAGCACACCCAACCAGACTGCAACAGAGACACTTACGCATTCACTCACACACACACACCCAGCACTAATGTATCCAGCATTAGGCAACTACTTGTGATATCTACACCACGGAATCCGTTCTGATCTCCACGAGGATCAGAACTGAACAAAGTAGAAGCCATGTGCTAAACCCATGAAAAATGTAAAGAGGTCAGACCCTCTGTAGATGTTACATACGGCAAAGTCAAATAAGACAAATCTGGAATGCTTGATAAATGTATGCATTTATACAACACATCCCGTGACAAGCAAGGATAGTAGTGAAATCAACGCAGGAAAAAGGCAATATGATAATTTGATTAATAGATATATACCTTCAAGACCCCGTTACTAGAATATGATTCTCCTGAGGAAGGTTTTTTAGCCAAAATGCGGGTAGAGACTAGGAGATCAATGGTTTACTCCATACACATTAAGAATATTGAATATAATGGAGTACACGTGGAGTATGCTGGAGCATCTTAAGTACTCTGATTAAGGCAGAGTACACTATAATGGAATAATACAGATTTTCTCACATGGTTTACTGTCTAAAACATTTTATGAAATTTGTTTATAACAATTGTCATCAGTCTATGTAATTATATCTCTAGTTTAAAAATTAAATATGTATCAACTAGATTTGAGAATATAGATGTCTCACAGCTCTGATATTTTGGAAGAGTATGGGTTATGAATGGTATGAATGAAAGGATGGTATAAGAATTTGGTGTATTCTTTATATGAATATAGATATTTAATACTATGGAGTTCATTATTAAAACATACGATTTTTTGATATTTTCTTATAGAATTGTGTGAATTGAGCCTTCTTATATTATGATATACATTGTATTCAGAATTATGATGATGGTTTCCTGAGGAATTACAATATTATTAGACCAGCATTAACTGAGGCAGTTGCACACACAGTTACATACCCCAAAACTCACTAAGACAGCCAGTAAGCAATCCATACACCCACTTACTTAAACATTTACAGACCCAAAGAGTTACTAAGAGAGTCAGTCATATACGACATACTTACTTGCACAACCAGTGACACACACACAGAGGGAATTATATACTCATTCAGATATGTACTCAAGTAGTGGCACAACCAAGTCACCCATCCAAATAAGTAGCCATTTAAACATGCCTGGGGTCTGCTACTGCAGAGCCTGTGTGTGCAGTTTTACTGCCACGCTGTCTTGACATTTAAAACTCCTTGCTAAGCCTTACATTTTCTTTCTACTATATATAAGCCAACCCTAAGGTAGGCTCTAGGTACGCCATAGGACAGACTGCTATGTACTTAGAAGTAAGACATGTACTTTGACAGGGAGTAGAGCTGTCAGGCTTTATAGCTCTGGAATGGTATGATACACTAATATAATTAATTAGGGAGAAATTTAGTTGCTTGAAGTATGGAACGTAAAATGTATACTGTATTTTGTTTTCAAATAGTTACTGTTGTTCAAAGACCAGAATTTCAGATGACAAAAAAGGAACAGAGGAGAAAAGCACAAAAGAAACAGTACTACCTGCAAAAAACTGAGCAAAAAAGGAGATGATGGACAGAACAGTGGGAAAAAAACATCTTCTGGCAAGAGAACTAAGGAACTTCTTAAAACAGCAGTAAGAAAAATCAAAAAAGTGGAAAATGATGTAAATAAAAAGGAAGCTTTACCAACACTTCAATAAAAAAAAGCAGGTACTTGTGTTCGAAGTGGAAAATCTTCTAAAAAAACAAGTCATGTCACAGCAAGGCAGAAACAGTACAAGACATAAGAAGAAGAATGTTCAGAAGTAGGGTAAAACAACATTTGGTAAGAAATATAAAGCAGTAAAAGAGAAGAACAGAAGCTTTGAAGCAAAAAAACACATAGAAAATGTAGTAGATACATCATTTGCCTTGCAGCGTAAACTATTTTCTTAATACTAAACAGAACGAGAACACTGGATAAAACAGTGTTGTCTATGAAGAGAAAAGGCAGACAAAAAGACTTGTTAATAAAACGAGGAGAATGGAAGCATAAATCTAGAACTGAGACATTCTTTAATGGAGAAAGCTATTTCCAAGAGAATTCATTAGTGCATGCAGTTGAAACAACTGGTCCATGTTATGAGGTGAAAGATGGTAGTCACATTGCAAAAGAGGAGATGTTGATAGGAATGTAGAAGAAGTGATAGCTGAAGAGGTACAAGGAAGGTATTGAGAGGCCCCTATATACAAATGGAACTATAGCAGTATTTGCAGTGTTTGGCAGGAATCAATTGATATATTGAGAACATTGCCACATACATTTCCATGCAGTAGTCAGAAACAAAAAATTGTCATGTTGCAAGAATTAGATCCATGCAAAGTAAAAAAGTATACTAATTTAAAGGGACCTTCTTTGGCCTGTTATCGAACTAAGGGGCATATGTACAATCCCCTATCACCACCACAACATCACCTATATTGACATTGTGGTGGCGATAGGGGCTGCGCCTTATGTACAAGGCAGCGTTAAGCCACTTAATGTGGCCTAACGCTGCCTTGTACATAAGGCCCCCTTTCACGCTATGGTTTGCGTGAAAGGGGTGGGCAGTGGATGTTGCAGTGGGCGTTCCACCGCAACACCCATTCATTTTAACGCTGCCCCCTATGTATGTACAAGGGTGGCGTACATAGGAGGCAGTGCCAAAATTAAGACCAGGTCAAAACTGGTCTTAAGTTGGCGAAACGATGAGAAATGCATTATTTCTCCTTCTTTTTGCTTTTTCCATGTGTGCTGCCTTGTGCAGCACACATGGAAAAAGCAAAATGCCATGTTTTGTTTATGCACAGGAAGGTGTCCCTTCCTGTATATAAACAAACTTTTTAAAAAAATGCCACTTTGTCACTTTCATGTGTGCTGCATGAAGCAGCAAACATGAAAGTGACAGAATGGCATTTCTAGGATTGTTTATGTGTAGGAAGGGATACCTTCCTACACATAAAAAAATCCTCCCCAGCATGTAGACACCCTTGCACACTGGTGCATGGGTGCTGGCATTGCCGCTAAGTTGCTAAACTTAGCGCCATCGCAGGGGGAAACGTAAGGCTGCACCACATTCTTGTAAATATGGTGCAGCCTTGCATTTCAGAAGTGGAGGAGAGAGGCGTTAAGCCAGGAAGGCTACCTTGTACATATCCCCCTAAGTTTGCAAAAGCACCTTTGATCACTTCACAATGTTAGCTGTTCATCACTCTAAAATGCGAAATTTAGTAAGGAGACTTTACTTTGCGAAAACTCCTTCTTTTTGTTTAGGAGAAATGAATAGAGCTCTATTGCATGGTAGAGTAGCAGAGGTGGAAAACGTTTGTGAAGATGTTCAGTTTCGTATCTTTGGTCCTGAAGAGCAGTCTAAGGATAATGCAGACTTGGTATGTGCAGGTGCATAGAAGAACAGGGCACAGGTATTCGCATTGATAGCTTTATACAAGAGATTGCAAAGTTTAACACAGTTTCTTCAGAGAAAGCAAATTGTGTTTGTATTTGTTGTCAATGAACTCACTACAAAGCCAAACTCACAACACTGTTTTGTTCTCAAAAACTGAACAAGAGAACAGAGATAAGTTGCAAGATTTTGCTGTATATGTATTTGTGGAGGAATGTTTTGATTTCTCAACATGGCAAATTGTATGTAAGTATTTCTATGATAGGTTAGAGGATAACAAATTGTCACCAACAGAGCTAAAGAAAGGCTTTAAAGGAAGAGTTGTCTATTTACCTTTAGATTTTAAAATAAATATTGAAGCTGCGGGTGCAAAGAGAGATATTGATGAACCCCTTACCATTCTAGTATATGGTGTGCTTACCAAAAACATAAAAATCTGGCAATAGTTAGTGGATGTTAATAAAGTTGTTTTTTTTAAACTCCATTATCCCTGAAATAAAATAATGTGTATTATATACATCTATATATAGATGGAAGTTATATGTAGGATGAAATATTAGCAGCAAGTGAACGATTGAAAATGTGGATAGATCCAAATAAGAAGAAATATATGAACACTATAGTATCCATTCACTGCACTCTAAAGAAGGTATCGACGATGCTATTGATCTCCTTCAAGTGAAACAAGCAAAAAGGAGCTCCAATGAGTGTGTGGGAAAAAGGTTTAGAGGCACGCTTTTTCCACAACTATTTCCAACTGAAGCATGTGGCTGGTATGATGACCACCCGGTACAAATACCAGTGGCTGAGTACAGGTCAATCAGATTATATTCAGAGGATCCTAGATTTTCCAGTGAATTGCATACATATTCCATCTTCTATTTGAGAGTTCCCTGGACTATCCTATGCTGTAAGTCACATGCTGAAGACAGTAGTTAATCTACAAAATCAATCTGCAAAGGAAGTTGTTGACAAAGTTCATGGTAAGGATGAAACATTGGAATACAATTTAATTAATTTGATGGCCTGCCAACGTGGCACCAGTGAGTATTAGTATCATCGTCATGGAGAACTGAAATGTATGTTGAGAAACCTAGGTGCACCTACTTGGTTTGTGACACTCAGGGGGATATTTACAATATTTACAATGTGGAGGGTGGTGTTAAGCATAAAATGCTAATTCATAGTTAGCTCAGGTAACTATAACGGCTGAATTCCAATGGTTTTGTAAGAGTGAAATCTGAGCCTAACTATAACGTCCCTGTAACTTTGTTTTTTTCAGTGTCTATATACATATATCATATGTACCATCATACAAGAAATTAAAACCATCAGAGATTAATTGTGTCAAAGGATTGAATCACTAAATTTATGGAAGAAATGAAGAGTCGCTTGAAAAAACATGAAAATGACATCAAAGCTAGAAAGCAAAGGAAATTACATAGAGACTGTGTTGACTACGAAAGTGGGAGAATCTTGACTTTCAGTCACAAGTATGACCACATGTTCACAATACAAACCTATGAAGCTGCCAAGACAACAACAGTATTAGAATGACCAGGCACCGATCTAACCTCCATTAGTGATATAGACACAGATACTTCTGGAGCATCAGCAAGTTCAACATCTGGGAGTGATCAGAGCTGCAAACCAACAATTTTTTCAGATGAATATCAGCTCCTTCGCAGGGCCTGGAAACAGCGAGGACAACTCCAACACCCAAGAACAAAATGAGAGGAACAGGCCAACGGGGCAGAGGGCGAGGCCACAGAGGCACCTGAAGAGAAGAAGGAGACTCAAGCAAAGATGGAAAAAGAGGACGAGGATATGGGCGCATGGGAAATACCTCAGTAAGCTCCAAGAAAGCATCATAATGGAGGACGATAAGGTGAATAAAACTATAATCGTCCTCACTGATAGACAATTCTCTGACATGTAAAAGAGAACATTATATCTGGGTCTTTCATTTTGCCCTTCTGAACCTTTCAATTACTCAGAAAAACGTATTGATCTCTATAAATATGTTAGGAAGCTAAAACTCGAAAAATGTCACAGCCTCAAAAATGAGAGGCCAACGTAGGCGGGGGAATATCTAACGCTGGACTCCACAGCGAATTGAACACTGGGGATATTGACACACTCCTCACCCTACATGAACTTGAATGTGAAGGAGGAGATATAAGCACATTGTTAGACAATTTAGATATAGGACATGATCAAGCACTATCCACCAACTTTAAACCTCGCTCGACTTTCTTCCCTAATATGCCACACGATAACATCAACACATTCCAAGATTTAGTGGTCAGAAACCACGAAGGTTAGACACAAAACATGGATAAAAAGTAACATCCAACACAACCTTTCAGCTGCTCAGAAACAAGCCATCAAGTCTCTAGCCGAGGACACTAGTATCATCATACACCTGGCAGACAAGGGAGGCAACATACTCCTCCTAAGCAGAGAGATGTACACCAGTGAGGCGCTGAGACAACTCTGTGGTTCACAGTACTATGTTAACATTAGCAAAGAGTGCTACATGAACAGTGTATTGTATTGGATATATGGAGCAAACTGACTGATTGGAGAGACAGGGGATTTTAGAATGGGAGGAATACTGTTTTTTAAAACGTGATTATCCCAAATTTCTTATACTTTAGCTTCTCCCCAAGATATACAAGAACAGTACCAACCTACCAGAAAGACCCATTGTTTCTTTCAGGGTCAGTGCCCTGGAGAACATTTCCAAATATGATGAGCATTTTTTGAGGGACTATGTCATGACCCTTCGCTCACATGTTAGAGATACCAAAGAATTTCTAGAAAAAATTGAAGACGTACAGTGGGAAAGGGAATATCTAATTCTGACACTTGATGTCAATTCTCTCTACACAATCATTGATCATGAATTAGGTATCAAAGCCTGCCAACATTTCTTAATGAAGGGACCTGTGAGATATCTGGAACATACCACTATGATCCTTGATATGATTAAACACTGTCCACAAAACAACATCTTCATGTTTGATAGATCCCTATATAGACAAGTCCTCGGGACTGCAAAGAGAACTTGTTTTGCCCCCCAGTTTTGCCAATCTGTTTCTGGGGTCATGGGAGGAAGAGATCCACAACAACTCTAGTAATTTACCGTAGATTGAACAGGTGGTCCTGTGGCTTCAGTTCATTGACGACCTGTTCATTATCTGGAAAGGGACAGAAGAGGATGCTGTAAAGTTTGTGGAAAGAGTCAACCACAACACTAGGAATTTCTCTCTCACTTACAGCATGAGTAGACACATAATTGACTTCCTTGAGGTGAAGGTTGAGATTAGCAACAATAAAATACACACCAAACTGTTCCGGAAAGCCACAGCGGGGGCAATCTCCTTCACGCCCTCAGCAGCCATCCCGAAAATCTCAAATGGAGTATCCCCTATGGGGAACTACTGAGGGCCTAGCGCAATTGTTATATAGAAAAGTCCTTCCTGGCAGAACAAACCATCATGATCTCCATACTTAGGGAGCGAGGATATCCCCTTTGGGTCCTCAAAAAGGCCATGGAAAGAGTGAGCCGAGTCACTTGCACCACTACTCTGGCAGATCCCACCAATGGGGTATTGGAGGCTAGCGAGAATGAGACCAGGATCATACTTACATCCAACAACAACTCTCACAATATACAGAAAATCCTGACAAAACAATTGTGATATCTTGGCCAGTGACCCCATCATAGGACATACAATACAAAAGAGACCAAGAATAATCTATAGGAAGGGATGCAGCCTTAGGGTCATTCTGGTTCATGGGCACATCACAATAGCCAAACAAACCAGAGCACACAACCATCAGGGTTTTTCTCCTTGCAGCCACTGCAAAGCTTGCCACAACAGTCTCATGAAACTCTCAGAGGTAACAGGAAAAGGAAGATTCTGCAATTTTTGACATGCAGTACCTCCTTTGTTGTCTACATCCTTGAATGCCTGTGTAACCTCAGGTATGCAGGCAACACTACATTCATGGTTAAGAAAAGAATCCTAGAGCATATGAGAGCATTTACCAACAAAGACCCTCAATACCCCATAGCCAGACACTTCCAAGATCACCATTTCTCTGACAATTCACTGCTGAGATTTTTTGCAGTGGAACAAGTATACCCGGATCCCAGCAGGGGTAACAGGATGCTTAAACTCAGGAAGAGGGAGTCCAAATACATTTTGGACCTCGAAACCAAGACTCCTGATGAACACAACCTGGATGAGGAACTAGGCATACATTTTCAGGAAGATTAATGCCCCGTTCAATTTTTCAATTTTCCCTACATTTTCTGTGACAGAACTCAGTTACATACTCATGTACTACATGTACTCTTTTCTGTTTCTCTTTTTTTCTGTTTCTCCTTTCTTCTTTCTTCATATTTTGAAGATTGGATGATGGCAACAATGATTTTAAGACACCCTGATTTTAATTTGTGTCACCATTTTGTATGTTTTTCAGGAGGAAACGAAGGGGCCCATTGGAGTATGTCGGTGACAACCACACGGGTTCCCTACCTTTTTTTCCATGGATTTGGCCACCAGGTGATCCATGTGCACAAGATAAGGAGTTTCCTTTGTTTTGCTACATTTATTTTGTTTTTTGTTTTAATTTCTTGCCTTGGATCCCTTTGTATCATAGGACCCTCTGGCACATGTGTGGCTTGGCACACAGTTTAAGGATACCTAGACACTCAATGATGATTGTCCCTGTGAGATTACGATATGCATGCTGCGTGCTTTTATTTCCTTCCATCTAGTACATTTACCCACTTGAGCACAAAACCCTTGTTGGCACCAGTTGTTGTATTGTGACAAATAAATCCTTCCTATGAATATACTGCTTGGATTATCCCTTTCTAGCAACTATATCAACCCACTTGGTTACGCAAGTCTCGTTGGCATAAGGTGTTGTTTTGCAACTGATAGATCTTTCCTTGGAGGGAGGTCAAGCACACTGGGGTGCTTGAGACAGTTAACGGGTAATTTAATTTTGGTTTACATACTGTCAATTATATTTTGCTAAAAACTGCACTCAGTATGAGATTGGACAACAATATGTGGCATCACATGCTCTCTCACACAACTTTCACTACACTATGGGATTTGAGTGAAACAATGTGAAGTTGATTGTAAATATAACATATGCAATTTGGTAAACAGGTTGTATTGTTGTAGGTATACATGCTTGTCACCATATAATGTGTATTCATTGTAAGATGGCCGCTACTGTCTATGCAATGTCACATTGGTTAATTTTTGTAGTCCGTTATCTATGTTTATCCTTGGCTATGAAACGACACGTGAATCGAGTGTTCTCTCACGTGATCAAGACTGCTTTCACAGTCAAAACGCGTTACGAGATTTATGGATTAAATAAACCATTTCACTGCATTGGGAAAATTCCTGAGCGTGCACATCATTGGACTCATGTATGTTGGATTTAACCGGCTTGCTTTGCTGGCAAGTGCACCACCTTCCACGGGTCGAGGGTTTCAGAAGGAGCGACTTTGTAAACATATATAATATATATATGTGTGTATGTGTGTGTGTGTGTATATAATTCTCCACTCCTCTCTACTCCACGAAAATCCTTAATTCAAAGGAGAGGCAGCACAGCAACAGGACATGAGAATCCATTTCTTATAAGTTACATCCACCATTCGTGCAAAAAACATGCAGATAATGGGTGGCATGTTTCAGCAATTTGTCTTCGTATGGACCATAGAGTCCCTCCCACCAAACATTATATTTAAAGTGATAATCCTACCACAGTTTCTAACAACAACTGGAATGTTTCTCCTTTAGTAAAATCATGGCCCAAACCTATCCTCCATTTTGATAGATCAATAGATATATCAATCAGATAAAAATCACATTAAATTTGAGGTGAATCTCATTTTGTACAAATAATAACAGCTGCTTTTCAACTGCTTTCAAGAATTTTGTGATGCCAAAGGCTTAGCAATAAATATAAATAAAACTAAGTTTATGGCCTTGAACCCCCATAAATCCTTTATGGGATGGCCCTCTCTTGGGAGAATGCAGCTTGAAAGAGTCAGCGATTTTGAATACCTAGGTCCAAAGTTGGCAGATAGATTTTCGTGGAAACCCCATATATCAAAGATGATTTTGAAACACACGCAGCTAATTGGGGCTCTGGGAAAAGAGCATTGTTTATCTTTCACTAAGCCAGTAGCGACAACCCTGCATGTGTACGATGCCAAAGTGGTGAGTTCTGTGATGTATGGGCCAGAATTTTGGGGTCTGGAGCAGTTGGAAGAGCTCATTAGCCCAGAACATAAATTCCTTAGGAGCTTGGGTATGCTGCCCCAGAGTATCCCTCTGCAACCCCTGATGCTGGATATGGGAGGGCATTCCATCGTCACCAAAGTAAAGTTGCTTCCTCTATTGTTTTGTTTGAGGGTTAAGTCAGCCTCCGAACTATACCTCTAACAAAACTAGTTGGCTAAGAGGTGTTAAGAACTTGCTTACAACCATCGGGTTGGGTGATATCTGGGAAGTCAACGACCCTTACCTGCTACCTCGAAAACGCGAAGTAAAGGAACTTTACTGGGAGTGGTTAACCCAGGGTGAATTGCGCAGTGGGGCATGGGGGCAGCTACCCTAGATTTTATAGCACACAAACTGGATCGATCCCTGGAGGGTTATTTAGACCTCTTAGAACTTCCAAGGGACAGGAAATTATACATCCAGTTTAGGTTTGGCACCCTCCCCATGTATGAATTCACTGGAAAATGGAAAAGCAGCCCACCACCCCCAGAAAGCTGCCCTGGATGGAAAACTCACCAAGAAACTTTAGCTCATGTTATATTTGCCTGTCCGTTGTATGCGATGCCTAGGAAAATCTGGCTGAGCCCAATTTGTAAAGAGTTGGGAACTAATAAGCATAGGGATGAGCTGAGAATTTTGAGGTCTGATGCCAGGCTCCTGTTTGCATGCGTGGTGGCCACGTTTTTGGGCCACATTTTGGGTATTAGGAGCAGGTATGACCCGCGCAGGTAAGAGCGGTGGGGCGGTGGGGCCGGGTTAGGGGGATTCAACAGACAACCGCAAGGGAAAATTAAATAAATAAATAATTAATTTTCCCTTCTCGTCATCTGTCGAAATCACGGCCCACCCGACCCCACCGCCCCACCACTCTTACCTGCACGGGCCACTGCTGATTAGGAGTAGGACACAGAGGGTGAAACAATTGATTTCGCATAAGGCTTTTAATAGGTTATGTGATCCCTAGCGCTTGAGAAGTGGTGGTTTATACAGCCAAATTTAATGTACGCTGCAAGTATTTTAATGTTCCACTGTATATTTTATTTATGGCAACTTTATGTAACGTTGCTGGAGTGGTGGTCCATAGGGATGAAATTATTATGCATCGCTTTGTAACCATTTTATTGTTCTACTGTATATTTTATTTATGGTCAATTTCGTATATCATCGTTGGCCAGTTTTTACTGGTTTTATTAGAGCTGAGATTAATTCATGTTTTATTTTATTTAAAAGGTACACGTTGTAATGTGTATACTTGTAGTGGAACTTTTATGACATGATGTCGAAATAAAATAAAGTAAAGTAAAGCAAATAATAATGGTCAAAAGATCATTTGCATATTCAACTCCTAAAAAATGAAAGGACAAAATTACAGCAAAGTGCATGATTAATTCCCATCCTTTTCACTTCAAAGAATTGAAGTTCAATATCAAGCGGAAATTTGAATGCAATTATTAATAATATGGGGTTATCGGCAAGGCAGACAGATCAAAATATTGATAATATTCCTATACTTTTGGATTTTCCACTGACATTTGATAAAACCACAAAATCTGAAATGCATATTATAATAATAATATCTTTCACAAAGTGAAAAGTAGCAACAACATGCTGATAGTAATTCAATACATATTCCAAACTAATAGGCCTTATGATTGCTGGCTAAGAATTTTTACATCCCCGAATTCATTTTACAAATCATTATTTTCATTGCATAATACATTTAAATTCAAATTTAAATTTACTCCAGTTTCCCCATGATCAAAGTGCTAGTACTTAATTTCCTATGTCATCATAAAGTGGAACCGTGTTTTTCTATGACACAGTGCAAGAATGATCCAAAGATCTATATATTACATATCTTTTTCAGCAACATCTGCACTTATACCCCTACTTTACCACTCTCCTCCATGTTTTAGAAGTAAAGTGCTAGTGCCCAAGTGCCTTTAGGAATAAAGTGCCTGGGCCCAAGTGCTCCTGCCATTGTAAAGTGAAAAGCGCTTACATTATAACAAACTGCAAAGATGACTTATAAGTGCATTTATCATTTCATTCTCCATGTTTCAAGAGTAAAGTGCCAGTGCCCAAGTGCCTCAAAGAGAAAAGAGCCTTCATAATAACAAAGTGCAAAGATGACTCTAAAGTACATATATTATTTCATTATTTTTCACATCAGCGATAAATGTACCCAAAGATAAAACTTAATACTAGTAAAAAAAAACATATGTCTAGTTCATGAAAATAAAGATTATACATAAAAACAGGATTTCCTTACATGTTCCCACTATTATTTCATAAGCAAAGTTATTGTACAGAAACACTTTTTCCGTAAGATGCAGAAGTGTTTTCATCCTGATAAAGTGCAAAGATAATTCAAAATTCTCTATCTGTTTGACAAAATCTGAATCAAATAATGAAACAATAAACATATACATATGAAGGATCCAAAGAAGACAGTATTTTTATCCCATCATCATGAGAGCACATGCCTGCAAGTGGACAAGTAGTGCTGCATCCAAATTATGACCCAGGGGGGCTTCTACTCCCATAAGTACAATCAATCTCGATTCCGATCTCCAAAGCTGCATCTTGCAATTTCCTCTCCTATCCTCTTTTCTTATGTGTCACATCCCATACTTTTTAAGTTCTTTCAAATTACCATCACATTTCTCCCAAAAGTGATTTGCTATGGTATATGGGAAATGCTTGTTTTTTATTGCATGTATTTGTTGTAAAACCCTCAAATTTTACTTTCTACGTTGTTCTGCCCACATAGTTCTTATTACAATTGCATTGTAGTACATATACAACATGGTCCATTTCACATGTGATGAACTCATTGATTTTCTGTTTTCAATTGTTGTATAATGTACACTCAGATTTATTTATACCATGTTCACAGGCCTTGCACTTTGAACATTTCCAAAAGTCTGTTTTTTCTTTGTCTAGCCAATTCACTTTTTTTAACCGGTGACATATGACTTTGTGTCAATAAATTCCCTAACAAGGCTACTTTTCTGAATATGATTTGAGGATTATCCATATCAACTTCTTTCAGATGCTCGTCCATTTTTAGGATTTTCCAATTTTTCTTTAATCTTTGTAATTCAATGTGAGATGTATTGAAATCCATAATAAATCAAACATTATTATTTTCTTTTGGTTCCTTTTCTTCTTTTTTCTTGTATCACCAAAAATCTCTCACGTGTTTTAGTACATGCTCTCTGCAGGGCACCCTTAAAAACTCTGTTGAATACCCTCCCTGTTCAGAGCATCCCATCTTTTCATCAGCTTGTTTTTTAACATACGGCACCTCCATTTTAATGTTATGCATATACAAAAAATCCATTAAAAACTATTGTAGAATAAGAATATTCAATATACTATTTCCAATCAAATATATATATATATATATAATATTTTCCGTTTCTGCTCCTGCTGTCTCCCCTCGCCCTATACAGAGGATCGCTTATTTCCGGCGGAGCACGCCGGACATCATTTAACTTTCCAGAGATTCCCATAAAGCGATCACTCAGAGGTATATTCAGTTTACAAAGTTGGTATTTATTCCAGATAGGTAACGCGTTTCGCTTGACCAGCAAGCTTGATCACACAGTGAGTCTGGGAAACTGACAAGCAATACATAGAGGTAATAGAAACTGAAGAGGGTGCACACGCATGAAATTTCAGTGAAAATTCGGCATCCATTTTGGAGCATGTAAAATACTATGTGATATACAATAATAAATTAAAGTAAACCTCCTACTATATGCACATAATATTGGCCTTAGAATAATTCATTTCTTATATTTCATCATGTGAAAGGACCCCTTATTTTTCAAGTTTCCAATAATCATACAGAAAACATTTGGATTCACAAGTCATATCCTTCTATTGTATATCCCATGAACCATGCCTTTTGTCACTTTACATGTGTGTACAACTAGGGGAAATAGGTAGCGGTCCAAGTGCCCAAAGTTTCAGCAGTAGTTTATTTACTGCAAAGTACCATGTATTGAGCTTTGTTGCATTGTGGACAGACTCACTCTATTATAATGGCAGAGTTTTTTGCTATGGATACAGTTATTGCCAGTTATATAATACTGCCCATCTAAACATCCCTCCTTCAGGAGTATTGGTGCGAGATATATATTCGGTATAGTACCAAATGACTAAGAAAAACTAAGTCCTAAACTGTCCGGTCCCTATAAAATGAGTGAGTATATCCAAAGTCCCACATCTATACTCTAAAGAATCATGTCCCCTTCTAGTATTGCTAGTCATAACCTTTTATTACAAACACCCATAGGCCTCTAAGCCTGAAAAATCCCCGTGTAGTGTATAAATTCTAAAATAGCAACGTGAATAATCTATGTTTTCAGTAAAAACATTTAACCATTAGATAAATCTCTTATCTGTATAGATGGTGTAGGCTGAAGAAAAGGGTAGGGGGTGGATGAAGTAAATCCTCAACGTCGACCCCTTCCTTTTCTCCTAAAAAGAAAAAACATAAATGTAAGAATTTACAGAGTGAGGATTAAGACAACTCATACTTCAATATTCCTATAGTTATGCACACATATAGCTATACTACAAGAACTCACTAATATTCTCTAATTTTGATTCTGCTCTAGAAAAATATTCTATTCTTGTAAATGATAACTCAATTCCTCATCCTGATTGAGCCCCTCCGGGCTCTTTGTTTGAAGATTAATTATGTGCCAGGATTCTCTCTTTTGTAACTGGAGGGTTCTATTTCCTCCTCTATAGGATTGAGTTATTTGTTCAATTGCAAAGAAGGTTAAAAGTGAGTTATTGGAGAGATGGTATTCAGAAAAATGCCTGGCTACTGGATAATGTGGGTCTTTATTGCTAATGGCCCTCATATGTTCCAATATTCTTTTTTTCGTGGCCAGAGTGGTACTTCCTACATATTTTTTTTTGCACGGGCACTCCAGGATATAGATCGTAAAACATGTGCCACAGGTGATGAATTGTTTAATCATCATCTCCCCTGTTGGTGTGGTGTATGTTTTTCTCATGGTGCTATTTCTACAGGCTTTGCAGTGTCCACAGGGATATAGAGTATAGAGTATAGATGTGGGACTTTGGATATACTCACTCATTTTATAGGGACCGGACAGTTTAGGACTTAGTTTTTCTTAGTCATTTGGTACTATACCGAATATATATCTCGCACCAATACTCCTGAAGGAGGGATGTTTAGATGGGCAGTATTATATAACTGGCAATAACTGTATCCATAGCAAAAACTCTGCCATTATAATAGAGTGAGTCTGTCCACAATGCAACAAAGCTCAATACATGGTACTTTGCAGTAAATAAACTACTGCTGAAACTTTGGGCACTTGGACCGCTACCTATTTCCCCTAGTTGTACACACATGTAAAGTGACAAAAGGCATGGTTCATGGGATATACAATAGAAGGATATGACTTGTGAATCCAAATGTTTTCTGTATGATTATTGGAAACTTGAAAAATAAGGGGTCCTTTCACATGATGAAATATAAGAAATGAATTATTCTAAGGCCAATATTATGTGCATATAGTAGGAGGTTTACCTTAATTTATTATTGTATATCACATAGTATTTTACATGTTCCAAAATGGATGCCGAATTTTCACTGAAATTTCATGCGTGTGCACCCTCTTCAGTTTCTATTACCTCTATGTATTGCTTGTCAGTTTCCCAGACTCACTGTGTGATCAAGCTTGCTGGTCAAGCGAAACGCGTTACCTATCTGGAATAAATACCAACTTTGTAAACTGAATATACCTCTGAGTGATCGCTTTATGGGAATCTCTGGAAAGTTATATATATATATATATATACATATATATATATATATATATGATTGGCTGGACGGAACATGGACAGAAAGAGTTGCGGCTGCCATGTTATTGATCGGGAACGGTTTCCGGGGCTGAAAATTCCTGAAAAAGCTATCATAAGTGGTCAGAGTGGAGGTACTCTGAGCCAATGTTTGAGAAATGGGGGTGTTAGTGACACAAGTTATGTGTCCAAAATGGACTTTTTTAATCACGTGCAATATTCGTGACGGCGACCGCCAGTGCAGCCTCCCATGTACCGCCACAGGGACATCGCAAATTATGCGACATCATCTCAAATTTTGGTGAAAATATTTTTTAAGATTATATATATTTGTACACACTCGCCGGTCACTGTCACACACTCATGTATGCACTCACAATCTCACTCAGACACTTATACACCCATTCACATATCCACTCGCACACATATATCCAGTCACAAACCCACTCAGATACTCATGTACCCACTGTGATACCCATTCAGGAACTCATGCACGCACTAACAGACTTACTTAAAGAGTGACACAGCCATGTACAGCCCACTCAGACACTCATACATTCACTTACAGATCCAGTGTGAGACTTTTGCTTCCAATGACACACTCACTGATAGGCAGACCTACTCCGACACTTATGCACCAACTCATAAAACCAGTCACAGGCTCATGTACCTATTCAAATACGCAGTCAGACATTCATGCACCCACTCAGAGACCCACTCAGACACTCACACCCCCAGTCAGAGACTCACTCAGACATTCATGCCTCAACTCACAGACCCACTGAGAGACTTATAATTCTACTCACACACCCAGTGAGACATTGATTGACTCAGTCACAAATCCAGTCTGACAATCACATACTGACTCACAGAGCCACTGAAAGACTTATACTTCCACTCATACATTCACTGATAGAGAGATGCACTCAGAGACTTATGCAGCCAGTGGCACACTTACTGAAAGACTTATGACTTTACTCTGCTATCCACTCATACACTTATATATGCAGTGACAGACCCACTCAGAAACTTAAGCATGCACTCACATAACCGAGTGAATCATAAAATACACACATTATAGAGATATTGATAAATGTTTTTATAGAGTTAATTAGATAGTGATTTATCTAGTGTGATGGTTAGAATTAGTAGGATAGTTATAATTGTTGAATGTGGTGGTGGCTATTGAATTCCTGCTTTTGCTTTGCATCATCGCGACGTCCTGAATAACCGCAAAACGGAAAATAGGTCTGAAAGATGGTTTATAAAGAAACTTAGTACAAAAATATGAGTTTAAACATGCTTTGAAAGAAGTATGTATATAGTAATATGTGGAGTGCAATGTTCAGAATGGATTTTTGTACATATTATTTTTGGATGTGTTGGTAGTCATTGGATGTCTGCTTTTGTTTTCCGTTTTCCCGACGTATTCATGACGATCACGGCGTCATCATGAAAATTGTCAAAAAGAAAAAAAAACTTCAGGAAAAAAACTTCACAATAATTCATGTACTAGTGGCTCTGACAAGAGTTGTTGCGTTGGTTGTGTGTATATGGCTGCTAGACATAAGACGGATGCAGAGTTTCAGGTTACTTAAAAATATCCTGTTGCCTTCATCTGTAAAGTGCACTCCATCATTTCTATAATTTCCATGCATGTCAAAACAGAGATTGTTGTTATAGATAAAGCCCATGTGATGGTCTCTGAGGAATGCAGAAACAATTTTATTAACATGTTTCCTGGCTTTGTCAATCTGTGGACAGAATGTATTTGACCACTTCCATTTCTGTCTTTGGCATATATTAGAGTACACCAAGACAGTGTGAGGGAAAAGCGACATCAGTTCTGCAAAGATTTCTTTCATTAGGATTTCCAGGCCTACCCCAGTCAATGTGCCTAGGTCATTGCCACCACAGTGCACAATCATGAGGTGAGGAGCTTGGGAATCCACAATGGATTTTACCAAAGCCAGCAACTGAAGAAACTTTAACCCTCTCTGGCCAAACCAAGTAATCTGCACATTTGGCAAACCGAAGTCCCTGTCAATACCTCTCTTTGCCTCCTCTTTAGCCCAATAGCTATAGCTGTGGCCCACAATCCATACTCTAAGCATTTTGAAGTGAAGGAGTAATAGTAGTCAGGAGAAGGCTGGAGCTGAATAAGGTAGTTTTCCAAAGGAAAAGCAGTTAAAATGGAGGAGCTTTTCTTTTTTTTAAAGATATATTTAAATGGATGCTGTCAGCATGAAAGTTAATACATTTAGGTAGTGTGTTGGATGCCTTAGCAAGAAGATCTATTATTGGCTGTTGTTTAAAAAAAGAAATGTAATACAGACATGGATATGCTTTTGAATCTGTCGAGTAAACCACACCTGCTGTATCTTATTTGGAAGTAGCATGTTCCTTCTAGAATGTGCTGTGAACTTGTGACCTACTGGTTCCACTGGGTTGCTAGGTACACTGAGCTAAGAGTGTATTGGGGGAAGGGTGTTTAAGAGACAGAACATTTTTTTGAAAGTTGAGGAGTGATGGCACAATTTAAGTAATGGCAAGCTTTAATTTCCAACTAAGGACTATGTAATAAACTGTTGTGTAGTATTTACATTTAAATAAAATGAAGCTAGATATAGGTTTAAACTCCCATTTTTTCTTGCGATTTCTCCGCGATCATCGCACATCATCGCAAACACACATAGATAGGAATCTGTTTTTGACAGAGAGGGAAAGGGTTAACAGATACTAACCATTCAGAAGTGGAGATAGCGAAGTCTTAAATAAAAGACATGATTTCATTTGCTGCCTTTCTCATGATCACAGAGTACAAAGTTGAAGAGGTTGCCATTTTATGGTTGCTTTGTATGAGAGTTGTGTACCATTCTTGTGTTTAGTTTTTGCAAATCCTAACAGTGTCAAAACTATTCACAAAGAGCTAACACAACAATATAATCTACAAACTGAATTCGCTGGTATATACATAACTTTATAATTCTTTATAAAAATCACATTAGAAAAGAAGATGTATATGGGAGTTCGATAAAAAAAGAGTATCACAGTGATATTAAAAAATATATCAGATGAACTGTATCTATTAGAGGGTATGTGTTTAAGAGGTTAGTGGTGAATGTTTTGGGAAGTAAGATAAAAATTAATTAGTGCCTCTTTATTACATTGTGTACTTTTTGAAAATTAACAGTATAGTATTGTTGAAAGTTGCAATAAGGAACTAAGAATGTTTTAAAGGTCTAAACATCATATGCAGAATAGATACATCTGTGTTTTGCATTCTGGGAGTTGTAGTTCTTTTAGTAACATTATTAAACAGGAGTAGTATAATCACAAATAAAAGATGAGAACATGTTATCCGCCTGTATATGAATTAAAAAGAAGTAACACTTGTTATGTATGCATTGGGAAGTGTTTGTCAATGTGGTTTTTAGGTTATATGACTGCTTTGCATATGCTTAGATGATGAGATATGGTTTTTGTGGTTGAACATAGCTATATGTACGGTGGGACTTTTGAGTTTACTTAAGGATGCAAAGAGGCATATATTTTTGGAAAGATGGCTTGAAGGTGTACATTTATTTAGAAATCGCATATATGTTTACACAGTGATCTATGTTCAGTAAGGCTGATGAAAATTTTATGTATATCGTGAGGGTGGTGTTTTTTCTTTAAACATGGTTGTTTAAAATTGAGGAGGATTAATAGTGCAGAATGCCTCGAGAATTCTTGTGCTAGCTTCATTTGGAGTGTAACTTTTGTTTGAGAAATGCTGAATATATGTTTTAGAAGCAGAAGAAGTATTTGAAAAATGATGTAGGTATGCCATTCACAAAAAGATTTGTGCTTTGAAAAATTTCAAAATGTTGTTTTCCGTTTTAGAAACTTACTGATGCATGTGCACGATCAGTAAAAAAGCAATTTTTGCTCCTAGAGAGCCATGTATGCAATTATATATCAAGTGTGATATCTAGACTTCACTCACACATAGCTCAGTAGAAAAGCATATATACAGTAAAACAGTTAGTTTGATACTGACAGAAGGATATAATCAATGAGGGAGAGATACAGTCACAACTGTTATGTGTCTAACAGCAATGAAGGTACTTTCGCAGTAAGTCAGGCAGTATTCAGGCACTAATGCAATCACCCAGCCACTAGTGAGGCAGTCATCAAAACAGAATTCACTATCCATGGAGTTATTCAATTACCTAGGCATTACACATGTATTCTTGCAATCAGGCAGGCAGAAATTATGTAGTCATTGAACTATGTAGGCACTACCTATACATTCATCTAATCGCCCAGGCATAACCATTTACTTATGCAATTAACAAGGCCGTAACTATGCAGATATTATAACACTTGAGAAGAACATATGCAGTCATCTAAACACCCACTTATAATCCATGCAGTCATTGAAATACTGAGGCACACTCCTGCACTCATTAAAACACTCAAGCATTACTCATGCACTCATCTAATTACATAGAGCGTACCATTGTAGTACACCTCATTCATCCAGTACCTATGCACTCATTTAATTACTGAGGCAATACTCTTGCACTAATACAATCACCCCAGCAATACACTTACTTTCCAATCTCTCAAGTTTTGCCAATGGACTCATGCAATCCCTCAGACACTAGTCATGCACTCATCTAATCAGCCAGGCACTACTGATTCACTCATTCAATTATCCAGGCACTGCCCATGTATATATCTAAACATTCAGGCACTACCTGTTCACTCAACCAATAACAAATAGGCAGCATCCAATTGCTGAAACACTATTAATGCACTCATCCTATTGGCTAGGTGCTATGCATGCACTTAGACAATCATGTATGCCCTATCCATGCACTCTATAAATCACCTATATACTATATATGCACTCCTGCAATCATCGAGCAACTAGAGTTGCACTCATTTAATCATCCCACCACTATCTATGCATGCATTGAATTATTGAAGCATCAGTCATGCACTTGTCTAATCATTCAAGCACTACTCATGCACTCATCCAAACACCCAAATGCTGGTGGTATACTCATGCAAACACACAGGCAGTAACTATGCAGATATGGAATGAACTATGGAGTTATCAAATACTCAGGGAATCATACAGGCACTACCTGTATCCTCAGCGAATCACCTAGGCACTACCTATGCACTCATTCAGTCATCCAGGGAGTATTGATATATTCAACCACAAACCCATGAATTTACAAGATTTAGTGAGGAATATGTAGCCTTTTAGAAGCATTTGGGGAATTATATATGCAACCTGTCACACACGCTTTGCTTGGAAGAATTAGTTAGGTATATGCTCGGATAGAGATTAATGTGCAGACTTTTATATGCATCATTTCCCAAAATTTAAATCTGATAGATTTAAGTAGAAAAGTACTGAGATGCTAAATACACCAGTGACACAGTGGTAGAGAGGCACGCAACTAGCTCTTATGATGTGTTTTCGGATTTTCAGTGTTGAGACACTGTATGTACTTCTACACTTGGGGCTAAAGTTACAAAAAAGTAATGCAGCACGGAGCCGCAAGCCATTTGGCTGCATTGTGCTGCATTACTTTCAAAGCACAGGGATGTGTCATATTTACAACAATATGACGGATCCCTATGCTCTCCCCTGCGCTGGCGCACAACTGGCTGCCATGCACCAAAGGAGGCTCCCTTGCACCATGGTGCAAGGGTGCCTGTGTTGCGGGGATGATTGTTTTTGTGCAGTAAGGGACACCTTCCTGCACAAAAACAATCAAGAGAGGTATATTCCTCTTTCTATGTCTGCTGCAGAATGCAGCACGCATAGAAAGAGGAAAAAATGAGGAGAAATAAAAGTATTTCTCCTCGTTGTGCCTCCCAACACCTCCCCTGGGGAAGTGTAGGATTCTGCTGCATTCCCAGGTTTACGAATCGTTGTAAATCTGGGAATGCTGCACAATCTTTGGATGTTGTGTGGGAACACGCACAGCAACACCCATGGCATGCTCCTTTCACGCAAAGTGATGTTTGAAAGGGCCCGTATTTACAAGGTCATAAAAAGCCACGAAGAGTTGCTTTACGTAGCCTTGTAAACATGGAGCACCACACTACGCTGCCGGTGTGTCAAAAAAAGTGATGCACCGGCAGTGCATGGGGCTTGTAAATATTGCCCCTGGCTTGATGTTCATTTTAAAATTTACTACAGAAGGGACAAACTGTTCTTTCACTGTGTATATGTGAGAAGTGAGATATGGCGCAGCTGTGTTGTAGGGCAGGGTGCTAAAATGTTTAAAGGTAACTAATAAATAACGTTTTGTGTTTTGCTTTGGGTTTGGTATATTGAAGCAAGTTCATGAGTAATATTGCTAGGTTCATCTGCAGATTTAAAACTGAAATATAACATAAAAACTGTTTTTGTATTCTGCGTAAGTCAGTAGTAAAGTAGTTAGTACATTGGCTAGGGTAAAAATTAAAATATCCTTTTTACTTACAGAACATTATCTACATATCTACACACAGTTAGAATGCCTACAAAAGCTCGGAGGGAAAAGCAACAGAAGTGACTACAGTATCTCTGCAGAAATGAGTTACAAAAGGGGCAAAATGCAGAAAAAGTGGTGAAAGAAAAAAGAGCTACAGGTAAGAGGACAAAGTCATTTCTTATAAATATATGTGGACATTTGCAAAGATTACAAAATAAAGAAAATACAATTATGACTATGAGAAACAATAAGAGTGGACATAGTGTACATTGCAAGAACAGAAAAGATTGTAACAAAGATGGACACACCTTAACCAGGAGACAGAAGCAGTTTAAGGAAATCAGAGCCAGGATGTTTAGTAGTAGAGTGGTTGTAAATCTACTGAGAAATTTGAAGAAGTATAGAAGAATGAGAGATGCACTGAAACAGAAAGAACAAGTTGAGAGAGTTGTTGATGAGGCCTTTGCTTTGAAGAGGAAGCTAATCATTTTGATTCTAAATAGAATGATGACTCTTGACAAAATGGTACTGTGTACGAGGAGACAAAACCAGAAGAAAAGATTAGTGAATAGAAGTAACTTTTGTACAGTTTTTAGTGAAGAATGGATACATACTTCTAGTACAGAGCCTTTCTTTAATGAAGAAAACTATCTGCTGGATAACAGAATAGTTCATGCTATTGATCAAAGAGGACGATGTTAGGAAATGAAGCATGGCAGTCCTATAGCGAAAGAAATGATGGTACCTAGAAATGTAGAAGAAGTTATTGCAGAAGAGTTACAAGGAAGGCATAGTCAGGCCCCTGTATACAAATGGAATTGTGGTAGTGTTTGTAGTATTAGACAGCAATCCATTGATATATTAAGAACATGCAAAGTGCTCCTCTGCGGGGTAAGTTCTTTCACAAATGGCCACATCAGGCCTTGGGGACCATGAGTATGGGGGCGCCACTCCGCAGGGTTCTTCAGGATTTTCAACCATCTCAACTCACCCTGTGGCTGAATTGTCCTCAGATTCATCCCCCCTTCATCAGATGTGGAAGCTCCCTTGGGGATCACCAACCTGCGGCAAAAAGCAAATGCAAGGTGCGTCATGTAGCGCCGGAGGCTCTGGTCAATAACAACCTACTCTTTGACTCCGGCAATATTGTTCACCCCCGTTCTACTGGATGGGTGCCCTGCATGGAGGTGGCACATGATGTCCAAGACACAATACATGAAGGATTTGAGTGCAAAGTGCGCAATACCTTAAGATCGGAGTGTCCCCGCCCCTCTCTATTGGGTAAGGTGGCTGATACACCAGAACTGAATCCCAATATAGCTACCTTTCTTAAAACATTTTCAAAGGATCCCAAGAAGGGCCTGGATAGAGCTTGGCACAGGTGCCAGGATAAACTCTTAGATCTTTCCACCCCCTTACCAAGTTTCTGGACTTGGCTGTCCTGGCTAAAGATGATGATTCACAGCTGGATCCCAATGAGATCCTAGAGTAGGTGCAAAGGGTTCTGTGTCTCCTCAGAAATGGTAATTGCGCTATATCTACCGAGCGTCACAAATCCTTCCCCATACGAATAGATCCTCAATTAGCAGACTTGGCCTCTACGGAGGCTGGCACCATGGCTAACAGATTGCTCTTGGGTGACAAATTTGTAAGAGATCTGGGCAAATATGTGGCCACTTTCTCTGCCCCGGACAAGCTCAGACATCCTTAAAGAAGGGATTCAACAGTGGCCTTTTTGTCAGGGCCAGGCACTTCCAAGATCAGGTGCCAGGCCATGATTTCCACCAGGCTTCACGTGAATATGCACTAAGAGGAGGAGGTGCCCAAACGTGTTCCTCCAACTTCTATCCCACCCGCAATAGAGACAGCCGTGGCCATGCCCAACGAGGTGGTTACAGAGGTGGGAACAACGCCACTGATGCCTCTTACTCAGGTAATCGTTCTTCCATCCTCAGAGATTTTGGTGGGGGGAAGGATTCAGTTGTTTCTGCACAATTGGAGGGTTATATCTCAGGATCAATGGGTGTTGCAGACCGTTCAAGGTTTCCGTCTGGAGTTTAACTCCTTCCTGTGCCAGAGGAAACAACCCTATCTTCTTCTTTTTTCCCAAACAGAAAGTAGTTTCATGGACGACGAGGTTTGGTCTCTGGTAATAAAAGGGGCGGTATTAAAATCATCAACTCATGCACACGGATTTGTCAGTACAATATTTTTGGTTCCAAGAAAGATCAAGGGTTTTGCTTGCCGCCAAACCTCAAGAAATTCAACTTGTAGATCATGTATTGTCAGTTAAAAATGGAGGTCATACACTTGTTGCGAGATTTTTTACAAGAAGGAGACTGGATGGTTCGTCTTGATCTCAAGGACGCTTATTTAGCAGTCCCCATTTTTCCCCCACATCGGTGGTTTCTTCAATTTCAATGGTGTCACCAGTGGTATGAGCTTACCCCTTGCCTTTTGGTCTTTCCTCAGCTCATTGGTGTTTAACCAAGCTTCTTCATCCGGTGGTCCCGGAATTGGGTGTTCGGGTGATCATATATGTAGATGATATTCTCGTTATGGCGCAGAGGTGGGACACGGTTCTTCTTCTTCTCTTGTGGATGACTCATCTCCTGCAGGATCTGGGGTTCATCATCAATTCAGCGAAATAGGTAATGATCCCATCTCAGACACTGGATTTCCTGGGGTTTCGGGTGGATTCCATCGGGGCCCAACTCCTGTTACCGTTTAAGAAACGGGTGTCCATCAAGAAGGAGTTGAGGAGGGTGCTTGCCTCTCCGACTATATCCCTGAG
The DNA here is from genome assembly GCA_963921515.1 of Calotriton arnoldi. Classification (NCBI taxonomy): domain Eukaryota; kingdom Metazoa; phylum Chordata; class Amphibia; order Caudata; family Salamandridae; genus Calotriton; species Calotriton arnoldi. The sequence goes on from CAWUFW010003592.1 coordinate 636,062, forward strand.
GGCTCTGGCTCGCCTGGTAGGGCTTTTGGCTTCCTCCATACAAGAAATGTTTCCAGGTCCCCTTCACTATCAGGCCCTTCAACGTCTGAAGATCTTACATCTTCACAAGGGTTTGGCATAGTCGGATCAGATAGCTTTGTCCGAAGAGGCCAGGACAGAGATCTCCTGGTGGTTGGAACACATGAATGCCTGGAACGGTAAGGCCATTTGTGCCTCAATTCTGAATGTAGTGATAGAATCAGATGCCAGTTGGTGGGGCTGGGAGCTCATTGAGGCTCTGTGGCGACCTGGGGGTATATGGTCCCCGGAGGAACTCCTACTCCACATCAATTGTCTGTAGCTGCTGGTGGGGTCCTTTGCATTTCGTACGCTCTCTCCTCGCAATGGAAGTTGTTGCATTTCTTTGAGAATGGACAACGTATTGGTGGTCCAATACATCAATCAGTTGGGCGAGATGAGATCTCGTCTTCTGGTGGAGATTGCCAAATACCTTTGGTATTATTGCCTCTAACATCTTGTATCGGTGACGGTGGAATACATTCTGGGCAGATCCAATGTGATAGCAGATTGGAACTCCAGGTTTCTCCATGACTCCAGCGATTGGAGGCTTCACCCCTGAGTTTTTTATCTTCTGAATCTTTGCATTAGGGTCCTTGTACGATTGATCTGTTTGCTTCTTCTGAATACTAAGCCTGGGCAGAGCTCGCTGAGTTTCACTGCATGGAATTCCGCTGAGTTACTGGAAAAATCTGGCAAATTCCGGGGAGTTCTGTGACTCGCAGAGTAAATTTTGATACCCATTTAACCAGTGCTTACTAGTAAAATATTGTGTAGCACTGCCATTCTAGTCCACAAGATGACAGCAACACCTCAAGTTTGCTGTGACGCTAGGATTCTTCTATCTACAAAGGCTGTGCCTGCAGTGCGCTATGATTATTTTAAACTAGGTGCAAATACGCTGCCATTAGAAATGTTTGTGTACTCACCTTCTGATCTGGTGCTCGGCTCGACATCTGGTGATGACCGCAGAGGGCAAACCCCCAGAGGCCTGCACAGAGCATCCCTCGGCTCTGAGGCCCAAGAGTGAGGGCAGGGTGTCCCTCACAGCATGCTCACCTTCTCCTCAGGTCGGTGCACGGCTCAGTAGCTGGTGATGTTGTCCATAGAAGGAGACCCTCAGATGCCTGCACAGAGCATTCCTCGATTCACTCAGACACGCACCATGAGAGAAGAAGAGGGCAGGAGGCTTAACCAATCAAATTCATTTCCGGCGCTGCTGCACACAACATTAGCAGTGCACTGAGAGCGGATCTTGTGACTCCCCCAAAAAACTGCCGCCTAATGCGCCGGAGCATTTTGGAGTGGTGCCTGTAGAAAAGGACCTGAATGTTCCCCCTCAAATGCATTCTATATAAAATTCACTTGGACTTCTGGGAGGTGGAAAAACTCATTAATGCATGTTTTTGGGAACATCATCCAAGGGTCGGTAATTCCGGATCAATTCTTGTATGTTGTTTTCACATTTCTCCCTGGAGTTTCACCCGGATCTATGGTGTCACTGTCAACCTTGTAATGCCGATTGGGCCAGCAGGAACTATCAGGGCTCTATGATGACTCCTTGGTGTCTCACCTCTTTCTTTTCTAATAATGAGGAATAGAGGAATGAAAGGCTGAGTAGCTAGGCAGGTGGAAAAGCAACGCAGTTATACATCACTGAATACTGACATGATCAATGGCTTTAGTGATGGGCAGTGTTGGATTCATACATAGGTACAGCAGGACATTGTTAGTGATGGATGAATACGGTGCCTTGGTGTTGGACAAAAGAACGAGTGTCTGGATGATTGTATGGTGCTGTGGCATTTGTAAAGGAGTTTCCTAATCGAGTCCTTGGCATGCTTTCTGGGTGGTCGAGTAAGTAGCCACTCTATTCATTGTGCATAGCGGCATAGTGTGTTTTTTTTGTATAGGGGTGAGCACACGTGTCAGTAAACTCTGCTCCACCAGCGGTTCGTGGAGTTTTTTTTGCCAAACTTCATGCTCCAAGCGGAGTGCTCTCCGCTTGGTGAACTCTGCCGGCAGAGCGGAGTTCACCACCCACCCTTACTGAATATGCAACTTCCACTCTTTTACAGTTGGAGGCCAGATCCTCGAGCGATCAGTTTGGATGCATTTCTCCAATCCTGGTCGACGGTCTGCTGTATGCTTTTCCCCCTTTCTTGATGATCCAGAGGGTACTTTCACAAGTGAGTTGACAGGCAGAGGAGATGGTTCTCGTTACCCCTTGTTGGAAAGCCCAGGTGTGGTTTCCGGTAGCGATGTGGCTGTCCTGAGCCCCTCCGGTGCAGTATCCATCCTTTCGGGAGCTTATCTCGGATCCGGCGGGCCTTCCACGTCCTTTGGTGACTCAGGAGCTCTTGTTCCTCATGGCATGGAGACTTTCAGGTGTTGGCAAGTGCCGGGAGTTTTGCAGGATGCGATGTTCTTCTTGTCACAGTCTTGGACTCCCTCTATACACAAATGCTATGAAACTGCCTGGCGTCGATGAGTATGTTGGTGTGGTGAGCAGAGTGTAAATCCCTTGGGATCCAGAATCCATATGATTGTGAATTTCCTTTCGGATATTGGTAGTCAGGATTTGGCTTATCTGACAGGGAATAATTTTCGTTCGCCCATATCTGCTGGCCATCCTCATCTAGATGGAAAACCAGTGGGTGAACATCCCCTGGTCTGCAAGTTACTACAGGGTATTCGGATGATTTGTCCCCCTCAAGCGAAATATTTCACTTTGTTGGATGTTGGCGTGGTTTCACGTTTCCTAGAAATTTGGCCAGCTAATGAGGGACTTTCTTGCATCAATTGTCGGCAAAACGTACACTCCTATATCTCATTTCATGTAGCCGAATCTCAGACGGGCCTTGGATTTAGCAGATGGAATATTTTCTCCCTCAGGGGTGTCCTTTTCTATTTCTAGACATACTAAAACTGCTTCAAGGTGTATTACTTATTCAGCTTTTTCTCATCATCCAAAGTTATGTGTGGTTATATGCCTAAAGTATTAAGAAGACTGTACTAGTTAACTATGGAATGATTGCACAGGTCAATTGCTTATTTGCTTACAGAAGCCTTTCTGCCTGGTCTCTTCGGCTACCCTAGCCTATTGGGTTAAGTGGCTTTTGGCCAAAGCTAGTATTGATGTTTCCCTGTTTGGAGCACATTCAGTGCATGAGGCTATGGCCTCCATTGGTTCTCGTTTGGAGGACATTATGCCTGCGGCGGATTGGTCTTCTGATTCGGCTTTCAACATTTTTTATCAGAAAACCAAATGTGGATATAGCATCAAATCTGTGGCTGAACTTTAAACTAGCCTAATCTGAAGCCTCCGGTCCTGCCATATAATAAAAAGTTTTCTACCTATTGCGTCAAGAATTTTCAATTCTATTAAGGACACAGAGGCGAGCATTATCCCTCCCTTGGGTTTACATACTGTTTCACATGTTTTACCTATCTCGTCCTGAGGGATGCATACTGACTTTATATGCTCTATCTTATTGTGTGACATTGCATTTTGCTGTTATTAGTATGATATTTCCCACCCGTGATTATTATTATTATTAGATTCTGAAGGGTTGGATATAACTTCTCATGTTACTTTTCAGGAACTGATGCTAAGTCTGCTTTAAGTGGATTAACATGCTGTTGTTGAAGGATTCTGTTCATTGCGAGTGCTGTTCAACCTCACCTGTTTGATTCGGTTCCCATGGAGTGGGCCCGTTACTGTTTGGCTAATGTTTTTATTGGACTTCGGATGGGGGACTTATGTTGTTATTTGCAAAGAAAGAAGAAGGACTATGGTTGTAAGGACATATATAGTGTTACATGTCCCCAGTGATTGGTGGAGAGATTGGACTACTGGGGTTCATGGGATATGTAGTTTAAAGTTTATGTTTATTTTATTGTCTGCTGTATTTCTGAAGTAAAGAAAGAGAAGCATAATCCTTGCCTCCGTGTCCTTAATAGAACAGAAAATTCTTGACGCGATAGCTAGGACATTTCTTTCAGTTCATTTTACATGCTTGTTTTACCTGCGGTTGCTGTTATGCTAGGTTTTCTTTTGAACAATAATCTCATTCTGGAGTGCTGCACTTCCTTGCCTCGTGTCTATGTCAGCTGTGTCCTCTCGCACTTAGTATTCTGGGGCGCAATCATCGGCTCTGTTGAACTTACGAGTATGCAGGGTAGGTAAGGTCAAGCCTGCAGCCATCTTGTTTAGCAAGTACTCAGCGTTGGCTGCAACTCCTTACCGGCACTGGCTGCAACACTTTACCTGCCTCGTTTCGCCATACCAAGGTGCCCGTATCATTGTCGGCCTCAACACCTTGCTGTTGTCAGAGCTACATATCAAGAGGGTAATCTAATAATTTGTTTCCGAGGTGAGGTACATGCTTTTCGACTCGACGCACACTGCGAACACCACTGAGGGAGCATGGACTACCAGCCCTAGAGAACCTTGCAACTTAGGAGACTGGGGGCCTCTACACTGCGCCAGTCAGGCGCTATTTCAGCTTTCCATTCTCCCTGTGGCGTGGGATGCATGGGAGGTGCACCAGGGCATGCGTCAGGGTGAAGACTGGGCCAAGAGTAGGCCCGTCTGCACCCATCAGAGCCCAGAGGAGGCTGGGCTGGGCCTACTCCCTTGGTTTTTCCCTGTCCTCCCAAGTGTACTTTTTCCCTTTCCCTTTATCATAGTGAAAAGAAAACACCCGCCCACCTCGGCTAAGGCTAATGTTCGGGAAAGTCTTGTACTTCGATCACAAACTTATTAACTGGCGCAATGGGAGTAATAGATAAAGAAATTAACAATATTGAAGAAAGACTAAGTACCTGTCATTGTGCCATGACTGACATTAAAAGTGATTTACCTTTAAATACCTCACCTAGAAGTGATGATGAGACTATTGGGACAGCTATGGGAAAGGTGGTTAATGGGTGTGTGCAAGATAATTCTGATTGTATTATTGCAGTTTCTCCATCCAATTCCCTATCCCAACCTCCTTCCAAGCATATGAAGACACCAGATCCCTCCTTAAATGTACGCAACACAAATGGCCTGATAGAGCTCATCTAGTAAAAGGGAGAAAGCCATCTAACCCTCTCTGGTGAGCCCAGGGGATTTTAAGTCTCTTCTTATCTCAGTGCAAGCATTGGAAGCCTTAGTCAAGTCATCGCTAGACTCTTTTTCGGCAAGGCTATCGCAAGTAGAAAAATTGACCGCTTGTTGTTTTGATTTATTGAAGCTCAAAGTTAGCCCTAGTGCCAATTGTACTTCGTTTTTGACAAGCACCTTGCCTCCTCCAACCTTGCCCACTGCCCCACTCTATTCTACTGGCAGCTGTGCCATAATACAGAACCCCAATAGTGCCTCTCTCTTATTATTATTATCTGAAATTCCTAATGTAAAGTTGTTTACACCATCTGAGAGGCAACCAAACTCCGGAAGTGACACCTTATGTTGTGATATTGGTGAATGTGCCCACTCTAGCTCAAGCAGATTCCGAGTCTTGGGAAAGCTTGAGAAATAAATCACTACACTGGGTGGGTAAAAAAACGGATTTAACTGAGCTCCTCTTTGACGATATTAAAATGGTCAAAAGGGTGAAATGGGTAGGCAGGGGTGTTAAAACACTATCCGAAGATTGTTTAGTAATGTCTTTTAAATCCCCTAGACTAGTTGACAACAACTTATGCAGAACAAGACACCTATCTATTCCATTTAATCAAATCTCTGCCTTGCCGCTTGGATCATTTTATCACCCTGTGACTTCTACTACTTGGCTAAGATCCCCTCCCAGTATACTTCCTGTTCACCTAAATGAATTTTATCCTGCAATTACAACTCAAAATACTTTTGCTCCTTTAGCTGCACTAGAAGGAGTAGATCGACTCACTGCGAGGACCAAGAAGGTTGCCCCTTCTGGTGATGCTTTGGCCCTGGGTCATGGGGGAACCTCATTTGGTCTCAAGGGCCTCTCGGTTGTGTAATGTTCTTATCTGTCTTCCTCTCCAATTAGTTTGGTTAACTCTCCCACCTTAGCTCCAAGGCCTGTGGCCTCTGAGTGTCAATTGAACTGTAGTACTCGATTTTGGAAAATGGCAGGCTTACGCTCGAAGGTTCATCTACCAGAATGGGATGATTCTATAAGAAATTTTCACATTTTATGTTTTCAGGAGAATTGGGCAGTCGATCCCGTACATATAGAACATGCCATCTACCCGCCGTGTCCTGTCAGGCTGGCAGAGCGAAGGGTGGTTTAACTATTTTTATTTCTAACCAATTATCTTTTTGGGCTATGAAACCTGTGATCAGCACTATGCATTATCGAATTATTGCTGCTGAAATTTCCTATAATCTCAATTTTGTGCTGGTTAATTTCTATAATAATGCTTTATTATGTGATATATCTATGGTACTATCTCAGCTGGATCATGATCTTGAAAACATATGTCGATGTGTAAAGAAGGAAGTTTTTACACTTTGGGGTGGTGATTTTAATATTCATTTATGCCCCCTTCCATCGAAAAAGGTCTGTGGTATGGTGGACATTCATGATACTGATCAATCACATTTTATATATAGAAAAATTATAGTGCCAAGTTGAATGACCTGCTGTTCAAGCAAGATCTTGTTTTTGCCAATGAACTGTGTGCCCCTCCCGTTCCATTTAATTGTATATTTAACTAAAGGGGTCATAATATTGTCATTGATTATATTCTGTCATTCTACAGACATAATGCATTTTTATTACACATACAATATTATTGAGCGACCACTACCCTAAGAGTGTTAATCTTAGTTGTTTTCCGAATCAGGTCGAAGAATCACACTGAGTGATTAGTAGACAATATTGAAATAGCCGCACGTAATGGTATCTCACTACACTGGTCCCAGGTTAACCCGGCCTACTTTCTGGAAAAATTGGTCGCTAATCATAGAGAAGCTTTTGATATCTGCCTTGATGGCACTTCCAATGCTGTTTATGTTATGGAAGCTTTCATTAATATTTCAAGGGGGATCAAGGAATGTTTAAATGGTCCTATGCATCAGCCTAGCTATAAAAGTTCAGTTTGGTTTTACCATAAATCTTCTAAGACCCACAACCAACATAAAGAAGCCCTTCACAAATCTCCAAGGTGTAGCCTGGAAGTAAAGGAGTGTCGATGTGATGATAGATTAGCGTTTAAAGAAAGGAAAAAGGAGCTAAAGAATGTAGCCTAGAAGTCTGTAGTATCCTGGCTTTGAGGTTATTCATGTCACCTCATGTTCTGCCAGTTGAATGTTCCATGGATGATGTGTTACAGAATGTTGGGAGTCAGAGATGTCAGTTGAGAAGGGCTGAGCAGCATGCTGGCTGTTCCTGGTGGGGTTTTGTACTGGACTTAACTGCATGACCTGTAACTATCTACAAATAAACATCTGAAGATCCTCTACACGTCTGGACATCGTTACTATATTTTATTGGCAACGATCTGGTAACTGACCCTCGTGCTACTTGCTTTGCTAAGAGGATTCTCACAGAGGTCACAGTTGTTTGAAAAGAAACAAGAAACAGAAACTCAAGAGAAGACTAACTCTTACAGCACAGCTCGTATCCCCACCAGTTGTCCATACATCGGACAGGCCCCATTCAAATGTGCTGTCCTCTTTCTCTGTGGCCACATCTTCTGGATTTACCTACTCAACCAAAGTAAAGAACAACAACTTTTTCCTGTACTAGGTTTTATTGAACCACATCTACAATATCTGCTCTTTTAGGGAACCTGTCTATCTCCCTAAGTGTGCGCTCTAGAGAGGTACCTACACACGATTTTTGCGCTTTTCCAGCCTCCTTTTTATTACGCTACAGTTTTGACACCTCATCTATTGGAGCCTGCCTAGCCCCTGGATTGTGTTGTTCCTGCTGCTTGGGACTCTGACTACTGTGTGTATTTCTCCTTGCATTCTCTTGTCCAGCAACTGAAGCGGAGGATTTGTGGTGAGTTGGGACTTTGTGTCAGTAACTGTTGTCGTGCAGTCGCCCCTTGTGCCGTGGGATCAGTGAAACTGTTTCAGGCAACGGGTACATGGCTTTAGGGTTGTTTGTGGACCCTGCTCACAACAACGGCAGTTTGGTCACTGTGTTCCATTTTTTTTTAAATGTGGCTCGAGCTCTCCATAGCGCGTGATATCACCTGATAGACGCGCTCTTCATCTCGAGGGATCATCAGCGCGTTCTTACCTGTTTCAGCGTGCTTTGTTCTGGTTCCATGGATCTCCGTGACGTCTATTGCTGCGATGTCCCTGCTTGCAGTTCGTCATCTAATGCTGCTGCTGGATATCCGCATGCAAAGGCGTGCCGGGAGCCATCCGGCTCAAGGTCACGTTACGTGACGCCATCTTGGAATTGGCGACATTTTTCAAGCGCATTTGCAATGTTTCAGTCTTCTGCCAGCCACGTTTTCAATAAAGTTTCTCAGATATTCAAAGACATTGTAATCGTCGCGGTCAAAACCTGATGGAATCTGGAGATATTGCATTGCTACAACGCTTTCGGATCTTTTTCAGTTTATCTTCGTGGACTAGTCTTGGTCATACCACTATCTCTGATGTCTGGAAGTACATCGGAAGGAGGTCAGAGAACTCTTCTTTTTGTTTGGTGGTGAGTGGCTGTTCGTTTTTGTTCTTCACATCGACTACCATCTGGTGACAGAGTGCACATTGATTGGTTGCCGTTCTACAAAAAATTCTACTCTGATCCTCAGTTTAAAGTTTGTCTGTTGTTGTGTGGCACATTATCTCTGTGACAGCCACACCATGTTCTTTGACTGCCTACGCATTTGGAGTTAATAGGTCGGTCCTCTGAAGCTCCAATTTCCATTGTTCTGTATTTGAAGTTACACTGTGTCAGGGGAAGTTTATTATTTACAGCATTTTTTTGTGTTTTCATTTCTAGGCATATTTACAATTTGTTCCCTTACGCAAGGGTGTTTGTTGCCTTGTAAATCTCGGGTGAGCGGTCGCTCACCAGCCTAGATGAAATGTTTTACTAATAGTTTCACATATGTATGCAGAGTTTGCTTTGCTTGAATTTATATTTGAGTAAGTTCATGTTCACAACTTACGTTTTTCTTATTCCTCTGCTTTAGGTATTGTTGCCTAATGGTATGTTTTGCAATATTTTTTTTATGCATCTCCCGTCAAACGAACCAGTTGGGTTACGGTATTTTAATCTTGTCAGAGTTTATTTTAACGTAATTTACAATTATGGTGATGGGTACTAGTCCTATTCTCACAGAGTGCATCTCTAGACTATTTATAGAAACAAATCATGGGTTCTCACCCATATGTTTGCAACTAGTATACTTTACCCCACACGGGGTGTACAAAATGGGTTCTTGTCCCATTATGTCAGTCTTCGAGTATGCTAACACACACAGGATGTACAGTTTGGATTACAGTCCCATCTCTATGGTGCCTTAACACGAGGTGTGTTGTATGGGTTACAGTCCCATCTCTATGGTGCACAACATTTTTGCCTCTACACGAGGTGTGTCGTATGGGTTACAGTCCCATCTCTACGGTGCACAACATTTTTGCCTCTACACGAGGTGTGTCGCATGGGTTACAGTCCCATCTTTACATGGCACAACAAATGACCTCTACTCGAGGTGTGTAGTATGGGTTACAGTCCCATCACTGCAGTGCACAATATTTGACCTCTATACGGGGTGTGTCGTTTTGGGTATTCCCATCACAACAGTGCACAACATTTTTACGTTTTACCCTACTTAGGGTGTGTTGTATGGGTTGTAGTCCCTTCACAACAGTGCACAACATTTGAACCTCTACCCGAGGTTGTCCTTGCACGAACTTTTTACGTGGTGTGTCATATGGGTTTTGTCTCTTCTCTACAGTGCACAGTGTGCACCCCTTCACCACATATGTTTAGTACAATATTACCCTCACACTGGGTGCATTTTCTTTGGTCTGAATACCAATTGGGATTTTCCTCAATGTTATTGTGTATTGTGTACGTTTTCCAGTTTGGAATGCAATGTCATGGTTTTATTATATTGAGATTTCTATTTTAACGGGAAGTTTGAGTGATCTTATTTTAATTTTCTCTCACAATTTCCTGTTATAGTTCAGTTTTCCTCCTGATTTCTTTTATTGATGTCATTTGTAGATTCTGAACGCTTTTCTTCATCAGTCTTCTTTCTCGCAGTTTTTTCCCCTTATTTGGTGCGTTCCTGCCTGTATTTTCTCTGGTTTCACCTTAATGTTTTTTACGGTGCTGTGCTTTACCTTCTCGCATGCTTACCGTGCCAGTTGGCGTGTTTGGGGGAGGTTTTTGGTACTTTCTTTGTTTGTGGAAGGGAGGATGGGTATTTCTTATCTGTTTCTCCTTCTTTCTTGTTGTTTCTCCTTTGTATTGTTCGTGTTGTTTCTGGATTATTTTTCTTCTCGATCTTAGGTTCTCCTCTGTTTCTGATTTCCTCCTTGTCTATCCTCTATCTCAGTTTTCTTGCTGTTTACCTTCTTGTTTGTTTTTTTATATAGAAGGAAAGGGGATATGTAGTATCCTGGCTTTGAGGTTATTCATGTCACCTCATGTTCTGCCAGTGGAATGTTCCATGGATGATGTGTTACAGAATGTTGGGAGTCAGAGATGTCAGTTGAGAAGGGCTGAGCAGCATGCTGGTTGCTCCTGGTGGGGTTTTGTACTGGACTTAACTGCATGACCTGTAACTATCTACAAATAAACATCTGAAGATCCTCTACAGGTCTGGACCTCGTTACTACAAAGTCCTGAATTGAAACAAGTAAGATCAAACATTGCTCATCCTTTTGGCATGTTAGCAACAGTCCCCTCTGAAGGGACCACAGTGCCCCAAGATTGGAGGCTGCTATAACTGAATCCGACTGGGTGGCCCGCTTCACAAAGATCTATTCCATTTACAGTCTAGCAACTCCAAGGCCAGGTCCAGTTGCCGCAGTGGAACACCCACGTAACCATGGTAGTTTGTCTTTTTCACTGGATGAGATCAATAGGGCCCTCATGGTTAGCAAAGGTGGTAAAGCACCCGGCCTGGATGGCATTCCCATTGATCTCTTCAAGGTTAAGGTTGTACTGTTGCTCGGGTTTTCTTAACACTTGGTTGGATTCTTTAATAGTCCCCATCTATAAGAAGGGGTGTCACTCTAACCAGGCCTGCTATTGTCCTATCCCATTACTTGATTCCCTGGTGAAAGTCAAAGGTCAAACATTATTGAATAGATTAGAAGAGTGGGCAGAAAACAATGAGATACTCTCCGATTCACAGTATGGTTTTCAAAGACGTTTGGGGACGACTGAACAGGGACTCAATCTCAATTCGTTAATTGAAAAGTATACTCTAATTAAGAAGAGCCTTTTGTTTTTAGCATTTGTTGATTTATCTAGCACGTTCAACTGTGTTCTGCATATTAAATTATAGACTATTATGTTGAAGCTTGGAGTTGACCCTCCGATAATATCTTTCCTTAGAGAGTTTTTTTCAGGGAGTAGGGTTAGGAAACGCTATGGTCTCTGTGGTGAATGTACTTGTGCGTTCACATAGAGAAATGGGTTAGGTAGGGTTGTGTCCTTTCTCCTTTTTTGTTTACTCTGTATATTAACAGCTTGGGTACCATTTTGACACAAAACTGCAGGGACCTCCCTCAGATTGGAAATCGCCCAATCCCAGCCGTGCTCTGCGCCGATGATGCCATTCTTATGTCATGTACCCCTTTGGGTCTACAGCAGCTACTCACTTGCTTTGTCAATCATATTCAGGACCTGGGCCTAAATGTGAACCTGGGAAAAATATTTAAAATGAAATGTGTGAGGAAAACCACAAAATGCCATGATTTTAAGGTTGGAGATGTCAAGTTAAGTTTTACTTCTACTTTTTTTCAATCTGGGTATTCTGTTTGAGGCACACAGTTCGTGGAAACAGGCCATTAACTCCAGGAAAGCCTCTTCAGCGCTGCAAAATTCTGCTACCAAACTTGGCAAATGACCTTTGAATAAAATGCCAATTATTTAAGAGACATAGTGTGTGTCAACAGCTTTGTATGGGGTGAGAGTTTGTCGATACAGCAGCATCAACCCTCTCCAATTGGTGGAGAATGCCTTTTTTAGGAATCTCCTCTCAGTCCCCAAGAGTTGCTCCTCCTTTGTCTGCCATTCCGAACTTGGGGCCCCTTTCTTAAATGATACGATTAGAATACAACCGATTCTACTATGGCAGAAGATTTGGAATTGTGATGACACTGTACTAAATTGAAAGATCATTAATGATTGTCATAAGTTGTCCTCGTCTCTCAAACTCACTGGCTAAATTTCATTAAACAGACTTGTTTGGAGTTAAGACATGGTGAATATTTTGAGAAGCCTGACACATTACTGCGACTTAGTAGAAAAGAGAATGATTGGTTGGATTGTTGTATTCCTCTTAGGGTGTCCATAAACGGGCTTTCCAGTATCATGTCCTTATATAGGCACAATTCGCCCTGCCCTTATATAGGCATAAAATCCCAGCCCTTATTTAGGCATTAAACCGTGCACTCCAAATACAGGCATGGTCTCTGACATCCGTCCACCCTAACGTCACAACGAGTTCTTGAAGAACAGACCCTTAGGCTGCAGGAGTTTCCCTAGTCCAGGACTATTGATTTCTTCAAGGACTCATATATTATGCATGAACCATTATTCCTTAGGGGTTCATTCATGACGTCTTCCGCTGTCCGACTCATGTCAATACTAACATTCTTAGGTGCTTCTCAGGTATAAATATGCCTTCCCTAGCCCCTGTAAATCAGAGGAGACCTCGACTTCAGAGGAGCCCGTTTCCCGGCCTGAAGCACTGAGAAGACGCTGTCATCCCTGCACGCAGAGAGTCCCGCTTCCAGTGATCTAACTTTCCTTGCGGGGTGTTGGAGTTCGAGTCTGGCGAAGAGATTCCTACCTCTCTCATTCTTCAGGTATGGAGCAGACTAGAACCTAGAGGGACTCTTGGCATACTAGGCATACTGGGGTTAGCGTACTCTTAGTATACCATAGTAAGGAATACTTCACCTACTTCATACCTCTTCCTATACCTAGGTTAGGTTAGGTACATTGGGGTAGAACTAGATTAGAAATGCATCATATGAGTACTCGCATTTTTAGTCTGTGTTATTTATGTAAAAGCATATGTACTAAAAGATAATGCTCTCGCAGTATTATTTATTTCTACTGCTCACACTGTACATTATTTATCTCGCATACTGTCTTGTGATCGTAACAGCACATTTTACTTACACCAGAAACAAGACTGTTCAATAAATCTTTTATTGAAACGCCCGTCTATTTCTTTCTGTGTAACTTGGAGAAAACTAAGCATGCACGACTGAGCTGAGTGAAATAGTTATCTATTGTTTCCACGACTCTGGGACACGTTCTGATTCTAAAGGGAAACACAGTGGTCATGTTTTGCGGCTGCCAGAAACTACTCCCTTCTTGTTGTCAAGGAGTTTCTAGTGGCCTCTGAGCTAGCTGGCACAAGTAATTGAGTTTAATATACTCGATAGGGACATACTGACCTTAGACCTATGTCAAACCTATAGGATATATTATTCCAATGCGCAGAGCCTATTAGGGAAATAGGAGGTACACTACATGGCGCCCAACGTTTTGGTAAGGCAGTAATTCAACGTTAGATACTGAGTAACTCAGCCGTGCTTTTTCTCTCAAGAGACCCCTACCCATATACTCCAAAAGACGTCTGGAGTGGGCAGGGTTAAGTATCCGCCACGGCTACATAGGGCAGTACCCTATATATTAGCTGTTTGGTTTGCTCAACGTTGAAGGATACAGTGTTCCAAAATATTGTGCACCTAATCTTTGTTTCCTTGAAACTTGTTCTACATTTTTCAAACAACAAAATGCCTGGCTCTGACACTGAGACCGGAAACGGTGGAGCTGCGGCTGATCCAGCCTAAGCAGCAGCTTTTAACATTACAGGTTTAATTGAAACCGAGGAGGGTGTCATAAACATCCCTCCAAACTTAAGAAGAGCCATCACTCTAAAACTTATAAAACATGGCCTACCACCAAGAGGCGGTAGAGCAGTTTTCGTGATAGAGGCACACGAATCCTTTCAGACAGAGGTATTCTATTCATGGGTAATATTTCCTGAATCCAATCCAGTAACACACATGTTTCACTTCTACAAAGAAGATGAACCACCAGAGGAATACATTCCTTTCGAGGATATAGAAATTCCATTAACATACCAGGAACATCAGCTCTGGTTTAAAGGCGCCCTAAAACATCACAGAAACATTACCAGGCTCGGTCCACTAGGTAGACCAGGAGCAACATGGCCGATTCTAGCCGGCTACACACCTCATCCTGAACTGGATATAATGTCAGATGAGGACTTACTTGTTCAAATACAAGAATTAATAAAAATCTACAGACAATTGGTCCACTATGTCATGCGGACTTTTACAGTCCAGCAACCATTAACACTTCCAAATCCAACTCCCCAACAGGGGAATACACTAAAAATTACACCACAGACTCTATACGCAGTCATGGGTAAAATGCCCACAAAACGTGAGCAAATTCCTTTCTGGATAGCTCAAAAAATTACTCAAATCGAAGCAGTATTTCCAAATACTAGCCCGTATGAGAAACACAGAATACTGACAATCAGTTTACCAATGGGGATCACACCACAACTGGAAGACTGCACCACTTGGGGCTCAGTCTTTGCTGCCATCTATACTAAAACACATGGCATTCCGTCAATTGCGGTAATACCTGATGTCCTGAAACAAATTCAAAATGAATACGGGGCAGAGCCTGCTCTAAATTTAGGTATGAAATTACTGAAAAATTTCGACCAGGTCTCAACAATAATATTATCGAATATTAAATTAAAGGAGAGGCAGCAGAAGTGGCGATCCGCCAAAAATTAAGGGAATTTGATGTTACAGAAAATCAAACAGAGCTACCCAGAATTATAGAACAATCTTATGCAGAATTAGGCAGAGATAGTTTGGGTGGAAGACCAGTGAAGCCGAAACTATCTGAAAGTCCTGAGAAGGACTCAATTAAACAAACTCCTACATCTTCTAAAAAGAAGTGGGATACTAATAAACAAAATTCAAACGAGAAACATTCTCAATCCCGAGGTAGGTCTCCTCAAAAGGAGCCCTCTGAAAGGAGGTATAACCTCAGGAATAGGGATAATTTGAGAAAACCTGACAGGTATCAAGATACTGATACACGTTCCTCTCGTCCCTTTCAGATCTCATCACAGACTTCGGAAAGAAGAGGACGATCAGAACATAGAGAAGAACGCGTGAAATCAAAAGACGACAAACACGCTCCAAAAACCAAAGTAAAACCTCAATTCTCCAAAAAGAAAGTAGCAGGTCTAAAGATTAGACATGCCGAGAATACTGAGAACACAACTCAAGAACGGAGAATGGGCTCAGACAATGCTGGACAGTGCATCAGAAGTCACAATAGCTCGCCAGAACCTGAAGGAACTTCTGGAGATAGTGGACTTGAATGAGTACATCACAGTTGAGACTGTAGACACCAGGGTTAGTACTCCACAAAAGTTATATGACATAACACTCCGGATGGAGGGAGACAAACCTAGACAGGTGAAAGCACTTTTTTGGGAAAGACTATCAAAGAGCTATGACATACTTCTAGCAGAAAAGGACTGCCCACCACAATTTGTCAGGGAGTGCCCACATGGCGAGGACATAATTATGCCTGCCTTCTCCAACCATATACCAATGCATCTAAGATATACATATGCCAGGAAATGGGCAGTGGCCCAGGCCCCAGCATTATATAAAAATCATGTAGGATGGGATGAGGATTCACCTCACCATAAAATACATCTGAAACATGAACCAACTGCACAACGGCAGTACCCAATAAAGCAAGAAGCTAAAAAACAGGTGAGGGAGATCTTAGATCAACTTGAATATCAAGGGGTGATTGAAACATGCACATCCTCAATGAACAATCCTTTGTTTCCTGTCTCCAAACCAGACAATACATATTGTCTAGTTTTGGATTACAGACACTTAAACACTTGTTCAAAAACTTTTGCAGTGCAAAATGCACATAGCACAGCATTAATGAATAACATTGTGCGTAAAAAATATAAAACAACATTAGACATCTCGAATGGTTTCTTTTGTCAAAACATAGCACCTGAAAGCAGGTACTTAACAGCATTCTCCATAATGGGGACCCAGCGTCACTTTTGTCGACTCCCACAAGGGTTCAAGAACAGCCCAGGTTTATTCTCAGCGAGGGTAATGGAGTTACTACAAATTTATGACAATGAGGCATTGTCCTATGTCGATGACATCTATCTGACAGACGATGACCTGGAAAAACACTTGAACAGGGTGAGCACCATTATACTGGGTTTCGCCTCTGAGGGCTACAAGTTCAACTTTAAAAAGTCCAGAATTGCCCATCTCAATGTCCTATTTCTAGGATATGAACTTTCAAGTGAAGGCAAGAGCTTGGCAGCTAACTTTTTAGAAAAGTGTGCGCTGCTCCAACCTCCAAGAACGCTAAAAAACTTACAATCAATCCTGGGTTTCCTAAATTTTTGAAGAACATACATTCTAAATTACGCAGAAAGGGTTAAACCTCTCTACGCATTAATCAAACCTGATTTTTCGATCAGAAACTGGACACAGGAACACACAGAAATCTTGCGTTCACTCCAGGCTAACATGTTAGCAACAAATCACTTACAAACACGCGTAAGTCAACGCAATTTGGTGATCCGAATAATTTTGGGTCAATGTGGATTCACCTACTTAACCTTCAATGAGGGTGAGAAAATACCAATCGCATACAAATCCCATTTGTACACACAAGCGGAAATGCGCTTCAGTTCAACTGAAAAAATTCTAACAGCAGTTCAAACCGCTGTAGCAAAAGAAAGAGCCTTAGCCCAAGGGAAACGCATTATTGTCGTAACCCTGGTACCAGCTTTAGAAGCGGTCACAAAAGCAAGCATTCCAAATGCTAAAGCATTACATCCAAGATGGATACAATGGGTTAATTCTCTTGCTGCAACAGATGTTGAATATGTTTTCGATCCAGATTTAAAAACACAAGCATTCCTGCAATATGAACAAGAATGTCCTCTGCCTACTGAAATTCTGCCTCTCGATCAGTACGAATTCATAATTTATACTGAGGGATCCGCACAACCCGCAACAGGGAGTAGGCAAGCTTACAGTGCAGCGTGTGCAATCGTTAAAGGTCGCATGCGAAATGGCATCTTCAGACCTATGGTCACAAAAACTCAGTCTCTAGGAGATTGTACAGCTCAGCGAGCTGAACTACAAGCATTCAAACTGGCACTTGAAAGTACAGATCGAGAATTCCCCACACTAATAGTGTGCAATTCCTTTTACTGTGTTCAGTCGTATAATGACTATATTCAAAACTGGCTTGAAAATGGTTTCAAAGATGCGAAAGGTGGCACAATAAAGCACAAAATGCTTTGGGAACAAGTAGTTCAGTTGAAAAACGAACTACCAAAGGCTCACGTGATCCACACACTGAGTCATCAACGTGATGGCGTTCACGTTGCAGGGAATTCATTGGCTGACGAAGCCACAAAGGGGGCTGTTCAGACGGCTTCCGTAGCTGCGATCACTCGTTCAAAAACAAAAATAGACGGTGAGATAATGTTGGCTGTCAATGCTTCAAGCAAAGGCAGCAGTGCAGCGTTACCAAAAAAGTTTCCACTCAAGTACTCTTATGTAATTGATGCGAACAACGTTCCTTTTGCTCGAATCCCTGGAGTGGGGGATAGGGTAATTCCAAACATGGAACGTAGAGCAGCCTTGATTTATGAAACACATTTGGGGGAGGGTCTGTCACATCAAGGGATCTCTAAAACAATTTTGAGGTTAAAAGAGATGTACTGGTGGCCTGGAATGAATACAGAAATTCACATATTCATCAACAACTGCCTCGACTGTAAATTACAGCGAGAGAGCCACCAGACACCATGCTGCGAATGCGGCAACCCAGTACAGACACCACTGTTGGACAGCATTAGACTATCTACGCGCCTGCGTCCTACTGGACAAAGGCATTCCCACAAATACTGAATCTAGGTTCCTATGGTTATGGCCTCAGCGCTCTGCTGACACTCGAACTGTTATAAAAGATTTGCGAGTCTTTATCAGCACATACGCAATAGGCACGCTACATTCTGACCAGGGTCCTGCGTTTAGCTCTCGGGCTTACAAAGAAGCCATGGCCAGTCTGGGCGTTGCATTGCGGTACTCCTCTCCATTCCATCCTGAGGGAAATTCGGTTGTGGAAAGGAAAAACCGGGACATAAAGCAGTCTATAACAGCTAGGGTATTAGGTTCGGGTGATGGGTGGGTCAAACACCTTAGTGGGGTTCAACGCTCATTGAATAATCTGCCAAGAAGTTCTCTAGGGGGGTCACTCCATATGAGGTCCTATTTGGGACAAGAATGTGGGTACCAGACCTTGAACATGTAGGCACAGTGGTGGAAAATAAACCGTTTGATATCAAAGATCGTTTGGCTGTTTTACAGGAACTCAATAAATTAAGAACGAAACAAAGCAATGTATTCCTACAGCCAACCACCAGTGGGGAAAAATCGGCGGTCCCAGCAAGGCCTGTCTGGATTCCAAAAGTTGGGGATCTAGTCAGAGAAAAGATTGCGGACAAGAAGGAATTTGGACCTTCTTACAGACAACCAGTACCTGTCCTAGCAGTTCAAGGAACAAGAACAGTACATCTGCCGCCCCTTGCTGGAAGAAAGGAGAAAAGATTTGTGTCCATCGACCTCATCAAACCACAGTATGTGGCCAATACTAAATAGTAGGCATCGTGGACTCCGACCTAGTAGCAGACGCACTCCTCTCGCTACTATCCAAGAGGTTCAGACTGAAAGACTGATAACAATCGAGAATTCAGCTGTAACTGATGGAGGACTAAGCAACAACGCTATGGAACTCATCCCTCTTGACAACCAAGTAACAGTTCGTCCAAATACACCTGTCTACACCAACGTGGCAAGTGATGAACTGGTTCCAGTGATTTCTACAAATCCTGATGCAATTCCAACAATTGATAGAACTGCTTCTGGCTATTTCATTAACTTTGATACGTTCTCAGAAGATCCGAGTGAACCTGAAACGACGCCAGCATCATTAAATTTCAAGCAGCAAGTACAAGACTTTCTTCACTTTCTGAAAAAAACTTATTTGGTTTCTCCATGGATTGAACTCTGGATTACATCTGGACTTTTTGTTTTCCTGCTCTGGCTAGCTTTGGTAACAACTGTGAGCGTGCTTATAAGTGGCAGATACATCCATGTGAATACTGAAGGAAAAGGCGTGATCGTACTTTTGAAACCTCATAAATCTTCCCATCGTGAAGCAAGAGACTTGTCATCAGTGAACATCACAGCTGTTCCTATACAGGATGGAATAGTGTGGGACAAAACAGATTTTGAAATCTTCGGTCCGACGGAACAATTGAACATTCCACATTTATTTAAAATTTCACTAAGTGATCTAATTACGTCCAGTACCTATTCAGATGATTGGGACTTTGAGACTGTGAATGACATAATGTTTGACCTAGAAAAATCTGCTGCATTTTCTAAACATGAATATTTAGAGGGTTCATCAGACTATGAACAAATGTATTGTTATAACCACTATGGTCATCATTAATTGCATAAATCTGCATATCCAAGAAATGTGTTTATGTTTAACCAATGGGAGCATTGTCCTACACCACCACACGGTAGTTCAAAAACATTTGCCAACAAGTTTCCATATTTTTCAGGTTACAATACATCTGATCCAGAAATGTTTTACTATAAAAATGTAAACAAGACAGGGCTGAAAATTATGTTAACAAATACAAAACAGATTTACTCTGAATTATTTAATGCCCAACTGTCTAGACAGGGTTTCGACTTTTGGAAAGACACAATAGACACAAAAACTGTGTGGGGTACTAAAGAATGGCAAGTGCAGGGGATAGAAGCTTTATTTAGAGCCTGCATCATCCCTGAACAAATAATGTTTTTGTAATGAAACCATCCAACAAACATCTTGTCTTGGATTAGCCAAGATCAAAGAAATGAACACACCTTCTGTACCAACACCTGCCAGAGATAACGATACACAGGCAGTGGTGACAGTTGACAATATACTACAACTCAACAGATCTAATCCTGATTGGAAAAAATGGTTGATCTGGCCCACAGACACGAATAACTGTCATGAAAGATTCCTGAATAAAACTCAGGGCTTTACTATTAATAGGCCAGACCCAAGATACGTCCAAAGACAACATCCGGGGGTAGTAACAACATACAGTGTAGGAAAATTATGCCTCGATTGGCTGCATAAGTCTACACTACAGGATGTGAAACAACACTTAACCTTACTTAAAAAGGACGCAGACCTTAGGGAATTCTTGCTTGGACCAAGACAACCGCATCAAAAACGTTTCATATATGCCGGCATTTATGCTGCCTATAATGAAGCATGGAAAGTATCACAGATAGAGGCTGCAGAAAGAATACGTGAACTTGATCGTATTAATTTAGAGAAAACACTCTCTATAGTCGACAATGGGTTAACAACTTTGTCCTCCAGAATATATTCATTGGATGGCATTGTATCCTCTGCTATCGACATACTAGAACAAGATTTGGCGATGTTACAGCAAGGCCAGTCTCAATTACGTTCTATTATGTTATTAAGCTGGACGCTGCAATCTTTGCGAGCGGGCTATGTGCCTTGGCGTTTCATCAACACATCGGCTCTGTTTGCAGAATACAATCTAACTGATAAACAGATAGAACTGGCACAAAGAGGAGCAAAGTATACAGTGCTGAGCATTGAAAAACTGGAAAAGTTACCATTCACAGTGGCAGAAAAACCAGCTACAGAATGGCTTATTCATGGCAAAATAACATTACCTGTGAGTACTTTCCAGTTTCAGTTTTGCCTAAGACAAATGCTATCAGGCAAATATGAAAGGTTGGGTAAGGAATACATTAAGACATCTTGGGATTTACCGTATACATATAGATGTTGGAGTGGGGATCGTGAAGTGTTTTTAAGCGGTACACACTGTAAACGTGCACTGAGCGGTTCACTTATATGTCAGGACATTTCTTTACACGGGGCTTGTAATGGTTCTGTGGCAAATTTGTCTTGCCATCAGCAGGGTACACCAGCTGCTGTGATTAATCCAACGTTTGGACAACTTTCTAATGGGAGTTACCTCATGTTGAATGATCAGAGTTGCTGCGGCATGTTGCCAGGCATCCCATATCTAGTAACGGTCAACTCCAGGGTCACTTGCTGTATGCAAGTATTGTTTGCCCCAATAGACACAGTCAGGGAGTCGCCTCTATGGCCTTCGCTGAACGTCTCTTTTATAAGATTTGATACTTTGAGCAGAATGAAAGCCATGCTTTTACAGCAAACAGTGCCTTTGACCTCGGCCAAAGAAACCTATGATCTACAAGTAGCAAGGACTTCGGCTGAGATACAGACTTTAATACGTACAAACTGCCCTATACATTTCGTAGAAATGATAACACGTATCTTCAACATGTCTGATACAAGTGGAATTATACATGTATTTAAGAGCATCTATACCGGTCTGTTAGCACCTTTCCAGGCAATACTCTGAATAATCCCGAACTTTGCACATTCGGTGTTTGGTGGCATACCATTAATTCTAGCACTTGTTGCCGGAATTCTATTTCTCTTCCTGCTATTGCGCTATGGCCAGCCTATTCGCAGACATCACTCCGAGCGAAATGGAGAAAGCTCTCCTTGAACGAAAGTGCCGTGAGCGAATAGTACAGCTATTGGGCATGACTCGTCTACGGGACCTTAATACAACTTGGTTCCTGTCATTCAGACCAATCTGGCAAGATTGCATCTTACCTGTTCTACGATGCCTGCTATGCGGTGAAGAATGCGTGTTGGACACCTGTCTAACATTTCCATCAGCTACGCCAACGGATGTCGATACTCTGCTGATCCCGATAACGGCCCATGCTCTGTGTTGTCCCCAGAGGCTACCAATCCTGATGTCAGCATTCATTGAGATCTCACAGACGCTTCCGGCTGCTGCTGAGGTACGAGAAAGATCTACAGGCACACAGGTAACAACGGACGCAAACTTTGCTGCGGCACCCTATGCTGGAAGCGAAGCTTCACATCTCTGTGCAATTAATCTGCTACACGAGGTGTTCCAACTGACACCAACCACAGTGGACGATGTTTTGTCTACAGAAGTAGATGATCTCATGTTTACACCAGACCCGTAAACTGACTCTGATTCAGCATACAGTGTTCCAGAGATGTAGTAACAATTTGGCCTTCATTTTTCAAAACAACTTGGAACTCTACCAAAATTGAACTTTTTCCCATTTTTCAAACGAAAAGGGCACTTCAATCTGCTTAAAGTAGAACTAGCCTTATAATACAGACTTCAAGGTACTTCCACGGACACTTAGTCATCTTGTGTGTCTAAACAGTTCATTAATTTTCATGACATGAAATTACTTTGATTTTTAAGAAACTTATCGATCATTTTTTTGTCACATATAAATATTACTGCTTCTTTCATTCATATTGCATTTTATTTTAAATATATGCCTGAAATGAAAAGCAATGCTTCAAATGTACAGTACCTTTTGCATTTTTTATTACGTTTTTTAAATGCTTTTAAGAAATATTTTTTTTAAATATGCAGTACTCCATTTAATGTTTAGCATTTTAAATGTTTAGCATTTTAGTATTATCGTACACATGAAAGTGGAGTGGGTGTTGTATTCCTCTTAGGGTGTCCATAAACGGGCTTTCCAGTATCATGTCCTTATATAGGCACAATTCGCCCTGCCCTTATATAGGCATAAAATCCCAGCCCTTATTTAGGCATTAAACCGTGCACTCCTAATACAGGCATGGTCTCTGACATCCGTCCACCCTAACATCACAACGAGTTCTTGAAGAAGAGACCCTTAGGCTGCGGGAGTTTCCCTAGTCCAGGACTATTGATTTCTTCAAGGACTCATATATTATGCATGAACCATTATTCCTTAGGGGTTCATTCATGACGTCTTCCGCTGTCCGACTCACGTCAATACTAACATTCTTAGGTGCTTCTCAGGTATAAATATACCTTCCCTAGCCCCTGTAAATCAGAGGAGACCTCGACTTCAGAGGAGCCTGTTTCCCGGCCTGACGCACTGAGAAGACGCTGTCATCCCTGCACGCAGAGAGTCCCGCTTCCAGTGATGTAACTTCCCTTGCGGGGTGTTGGAGTTCGAGTCTGGCGAAGAGATTCCTACCTCTCTCATTCTTCAGGTATGGAGCAGACTAGAACCTAGAGGGACTCTTGGCATACTAGGCATACTGGGGTTAGCGTACTCTTAGTATACCATAGTAAGGAATACTTCACCTACTTCATACCTCTTCCTATACCTAGGTTAGGTTAGGTACATTGGGGTAGAACTAGATTAGAAACGCATCATATGAGTACTCGCATTTTTAGTCTGTGTTATTTATGTAAAAGCATATGTACTAAAAGATAATGCTCTCGCAGTATGATTTATTTCTACTGCTCACACTGTACATTATTTATCTCGCATACTGTCTTGTGATCGCAACAGCACATTTTACTTACACCAGAAACAAGACTGTTCAATAAATCTTTTATTGAAACGCCCGTCTATTTCTTTCTGTGTTACTTGGAGAAAACTAAGCATGCACGACTGAGCTGAGTGAAATAGTTATCTATTGTTTCCACGACTCTGGGACACGTTCTGATTCTAAAGGGAAACACAGTGGTCATGTTTTGCGGCTTCCAGAAACTACTCCCTTCTTGTTGTCAAGGAGTTTCTAGTGGCCTCTGAGCTAGCTGGCACAAGTAATTGAGTTTAATATACTCGATAGGGACATACTGACCTTAGTCCTATGTCAAACCTATAGGATATATTATTCCAATGCGCAGAGCCTATTAGGGAAATAGGAGCTACACTACAGGATGCTTTAATTAAACGTCCATGTGATAATTTATCTAACCAAAGCACTTTGCATATTTTGTTCTGTTGCACATTTTTATCAGGGTCTGAGGAAACGTTTCTTCATGATTAAATGTTTAAACAATGCCGCTCTGCTTTCTGTTCCTGCAACTATTACTTGATCTATAGATTTGTTGCTCATTATCAAGTTATTTGTAGTCTGTGATTCTTCTAGGAAAAATCTGGCTACTTGGAATGAACCAGCTGTGCTGTGATGAATTCTTCCGCTGTGTGCAAAATGCACTTGAGGATATTATCTCTTTTTATTCCTGTTATTAACCTATTTATCTAACATTGTTTTAAATATAATGTATTGATACTGTAATTTCTTGTATGCTTTTATAATTTTTATTGTGAGAATCGAATAAAGTAAATTGAATTGAATTGACTGGAATTTTCTTCATGTAAATCGACCTCGGTGTGTACTTTCTTTTGCCTCAGAAATCCCTTGGCAACTATGGGGGCGATGACTTTCTAGACTTCGAGACAGTTCTACAAGCTTCAACTGGATGGTTTTTTTTCAAGTTGGTGAGTATTACAAAGTACAGCTTACATAGTACACTCAACGCTGCACAGTGATCAGAATCGTACATATAATGCAGTTTTTTTAACTACAAACAACAATCAAAACATAACTTGCGCAGTACAGTACAGCAGTTATCAGCACATCAAATAGAGTCTGGTGTGTCTTTGCTCATCTAGTCAACGAAGTCTATTGCAGTTAACATTTACATAATACAAGCAGTTATAGTATATCCGGGTGTTCTAGCAGGTACACTGTCAACGGGTGCCCAGAGGTTTTTAGGTCTAGAGGCTTCGGGAAGTTCCTCTGCATAAATCTCCAACTGTTCTTTACCATACACGAGATCTCTCAGCCATTTGGCTACAGTTGGGACCGTTCGACTCCCCCAGTGCATTGCAAGCGTACGTTTTGCCAGCAGTGTGGAGACAACCACTAAACGCCTATTACATGGCTTAAGCTTTTTTACCAATCCCAACAGGAAAGTTTCGGGGGTACATTCAACTTTTTCCA
Organism: Calotriton arnoldi; assembly: GCA_963921515.1. Classification (NCBI taxonomy): domain Eukaryota; kingdom Metazoa; phylum Chordata; class Amphibia; order Caudata; family Salamandridae; genus Calotriton; species Calotriton arnoldi. The sequence goes on from CAWUFW010003592.1 coordinate 661,312, forward strand.
GTGTCATGGATGTTAATGCCTGAGTTACATGCTGCCAAAAATCATGTATAGCTTTACAAACCCAGGCCAAGTGCATGAAATCTGCCCCATCCTCTCTGCATCTCGCACACCGAGCATCTTCCCGTAACCCAAATTTCAACAGTTTCACAGGAGTATAATAATACAGCGGGTGCCGAAATTTAAAATGAATGATTCGAAGGTTACAGTTGGCAGTTAGGCGCCCAGTCAATGCACAGCATGCTAACCAATCTTCCCAGACCATAGGCTCCTCCAGCGTGCTATTCCATTTATCGAGTGAGGCCGAACTAGACACATCATTTTCTCTTTGGGAAGCATTGTATAGCCTATTAATCATCCCCTTACCTTCCCCCACCGTTAACACTACCTGTAGTGCTTTCAGCATCAGCGGCTCACTAGGGTGCTCCGGATATAATGTTCTGATAGCCATACGCAGTCTAGTATAAACAAACACTTGCATCGCTTTGTAGGGTTGGCCAGATAAAAAGTCATCGAGAGATAGAAACTGCCCATCAACATATATGTCCCCTAGTTTGGTTATGCCTACGCTCTGCAAAATTCTTAGTGCGCCATGCTCCTGCACTACTGAGATACCCAGATGTCCAGCAATCGGCACTGCCGGAGCGTACAGACACTCCCTTCCTGCGTGGAGGCCAAGGGCCCACCACGCTTTGACAGTGAACCCAACCGTGTCGATTACTTTCCTATGCCCCTCAACTCTGTTCTGCATAATCATGGCTGTTAGCGGGATCGGATATGCGTTATCTTCCTCCACCGCCAGGTGTGGCAAGTAGCGTTGCGGGAAGTACCAGTAGTGTGCAAATTGCGCCTGAATGCACAGGTAGTAGAGACGCAGATCAGGGGCCTCAAACCCCTCCCAGCTCAAATGGCAGCACAAGGGTGTCCCAGCTGCATCTCGGCTGCTTACCCACCCACTCCAATATCAACAAACATGTCTGAAGGGATTTAAATAATGCCTTATTCAGAGCTATTGGGATATTCATGAACAGATATAACAACTTAGGAAGAATAGCCATCTTCATGACCACTATTCTGTCTGCTAATGACAGTGGAAGACGTGTCCACTTGGCAATTTGATCCGTAATTTTAGCGATAGCCCGCCCATAGTTCATGTTAATCACCGTGTCGGGATCCCTGTGCACCCAGACCCCCAAATAGCGGACCGGTTCATCCGTCCAAGCCAGCAACTGGATGTTTTTTTATGTTAGCTTGTCATATTAGTTATTTCTTTTCATTTGTTATTCCAGTTTGTTGTTTCAATTTGTTATTTTGCCAAGTGTTTCACATCTTGCTACAGAATGGCACGTACAAGCATGTCTCAGCCTCCTCTGTTTTTGAATGATGCTGATGAGCCTATTCTGCCCTGGAAAAGGTGGAAAAAACAATTTGATTCGTATTTAGTGGCTACAGGTGGTAAAAAAAATTCTTCTGCCAGGAAGCAGGCAGTGCTTTTGCACAATCTAGGAATTAAAGGGAGAAACATTTATGAAAGCTTTGAAGAAATACCTATTGGGAGAGGAGATGGTGAACCAAATGATGCTTATGAAATGTAACTCAAAATGTTGGAATTACATTTTGGGACACCGATAAATGTGCTCGTAAAAAGACATCATTTTTTACTCGAGTGCAAGTCAAAACTGAGCGAATTGGAAATTATGTAGCATCACAATGGAACTTAGCAAGAATGTGTGAGTTTGGTGAACTCACTGATTACCTGATTAGGGGTCAATTAGCAGGATGCACAAATTATATATGTGTGCAAGAGAAGCTTCTCAGGCAGATGCCCGGATTTGAAGAAGGCCACTGCCATCATTGAGGGTGTTGAACACACCTACCAATGAGTGAAGGAAAAAAAAATGACAGCAGCACAAAAACCAAAATTTCTAGAGTGTTTAATGAGAGTTTTGAAATTAGTAAGATTAAAAGCAGCCAAATGATTTGCTAAAATTTAAAACAGGAAAGTTCTGTTGTTTCAGATGTGGGAGTGGAACTCATGGATCTAACAATGTGAACTGCACAGCCAGGAATGCTGTCTGTGGGAAGTGTGGCAAACAAGGTCATTATGCCCGAGTGTGCAAGTCCAAGGATGAGAAAATCAAAGCAAAGAGTTCTGTGGTGAGGAGGTTGAGGAAAACACAGAAGGGGTGAGAAGGATAGTTTTTTACTTGACTGACAGCCCTCTATCAAGTGGATATAACAATGTCCCCTCAAAATGCCTGAATGTAAGATCACCCTTGATGGTACTGAAATAGGTGTATTGGCGGACTCAGGTTCACCTTTTACTCTCATTGGTGACAAGAATTGAGAGAAGGTGTTTGGGAATGAGAAGCCTGATATATATCCAGTGGGTTATGGTGTTGTAGCGGTTGATTTGATTGGTTAGGTGCCCGTGAGGATTAACTTCAGGGGAAGGGAAACATTTGGTAAAGTGTATGTTGCAAAAAGGGGGGAGAATATGTTGGGATGGAGGCATCAATGTGACCTCGGCATAACATTGAATCCTAAATCTCCTGACCAGTTCTGATGATTTCTCACATAAGTGATGATGATAACATAGCTGAACAGTTCCCTAATGTGTTTACGGACAAGCTTAGACTGGTTTGCAATTTGAACACAAAATTATTTTAAAGAAAAGGGCCTGACCGGTTGTGCACAAGGTTCGTAAGGAGCCACTTATTTTGATTGAGCCACTAAAGCATGAGTTGGAGAGGTCTAAAGCTGCTGGAGTGATTGAATAAATTGAGAGCTCGGAGTGGTTGGCACCAGTGGTTTTGACCCCTAAAGATGGATGTAAAAGTATATGCATACCCATGGATTTGAAAGATTTGAATAGATATATATGGGTGGACAGACAACGGTTACCTAATATTTCTGAGGAACTTTCTCTTTTGAATCGACCATAGAGGTTCAGTGTGATGATTTATCCTCAGCTTATAAGTAGGCCACTTTGAGTGATGAGTCCAAATCATTGACATCTTTTGTAACCCTTTTAGGTTCACATTGTTTTGTTAGGATGCCATTTGGATTAGCATCTGCTGAGGGATGTTTCCAACAAATAATGAGAGTAAAGGAATAAAGGATGTGCAGTTTTTTCAGGATGGTATTTCTTAGATTTTTGGAAAAACAAGGAAGAATATGATGGGAAACAGATGAAGATGTTGAATAGATTGCAAACCAATGGACTTACGGTGAAGAGAGAGTAGTGCCAGTTTAGGGTTGGAGCGGTGAAGTATCTTGGACACATCATTTCTGCTGAGGAAGTCAGTCCCAATCAGGATTTGGCTGAGGCTATTGCGAAAACACCTGTACCGCTGGACAAAGAACATTTGAAGTCATTTTTAGGTCTAACAGAATACTGCTCTAAGTTTATTAACAGTTTTGCTTCAGTAGTTCATCCATTAAGATCCTTATTGAAGAAGGCTGTGGTGTTTGAGTGGTCTGGAGATTGTGATGAAGCTTTTCGGAGAATCAAAGAACAACAAGGATGCATGCTGACATTAGGACACTGTAGCCATAGGAAAATGGAACTTACCACAGATGTCAGCTTGAAAGGCCTGGGAGTGGTGTTATCACAGGTTGTTGATGGAAAGAGAGAGTTGTAGCATTCGCTTCAAGAGCTCTTAAGGGTTCAGAGGTGAATTACTCTGTCATTGAGCATGAAGCGTTGGCCTGTGCATGGGCAATTCAATATTTCAAATTTTATTTGTGGTGGTTGGCTTTTGTGATTAAGAGTGATCATAAACCTATGGCCTATATTTTTTCCAGTAAGGTAAGTCAGTGTGTTTCACCTCGTATTAAGAGATAGTTGGAGAGTTTGAGAGAGTACAACTTTGAAGTGCAGTATGTGTCGGGTTTAGAAAACAAGGTAGTTGACTGCCTATCAAGGTTGCTGTCAGAAAGAGGGAACTCTGGTGAAGACTGTTGGTGTGGTGATGTTGATGGAGTCATCAGGTCTATCTGGTGGATTCTGGCAGAAATGGTGAAGAAACAGGATTGGTTGACAGCCATTCGGGAAGATGACTTGTATAATAAAATTGCGAGTTTTGTGGTAAACGGCTGGCCAGATGTATCTGAATTGGGCAGTTGAAGCAGGAAGTATTATTTTGTTAAAGATGAGTTGTTTCTGTTGGAGGGGGTGCTGTGTAGGGGTGGCAGAAGAGTGCCTCAAGAGGCTATTAGAGAACAGATAGCGAATGAGCTCATGAGGGTCATTTATGGAGTGATCTGACCAATGCAAGGTTGAAGGAATTGTTTTGGGGGCCTGGGGGACAGTAGGGTTGAGAATATTGTCAAGGCTTGGTATTCGTGTGCCCACAATGATAGGAACAGAGTTGATAGGTAGGCATCATTATCACCAGTGTCTGTGTCTGATGAGCCGTGGAGGAAGGTAGGGTTGGATATTGTAGGTCCCCTGGAGTTGCTTCTGCCTAAGGAATGTTTTGTGATGGTGTTATTTGATTACGCTTGAAAAAGTGGGTTTCGACAAAATGTGTGAGCACGGTGTCAACTCATATTGTGATGGAATTTCTCAGGGAGGAATTTGCTGGGGAAGGCATTCCTGAAATGATTGTTACGGGATAATGGAATGCAATTTGTATCTGAGGAAATTTGTGACTTTCTGAAAAGTTTTGATATCACATATTTGCGCACGGCCTTGTACTGTCCTCAAGCCAATGGTCTGTTTGAAGAAATTAATAAACTTGTTAAAGCGAGTGTAGAAAGAGCGCTGCAATGAAAAGTGTCTTTGAATGATATTGTGAGAGATACACTTTGGGTGCACAGAACGGCTCCCAACAGAGTGATAAATGTATCTCCTTTTGAGCATAGGAGAAGGAGAAAGGCATCTTCCAAGTTGAATCGTCTGTGGTTGGGGGAGTTGTTGATGTCTGATAAGGGTACAGAGAATCAAAAGTCGAGACTCAAGGGACATCAGAGCAAGTACAAACTATGGTATGATAGTGTGCTCAAGACTAAACCGAGATTTGGACGGTTGATGGATAGGTTCTGGGACATTTCTGCTTACATGGGACCCTCTAAGATCAAAGAGGTCATGAAAAATGTTGTCGTTTTGGCACACTGGTGAGGTGTGGAGTATGTCGCGGTTGGTGAAATGTGCTGATGATGTGCTGAAGGAAGATGTTGATGCAGGAGGAGAGGATTCTGTTCTGGAAAGTGTGATGGATGAGGAGAATCAGGTTGTGACAGCTATGGTTACACAAGCTGGGAAGATTACTAAGCATCCAGGGTGGTTTAGGGCCAGATGTACGAAGCGCAAAATAGCGACTCGCAAATTGTGAGTCTTTTGCGACTCGCAATTTGCGAGGTGCTATTTTGCATGTACAACAGTGTGTTTAACACTGTTTGCGATTCCCAATGGGGTTGCAAATTGAGAGGCTCATGAATATTAATGAGCCTCTCGCAATTTGCGAGCCCATTGGGAATGACAGGCCCTCCCAGGGATGGTGGCCTGCTGGGATCAGCAGACCACCATGTCTGGGATTGCGTTTAAATAAAGTAGCTCTTTTTTTTTTAATGCAGCCCGTTTTCCTTAAAGGAAAACGGGATGCATTTAAAAAAAAAAAATTAAACGTTTTCGTTTCATTTTTTAAGGGCAGGCAGTAGTCCCTGGGACCACTGCCTGCCCTTAAAAAATATTTTTGGAGCCAGTCACAAAGGGTAAGGGGTCCCCTAAGGACTTCTTCCCATTTGCGACTTCATTACCACCCTCTTGAGGAAGGCCGTAATTTGCGAGTGTTTTGCGACCGAAATTGCAGTTGCAAAACATTCATACATGGCTCTGCAGTCGCTATTAGGAAGGGAAAGCCCCTTCCTAATAGCGAGTCGCAATACACTATTTTGCGAGTCGCAAATTATTTGCGACTCACAAAATAGTGTAAGTACATGGCCCAGACTAAAATTGCATGCGCAAAAGGGTCGCAAACCCGTTTGCGCATGCAATTTTACGTCATACATCTGGCCCTAAAAGATTTAAATAAAGAGGTTTCAGGAGAGGTGTGATGGATGGTGGATTTTATATGGTCATATATTTGGGTAGCATTATAAGAGTAGTTACTCCTTTATATGTTGTTTTCTTGATTGTTGGTCTTGGTGGGAGGGGTTGTTTGTTTTCCTTGCTGTTCTTTGGCATTTCTTTATGTTTTGTTTTTGGGGGCTATATTTTTTGTTCATTTCCTTTCCCTTTGTTCTTGTTTTTTGTTTTGTTGGAAGGGGTGTGCTGTGGGATCTTCTTAGGGATGTTGGTGATGTCACCAGTGAGGGTTCTCAAAGATAATAGATGGAATTCTCAGGGGACACTTGTTGGGTAGACTCTTTACAAGGAGCTATTTCTATTGAGTATCCTGGCATTTGATGGTGCAGTTTGTGTTACAATAAATACTTCCACTTGGACCTGCTTGGATTGTCATCTCTTCGACTAACACAACAAAGTGCCACATGTTTGGCAGTAAAATGTCACTCATAGTACACTGAAACCATAGAAATGTCACACATAAGCAATTTTAAAACTTGGCAGCTAGAGCAGAGTAATTTAATTGTCACAATTTTACAATTATATACTCATATCTGACATTATATTCACTGTGTGCCTTAACTTCCTCAACATGTGTGAAGCATTTAAATGCAGTAATGAAACATTTCCAATGTAGGGATTAGAGATTTATATACGAAAACACTCAAATTCAGTTGAAACATGTAATCATGTCATCTTTTATTCATGCTCTTTTGCATTTATTCTTAAAGTTGTACCTATATATGTATAATCATGTTTTCGAAGTTCATATTAACAGCTCAGTTAGGCAAGTATGACTACAGGCCTCAATTGAAATGCATTTAGCCTTGCCATTATATTCTTTCTTCTTTTTGCAGGTGCATTATCATGCTTCTTGTTAGTTAGAGAAAGGCGTATTGTTTGTGTTAGATTGTCGATATTGAGGCCTGAAGGGAGGAGCTTGGCAGTGAACATGGAGAATAAATGGTCAGAAGAGGCCTTCTGTTCATCATTTACCAGGACGACGAGATGCTCAAGGCTGCATTTTACAGTCCAAGTATCAATGTAATGAGAAAGTTAAGGGAGGTTGCGAATGCTCCTCCCTAGATGGCTCCTGGTGGTGTGAAAGGAGATAAGGATGTTTCTGAAACTCCTGGTATTTTAATTGGTGTTCCCACAGTTAGCGAGGCAGGTTCCATTTAGACTCAGAGAGGTACAGACCTCTTTGCCTAACTTGTTCTTGCAAGTGTGAAGCTTTGGCCTAAACATTTATTCCCTTTTTCCAAGACTTCTACAGAGGTCTATATTATGCTGATATCTTCTAAGCTCTCTAAGTAGAAATCCTGGACAGGTGATCTTGTAGTTGGTTTATGCCGGATCTGGTTGCTTAGTGGACTGATGTGTCCATTGTAGGGGCCTATGTTCGACCGCAGGGTCACAGGTTCAAATCCTGGAGGGTCCACTCAGCCTTTTATCCTTCTGAGGTTGATAAAATGAGTGTCATTGAGTTGGGTAACAGTAAACATCTGTTGTTCAGTGCCATGATACCCTTCTGGGTGAATGTGCGCTTTACAAATACACATGTTATGTTTAGAAGAGAAGTTTTCGGAACACCTATTTGCTTTGATTTGTCTCACTACTGTTGTGGCTGTCACTATTCTGTATCTCATTTTATTGTGGCTTAATTTCCTGAGATATTTCAGCTTACCTGCTGCATTATTGTACCTCTTGAATTTATTTTTATTCTGTTTATATATTGGATTGATTAGTACCCTAAAATAAAACCTCTTACACCATATCTGGTGATTCCTGGTCCTTATTGTGGAGTCAAATTGGCTTCACAAGCCAGAAATGTATTTATGATGTTTTCTCCCTTGCAGCACTTCAAATCAACCAACAAAGATACATATGACCAATGGGGAAAAATATTTAACAACTTCACCAAAAGATTGTGCTGTAAGTACACAGTTGTGCATTGAGTAATCATGGCAACTCATGTTTGCTGCGCTTAGTAACACTTGCAGGGGCGTAAAGCATAATGCCCCCCCCTGCAGAATGTGATGACTCACTCATATCACACAGATATTCCTAGCCCTTTGGCTGCATGGGGCCCCTCTTAAAGGGTTGCACCCCCCCCCCTTCGGTGCCGCCGGGGATGTAAAGGCCTGTGTTACGCCCCTGAACACCTGCAGGATCAGCAAGATGTTTAAGAAACATTTGGCTGGGTAGGAAAGTCAGAACTCATACAGAAGCTACAATACTTTTTAAAATTTATTTCACACCAAAACGTTGGTATCAGTGGCTGCATACTGTGCTAGAGATACCGTAATCCGTCGAAAGGGTTTCTTTAATCTACGCAAGAGACTTGCTGACATGGGAATTCCATACTCTTTTTCAGGTCCCTCAAGATTCCGGATAACGTTCAAAGGCCATTCACAGATTTTTTTATGAACCTACAGACTTCTCAGCTTTTTTGGATAATCACTCTGAATCTCATATTGACTCGGACTCTCTACCTGGCACTTCACGGTCCTAGCTGCTCACATGGAGCTGACCTGTTCTTTACGGTTCCACGATAATCCATATCCTTTGGTTGTAAATAAAAACTTGTCCTCTCTTTGCATATGCTATTTATTACAGGTTCTTATGTAAATCTCTCTAAATATTCTAGGTTGTGCCAGTTTTGCCTTGTTCAGCGACTTCTCATGTGCACATGCTTATTGTTGCTTCTTTGATTCATTTTCAAACCTGCACATGTCAGGTTTAGTCATTTAATATATTGTTATGTAATACATTTGTTGAGGTTAAACTCTTTTAAGGATACACTTTTTTAGGTGCTTTCTATGTGCTGGTATGAGGTGGGGGCTCATTATGTATGGTCTTTCACAGGCGCATATAACTGTTTGTATTTTGTCTGTCATGCTATTATTTATCAGCGTGACTATTATTGGAATATTGATTAAATAGTTTTAATAGTTTAATATTTTGATATTAATTTTTCAACATTGACTTATTCATGTACCTCTTTTGATAGCTTATCCTATTATAGGTAGGTACTCTGTCCTTTAATCATTCTACAGATGTTTCTTGAATGAAAGTTGGCTTCTCTATAGATATTTCATATAAACCTATCACCAAAGAATATCTCTGATATTTAAAACATGAATGCTTGTTGATATGTGTAACATATGCTTTGCTTTCACTACTATAGACAGTATCAGCGCAATATCTCAGATAACTGTTCCTAGGGGCTGTTCTAATTAAATCTTATATCACTGTGAAGATGCAACTTCAAATTTGTTACACATAGTTACACATAGCCTTATGCAATAAACCCAGTTTACGATGATATTGCAGTATAGTACTAGGCCTCACATTAATGTTTGTAGTTGTGGGAGCGAGCATATAGGCCAAGATATACACATTATATTTAATATGACTAATTGTCATATTTTTATGTATGTGTCTTTCACATCATATTTAACTATTTAAGAACTGCTTGATATTACATCACTATTACATGTCTGATGTGAGCATGCAAACCTTTGACTATGGCACTTACGATGATAATTCTGTTCCGCTGTTTCTCCTGTTCTTCTGATATTCCCTGATGCAGTCATCTGTACCGGTTATGGCAGCTGCTGGTGTTGTTTACCCACGTTTGTTCTCCCATCCAATATGTCTCTTACAGACATCCCCTGGTGGGAAAGGGATTTAATGTTGCTCCGGATATATCTGGAGAATGTTTGAGCACTCACGACTTTTCCCTATTTTTTATTCCTCCACTCCCCTCACAACCTACTAATGGGATATCTGCTTCATTATCTCTGCTCTTAATACATCCTATGGCTTACACTGAGCCCCTTACTCAGATTTGTCTCCTGTTCACAAACTATGTATACGAATGTCTGGTATGAACGTTGTTTCTCTTAATGTTAAGGGTCTGAACCACCCGGTAAAGAGAGCCAAGATTTTAGTTATTGTAAGAGTCTGTCTGGTGATTTAATTTTACTCCAAGAGACCAAGATAGGCTTTAAAGGAGCCCTTCTTATGAGACAAGATTGGGTGTTGGATGTAACGTGTTCTGAAGCTACTGGGAAGAAAAACTGGGTTATTACTCTTATCTCTAAAACATCTGGCTTGTCTATAATCTCAGCAGAACATGATGCTAATGGGAGATGGCTACTCACACGGCTGACTAATGGGTCTGAGGATTTATATATCATGAATTTATACGCTCCAAATACGGATGACCCTAACTTCTGACGTGCGATAAACAACAAATTTGCAGATATTCTGCAACACTCTAAAACAATTGTTGGAGGAGACTTTAATCTTCCTTTGGGTCCTATTTTAAATAGGCACTCTTTGTAGGAGAGTAGGTTCTGCTTCTTATAGTTACCCCCACTTTTTGCTGATGTTTCACTGTTTTCGATTTAGTCTGACTGGGATCCTGCTATTCAGGACCCCAGTCTATCTGCTTTCTCCTCTAAATTGATTGCATGTACTTTAGGTACACTCCAGATTGGATTCTGGGGTACCCTTATAAGTCCCTAGTATATGGTATACTATGTACACAGGGCATAGGTACCCCAGAGGCCTCCCAGGGGCTGCAGCATGTATTATGCCACCCCTGAGAGGCCATTCAAACTGACACAACAGGTCTGCTACTGCAGCCTGTGTAAGGTGGTGCATGCACCCCTTACTTAGATATAGGTTCACTATATCTATCCTAATCACTGCACATATAAGCCTATCAGTCACCCCTATGGCAGGCCTTATCAATCCTGAAGGCAGGGTGCTGGGTTTTATGTGAGAGGGTGCCCATGCATCAGCAGAGCCCCTCTGCAGCCTTCGGAACCACTATTCCGGGGTTGTCTGTGATGCAGCCAACCATATACTCTTAAGTGCATTATAACCTCGCGGTAAATGCTAACTTTAAAATGGCTGCAAGGAATTATGTCGTGTTTGGTGTCAAACACCTTGGAATCATACCTCCAAACCAGTAACTGGTGTGGGAGGTATGATTCCTCCCTCCTAGAGGGAGAAATATGACAGCACCGGTACACCCGGTACCAGCTTCACAGAGCCCTGGCATCACAAAATGGATGCTGCCAGCCACAGACACGAGTCTGCCCTCCTGCTGCTGGACGAAACTCCGGGAGGGGAAGGCTTGACAGTAGGTTTCCTGTCACAGGGAGGTGTGACCACCTCCCAGACAGGCTTTAGTGTATTGGGGCTGGGTGGGTGCACTCTCAGAGTGCTTTGATGTCTGCACTGGGGGCACATTTGGTGTCCCTGTGCATAGTCCAGCTCAAACCGGTTGCAGGGGCTACCAGCCCCTGCTCTGGCGTGAAACTGGACAAAAGACATGGGTGTAGCCACCCCTCTGTCCTGACCCTCCCATAGGTGGGCCCCCAGAGTTTGTCCCACCCCTTCCTTGGGTATAAAATAGGAACCCTGATTACAGGACTTTAGATATTACCTGGACTAAACTCTGCTACAGAAACCAAGTAGCCTTCGACGATCTACGCTTTGCTGGACGACTGAAGAATCTCCCTTGGAGTAAAGGAGTTACTCCCCTGCAACGCAGGCACCTCAACGCATCTGACCAGTTTGCATCTATGCAGCTCCCGACGGACTCCGAAGATTTTGCAACACAGGAGGTGGGTGCCCAAGCTTCCCCGAGGCCGACTAGTGCTCTCAGAAAACCTGAGACCCGCAACCCTCGTGGGGACCGTGCAACCCGAACCCCTGGACACCGTCCACATTTGCAGCAGCATATGCTTTTAGGCGATCCCTGAAGGCTGTGCTTTGGGCTACTTGTAGTCCAAGCCCCAAGCAGTGTTTCCACTGAAGATTACTGGCCTACACTCCACGAGTGTTCCGTGGGCTGGTATTGTGTGATTCCTCTCGAGGTCCCTTCGCGATCCCTGGTCCGTTGACCTGTGGGTCCCTGAGAAAGCAACTTTAACTTTCAGTGGGCTTCCCTGGTTGCTCCAGACGTGCCCTGACTCTCCATCGCTTGGGGAGTCCCCAGGACCTTGCTGGTCCTCACAGAAGCATCTTTTCTTTGACTGCATGGGTTGCAGTTGCCAAGGCTTGTTGGTCTCTGTTAGACTTGGCATCTTTTGGCGTGTTTTCCCTGACTTTTTGCTTTCTGACCTCCCGGTTTTGACTCTGTTTTTGCTGGTGTAATGATTCTGCGCACTCTCCTCACTGCTGTCCAGTGGGAAAGTGCAAGTGCTCCTGTATAAAATGTGTTATGGATTGGCGTTTCCATGATTGGCCTATTTGATTTATGTGTCAGTCCCTTGTAAAGTGCACTGCGAGTGCCAGGGCCTATAGACCAAATGCTGTTGGTGGGCTGCAGCACTGGATTGTGCCACCCACGCAAACAGCCCGTAAAATGTATCTCGGGCCTGCCATTGCAGAGTCTGTGCGCAGCCTGGGGCTGCCATGTCGACTTGGCAAGTGCCCACACTTGCAAGTCCCTAAACCTTCCCTTTTCTACATGTTAGTCACCCCTAAGGTAGGCCCAAGGTACCCCTGTGGGCAGGGTGCGTTGTATGCGAAAGGTAGGACATGCCCTGGTGTGTGTGGCATGTCCTGATAGTCGAGCCGCTGCCTGCACCGCATCGAGGGACACCGCACCTTGCATCGCTCCGTCTTGCACCGCAACCGCGACGAACGCCGACCGGCTCGTACACTCCGTACCAGCCACAATGAGAAAGGTACTGTGACCGAGTCTGTTCACGACGCTGCTGGCCCGTATCGACGCGGTCGGCTGGAACTGTTAGACTCTGTGGTTTTCAGCATCGCGGTAGGCTCGGACGGAGCTACCGACTCGTACGAACTTTGTTTTTGAACTATTCCTGCAAAGAAGAAGTTACCTTATCAAGCATTCGTTTTTCAAGTATAGTATTGTGGATTTTTGTCGTAATTGGTCTTGTCTTGAGTATATAAAAATTGGTTATTTTTCTAAACTGGTGTGGTGTCCGTTTGTAGTGCTTACACTGTATTACTGTTGGTTATGTGCAAATGCTTTACACACTGCCTCTGAATTAAGCCTGACTGCTCGTGCCAAGCTACCACGAGGGTGAGCAGGGGTTACTTCACGAGTGTAACACCCTTACCCTGATTAGGAAGAAGGGTCCCTACTTGGACAAAGGTGCAAGCCCTTGCCAACTAGAGATCCCATTTCTAACAGTCTCGAATCCGGAAACTGACCCTCCAGCACTCGACATCCTTTGTGGGACAGCTCGCCTGCGGAATCTGGTTGTCGTCGACGTCTCCTGGTCCCCGGGGCTACAGAGTCAAGCTTCACCTCTTCGCACCTGAAGCACCCGACATCGGTGGGCATTCGATTGCTCCGCTCCTGGTCACGTGAATTGACCCAGACTTTGTCCCCTCTGCTTTCAGGTTCTTCACAACTCTGATCCAGGCTTGGATCACACCGGACACTTTTCTTCTCCACGGCAGCAGTACTTTCTCGCATCACGCCATTGAAAACGACGAGGGTTTCCGACACCACTTGACCCCTATGCACCCGGCTCCTCTGGGATAGGTAACACGGGTACCTCGGTACTCTCAAGGGTGCTGGCCTTAGAACCTTCTATGTTTAGCTGGGTTTGCTTGAAGTCCTCTCCTAAGTGTCCTTAAACTTTAAAATTCAAACCGCGACTTTCCCATAGAGTTGTACGGAGCTCACGTCTGTGTTCCCACACTGCACCCGTCCTCCGTGGGTCCGCTGTGTCACTACCTTGGGTGGTTCCTTGGGGTCCCAGCGATTCTATGTGCTCTAGGCACTGTGTCTAGTCAAGTCGTGGTTGTTATACCACTTTCTTAATATATGGTTTGGTCTTTCCCTGGAGCTCACTGTGTATTGTGCTATTTACTGTCGTTCTAGTACTGTAATATTGTGTGCCTTGTTCTCTAATCTCATAAAGAGGTTAGTAGAGAGTGTTTAGTAATAAATACATATATTTTATATATTCCTGGTGTGGTTCTCCTTTCATTTGGTCATTCAGGAGGTTATATACTGGTAAAACAAGCTGCTTTACATTCCTTCAAGACTTAGCCTGAAGGCTGCTCTCCACAGCCACCACTAGGATAGCTTTCTATAAAGGTTGTCTTTAACCTAATCATCAATAAGGGTCGTTTGAACTGGGGCAAGGTGCCCACTTAAATTAGTGGACAGCATATACCAGGCCAACTTCTCACATTGGTGTGCAGCGGTTGGGATTCAAGCTTGCTATTGTTTTACCAGATAATCTCAGTGAGTGACTAACTGAAAACCACTAAAGGTACTTAGGTACATATAAATCAAGTCTAGAATAAAGTAAGTTCTACTGAACTTGGAGTTGGGTAGCCAAGGGTCTAGCACACCATTTCTCCAACTCAAGAGAGTCTCAGTTCCCACTAGAGTAGGTAGGTGCATACACCACACCACACTAGAATGTCTTCAAGGCCTGAGGTCAGTGACTCCTTGCCAACTAGGTATGACAATCTCACATTCCAAGAATTGAGAAATATGTGTACATCTATCAAATCAAATCAAATCAGGGGACATTTGTACAGCGCACACATCACTCGAAAGTCTCATGGCGCTAGCAGACGGCTCTGAAAGGAAATGAAGTGGCTCAGATGTCAAAAAGCCATGTCTTCAGCCTTTTGCGAAAAGAGTTATGGTCAGGGACATTTCGCAGTTGGATAGGAATTTTATTCCAAGATGATGGGGCAAGAAAGGAGAAAGATCGTCCTCCTTTTCTGGCAGTATGTATCTTGAGAGGGGTGAGCAAAAATTGATTGCTAGACCTAAGCGTCCTGCGTGGTTGGTACCAACATAATTTCTTGGTCCAGTATCTCGGACCTTTTCCATACAACTGTTTGTGGACTAGACAGAGGACCTTGAAAAGAATTCGTTTTCTGACTGGTAGCCAGTGAAGAGATCTCAAGCAGGGTGCGGAGGGCGATCTGGGAGGAAGATCCAAGACCAGCCTTGCCGCAGTATTCTGCAAGATCTGTAGTCTGTCCAGAAGGTTTTCGTTAATTGAAAACAGTAGGGAGTTTCCATAGTCCCTTCGGTTTATTATCAACCCTTGGACTAATGGTTTCCTGGCCTCCACTGGTAACCACTTGAAGACCTTCCGAAGGCTACGCATTACTCCAAAACACGTGCCAATGATATGGTTGATCTGGTTCCTCATGGACAATTGGTTGTCCATGTGGAAACCTAGGTTCCGCACCATCAGTGTGGGGGTAGGGCAGAGGCCAAGATGGGATGGCCATCTAGGAAACTGAAGACAGGGAGACATGCAAGCACTCAACGCCTCATAGAGGCTTTGCTGTTAGATGACCTCAGAAAGACCCCTGATCTGATGAGGCAGGCAAGTTGGGTGGGGCAGCAGAGGAAGAAAGGCCAGGAAGTGAAAACTTCTATGACCTGGACTCCAATGCTGACCAGGGGGATCAAGATGATCTTAACCTGGACAATCCAATTCTTCCTTCAGGTGAGGAAGGCCTCAATGGCCCTCTCTTTACTCCTCCAGGAAGGGTTAACAGTCTACCAAGAAGATCAAGATCTCCTTCTCAGTAATCTGATCATTCTGGTACTTCTGTAGGGGCCTCTGCTTCTCATAAAAGGGAATCCTCTTATAAGAAGAAATGCCAACTGCTTGAGTTTGAGAGAGCTAAGCTCAGAATCAAGAGAGAGCAATTGGCCTTAGATAGGGAATCTCTGGAGCTTCAAAGAGCTTCTCAGAAGTTGGGGCTAGAGCCCCATGGTGGCAGCCACAGTGTCCCTAGAGGTAGAGAAAATACTCATGACCATAGGAACCTGAACAAGATTGTCCCTCCCTACCAGAGTGGGGATGACATCCACAAATGGATAACTGCACTGGAGAGGGCCTGTAAGGTACAGAGGGTCCCTCAGGAGCAGTGGGCAGCAATCTTGTGGCTCTCCTTTGCAGACAAAGGTAGAGACAAGCTCCTCACTGTAAGAGAAGAGGATGCTGATAATTACAAAGTCCTGAAGAGTGCTCTGATTGATGGGTTTGGCCTAACCACTGAACAATACAGGTTAAAGTTCAGAGACACGCAAAAGGCACAGACACAGGACTGGGTTGACTTTGTTGATTGTGCTACTAAGGCTCTGGAAGGCTGGTTACTTGGCAGTAAGGTGTGTGATTTCAAAGGATTGTATAATTTAATCATGAGAGAGCAGATCCTTAATAACTGTCAAAATCAACTGTTGCATCAGTACCTGGTGGACTCTGATCTGACCTCTCCCCAAGAATTGGGCCAGAAGGCAGACAAATGGGTCAGAACCAGGGTGAGGCAGAAGGTTCAGAACCAAGGTGGTGACTCCAAGAAGCAGGATTCTAAAAACTCTGATAAGGGTGGGGAGAAGGGTAAAGACCAGAAGTCTTCTCAAGGGCCCCAAAAATCTGCATCTGGTGGGGAGTCACAAACCAACAAAGGTAAAGGCAAGAAGAAGCCATGGTGTCAAATCTGTAAACAGAAGACCCATTGGACAAGTGATTGTAACAAGTCCAAGGACTCCACTCCAACCACCACTGCCCCTAAGGCAACTGTTCCCCCTAGTTCAGCTCCAAGTGGTGGTGTTCCAAATAAGGGTGTAGTAGGGTTAACCCTGGAATCTGAGATGGACTCTGGCCTAGTCAGAGTTCCAACCCAGGCTATGTTGATCTGTAATGGAGGCATGGATATGGCCTCCTTATTTGTAAGCCCCAGTAATCTGGGCAAATACAGACAACAGCCTATAATCAATGGAAAGGAGGCCTTGGCATTCAGGGACACAGGAGCAAGTGTCACAATGGTGACAAAAGATCTTGTGGATCCTGAGCAAATCATACTTGGTGAGATGTACCAAGTGACCAATGCTATCAATGTCAGGACAGACCATTCCTTGGCAGTTGTTAATTTCTCCTGGGGAGGGGTAACTGGCCCTAAAAAGGTTGTGGTAAGTGCAGACCTCCCTGTTGAATGCTTGTTGGGCAATGATTTAGAAACTTCAGCTTGGGCTGAAGTGGAACTCAGGACTCATGCAGAAATCTTGGGTATCCCTGCAGATGTGTTTGCTATGGCCAGGTCACAGGCACAAATGTCTAACATTGAACAGGTCCTGGATCCTGGAAAAATGGACCAGGCACCTTCCAAGAGGAAGAGCAGTAGGGTTAAGGCAGTGTCTTCCCCCCTGCCTCAGAATCCAGCTCAGTCTCTTGAGGGAGCTGATCTTAGTCCTGAAGAAGGAACTGTCCCAGATGAGCTTGAACCTGATCAGGTTGAGTTCTTGGGGACAGGGGGCCCTTCCAGGGCAGATCTGAGCCAGGAGCAACTGAGCTGCCCCTCTCTTGAACCCCTCAGACAGCAAGGTGCTGCTGAGGCTGCTGGGAGTGCTAGTGGGTCCCATAGGATCTACTGGGATGATGGGCTCCTTTACTCAGAGTGTAGAGACCCCAAGCCTGGAGCCACCAGGAGGTTGGTTATACCTCCGAAGTTTAGGAGCTTCCTATTGACCCTAGCACATGATATCCCATTAGCAGGTCACCTAGGCCAAAACAAGACTTGGGACAGAATTGTCCCTCACTTTCATTGGCCTCATATGTCTGAAGACACCAAGGAGTTTTGTCGCTCCTGTGTCACCTGTCAAGCCAGTGGTAAGGCAGGAGGCACTACAAAGGCCCCCCTGATACCACTACCTGTGGTGGGGGTTCCCTTTGAGAGGGTAGGGATTGACATTGTTGGTCCCCTAGATCCTCAAACTGCATCTGGGCACAGATTTATACTGGTGGTGGTAGACCATGTCACTAGGTATCCAGAGGCAATTCCCCTTAGAACCACCACAGCTCCTGTGGTGGCAAGGGCCCTCCTGGGAATCTTTTCCAGGGTGGGTTTTCCTAAGGAGGCAGTATCAGACAGAGATGCCAACTTCATGTCTAGTTACTTAACTGCTATGTGGAAGGAGTGTGGGGTAAATTACAAATTTACCACCCCTTATCACCCACAATGCAATGGTTTAGTTGAAAGGTTCAACAAAACCTTAAAGGGCATGATTAAAGGTCTCCCAGAAAAGCTTAGGCGCAGATGGGACATACTTTTGCCCTGCCTTCTCTTTGCCTACAGAGAGGTTCCACAGAAGGGGTTGGTTACAGCCCATTTGAGCTTCTGTTTGGACATCCAGTTAGGGGTCCATTGTGTCTAGTGAAGGAGGGATGGGAGTTACCTCTCAAACCTCCTAAACAGGATATTGTGGACTATGTACTTGGTCTCCGCTCCAGGATGGCTGAGTACATGAAGAAGGCAACTAAAAACCTTGAGGCTAGCCAGGAATTGCAAAAGGCCTGGCATGACCAAAAGGCTGTGTTGCCTGTTTATCAGCCAGGACAGAAAGTATGGGTGTTGGAGCCTGTGGCCCCAGCAGCCCTCCAAGACAAGTGGAGTGGCCCTCATACAATTATTGAGCAAAAGGGAGAAGTTACCTACCTGGTGGACCTTGGAACTCCCAGGAGCCCCCATAGGGTGCTCCATGTCAACAGGCTCAAACCATATGTTGACAGGGCAGACATGGGCTTGCTCATGGCTATTGATGAGGGACAGGAGGAAGAGAGTGATCCACTCCCTGACCTGCTCTCACAGAACCCTGATGATGGTTCAGTAGATGGTGTAGCCTTGGCAGGCAGCCTCACTGACCAGCAGCAAACTGATTGCAGAAAAGTTCTCAACCAGTTTAGACATATGTTCTCACTGACTCCAAGTCAGACTACCTGGTGCACTCATGAAGTGGACACTGGGGACAGTCTGCCTGTTAAAAATAAGATTTACAGGCAACCTGACCATGTCAGGGACTGCATCAGGACTGAAGTCCAGAAGATGTTGGATTTGGGTGTGATTGAACCCTCAGATAGCCCTTGGGCTAGTCCAGTAGTCTTGGTACCTAAACCTCACACCCAGGGTGGTAAGAGAGAGATGAGGTTTTGTGTGGACTACAGAGGTCTCAATGCAGTCACTAGGACTGATGCCCATCCAATCCCTAGGGCAGATGAGCTTATGGATACTTTGGCCTCAGCCAAGTTTCTGAGCACATTTGACCTGACCGCTGGCTACTGGCAGATCAGATTAGCTGAGGATGCAAAAGCCAAAACAGCATTCTCAACCCCTAGTGGGCACTACCAATTTGTGGTGATGCCCTTTGATTTGAAGAATGCACCTGCCACTTTTCAAAGGTTGGTGAACAAAGTCCTTACAGGCCTGGAAGCCTATAGTGCAGCATATCTAGATGATATTGCTGTCATTAGCTCCACCTGGGAGGATCACCTGGTCCACCTGAGAAATGTTTTGGAGGCCCTGCAGAAAACAGGCCTCACTATCAAGGCCACCAAGTGCCAGATAGGGCAGAGCCAAGTTGTATACCCTGGGCCACCTTGTGGGTGGAGGCCAGGTTCAACCTTTGCAGAGCAAAATCCAGACCATCATGGACTGGGTTGCTCCAACCACCCAGACTCAGGTCAGAGCTTTCTTGGGCCTGACTGGGTACTATAGGAGGTTTGTCAAAGGGTATGGATCCATAGTGACCCCTTTGAATGACTTAACTTCCAAAAGAATGCCAAAGAAAGTTCAGTGGACAGTCAGCTGTCAAAAGGCATTTGATGACCTGAAGCAGGCCATGTGCACTGCTCCCATTCTGCAAAGTCCTGACTACTCCAAACAATTCATTGTCCAAACAGATGCATCTGAGTTGGGGGTAGGGGCTGTGTTATCACAATTGAATGATGAAGGTCAGGATCAGCCAGTAGCTTTTATTAGCAGAAGGTTGACCTCTAGAGAGAAACGTTGGTCAGCCATTGAGAGGGAAGCCTTTGCCGGGGTTTGGGCCTGGAAGAAGCTGAGGCCATACTTGTTTGGCACTCACTTCATTGTTCAGACAGACCACAAGCCCCTCTTATGGCTAAAACAGATGAAGGGTGAAAACCCCAAACTGCTTAGGTGGTCCATTTCCCTACAGGGGATGGACTTCACAGTGGAACATAGACCTGGGAGTAACCATGCCAATGCAGATGGACTCTCTAGGTACTTCCACTTAGAACATGAAGACTTAACTGGGCAAGGTTAGTTTAATGTCCCTACGTTTGGGGGGGGGGGTTGTGTAGGAGAGTAGGATCTGCTTCACATGGGTACCCCCACTTTTTGCTGATGCTTCACTGTTTTTCGACTTTAGTCTGGCTGGGGCCCTGCTAATCAGAACCCCAGCCTAGCTGCTTCCTCTCTAAAATGGTTTCCATGTGCCTTAGGCCCATCTCTGATTGGAATCTTGAGTGCCCTTATAAGTCCCTAGTATATGGTATACTATGTACACAGGGCATAGGTACCCCAGAGGCCTCCCAGGGGCTGCAGCATGTATTATGCCACCCCTGAGAGGCCACTCAAACTGACACAACAGGTCTGCTACTGCAGCCTGTGTAAGGTGGTGCATGCACCCCTTACTTAGATATAGGTTCACTACATCTATCCTAATCACTGCACATATAAGCCTATCAGTCACCCCTATGGCAGGCCTTGTCAATCCTGAAGGCAGGGTGCTGGGTTTTATGTGAAAGGGTGCCTATGCATGAGCAGAGCCCCTCTGCAGCCTTCGGAACCACTATTCCGGGGTTGTCTGTGATGCAGCCAACCATATACTCTTAAGTGCATTATAACCTCGCGGTAAATGCAAACTTTAAAATGGCTGCAAGGAATTATGTTGTGTTTGGTGTCAAACACCTTGGAATCATACCTCTCACCAGTAACTGGTGTGGGAGGTATGATTCCTCCCTCCTAGAGGGAGAAATATGACAGCACCGGTACACCCGGTACCAGCTTCACAGAGCCCTGGCATCACAAAATGGATGCTGCCAGCCACAGACACGAGTCTGCCCTCCTGCTGCTGGACGAAACTCCGGCAGGGGAAGGCTTGACAATAAGTTTCCTGTCACAGGGAGGTGTGACCACCTCCCAGACAGCCTTTAGTGTATTGGGGCTGGGTGGGTGCACTCTCAGAGTGCTTTGATGTCTGCACTGGGGGCACATTTGGTGTCCCTGTGCATAGTCCAGCTCAAACCGGTTGCAGGGGCTACCAGCCCCTGCTCTGGCGCGAAACTGGACAAAGGACATGGGTGTAGCCACCCCTCTGTCCTGACCCTCCCATAGGTGGGTCCCAGAGTTTGTCCCACCCCTTCCTTGGGTATAAAATAGGAACCCTGACTACAGGACTTTAGATATTACCTGGACTAAACTCTGCTACAGAAACCAAGTAACCTTCGACGATCTACGCTTTTCTGGACGACTGAAGAATCTCCCTTGGAGTAAAGGAGTTACTCCCCTGCAACGCAGGCACCTCAACGCATCTGACCGGTTTGCATCTACGCAGCTCCCGACGGACTCCGAAGATGTTGCAACACAGGAGGTGGGTGCCCAAGCTTCCCCGAGGCCGACTAGTGCTCTCAGCAAACCTGAGACCCGCAGCCCTCATGGGGACCGTGCAACCCGAACCCCTGGACACCGTGCACATTTGCAGCAGCATATGCTTTTAGGCAATCTCTGAGGCTGTGCTTTGGGCTTCTTGTAGTCCAAGCCCCGAGCAGTGTTTCCACTGAAGATTACTGGCCTACACTCCACGAGTGTTCCGTGGGCTGGTATTGTGTGATTCCTCTTGAGGTCCCTTCGCGATCCCTGGTCCGTTGACCTGTGAGTCCCTGAGAAGGCAACTTTAACTTTCAGTGGGCTTCCCTGGTTGCTCCAGATGTGCCCTGACTCTCCATCGCTTGGGCAGTCCCCAGGACCTTGCTGGTCCTCACAGAAGCATCTTTTCTCTGACCGTGTGGGTTGCAGTTGCCAAGGCTTGTTGGTCTCCAATCCAGAAACTGACCCCCCAGCACTCGACATCCTTTCTGGGACAGCTCGTTTGCGGAATCTGGTTGTCATTGACGTCTCCTGGTCCCCGGGGCTGCAGAGTCAAGCTTCACCTCTTCGCACCTGAAGCACCCGACATCGGTG
This sequence comes from Calotriton arnoldi, assembly GCA_963921515.1. Classification (NCBI taxonomy): domain Eukaryota; kingdom Metazoa; phylum Chordata; class Amphibia; order Caudata; family Salamandridae; genus Calotriton; species Calotriton arnoldi. The sequence continues at coordinate 683,411 of CAWUFW010003592.1, forward strand.
GGCATTCGATTGCTCCGCTCCTGGTCACGTGAAGTGACCCAGACTTTGTCCCCTCTGCTTTCAGGTTCTTCACATCTCCGATCCAGGCTTGGATCACACCGTACACTTTTCTTCTCCACTGCAGCAGTACTTTCTCGCATCACGCCATTGAAAACAACGAGGGTTTCCAACACCACTTGACCCCTATGCACCCGGCTCCTCTGGGATAGGTAACATGGGTACCTCGGTACTCTCAAGGGTGCTGGCCTTAGAACCTTCTATGTTTAGCTGGGTTTGCTTGAAGTCCTCTCCTAAGTGTCCTTAAACTTTAAAATTCCAACCGCGACTTTCCCATAGAGTTGTACGGAGCTCGCGTCTGTGTTCCCACACTGCACCCATCCTCCGTGGGTCCCCTGTGTCACTACCTTGGGTGGTTCCTTGGGGTCCCAGCGATTCTACATGCTCTAGGCACTGTGTCTAGTCAAGTCGTGGTTTTTATACCACTTTCTTAATATATGGTTTGGTCTCCCCCTGGAGCCCACTGTATATTGTGCTATTTACTGTCGTTCTAGTACTGTAATATTGTGTGCCTTGTTCTCTAATCTCATAAAGAGGTTAGTAGAGAGTGTTTTGAAATAAATACATATATTTTATATATACCTGGTGTGGTTCTCTTTTCATTTGGTCATTCAGGAGGTTATATACTGGTAAAACAAGCTGCTTTACATTCCTTCAAGACTTAGCCTGAAGGCTGCTCTCCACAGCTACCACTAGGATAGCTTTCTATAAAGGTTGTCTTTAACCTAATCATCAATAAGGGTCGTTTGGACTGGTGCAAGGTGCCCACTTTAATTAGTGGACAGCATATACCAGGCCAACTTCTCACACTCTGCATTTAAGTTCAGACCTCCCAGGGCACATAAACAACTACTGAGTATGTGTTCCGCACACCATCTTTAAGATGCCTGGAGACTCCATAATCCTATGGGTAGCGAGTTCACGTTCTTCTCTTCACCCCATTCAAGCTTTTCTTGTATCGATTGCCTTCTTGTTGACGCTTCCCTTTTAAAAAATACAACAAATGCTATGATTCACCCAATAGTTGTCTCCGACCATGCAGCAATTGTGTTATCCATTCTTAGCCTTCAGATACAAAAGAGAACTGTACTTGGCATCTAAATACAGAAATTTTAGAAGATGATGCTGAGGTCAAAGAACTCAATGGCGAGATTGATAATTTCTTCAAAGCAAATGAATTATCGGTTGATTCCTTGATAATAGTTTGGGATGCGGTCAATAGTGCTATAAGGTGTCACTTCATTAAATAAATGTCTAAACGCAATGGCGACATTAGGAGAGCTCTCCAATCCTTAGGTGAAGAAATCAAACAAAAAGAGGATCTTTATAGACATTCTAACAATAAATATCTTCTTCAAGATATTAAGCAACTAAAATATTCTTTTAACTCCATAGTTAGCAAAAGAGCTTATCTTGGGGTGCAGGTTCAGAAATCACATCAATTATTGTTACGAAATAGAACCGGTAAATTGTTAGCGTCTACTCTCAAATGTCATAATACTAATACCACACAAATCATCCACATTACTGATAAAAATGGCTTGAAAAGGTTTCACACCCTAGAGATTCTTGAAGTCTTTAGATAATTTTACGAGAAATTGTATACCCCACAAAAGAATTGTATCTTGCCAGCAATTTCTCAGCTCTCGTCCTATATCTACGGTGTTGGATGAGGACACAGTCAATTTAGGTAAACTGATTGAAATAGAGGAGATTATTAAGGCTATTAGGCTACTCGCTCTGGGAAAGCTCCTGGCCCAGACGGCTATCCCATTGCTTTCTATAAGACGTTTACTTCCTCGATCATCAAATATCTTAAAGAGGTTTTTGAGAAATATGTCTTGTTGGGGAATGTTTCGGCTATGGCCGCCAAAGCCACTATCGTAGTTATACATAAGGAAGGCAAAGATCACTCGGATCCAAGGAATTTCCGTCCCATCTCTTTATTGAATATGGAAGCAAATATTTTCATGAAAATACTAGCAAATAGATTGGAAAGTCACATTCCAAACGTCATCCATGACTCACAATTGGGTTTTGTTAAGGGTAGGTTTGCAAGAGAAAATATTCACACATTCTGTCACATTCTAGAGAAGGCAAAACTCTCTTCATTGCCATCTGCGGCGATCACCCTTGATGCAGAAAAGGCATTTGACAAGGTGTCTTGGCCTTTTTTACATACAGTTCTAGAAACACACAACCTCTGCAACTCCTTTATCAATATGGTCATGGCTCTTTACTCACAACCCAGGGCTAATATTAGAATTAATGGTATGACATACTCTTATTTTGAACTTCATCAAGGAACGAGACAAGGGTGCCCACTTTCACCCTTACTCTTCCTATTATCCATCAACACATTCTCTGATTGCTTAACTCAGATCCTGAAATCAAAGGGTTCCAATTTGGAACACACAAACTTAAAACAGCTGCTTATGCAGACGATGTTCTTATTTTTTCGGGAAATATTGAATCAGCGATCCCTTCTATAGTTAACACTATTTGTGAATTTCCAGTAGTCTCTGTATATATCCTTAACAAGGAGAAATCTGAAGTGCTCCCCTTGAATCCATTCTGTCTTCCCTCACACTTAGGAGACTCAGGCCTTAAATGGCAATCTACATGCATTAAATACCTAGGGATTTGATTTTGTGGGGACCGTACAGATACTATACTCTACAATGATCTCATACAATAAATAAGGTGAAGGATCTCTTGTCGTCCTGGTCACCTAAATACGTTTCCTGGTGGGGCAGACTACAAACACTTAAAATGATGATTACTCCAGTTGTTAAATTTCTCTCGTCCATGCTTCCCTTAAAACTTTCATCATCTTTCTTTCATGAAATTGACATACTCTCCTCGAGGTTTCTATGGAGCGATGAGAGCTAGGATTTCCTACAAATGTCTTAGGAAATCACTCACATTAGGAGGTTGCAATCTCCCAGATTGGAATTTATGCCAATTATCTTTCCTAGCGGCCCAAGGAGAAATTTGGTTTCCACCAGGCTCTCATTACATCCCACCGTGGATACATATAGAACGAGACTTGTGCGTTCCTTTTAGCACATTCTCCCTTCTCACAATGTCAAAATTTACAATAGCACATTGTGGGCGTATTCTCTCTGATACGGTTAGTGCTTTAAAATACCTTGATAGACTACTTTCAAAACCCATCCATAAGTCCAAATGGACATCTTTGTGGCACAATTCTAAGCTCATTACTGACATTGAACCTGATACAGCCTCGCAGTGGGCCTCTAAAGGTATACGATTAGTTAGGGACCTTTATGATACTAATCATGATCCTCTTCCCTTTTCCTCCCTGGCTAAAAAGTATAACCATAGCAAACATGGATTTCTATATTTTTTTTAAAACTTAAAGTTAAACTCTCTAAATTAGTCCTTTCAACAGACTCGGTTGTGGCCTCACTTCTGTCCCTGTGGCTACGTTCGCTACTCTCGGGCCATATAGCCTCCAAAATGTATAAATGTATCTCTACTCCACAGTCTTCACAATCCACAATTACTTGTGTGAAATGGTCTCACCACTTTGAGGAGGATATCTTCAAACACATTTCCCATGATGCTTGGCAGCTGATTGGTACATTATCCCTTCAAACAAAATTGCTCCATCTTTTGTTCAATCCAAATTTTTCACATTGAATCTCCTACATTGGACTCCTGTTCGCATTGCATAAATTGAAACTACGAGATAACGATCTGTGCTGGAATTGCAACCTAGAACCGGGCACTCATCAACATATGTTTTTTAAATGTACACTATTAGACTCCTTTTGGGTTCCTATACAGAAGCACTTATCTATAATCTTTAATACACCCATCATTCTCGCCTTACCCATGATTATGCTGGGTCCATGGGCTGTAGTCGCTCTCCTACCTCTTAATAATATATATTAGGAACAATTAGATTTTCTCTTATCCATTCCAGTCAAGATCATACTCACAGAATGGAAATCATTTCATCTCCTGTCGTATCACACTTGGTGGGCCTGGGCGTCATATCTTCGAGGAGCTCATACACTTATAAGGGGCAAACAGTCTACACCTGCAATCGCTAGGTCTGTATGGCGTTCCCTGGATAACTACATGGATTTGTCTGCCCGGGGTCTAGTGGCTCAGCATCCTTTTGGATCCCTCGCTTGATTTTATCAATATACGTGAAGCAGATCTCCCATTATACCAACCCCCACACCCCCTATTTCCCTTCTTTCCTTCTATTCTTCCCCTTCTCCCCCTCTTTTCGTACCCCCTTGTCATATACCTTATTTCTCAGGTGATACATATTCTGCCGCACATGGCATTATTGACATGGTGGTATTTGGTCTACATTTGTCTCCTCATTCTTTAGACTTTCCTACTTTGGAATGATAATTATTATCTGGAGGATTTGAATTTATTTGCTTTCTGTCATTATGTATCTGGTCATATTCATATAATAATTCTGTCCCACCATTAATCTTATAGGCGTATTTTCTCATATTGCTGTCAGGTGACTATGTTTAGTTTCTTACATATATTTATCAATTTTGGAATGTATGTATTGCAGTATACCTTGATTGTATATCCTTTTCTCTAAATACAATAACATACTTGAACTCAAAATAAAATATACACCTTGAAGCAAAAGGAAGCCACTTCTGGAGGAAAAAACGAAGTACACAGTTTAGCACCTCGGCGTCCACGGTCGTAGTATTCCGTCGCCTCCCAGTGCCGAAGCTGTAAGTGGCTAACTTCTGGGTCGAGCTACATTCGTTTATCAAGCTAGGAGCACCAGGCCAGGTCGATACGACCCTATCCTTCACCTCTGCGTCGATTCTATGTGCCTTAACGTATACCGACACCTTTGCCATTACCTCCTGCCCTGATTTATATTGTTGAATATGAGCCCAATTACGCACTGTCAAGAACTCCGACGCGGTGACTTCTACGAGTCAGCCACCGAGAGGTCGAATTTACTTGCACAGCGAGAACTGTTTTCGATTTGGGACGAGAAGAGTCGTCTATTTACTGCTATGGATAATTTTCATACTAGAGGTTGGATTCCCGAAGGTACAGGGAGGGAGGGGTAGCGATAATCTAAACTCTGAGGGTCACGTGACGCGGGATTCGCTTGTGGACTTCTCACACTTTCTCTCGCCAGCTCCACAGTAGCTCGCTCGCAAGGGACGCAGCTCAGCAGCACCCAGCAGCCATGGAGCAGCGCTGCCAGCAGCTCTTTGCCCTCATTGGGGGCGCGCTCTGTTTGTTCTTCCTCGTCAGATGCCTCGGCTTCCTCAAGTACTTGTTTCCGCGCGCGTGGGGAGCGCTGCCCGCATCATTCTTTAAATCAATGGGAGAGTGGGCAGGTAACCCAAGCTTTCATCATTGTATCCGTTTTTTTTGTTTGCTGATTTGCTCTGTGATTTCGGGATTCATTTAACTTCCTATAAGAAATGCAGGTGTAGTGTCTAGATGCCACTTTTAAAATGCATATGTTACGTATATATTTGTATTTAATAGTTGTTAAGGCTGCGTTTTACAACAAAGATTCATTGACAACGTATACAGAAGAGAGTCGGATGAATGGTGTGTACATATACCTTTATACACAGCTGACAACAACAATAGGGTATGAAAAACAAAAGTACATTTGTGACTTGTATCAAATAGAAAGTACCTGGGGGCACAACTACCTAGGCGCCAAAGTTTAGAAACATTTAAGAGGAGCCATGTCGAATAAAATATGAGTAATTTAATTTCACTTAACTTACATTGGTGTGGAGAAAGTTCTAGGTCGAAAACTACATTTTACAGCACTTAGTGCTAAAGTAACCGGGAGTCTGCCCTCTAAATCGTGGCTTGCATGCAGTGCTGGAATTGAAAACTTTTACTGCAGGAACCCATACATTGGGAGCGAAGGTATGCCACGAGGGGCGGAGCTCGATCTGCAGAGTTTGACAGTCAACTTATGCTTTTATTTTTTTTAAAACAACTGCAAAGAAATTGGCAAAAAGTACATATTTGTTCTAGCTTACTTAAGTAGCCACAAAGAGGCTGCATTATTTAAATATCTAAGAGGGTTAAAGCACCTGCTGCAGAGATCTTTGTGAGCCCATCGATTTTGAGGGGATTATAATAAAATAGCGGTAAGATAACTTCAGTGGTTAACGCAATTTTTGAAGATTTCTGTGGTTTGCCCAGTCACAGTTTTAACTCATAAAATAGCATAGTGCTTTAATGTACCTGCTGCAAGTACATCGTGCAACATGCACATCACAGATTTGTATTTTATGTGTAAGTTGGCTATGTCTTTTGAGACTGAGATCGCTCTGTTAATACCAGTTCATAAATTAATTGCAATCCTTCTAATATAGCACAGTGAACTATTTACCGGCATCAGGGAGCTGCATGAAAACTGTAAGTCATAGGTTTAGATCCTTATTATTGTTAAGATTGCAATGAAGTTTTCCTTTGGGATGTAATAAAGAAGTCGCGGCTCGCAATACTTGCGGGTGGGGCGGTGGGGGGTCTCGCGTTGGGGTTCACGCGGGGGGGGGCTTAAAAGAAAAAAAAGTACCTGACAAGGTCCCGCGCCGCCTCTCCTACGCCGGGTCCCGCGTTGGCGTTTTCCTAAACAGGCACAGGCATGCTCCCTCCCCTCCCGTAAGCCAATCACAACGCTGCAATGGCGGCGTTGTGATTGGTGCGGACAGCGCCCAGCCGGGCGCCTGTAGAGAGGCCATTTTCTCTACGTAGTTACAAACGAAAGGGTATAACCCAAAAGAGCCACTGGGACCTGGGTAATAAACAGTACAATAGAGGAGAGTGGTCCCAGTAGGACAATTTCCAAGAACACACACAATTAAGTACCAATCGGCATTAAATTACTTGCACTGTAAATTTGTGATCAATATTATTTATTCATATTGAACATCCTTAGATGTTAGCAAGCCAGCAAAACATCCGGAAATTATGTACAGCAGAAGTGCCCCACAATGAAGGAAAGAGGGGGGAGTTGTGTGCATCAGGTGAGGGTTGGAAGTGAAAGGAAAGGTAGTGACAATATATGCATCACAATACTATTTACAATGAAAGGGCTTGTCCAGCCTGACAATTGGGAGTCAACAAATTAATAGCCATTGTATACACTAAATAGGCACAGTGAAGAAGCACTGTTGGCCAAACTGGCATCAAAATATGACAAAGTCGACATTCCGACCCCAACAATATGTAGGTGGCTTAGATCCTTACACAGGGGTCTTCCTTAAGACTGTATATGGGGAACCTGAGAGTTAACAAGAGAAAAAAACTTAGAATCTAGTATGATTTCCATGTGGAATGCTAAATATTAGGGAAAGACAACTAAATTACCGTGGGCCACCCTCCACTGGGTAGTCGAAATGGTGTTTGTGGGCCTGTAGGCTCCTAATGCAGAGAACGGGTAGATGGCACCTGAAAAACAGGGTGGACGCCATCAGTCAAAAATGCCTCTACTAAATATGCATGTCCGCTAGGGCTGGCACGATCCATTAGACTTACTTTGTATAGGTAATAGATTCTCCACTCAAATTCTTTTAGGGAACTTCTTATTTGAAAGGGCCAAGGTAACATCCAAGGTTCCAAATTACTGTAAGACAACCAAAGAAAAAACGGGGACCTATTGTAAACCACCAATCACAAACATTAAGTATAAAAATAAGACTGTTACAAAAAATTAAAATAAGGCTGTTACCTTATTGGAGATTGGCGCAGTCATGAAATTACAATGAGCCTCGGAAGTGCTGGGTTTCTAAAAAGGGTGAAGGACAAAGCTACGTTAATTAATTTGCCCTTAAGCTCCTGTGGTCGCGTAGTATGACCGAGAGACAGGAATTGCTCAAAGTTACCTTCAGATAGGAGTGCAGCCGTTGACGCCATTTGTAACCGGAGCACTGGAAGGTCAAGTTCTTAAGTAAAGGCTCGTCATGACGTGCACGTGCAGGTCGCGTCATGACAGCCGCTGGATGCTGGCAAAAAGAATTAAAAGAATGCCGAGTCACCAGAGTAAAACAATGGAGGAAAGACTATTCGGAAAAGGTGCTCGTGAGGAGAGTGCTAGTTTCCACGGTCCCGTCATGGCCGAACAGCTTTGCTATTTACGGTTTACAGGAAGTGATGTTAAAACTCTGTCTCCATATAATTGAACTAAAAGCCTTATTGCAAATGACTGCATTAGTTAAAAAATAGATCTTGAGGGGAGTGCTACTTTACACGGCCTATTCGTGGCAACATAACCATGTTATTTTAACATTGTGCGGAACGCAGGAAGGGATGTTTCTAAAACCCGTCTGCATATGATAGAAATAAAAAGTTACGTAGCATATTTGCAAATATCGGCATTTGTTACTGAATGGATGGTGGCAGCCCAAACACCCAAACATTACATAACATCACATTTTTAGAAATATGCGCAGAGTAAATGCATTCTACAGTTGTCATCATATAGTAGAAGGACATAGCATTTATACATATTGGCAAAGTGAACGGATTGTGCTTTCTGACATAATTCTAGTGAAAAGATATTGTTCTTGATCCAATTAGAAAGACAAGGTGTTGTAAAACAGTCCATAACAGATACATTAGGTTACTAGTACATAAGGCGTATTGTCATGTAGGCCTATGGTGTTTTGAGGATTAAACAGTGGAAAAAGAGGGTTTGTTAACGTATTAAGGGTCAGAACACTTTGGATAGACAGAGTATGGGCATGGTTATTCAAAGATTAGGCAAGATAGCTGTGCATGGCTCGCATCCAATTCGTTCAGGCCGTTCTGAATTGAGTCCAATAGGTACATCCATTTACACTCCCGGACATTTAAAATGGACTGAATGTTGCCTCCTCTGACTCCCAGTGTAGCCTTCTCCAATACTAACCACTTCAAGCTTTCAGGCGTATGCTGTGCATTTTGGTAATGTTCCACAAGAGGAGCGCCTTGGACACCTCAGCGAATCCTACTGCAGTGTTGAAGTATGCAGGTTTTAACTTTTTGCTGAGTTTGACCCACATACACCATCTCGCAAGGACAAATGATCGCATAAATCACATTGGATGAATTGCAGTTCATGAAGGATTTAAGATTAATGACATGTTGTTTGTGAATAAATTGTTTAGTCTGAATGGTCATCTTGCAAGCCTTACAACGGCCACATTTGAAATGGCCAAGGATTGTGGGGAGACCCCACATTGACTGAATGGATGGTTCAACCGGCGGGTCCAAAAGTGACCTTACCACATGGTCTTTGACACTTTTTGATTTTTTAAAAGAGTGCATTGGTGAATCTTGCTGTTCCAAATCGTCTGAGATTAGGCCTCAGTGTTGGTTGATAATCTTCCTGATCGCATGGCTTCGAGTAGAGAAAGTGGTGACACATATCATCCTCTGTGTGTGATCACGTTCTCTCGCCAATTCTCCCTCGGGTGGTGACTGTTATAGCAGAGCAGCGAATTACGTTCCGCTGGTTTCCGATATAGTGTGGTATACAGTTGGTTATTCTCCGTTTTGATGGTAATATCATTACCATCAAAACGGTGAATTGGTAAAAAAGAGCCCGCAAGAGAGCATGGTTTAGCCCCGGGGGAAACCTTGCTAACATCTAAAGCGAGAGAACGTGATCCCACACAGAGGATGATATGTGTCACCACTTTCTCTACTCGAAGCCATGCGATCAGGAAGATTATCAACCAACACTGGGGCCTAATCTCAGACGATTTGGAACAGCAAGATCCACCAATGCACTCTTTTAAAAAATCAAAAAGTGTCAAAGACCATGTGGTACGGTAACTTTTGGACCCTCCGGTTGAACCATCCATTCAGTCGATTTGGGGTCTCCCCACAACCCTTGGCCATTTCAAATGTGGCCGTTGTAAGGCTTGCAAGATGACCATTCAGACTAAACAATTTATTCACAAACAACATGTCATTAATCTTAAATCCTTCACGAACTGCAATTCATCCGATGTGATTTATGCAATCATTTGTCCCTGCGAGATGGTGTATGTGGGTCAAGCTCAGCAAAAAGTTAAAACCTGCATACTTCAACACTGCAGTAGGATTCGCTGCAGTGTCCAAGGCGCTGCTCTTGTGGAACATTACCAAAATGCACAGCATACGCCTGAAAGCTTGAAGTGGTTGGTATTGGAGAAGGCTACACTGGGAGGCAGAGGAGGCAACATTCAGTCCATTTTAAATGTCAGGGAGTGTAAATGGATGTACCTATTGGACTCAAATCAGAACGGCCTGAACGAATTGGATGCGAGCCATGCACAGCTATATTGCCTAATCTCTGAATAACCATGCCCATACTCTGTCTATCCAAAGTGTTCTGAACCTTAATATGTTAACGAACCCTCTTTTTCCACTGTTTAATCCTCAAAAAACCATAGGCCTACATGACAATACGCCTTATGTACTAGTAACCTAATGTATCTGTTATGGACTGTTTTACAACACACTGTCTTTCTAATTGGATGAAGAACAATATCTTTTCACTAGAATTACGTCAGAAAGCACAATCCGTTCACTTTGCCAATATGTATAAATGCTATGTCCTTCTACTATATGATGACAACTGTAGAATGCATTTACTCTGCTCATATTTCTAAAAATTTGATGTTATGTAATGTTTGGGTGTTTGGACTGCCACCATCCATTCAGTAACGAATGCCGATATTTGCAAATATGCTACATAACTTTTTATTTCTATCATATGCAGACGGGTTTTAGAAACATCCCTTCCTGCGTTCTGCACAATCTTAAAATAACATGGTTATGTTGCCACGATTAGGCCGTGTAAAGTAGCACTCCCCTCAAGATCTATTTTTTAATTAATGCCGTCATTTGCAATAAGGCTTTTATTTCAATTATATGGAGACAGAGATTTAACATCACTTCCTGTAAACTGTAAATAGCAAAGCTGTTCGGCCATGATGGGACCGTGGAAACTAGCACTCTCCTCACGAGCACCTTTTCCGAATAGTCTTTCCTCCATTGTTTTACTCTGGTGACTCGGCATTCTTGTAATTCTTTTTGCCAGCATTCAGCGGCTGTCATGACGCGCCCTGCACGTGCACCTCATGACGAGCCTTTACTTAAGAACTTGACCTTGCAGTGCTCCGGTTACAACGGCGTGAACGGATGCACTCCTATCTGAAGGTAACTTTGAGCAATTCCTGTCTCTCTGTCATACTACCCGACCGCAGGAGCTTAAGGGCAAATTAATTAACGTAGCTTTGTCCTTCACCCTTTTTAGAAACCCAGCACTTCCGAGGCTCATTGTAATTTCATGACTGGGCCAATCTCCAATAAGGTAACAGCCTTATTTTAATTTTTTGTAACAGTCTTATTTTTATACTTAATGTTTGTGACTGGTGGTTTACAATAGGTCCCCGTTTTTTCTTTGGTTGTCTTACAGTAATTTGGAACCTTGGATGTTACCTTGGCCCTTTCAAATTAAGAAGTTCCCTAAAAGAATTTGAGTGGAGAATCTATTACCTATGCAAAGTGAGTCTAATGGATCGTGCCAGCCCTAGCGGACATGCATATTTAGTAGAGGCATTTTTGACTGATGGCGTCCACCCTGTTTTTCAGGTGCCATCTACCCGTTCTCTGCATTAGAGCCTACAGGCCCACAAACACCATTTTGACTACCCAGTGGAGGGTGGCCCACGGTAATTTAGTTGTCTTTCCTAATATTTAGCATTCCACATGGAAATCATACTAGATTCTAAGTTTTTTTCTCTTGTTAACTCTCAGGTGCCCCATATACAGTCCTGAGGAAGACCCCTGCGTAAGGATCTAAGCCACATACGTATTGTTGGGGTCGAAACGTCGACTTTGTCATATTTTGATGCCAGTTTGGCCAACAGTGCTTCTTCACTGTGCCTATTTAGTGTATACAATGGCTATTAATTTGTTGACACTCAGTTGTCAGGCTGGGCAAGCCCTTTCATTGTAAATAGTATCGTGATGCATATATTGTCACTACCTTTCCTTTCACTTCCAACCCTCACCTGAAGCACACAACTCCCCGTCTTTCCTTCATTGTGGGGCACTTCTGCTGTACATAATTTACAGATGTTTTGCTGGCTTGCTAACATCTAAGGAAGTTCAATATGAATAAATAATATTGAGCACGAATTTATAGTGCAAGTAATTCAATGCCGATTGGTACTTAATTGTGTGTGTTCTTGGAAATTGTCCTACTGGGACCACTCTCCTCTATTGTATTATTCTCTCTATGTAGGCTCCATGCAGCCTACATAGAGAAAATGTATAGTACACATTACAAACGGCCGACCAAACAGTCAGGGTACTCAGAGTGGTGCAAGCCACTGCTCACCCACCCGGCCAACCGCCCGCCCCCAACCAGGCATACCCTGCCTTCTGCTTTCCCTCAGTGCGAGAAGCAGAAACATAAAATGGTATTTAAAATACCATTTTATGTTTCTGCTTCTCGCACTGCGTGAAAGCAGTGGGGCGACGTTCCTCCGGCCTAATGAAGGAGCCGCCCCTGTAATAAAGTATTCTTAGTAAAGGCAACCACAATCACTGCATTATGTTTTATATCCTAACTTTGTGCTTCTCTCGGCCATTCACTCTTAAAATATAATGTGTACATGTGAAACGTAGTGCATATAACCCTCATTGTCTTATGTAACATTTCCTGTGCATTGTTTTGCACATTTGTCTGATTTATTGTGCCTCTGTGTTTGATGTAAAGCGCTCTGACTCCATATACTGGTGTTATTAGCGTTGTAAAAGAATTAAACAAAAATTATAGTAGGTGCCATTTAAATCATTATTTGTGTAATTACTAATGCAGTGATAAATCTTACATTCTTGCAGTGCTTGCACGTCTCTTACATATGGGGTTGAACTAAGTCAAAAACCAGCCTTCAAGTCATAGTTTCTCTAAATTACTTGTGAAGCGATGAGCTGTGTGCCTTTGTTTCCTTCCATTGCATTGGCATATAGGTGTTAGACTCCAGATGTCTTCCAGTCAGGATGATACTTGAACAAAAGAAAAGTAGATGGCCCTTTAAAGCAGGCCTTTGTTTTGCACCAGGATGCCAGTGAAAACAAGAAAGCCCCCTTGCTTCCTGTAGGTTGCTGCTCCAAACACAATGCAGACAGCGTGCGGGGGCTGCTGAATTATATCCAGGTGTCGGAAAATGACACCAGGACAAAATGAGAATGTTTCCCTGGGTCAGAAATAGGTGCTGGAGCCGGGATCTGGCGGGATCCCCCTTCTTCCCAGCACTGTATGTGTGCCATAAGACACTATGTGGTGCCGGTACGAACATCATAATTGTCATTTAGACATGAAAATGTGGAAATAAAAAGATTTAAAAGTTTTGGTCAGCAGCATACAGCAGTAAAATATACAAATATATATCCTGAATAAAGTATGTTTATCACCATGTCGGTGTGGATTGTTAGTAGATGGACCTTCAGCTTGAATTTGAGGATTTTAAATAAAGGAGCATGTTTTATATAGGCTTCAGGAGTATTCCAGATCCTAGGGGCATTTCAAACAGAAGAAGGTACGTTTGAGAATAGACATCTGTTTGAGAAGAGGTGCAGAGTTTCATCTCGTTGTCCTGTTTTTACCAGTGAGCTTTAGTTTTTGTTTAACATAAAAGCAGGAACTTAAGTCACTGCCTTGCAATTGAGACATGCATCCCTAGAGGGGCAAATGACACAATTTTAAATATTTATTCAATGTATGAGTTAATCTGAGAAATTGGGTTGCTGGTTGACTGGGATGTGACCCTCAGTCACAATCCCTTGCAGGGTGGTCCACTAAAAGTCGCTAAATTAACCAGTGCTTAATCCTGTGTAGCTTGGCACACAAACAGTCAGGTTTAACTTAGAGGCAACGTGTAAAGTATTTATGCAGTACACAAATAGTAATAAAGTGAAAACACAACACAAGAAAAATCCCAAATCAATTTAGAAAAGTAGATTATATTTTAATAAATAATTGGACACCAAAAGGAGAAAAATCCAATTAGTAAAACCGGAAATATTGATTTTAGAAAAATTAAGTGAAAATAGCACCAAAGAGCACTAAGTGCCAACAAGAAATATCAGGTCCCGCTGGATGGGGACAAAGTCAAAAGTTCAGGCTAACCGCTATGGAGCTTGGGCCGGCTACAGGGACAGGGTTGGGCCTGCTGTGTAAAAGTACCTTAGTCTGGGGTGCGTCCACATTGGGAGAGGCTATGGAGCGCAGAGTGGGCAATTCTCTGATGTCGATCTATGCGTTCGGCAGCGATGTGCTGGTCCTGGCAGTGCAACAATTGCAATGTGTCTGTTTTGATGCGATGCAGAGTTTCAGCTTCGACGCCGATGCTGTCTTCAAGAGAGATGCAAGGACTTTCCTTGAAGAGAGTCACACAGTGGTGGTTCCAAAGGCGGAAAGAAGGCTCTGAGACACGCAGATGCAGCAATGCATCAGTTCTGGTCGATGCAAACAGGGGCGATGCACCAATTCCGATCCGTGCACAGCAGCGGCCGGCTCAGGTAAGCACAGTGGGGCGGGGCAGGGTGGGGCGGGGGGGATGCCGACAGACGAGGGAATAGATATTATTTATTTAATTATACCTATTCCGTTGCCTGTCGGCTTCCCCCCCTCCTGCCCCACCACCCCACCGCGCTTACCTGAGTCGGCCGCCGCTGTCCGCGTAGTGTCAAAGATGTGTCGGTGCTTGCCACGCAATAACGGCGATGCACTGGTTCCATCCCCGCATCGGCGCAGAAGTGTAAAGCAAGCACCTTAGGCACACTTCCAGTGTCCAGGACTAGGGTGGCACCACTTGGCAGAGTAAACTCACAAATGGCAGAGTCCAGGTCCAGAAGCAGTTTAGTTGGAAGTCTTTTATGGCCCTGAGACTACAGATCAGGAGGCTAGCCAAATAGCTTTTGGAGTCACTCTGGGTCCTGTGGGGTCAAATGATGCAGGTCCAGTCCTTCTCACCTGGAGAAGAAGGGCAGCAGACAGCAGGTCAGCACAGCAAGAAAGCAGTTCTTCCAGAGCAGCAGTCCAGCAGAGTGTTGATCCTTCAGTAGCACAGCAGTCCTTCCCAGCAGAGTAACCACAGGTCCAGAAGTGTACTGAAATGGTAGGGTCTGAAGTCAGTTCTTCTACCCACTGCTGCCTTTGAAGTGGGATACACTTAAAAGAAGGGTCTTTGAAGTGTGCAGAGGTCCTCCCTTCCTGCCCTGACTCCAGACTCACTACAGGGGGGTATGCTGCCCTTTATGTAGGGAAGGACACAGCCAATTCAGGTATAAGTGTGAGGCTGTGCACGGCCCCTCCCTCCCATCCTCCCAGGGTTGCCCATCAAGTCACACCTAAGCTCCCATTGTGTGTGGCTATCTAGGGGGAATGCACAAAGTCCAGCTGTCACCCTCCCCAGACCTTTATCAGAGGCAGGCTGCAGGCAGACAGGCCTAAGAGAAGAAAAATGCCATCTTTCTAAAAGTAAAAACAACAATTGATGGACAGAATGCAGAACAATGTCATACATTCACCCCAGCACAGAGATCTGGGCCTAAATCCATCATTTTTTTGCTGCGCACGCTATTCCAGTTTGAATCCAGCCATATGCAAATCAGTCTTGACCCTGCGCCCAATGGGAACAGTCCAGCCCGAACTGCCAGGCCAGGTCCTCCCTGGACTGGAAACAAGCATCCTAGGACCGGTTTCGGGGTTTCACCCCTCATCAGCCAGGATAGCTGGACTCCAGTGGCATGGAGAGCACAGGACCCACGTCTGGGCATACCCGTCCCACTCTGGGTGACAAATGCAAAAACAACAATTGATGGACAGAATGCAGAACAATGTCATACATTCACCCTAGTACAGAGATCTGGGCCTAAATCCATCGTTTTTTGGCTCCCCATGCCGTTCCAGTTTAAATCCAGCCATATGCAAATCAGTCTTGACCCTCCGCCCAATGGGAACAGTCCAGCCCGAACTGCCAGGCCAGGTCCTCCCTGGACTGGAAACAAGCATCCTAGGACCGGTTTCGGGGTTTCACCCCTCATCAGCCAGGATAGCTTGACTCCAGTGGCATGGAGAGCACGGAACCCACGTCTGGGCATACCCGTCCCACTCGGGGTGACAAATGCAAAAACAACAATTGATGGACAGAATGCAGAACAATGTCATACATTCACCCTAGCACAGAGATCTGGGCCTAAATCCATCGTGTTTTTGCTCCCCATGCCATTCCAGTTTCTCCTTGTGTTTGCATCTTTCTAAAAGTGGCATTTTTTGGTCGAGCCTAGCAGCATGCCTGTGCTGCTCTGCGAGGCATGGTGTTTCTACTCTGGGGGTATAGACCGCACCCACCGCTTTCCATTTGTTCCTTCCTGTACCTGTCAAAATTGCTTTCTTTTCATTCGTGAACCACTGCTTTTTGTACTGCTTTTGGGCGTGTTTTGACTTTTGTGGCTACTGCCCCTGTCACATGTCCCCTTACTCTTGGCTTTACTTATCGTGTGTTTGGCGCACACTTTTTCAACTAACGGTCCCGCGTCATTTCTTTTTGTTTGCCTGACTCTGCTTTGTCTTTCTTCACGACCGCCGGCTGTCAGGTACACGTATCATGGTTGTTCATCGGCCGAAAGCAGACTCTACCATTTCTTTGCAAGCACTGGGAGAGTCCCCCCAGCGGATGAGTGGAGCAGATGAAATAGCGCCTGCCCATGAGAGCAGAACAGCCCTCCCCTGCCCCTGCCCCTCAATTGAGTCACTGCTGCAGTTTCCTGGACGGACAATCAAAGCTGTTCTTTCTTCTACCTCCTCAATTAGCAGCTGCTTGAGTGATTATGGGGGCGGAGAGGAGGACTGCCCTGGAGGGTAACCTGAAGCTTCCCACAAAGGTCGGCCTGGCTGCTCAGTTGGGGGCTCTTTGCAGCTTGGCAACACTGGCATGTTCGGAATTATCAGCAGAATAAAGTGCCACGGGAAGCCCCAGTGCCTTGCCTGTAGTTCACCTCATTAGTCATGTTACGGTTCCTAAAACGGCATCTGCTGCGTCATTCTGCTCTGACCCGCTCTCAAGAGTGTCACTGGTTGGGGTGCACACGTTAAAAGGCCAATAACACTACTTTATAAGTGGGAGCAGGTTTTAGTGCGGGAATTAAAGTAAACCGGCCTGCTTGTTGTGTGGTAGTCATTTCGCTCCAGATATCGCTTTACTAACGGCATTCTAATTAGTAAATTGCACAGGGTTTATGGTAGTAAGGCTTATAATTCTATAATACTGCACAAGTAGTCCATTTTACGTAGGAAATTTGAGGCTTACAAAAGCAATTGTCATAAATATTCGAAAGAGTTGACTAGCACGAGAGGTCACGGAGCTAGAGACCAAGGACCTTAGACAGTGGTTATTTCAGAGTGCTGGCTTCCACATTACATTAAAATTCTTCTCACCTCATCAGGGTTAGTAAGCGCTTTATAATACCACAGGAAAAACAAAGAAAAATAACGTCTTTGTTTATATGGAACTTAATAGAACCCTTCTGCCCCTTTTAAGAAGTGCTTTTATTGTAAATATAGAAGTGCTGGTACTCACTCTCCACAGTACCTCTTTGCTCCTGGGAAGTGCCGGTACATTCCTATTAAAACTCGCTTGGCGCAACCTCTTGCCATACCAAAGCTACCCTATGCTGCCTCAGTTTCTAGGACTTCCATCTTTTAGGGTCCAGACACTGGATGAATGCTCTACCCATTGACATTTGTGCCTCCCAATCTCTTAAAGAGTTCAAAATAGTATTAAAGTGTAGAGCATCAGCCTAGATATATATGTCTTAGTGTTCCCCATTCACAGCCATTTTCTGGTTTAGTCAACCTAATGAGGTCAGCTGCCCGCCTACCACGCAGCCCCTTTAATTTACAGCACAGCCAAATGATCCGACCGGAGCTGCGCTAAGCGGGGTGAATTCTTCCGTGAGCGCCCTCGCTGCTCATGCTCACTGCCCTGGTTCATATAGCTCTTCATACCAGACTGCTGTTTCTAAACAGTGCGAACTTTATGTGTTTCTACTACAAAGTATATTAATATCGGGTTATACAAGCTTACAAACTTTAAAAGCCAGGCTTGTTAAAGTTATACATACAGTGCAACTATTTGACCCACCCCCCACCTTCTGTCCCCCATCTGCAGGGACCCTGTCACTGAAAAGCTTGCATACTGTTTTTCTTAGAATACAATTCCAGCAACTTGCACAAGAACAGAACATTCAGGAAGACTCTAATCTCAACAGTTCCTCCTACATTCTCTAAAGCTTAAATTCATGATGGGGTTGTGGGGGGTTCTGTGCACACTGTGACTGGTACCTCTGCGCGCTGCAATCACCGTCAGCGTCTCTTTCCAGGGCACGAACACACATTCAGCGCTTTCCATCCAACAAGACTGACTGCATTATTCTGCAGATTGGCGCACACCAAATTATTCTTGCACCCCACCTCCATGCCTATAAACACCTGAGCCTTCACTTCCATATTCAGCTTGTTAGACTCCTTAACATCAGATTTGAGGTTCACCTTTTGGAAATATTCACCGTGGGGCCGATTCACAGAACTAATCTGAGATAAAATCCTAATCTTACTACTTTTGGTATTCACAGAAGGCATTTAGTAGTAGTAAAGTTAGGACTCCTAACTTTACGACTACTAAATGCCTTCTGTGAATAAGAAAAGTAGTAAGTTTATGATTTTATCTCAGATTAGTTCTGTGAATCGGCCCGTAGTTTTTTTCGCTGTTTTCCCATAGAAAAACATAAAATGACTCTGCTTCTTGTTTTGATGTGTTTTGTTTTCAGGCTTTCACATTACATCACTCGAGTGAATGATTTTTTGATTGGTTAGCATGCCAGGGCGTGTGAGATTAGGTTAGCAAACTAACATTTGAAACTTTTCTTTATGACTTTGTATTGTTTTACAAAGCCACATAGTGATTTTACCGCTGCAAGTCAGGTATTAGTTTGTCATGCTTTGTACTTTTTCTAGTGCTTATTTTATTTCGGTTTAGTTTTATTTAATACAACACTGCACATCCATAAAAATCATTCACAAACAAAATCATTGTTAAATTAAATCAGCAGGTGCCTTTTTAACCCCAATTGTATGCTTGCCGTGTCATTGCTGGGCTACACCCATGTGCTAGGTAACTTGCAAAGACAACAGTCATGTCAGTGCAGGTTAGAAAGACCACGGATTGCTTTTAGGCCACAAACTCCCCTGTGTGCCTCCGATTTTTAAAGTGTGTTCATGTAGCACATTAAACCAACCTTCTGGCAAGCATAACAAGGGGCCCATCATTATTATATGATAGAATTACCCATGTCTGTTTTTGTTTTTTTAACCAAAGAACACGCCACTTCCGGGATTTATAGTTTCGCTTTTAATATCGCAAAATTGTCTTTAAAAAAAATATCCCAATTTATGAATTATTAATGGTTGAATCAAAACTTGCTGAAATTGTCAAATGTGCATCAAGATCAATTACACAGCAAACACAATGCATTTAAGCTGCCCAGAATGCTGTACACGTGTTGTACTGCATTGACATGGTTTGAAGAGGATTTCGTGGGAAGTTGTTTATGGCTCTGCTGTGAAGGCACACACTGCTGCAATTATCAGAAAAGGAAAATGCCATCATTAATTTTTAGGTTTGGCTTTTGGCTTTGCCAGTGCTTGTTTAACTTCTACTACAATGCAGCACGGTGTGTGCAATCTTCATAGCGTTTCTCACTGAAGTCATTCATATTCGGAAAAGTTAAATTCATTAAAACATTCTGCGATTAATAATTGAAGCCACACTATGTTTGTTTTTAGATTTAAAAAATAAATATGTAGCACTGGTTCATGATCTGGCAATGCAAATAGATTTCAACATGACGTCAGTTAAGCTGGAGACTACTCTAATTAAATTTAAGGTTCCACATATTCTCTCTTCCGTTTTTTTCTGCTCAGTGTATCTCCGCTATTATTAGCTGTAGTCCACCATTTCTAGGTTTGAATATTGGTTGTATCTAACGACTGGGTTTACTGTTATTCCCAGCATTTTTGGTTTGGTGATTCAGAGACAGCCTGAACATACATATAGCAAGGTTCATGCTCTGCTCAAACAATTGAGCTTTTGGAAATTCAGTGTATAGTTTACAGTGGGATGTTTGTTAAATCTGTCATCTTATTATGTTAAGCATAGCTTGCCACGGACACTCGTTCTTTAAGGGTATTCAATACTCTAATGATGCAGTCGCACACAGAACGTTATAGTGCTGTTGACTTGCATCGTGGCACTTGACTTTCTATCTGTGCTATAAAAGACCTTGGAATGTGGCCATAAATGTTTCCAGAGGTAAGCATGTATTTCTGAATCAGACTGCATGAACCAGTGTGTAGTAACTGTATAGCTCTTAAATCCCTAATGACACAGCACTCAGGATAATGTGCTGCATGGCTAAACACTTAGAAGGTACAAAAGGCAAGACTCATTAGCTATGCCAATGGTTGTTAAAATTGTAATGATAAATTTGACTTTGCCGTTAAACAGGATTTATCATTACAATTCCATAGGTACTAAACAAGACAGATCCAACTTCTTCCAATTGGGAATTACAGCTCATTAGATATAATAAGAAATACCAATGTTAACCTTTGGGAGGGGTAGGCCTCACAGTAGTGAAAAACAAATTTGGGACCTTTTCTTTACCAGGACATGTAAAACTTAAAAGTACATGTCCTATCCTTTAATTACACAGCAACCTGCCCTAAGGGCTTCCTAGAGCCTACCTTAGGGGTGACGTGCATGTAATAAAGGGTGAGTTTATGATTTAGCATGGGTTTTAACTACCATGTTGACATGGCAGTGTAAACTGCACACACAGGCTCCGCAGTGGCAGGCCTGATACATGTTTAAGGGGCTACTTAAGTGGGTGGCACAATCAGTGCTGCTAGCCCACTAGTAGCATTTGATTTACAGGCTCTGGGCATATATAGTGCACTCTACTAAGGACTTATAGATAAATTAAATCTGCCAATTGTGGATAGGTCAATCAAACCATGCTTAGGGGAGTGAGCACAAGCACTTTAGCACCAGTTGGCAGTGGTAAAGTAAACAGAGTCCTAAGGCCAACTAAAACGAATTATGCAAAATTGGAGACAAGCAGGCAAAAAGTTTGGGGGAGGACCACCCTAAGTCTGACAGGTCTAACAGTTAACATACCCGGTGTATTTTTTTCCTTTCCTTTTCCCTAACAGCTGACTTGCAACTGCTAAGTAGCATCTGAGCGGCAGCACTTTACAATGATTTTTCTGAAACCATGCACTTGTTAGGTGCATAACTCAAAATAATGGGCACCCAGTAAAATTGGTTGGGGGCCTAAAATATCTCATTTAAGCTGCAGTGGCGGCCGCCGCAAAACTCAATTAGGAGGGAGAAGGCGAATTATGGAAATAATAATGATTTTTTTTTATGTACCTGCCCTGCCACCGATGCAGGCGGCCGCCTCGGTGCTCCTCTTCTCTCCTGTTTCTGATGGTGTCCCAGCAGTCCCTGTGACACCAGCACAGGCTCCCCACCCAATCCCAGCGCTGCTCTCAGTAGCTTGAGAGCAGCACCAGGTTTGGTCTGAGCAGCCAGGTTTGCTGCTCAGACAGTGCCTAGGGGTCTGTGCTGTTTCTCCAACCCGGCTGTGCAACACAGCTGGGTTGGAGAAACCTAAGTGTGAATGTCTGTTTGGCCAGCCTTAGACGGCCGGCCAAACCGACATGCACACTATGCAGTGCACCTACCACTCCTCCTCCCTGCCATGGCCCGACCCAGCTCCGCCCAAGACTCCCTGGCTCAGTCAGTCAGCAGAAAAAAATGAAAATATTGTTTTATTGTCATTTTATTTTTCGCTGACTGACTCAGTGAGACAACGCTCCTCTGGCATTACGGAGAAGCCGCCCCTGTAGGCTGCATTCCTTGCATATGTATAAAAAAGCTTAGGCAGAGCGAGTTAAACCACTAATTTGTGCACACCACAGATGGGAGATGCCTACATCACACTCAGAGCAGTTGCAGTGAATAATTATTTTTGATTGAAGTACTTACATTTAAAGAGCAGTTTTTCCATTCTTCAGGTGGAATGTGTTCTTTGTAAGTGCTTGGAAGTAGAGCAAAAGCTGTAAGACATACAGATGAACTGTTGGTGTGATCCTCTGGTATCAGTGTGCTGCTACATTGCATCAGTTTTTCCGGGCTTCTGTGCTGGCCCTCAGTGGTAGGCACAGAACGGGATTAACACAGCTTTAGCACTTATGTTATCCTTTGATTCATTTCTCCTCTGTACTTGCTGCTATTTGCTGCTTGTAGCGGAGCTAAGGGATTTGTGCATTGTGAAAGGTCAGAATGGAAGAATATCCTTGTTTACAAATCCATGTTTTTACAAATAGATTTAGAAGCGCTACCGAGGCCGTAGCCACAGGGGGAGAAGTGGGGGCACAGGGGCCAGACCAGCCTATATTTTTTTGTGGCCCCCAAAAAATGTTCAGTCTTGTGGTGTGTAGAGTCATCACCTTTAAACTGTCTGCAGGCAGGCCTCTTTATAATCTGGTCTGCTGGGGCATGTCATGCGTGGCCCTTGGGCTTGTGTAACGAGGGCAATATGGGCCAGCATTTCCAAGCTAGGGGTGGGCAGAGTTGGCGTAGTGCCACTACGCGGAGTTATGGAAAAAATGTGTGGAACACGAGCCCACATCCTGCGGCCAGCCGAGGGTCCGTGTGCCCGGGACAGGGGTCCCTCATGCCCGGGCAGGCTCCCCGATCTCCCCGGCCTGGCTGGGTTGAGAAGCAGGGACCAGCCCTGGGGCCTGGGTTTCGGGCAGGGCCTGGGATGTGGGAGCCCCCGTCCTGTGGCCTGCCAAGGGTCCGTCTGCCCGGGACAAGGGTCCCGGGTGCAGAGCCCCCGAGCCCTGCAAGGGCAGGCGGGAGCCCTACCGCGGAGGCTCGGGGCGGGCAGATGGGCGTCCTTTCAGTCCCGGCCATCTGGTCGCGCCTTTTCCCCTCTGCCATGTGGTCGCGCGCAATGCTTTCCAATGGGGCGACCAGATGGCCGGCCTGGAATTCCCGATGAGGGCTTGTCCGCCTCCCCGATCCCAGCCAGGGCTCCAGGAGGTCGGGCGCATCCACGCCCTGTGTCCCCTCCGTCACTCGGTGCGCACGGGTTACCAGAAAGAGGGGTAGCTTTCCTCCGGATTACTAGGGGCAGGGTTTGCCGGAACACCCCTCCCGGGCTGGCGGTTCTCAGCCGGGGACCAGGTGGGCTATGCCCGGACAAGACCTCCCCTCCATCCGGGGGCTCCCTCCTCTGGCCCGCGGCGTGGCAAAGTGCCCGGGACGGGCTCCATGGGTCCTGGGCAGTCCTCCCCAGGCGTCCGGGCCCGAGAGCTCCGGCAGTCCTCCCCGTGCCTAAGGCCCAGCCGGGGTCCCCGAGCCCCCGGGAACCGGAGCCCCCGAGCCCTGCAAGGGCAGGCGGGAGCCCTACCACGAAGGCTCGGGGCAGTCAGATGGGCGTCCTTTTGGTCCCGGCCATCTGGTCGCAGCTTTCCCCTCGGCCATCTGGTCGCGCGCAATGCTTTCCAATGGGGCGACCAGATGGCCGGGCTGCCCTGGAAGTCCCGATGAGGGCTCATTTGCCTCCCCGATCCCAGCCAGGGCTCCAGGAGGTCGGGTGCCTCCGCGCCCTGGGTCTCCTCAGTCTTGCGGTGCGCACGGGTTCCCAGAAAGAGGGGTAGCTTTCCTCCGGATTACTAGGGGCAGGGTATGCCGGGACACCCCTCCCGGGCTGGAGGTTCTCAGCCGGGGACCAGATGGGCTGGGCCCGGACAACACCTCTCCACCGTCTGGGGCTCCCTCCTCTGGCCCGCCGCGTGGCAAAGTGCCAGGGACAGGCTTCATGGGTCCTGGGCAGTCCTCCCCCGGGCATCCAGGCCCGAGAGCTCCGGCGGTCCTCCCTGTGCCTAAGGCCCAGCCGGGGTCCCCGAGCCCCCGGGAAGCGGAGCCCCTGAGCCCTGCAAGGGCAGGCGGGAGCCCTACCATGAAGGCTCGGGCGGGCAGATGGGCGTCCTTTCGGTCCCGGCCATCTGGTCACACCTTTCCCCTCGGCCATCTGGTCGCGCGCAATGCTTTCCAATGGGGCGACCAGATGGCCGGGCTGCCCTGGAAGTCCCGATGAGGGCTCATTTGCCTCCCCGATCCCAGCCAGGGCTCCAGGAGGTCAGGCGCCTCCGCGCCCTGGGTCCCCTCAGTCTCGCGGTGCGCACGGGTTCTCAGAAAGAGGGGTAGCTTTCTTCCGGATTACTAAGGGCAGGGTATGCCGGGACAGCCCTCCCGGGCTGGCAGTTCTCAGCCGGGGACCAGATGGGCTGGGCCCGGACAACACCTCCCCACCGTCCGGGGCTCCCTCCTCCAGCCCGCCGCGTGGCAAAGTGCCAGGGACGGGCTCCATGGGTCCTGGGCAGTCCTCCCCCGGGCGTCCGGGCCCGAGAGCTCCAGCGGTCCTCCCCTTGCCTAAGGCCCAGCCAGGGTCCCCGAGCTCCCGGGAAGCAGAGCCCCCGAGCCCTGCAAGGGCAGGCGGGAGCCCTACCACGAAGGCTCGGGGCGGGCAGATGGGTGTCCTTTCGGTCCCGGTCATCTGGTCGCACCTTTCCCCTCGGCCATCTGGTCACGCACAATGCTTTCCAATGGGGTGACCAGATGGCCGGGCTGCCCTGGAAGTCCCGATGAGGGCTCATTTGCCTCCCCGATCCCAGCCAGGGCTCCAGGAGGTCGGGCGCGTCTGCGCCTGGGGTCCCCTCAGTCTTGCGGTACGCACGGGTTACCAGAAAGGGGGTAGCCTTCCTCCGGATTACTAGGGACAGGGTACTCCAGAACCCCTCTCGGCCTAGCGGTCCTCAGCCGGTAGCTGGATGGGCCAGGATGCCGCCCCAGCCCGGGGTCCGTCCCCAGGCCTGCCACATGGCAGGATGCCCCGGATGGGGTCCCGTGGGCCCGGGGAGCCTCCCCCTGCTCGGCTGGGTTCAGGGGCTCCGTTCTCGGTCCTTCCGTGTGGCAGGGTGCCCGGGACGGGGTCTCGCGGGCCCGGGGAGGCTTCCCCTTCGCCTCCGGGAGCCCCGGCTGGGTCCAGGGAGCCTCCCCCTGCTTGGCTGGGTTCAGGGGCTCCCAGGGGCCCCGGGGAGGGCGGCCTCCCCACCCCGGGCTCCGTCCTTGGTCCTGCCGCGTGGCAGGGTGCCCGGGACGGGGTCCCGTGGGCCCGGGGAGGCTTCACCTTTGCCCCCGGGGCCCGGGAGCCCCAGCTGGGTCCTGGGGCCCCGCCGGGCCTTGGGTCGGGTGCTCCAGCCCTGGGCCACGTCCCCCGGCCTGACGCCCTGCCAAAGGCCCAGGATGGGGTTTCGTTGTGCCCGGGGAGCCTCCCCCTGCTCGGCTGGGTTCAGGGGCTCCCAGGGGCCCCGGGGAGGGCAACCTCCCCACTCCAGGCTCCGTCCCCTGTCCTGCCGTATGGCAGGGTGCCCGGGACGGGGTCCCATGGGCCCTGGGAGGCTTCCCTTGCACCTCTGGGCCCGGGAGCCCCGGCTGGGTCCAGGAGCCCCACCAGGCCCGGGTCGGGTGCTCCAGCCCTGGGCACCGTGCCCCGGCCTGCCGCTATGCCAAAGGCCCTAGACGGGGTTCCGTCGTGCCTGGGGAGCCCCCCTCACTTGGTTGGGTTCAGGAGCTCTGTCCGGGGCGGGTGGCCTCCCCACCCCGGACCCCGTCCTCGGTCCTGCTGCGTGGCAGGGTGCCCGGGACAGGGTTCCGCGGGCCCGGGGAGGCTTACCCTGCGCCTCTGGCCCGGAAGCCCCGGCTCGGTCCAGGGGCCCTACCGGGCCCCGGGTCGGGTGCTCCAGCCCTGGGCCCCGTCCCCCGGCCTGCCGCATTGCCAAAGGCCCGAGACAAGGTTCCGTTGTGCCCGGGGAGCCCCCCTTGCTTGGCTGGGTTCAGGAGCTCAGTCCAGTGCCCCTGAGGGCCCCGGGGAGGTCGGCCTCCCCACCCCGGGCTCCGTCCTCAGTCCTGCCGCGTGGCAGGGTGCCCGGGACGGGTCCCGTGGGCCCGGGGAGGCTTTCCCTGCGCCTCTGGGCCCGGGAGCCCCGGGTGGTGTGCTCCAGCCCATGGCCCTGTCCCCCGGCCTGCCGCTATGCCAAGGGCCCGGGACGGGGGTCCGTCGGTCCCGTGCAGACCTCCCCCGCTTCGCCTGCTTGTCAAGGTGTCTGCGGGCCCTGGGTCAGAGGGCCCGTCGGCTCCCCCCTCACAGCCCCATGACTGAGGCCCAGCTGGGGCCCCGGGCCTCTGGCCCCCCCATGCCTCGGCACCGCTCACCCTTTTGTTAAGGCACAGAGCGACCAGATGGTCGCCCTTCGAGCCCGGCCATCTGGTCGCACTTTTCCCCTCAGCCA